>CAWUFW010008762.1:0-600000 GCA_963921515.1 Calotriton arnoldi
GCATCTGCAGAAGCATGACAGGAGGTTGCGTATTCTCCTTAACTGCTGCCAAAAACTTGCACATACTTCCTCAACACATCAGGACTGCCACTCCACTTCCCGTCTTCCCCAAGAAACTGAAGACCTGGCTGTTCAATTAGAAGCACTGCCGGGCTGACGCTCCTGCTCCAGCGCCTGTATAGCCTCATGGGTGACAAGCTGAGCTATACAAATCTACATAACATAACAGAACATTACACCTTGCAGCCCTGGGCCTGCCAAAATGGAAACCAGAGTCTGCCATGTATTGTACCATTTGCAGTCACACATACACCCATCACATGCATATAGCATACAGGCACTACACAGCACTACACCCTTCATGTATCACACCACTCATAGGCACACATTTACCCAGTACGTGCATATAACATACACACATTGCACACTACTGCATTGTCCCTGTGTTGTACTATTACCAGGCTCATATACACCCAGCACATGTACATCACACATGCACTGCACACCACTACACATCAAACCAATGTAGACCAAGGGTAAGTTAAGCACACAACAGCGGATCTTTAAATGAGTGAGCTTGTTGGCCTCACTCCAGTGACACAGATTAAAAAAGGACCTGCTCACTCCTACTGATGACTACATCGTATGGTGCTATTGCCGCACTTATGCTGCCTAACTTCTGGTGAACGCAGTAGCCTTTCACCACTATGAGAGTAGCGCTTTGGGTGCACCTCCCGGTCTAACAAGACCACAATCCGTGAGACAGGCCTATGCCATGGCACACACATATGATGCATGTTTGCCTATCACAACAACAAAAAATCTGCATTAGGTATCCAGACATCAGTACAGTTGGGCACTCCGGGCAGGGGTGCACGTCCATCACCACGCGGAGCAGTTTACCGGCTTAACATATGCTGAGTGTGTGACAACAGAGAGCACTCCAGCCAGTGTTAAATATGTTCACTGTGTGACCACAGTGAGAGCGCTCTAGTCATACATATACTAATTATGAGACAACCATTTAGATATGTGGAGTGTGTGATGACAGTGAGAACCCTCCAGTATTACATACAATGACTGTGCGACAACAGTGAGCATGCTCCAGTGTTAGCTACACTAATTGTGCATTGACTGTGAGAGCGCTCCAGTGTTAGTAAATTGACTTTGTATCAGTCAGGGAGCTCCAGTGTTAGATTACCAACTGTGTGGCAACTACGAGAGGGCAACAGTGGGATATTTGCTCACTGTATGATGACAGTGAGAGTGCTCCATTGTTAGATATACTGATTGTGTAACCGTGAAAGTGCACTAGTGTTAGATATACTGACTATGCCACAGTGTGAATGCTCAAGTGTTAGATATGCTGACAGTGTGGCCACAGTGAGAGGAATCCAGCGTTTGAAATACTGTGCTATGACGTTGAGAGAGTGCTCCAGTGTTATACTGATTGTGTAACAGTGAGAGCGCTCCAGTGTTATACTGGTTGTGTAACAGCGAGAGCGCTCCAGTGTTATACTGATTGTGTAACAGTGAGAGCGCTCCAGTGTTATACTGGTTGTGTAACAGCGAGAGCGCTCCAGTGTTATACTGATTGTGTAACAGCGAGAGCGCTCCAGTGTTATACTGATTGTGTAACAGCAAGAGCGCTCCAGTGTTATACCGATTGTGTAACAGCGAGAGCGCTCCAGTGTTATACTGATTGTGTTATACTGATTGTGTAACAGCGAGAGCGCTCCAGTGTTATACTGATTGTGTAACAGCGAGAGCGCTCCAGTGTTATACTGATTGTGTAACAGTGAGAGCGCTCCAGTGTTCTACTGACTGTGTAACAGCAAGAGCGCTCCAGTGTTATACTGATTGTGGAACAGCGAGAGCGCTCCGGTGTTATACTGATTGTGGAACCGCGAGAGAGGTCCAGTGTTATACTGATTGTGGAACAGCGAGAGCGCTCCGGTGTTATACTGATTGTGGAACAGCGAGAGCGCTCCGGTGTTATACTGATTGTGGAACAGCGAGAGCGCTCCAGTGTTCTACTGATTGTGGAACAGCGAGAGAGGTCCAGTGTTATACTGATTGTGGAACACTCAGAGAGCTTCAGTGTAGATCACTGACTGTGCCACAGCAAAAGAGCTGTAGCTCTTGGTGAAGTCATGAAGTAACTGGTGAGGAGGAGGGACCGCTTCAGAAGATGAAGGGTCCTCGTCATCCTGGTGGCCTTGTTTGACCCCAGGTCTGGTCTTGGACACCCGGCACCTGTAACACAAGAAGGCCATCCTTCCTCAACAAGCTCATTCTTTTCATTTCACCTCTGGTTTTCCCACTTAACATTATCAGAGGTTTCCACTGCATCTAGGTCTAGCACCACATCTTCTTCATCCTTGTAGCTAACACACTGCGTGATGTTTATGAACTTTTTAATGTCACCCTCTGCGTTCCTTCCTTTATGAAACAAGTTTGATCTTTGTGAAGGAGGTGTGCAGCATCACCGTCTAACCTCTAGATATGTGACGTCATTCTTACTATAAACAGCAACAGAAGGCCCGTTCACTAGACTCCTCTTGGCCACGCCTCAACACATATACTGCCACCCACTCCCACAACATAGGATATGTTGTATGCATCTTTCCATCCCTGGCTGGCTCTCATACGATTATCCCACCCATCCCAACCATTCATATAGAACATGCATATTCCTTCTCCTCTCAATGGATAACTTAACCAAATCTACCATTGGCCTGGCTCATTCTCAACTTCACCCATGACTCTGCCCGTGACGCTCTAAGCGTATGATTTTTAACATGTGCACTTTCACGCGCCCGTCCGCGACCCGACCGCGGCCAGCGCCAGGAACTCTGGACCTCCCACTACCCATCGCTATGGCACCACCACCCTCCTCGCACTCAACCCTGGAAGACTTAGAGAATGCCAACAGGCCTCGCCGAACACGACCCACGGCCAGTTCTCCTGCCTCCACTGCCGCCAGACCCTCACCGCCACCCCGGCCTTCAACACCGCCGATGCCTGCACCGGGGATACCCTAAAATGCATCCTCCTCAACGTACGCTCCGTACACAAACACGCCATGGAAATCTGGAACCTAGTCGACTCTCTCTCGCCCGACATCGCCTTCTTCACAGAGACCTGGACCAACGCATCCTCCGCCCCCGACATCAGCACCGCCATCCCAGGCGGATACAAGATCCAGAGGAAAGACCGCCCCAACCACCCAGGAGGGGGCCTCGCCTTCACCCACAAGAGCACCCTCCGCCTCACCACCTCCAGCGAAACCTTCCCCTCCGCCGAACACCTGCACTTCCAGATCCAGACCACCCCCAAAGCCACACTCCGAGGAACCCTCATCTACAGACCCCCCGGCCCCCGAACACCCTTCGCCACCACCATCACCGACTTCATCGCACCCCACGCCATCGCCTCAGCAAACTACATACTCATTGGAGACCTGAACTTCCACCTCGACAACCCCAGCGACCCCAACTCCACTATCCTTCGTGACAACCTCGCCAGCATCAGACTTAAACAACTCGTCAACACACCGACCCACAGAGCAGGACACACACTCGACCACATCTTCGCGGCAGGAAACAGCGTCCAATTCAGCCACACAACGCAGCCGCCATGGACCGACCACCACTGCGTACACTTCGCCATCAACAAACCCAAGGCACCCAAACCAGCCCCACGCCCACCTCGAAGGAACTGGAGCAAGGTTACCGACGAGCAACTTAACTCCACCCTCACCCGAGACAACCACACCTGGGCACCCGACGCAAATGACGCAAACAACGCAGCCAGAGAACTCCACACCTGGATCTTCAACTGCGCGGACGAGCTCGCCCCGCTACGCAACCCCGACAGACAACGCCCCAGGAAAGCCGCCTGGTTCACCACCGCTCTCCAAGACGTCAGACGCACCTGCAGACGCCTGGAGAAGAACTGGAGAAACACCAAGACAACCGAAAACCACACCACTTACAAGGACGCCTTGACTGACTACCATAACCAGATCAGAGCAACCAAGAGGAACTTCATCCACAACAAAATCCTGGCCAACTCCACCAACTCCAAGGAACTTTTCAGTGTCATTCAGGAATTCACCAACCCACGCAGCGAAGCCACAGACATCACACCATCCCAAGACCTCTGCGACAAGCTTGGAACCTATTTCCACCTCAAGATCAAAAACCTCTATGACGACTTCATCGACCATCCACCAGGTGCCACCGACGGCCCCCCGCCCCCCAGAAACACCAGCCAGCCCACCATCTCCAACTGGACACCGATCACGGCCGAAAACACCACCTCGACCATGAAAAGCATCCACTCGGAGGCCCCCACCGACCCCTGCCCCCCTCACATCTACCACAGAGCTGTGGCCGCCATCGCACCCGAACTACAACGCACCATCAACACCACCTTCAAAACAGGCACCTTCCCAGACGACTGGAAGCTCGCAGAAGTCAGACCCCTGCTCAAGAAGCCCACAGCTGACCCCTCCTACCTCAAGAACTATCGGCCCATCTCGCTCCTCCCCTTCGCAGCCAAAGTTGCAGAGAAAACAGTCAACAGGAAACTGACACAATTCATTGAAGAGAACGCCGTCCTCGACCCGTCCCAATCCGGATTCCGAAGCAACCACAGCACAGAGACCGCCCTACTCGCCGCCACAGATGACATCCGCACCCTCCTGGACCAAGGCCACTCCGCAGCCCTCATCCTACTCAACCTATCAGCGGCCTTCGACACCGTCTCCCACCGCACACTAGTCGCCAGACTACATGACGCAGGCATACAAGGAACAGCCCTGGACTGGATCCAATCATTCCTCACCGGAAGAAGCCAAAGGATCAGACTCCCACCCTTCCTCTCCGACCCCACGAAAATCACCTGTGGAGTCCCACAGGGTTCATCACTGAGTCCCACCCTCTTCAACATCTACATGGCCCCCCTCGCAGCCATCGTCCGACAACACGGCCTCAACATCATATCCTACACCGACGACACCCAGCTCATCCTCTCCCTCACCAAAGACCCCACCACTGCCAAACTCAACTTCCAGAAAGGAATGCAAGACGTCACAGTCTGGATGACCAACAGCTGCCTGAAGCTCAATACCGAGAAGACAGAAGTCCTCGTCCTCGGTACCACCCCTTCTGCATGGGACAGCACCTGGTGGCCGACCACCCTTGGAAGCCCACCTACCCCTTCAGACCACTCCAAGAACCTCGGCATTGTACTCGACTCATCACTCACCATGAACCGACAGGTCAACGCCGTCACCTCCAGCTGCTTCAACACCCTCCGCATCCTCCGCAAGACCTTCAAGTGGATCCCCCCTGAGTCAAGGAAGACAGTCACCCATGCACTCATCACCAGCAGACTGGACTATGGAAACGCACTCTACACCGGCATCAACAAGTCCCTACTCCGCAAACTCCAAACAATACAGCACACCGCCGCCAGACTCGTCCTCGGCGTCCCCCGACATGAACACATCAGCCAACACCTACGAAGTCTCCACTGGCTCCCTGTGGAGAAAAGAGTCACTTTCAAAATCCTCACTCACGCCTACAAATGCCTACACAACAACGGACCCAAATACCTCAACGACAGAATCAACTTCCACGTACCCAAAAGAAACCTCCGATCTTCCAACCTCGCACTGGCCGAAACCCCGCGCATCCACAGAGCCAGAGCAGGCGGAAGATCCTTCTCTCACATTGCAGCCAAGACCTGGAACGAGCTACCGGTAGACATCAGACGCGCCCCCTCCCTGAACACCTTCAGGAAGACCCTCCAGACCTGGCTCTTCGGCTAAACAGATCTGCGGACCCCCCCATCCCCCTCAGCGCCTTGAGACCCTCACGGGTGAGTAGCGCGCTTACAATTCCCTGATTGATTGATTGATTGACTCCTGCACCCTCTCACCCCCCAGCCTTCGATAAGCCTGCCTATCTTCCAGCTAGAAACACAAATGTGCACTTCTCTCTCAAAAGGAGAAGGTCCTGAACTGCTTTATGACTACAAAATACCCCTCAATGTATTTGTGTCTGCTTTTGGCATCACTGAGAGGCTTATTGGGAGCTGGTGGTCTGCCCATGGATCTGCCAAGTAAGTGCAGAGATGCCCTCTACTTCCCAGGTGCAAAACCATCTGTCATACTTGCAGGCCCCTGCCAGACTGGTGGGGGTATCTGCACCTTCAGTGGAGCTGCTACCAGGGTGGCTCTTCTGAAGGCACTGAAGCTTTACTGAGTGGGCACCACTTTTAAGGTGCTCGCATGGCAATATTTTTTGTTTGAGAAAAAAAAAAAAAGCAGAAGTTTGATATTGAAAAACAAATGACCATGACGCGCTTGGAATTTTCTCTTAGCGTGTGGAGGTAATTTTTTGCTTTCCTGTTCGTGACCTACAGGCTTTCTCTGACAGTCCCGAACAGGAAAAATGTACATTGGACAATCTACCTAAATAGAACGGATGGTCTGACGTACATGGACCAATGGCACAATAGCTTACGGGCTGTTGGTTACAAGTTACCACTGGGAGTGCTAATAGAGGTTTCATCTTCAGAAACATGGGGGCAGATTTACAAGCCCCTTGCGCTGCCAGTACGTCACTTTTTGTGACACACTGGCAGCGCATTTCACTGCCCCGTATTTACAAGGACAGGAAAAGCCACCCTAAGTTATTCCCTTCACTCCATTCCTCAAAGGCAGTCCCATGAGATCAGGTCTCTACTGATAGGTGCCCTTCTCACCGCATTGTGCGCTTCAAAAATCTGCCACTTACTTTGCTTCCTATTGACGTTTTTAGTAATTTGGGGGGTTGGGGATAATTTGGGGAGGGCGGGCATTACGCTAGATGTGCCACTTTGCAGCCTCCTTAGAACACCTATCGGTGATGGGTGAAATCCTTTAAGATCACCTGTACTCTAGTGATTCTCAAAGATGATGAAATACCTCAGTGACATATTATCAGGCCCTTGCAAGACAATTCAACCCAACTAAATATGGAGAGTATATTTTTTTTATAGGAGAATTGATATCACAGATATAAGGGTCAATATATCAGTTCTTGAGGTCTCCGGTGGCCTCAGCCTCGGATGGGGGTGTGTGTGATTTGTTTCAGGAAACAGTGTACCAAAAAGCATCCTTGGAAAACGACGTTTTTAGGCTTTCCCTAAAGCTGAGATAGTTTTAATTGGCATCTTAATGCAGGTTTCAGTTCATTCGACAAGCAGGATTCCAGCAATTTGAGGGTTCATCCTCTGTTTCTTTCACCTGGGCTTGCTTTGCTACAATAAAGAAGTCATTCCTCTTCTCAGGCCAGTCAATCCCTCTTGTGCCCTTCTGACCCTTTTAGTCCTCAAACCATCACATCTCTTGTCTTCTCCTCCTAGGTCCTATCTTGCCTCTTCGCAGAGTTCAATCACTTACTGTAACCTGGCACTCTTCTGCAGTGTTTTTAGGCTTCAGTCACACGGCTAGTAAAGAAGGCCACCTTTCTAGCCCTAGCCACTCCATTGACTGTTGTTAATTTGGTTAGTCCTGTATCTTTTTTACCTACCTCTTAATGAACCTTCAACAGTGGTGTTTTCATGCTATTGCTGATTCCAGCATGTGGCTGGCATTGGTGCGCATCCGCAATATCGACCCCTGAATATCGATGGGGCACAATATGGAGGACAAATATCAAAAATAAAATATCAACAGGTAAGTAAGTCTAGATTTTCTATGCCTAATACATATATATACCTTGCCAATAGATATATTTTCAAGGTACATAGATGTGGAGCTATGAATAGTAACTTTATACTTCCCTATACGCACTTACCTTTGGCAGTCTGTCCTTCGATCTTCTGACCCTGACATTCTTCGATATATCTCCCATAATGTGGCGGGGGACAATATTCAGTAATCCAACCATCAGCATCTTCCATCGTTATCACTGCCACAGCAGCCAGATGTTGGGCCGTCAACATCGGGAAGTTTACCTGCTACAGAATCGGGTGAGATACAACTCTTATGAGATATACAACACAGAACTCCCAAACGACTGTCAGTCAATTGGGAGATGGGGCAAAAACAGACCCAGATGTGCATGTGGGTTTCAGTGTTCTGGGCTTTTTTTTCCTTCGTGGATCTCAGTGGTTCATTTCTTCTTTATGGGTGGTGGCCCTGCCGCTCTCCCATTTATTTTTTCTTTACCTACACTCCCTGCTACCACCATGTGATGGCATTCCGCCACCTGCGCGTGCTGCGTTGCTGCTCACGCGCTTCAGTGCAGGCGGTGAATTGTCTGTTGACACGAAACCTGCATACCACCGTGCATGTGGCATACTTGGGTTAATGCATGCCTCAAACTCTGACTAGTAGGCATGGAAGCCTTTGTCCAAACCCCCCTACTGCAGAGCCACCTCTCTTCTTTGTGTATGTTTCTCTGTTGTGACTAGGTGGCCATGGTTCCACGAGTAGCGGCTCCTGGAGGGAGTGCCGCCAGGCGGTGACGCGGGGCGGGCGAGGGGCAGGGTTGGGGGTAGTAAAATCCGGAATACGGCCCAACGGAGGTGAGTAAACATTTAAATAAATAACACGAATTTCCTTGCGCGCCAAATGCGATGCAGCGAGCGCAACAAAATTAGTTTTATTTATTTAAATGTTTACTTACCTCTGTTGGGCCGTATTCCGGTTTTAATACCCCCCACCCTGCCCCTCCCCCGCCCCGCGTCACTACCGGGCGGCACTCCCTGCAGGAGCCGCTACTGGGTTCCACCCAATAGGGTCACTGTTGTGTGTGACCTGCTCACATCCCACGGTGAATTCCTTTCTGATCAAGTCCTTTTTCTCTTTCTCCACAGTATGCCCCAGGGGTGCTGAGGCGCATCTTGGTGGCTTGGAACTAGAATCAGCATCCTGCTCCGGCTATGGCTGGCTCTGGGGGCCACCTCCAAGAAAACCATGCAATCCACAGCCTGATGGAGGTTGGACCACCATCTTGCTCCAGAAAAATGGAAAATAAGTTTGACCCTAGACGCAGTCCAACCTAGGGTGACCAACCGTCCATAAATTTCACGGACTGCCCGTTATTTGGGCCTTTTGGCCGTTGTCCATGAGGATTTCTTTCACGGACGCCTTTTGTCCGTAATTTTGGGGATGGCAGCACGCTGTACTGTTCCTCTGCACTGATCAGAGCCAGCTCGCACTTCTCTTTGAACTCTAGAGGCCGCAGCAGCCCCTCCCCGACCTCGCCCATTGTCTTTCTGACTGTGGATGATTATCACATAAAGAATGACAATGGGCCCAGGGCGTAGTGAAGCACCCACTATATCTGCTTAAGTGGGGGTGTCACGGGGTCAGATAAAAGTGTGTCTTGGCCCATTCTGACTTTGATCTGTGGCTCTCAGGTCAGCATAAGACAGAATAACAAATAAACACAGCAGAATAATCACCGTGATGCAGCTGTGGGGAGGGGGCTAAAGGGTGCCAAAGTAGCCAAAAGCAGTGACAGAAAGTGAAGTGCACGATTGTCTCAACGTAATATAAACTTATTTTGACATGTACTTATGTTGGTTGTCTATTTACTTACTTATGTACTATTGTGCGACCTCCTCTGATGTGTGAGTAAAACGTACCTTTTGTCCCGAATTTTTGTCCTGAATTTCGACCTTCTGCCCTGAATTTGTGTCCTGAATTTTGACCCTTTGTCCTGAATTTTTACACTCACTGTCCTGAATAAGCACCTATGCCAGTTGGTCACCCTAGTCCAACCTGAAGCGTGTGCGCTTGTACTTAGCTTGCTGGACTTATGCAGGTCTGTCTTCCTCTACCTGGGACCAAGCTGGAAGGCTGTTCTGCAAGCAGGGGCTGCCTACAGGTGAGTGATGCATGCCCAGGCCTGGACCACTTGCTTCCTCTACCTGGGACCAAGCTGGAAGGATGTCCTGCAAGCAAGGGCTGCCTACAGGTAAGTGATGCATGCCCAGGCCTGGACCACTTGCTTCCTCTACCTGGGACCAAGCTGGAAGGATGTCCTGCAAGCAATGGCTGCCTGCAGGTGAGTGATGCATGCCCAGGCCTGGACCACTTGCTTCCTCTAAATGGGACCAAGCTGGAAGGATGTCCTGCAAGCAATGGCTACCTGCAGGTGAGTGATGCATGCCCAGGCCTGGACCACTTGCTTCCTCTACCTGGGACCAAGCTGGAAGGATGTCCTGCAAGCAATGGCTGCCTGCAGGTGAGTGATGCATGCCCAGGCCTGGACCACTTGCTTCCTCTACCTGGGACCAAGCTGGAAGGATGTCCTGCAAGCAAGGGCTGCCTACAGGTAAGTGATGCATGCCCAGGCCTGGACCACTTGCTTCCTCTACCTGGGACCAAGCTGGAAGGATGTCCTGCAAGCAATGGCTGCCTGCAGGTGAGTGATGCATGCCCAGGCCTGGACCACTTGCTTCCTCTAAATGGGACCAAGCTGGAAGGATGTCCTGCAAGCAATGGCTACCTGCAGGTGAGTGATGCATGCCCAGGCCTGGACCACTTGCTTCCTCTACCTGGGACCAAGCTGGAAGGATGTCCTGCAAGCAATGGCTGCCTGCAGGTGAGTGATGCATGCCCAGGCCTGGACCACTTGCTTCCTCTAAATGGGACCAAGCTGGAAGGATGTCCTGCAAGCAATGGCTACCTGCAGGTGAGTGATGCATGCCCAGGCCTGGACCACTTGCTTCCTCTACCTGGGACCAAGCTGGAAGGATGTCCTGCAAGCAAGGGCTGCCTGCAGATGAGCTGCGGGATGTGACGCAAGCCCAGGTCTGGACCACTTGCTTCCTCTACCTGGGACCAAGCTGGAAGGATTTTCTGCAAGCAGGGGCTACCTGCAGGTGAGTGATGCATGCCCAGGCCTGGACCACTTGCTTCCTCTACCTGGGACCAAGCTGGAAGGATGTCCTGCAAGCAAGGGCTTCCTGCAGGTGAGTGATGCATGCCCAGGCCTGGACCACTTACTTCCTCTACCTGGGACCAAGCTGGAAGGATGTCCTGCAAGCAAGGGCTGCCTACAGGTAAGTGATGCATGCCCAGGCCTGGACCACTTGCTTCCTCTACCTGGGACCAAGCTGGAAGGATGTCCTGCAAGCAAGGGCTGCCTGCAGATGAGCTGCGGGATCTGACGCAAGCCCAGGTCTGGACCACTTGCTTCCTCTACCTGGGACCAAGCTGGAAGGATTTTCTGCAAGCAGGGTCTACCTGCAGGTGAGTGATGCATGCCCAGGCCTGGACCACTTGCT
Organism: Calotriton arnoldi; assembly: GCA_963921515.1. Taxonomy (NCBI): domain Eukaryota; kingdom Metazoa; phylum Chordata; class Amphibia; order Caudata; family Salamandridae; genus Calotriton; species Calotriton arnoldi. Next base: position 11,299 of record CAWUFW010008762.1, read on the forward strand.
TCCTCTACCTAGGACCAAGCTGGAAGGATGTTCTGCAAGCAGGGGCTGCCTGCAGGTGAGTGATGCATGCCCAGGCCTGGACCACTTGCTTCCTCTACCTGGGACCAAGCTGGAAGAATGTCCTGCAAGCAGGGGCTGCCTGCAGGTGAGTGATGCCTGCCCAGGCCTGGACCACTTGCTTCCTCTACTTAGGACCAAGCTGGAAGGATTTCCTGCAAGCAAGGGCTGCCTGCAGATGAGTGATGCATGCCCAGGCCTGGACCACTTGCTTCCTCTACCTGGGACCAAGCTCGAAGGATGTCCTGCAAGCAAGGGCTGCCTGCAGGTGAGTGATGCATGCCCAGGGCTGGACCACTTGCTTCCTCTACCTGGGACCAAGCTCAAAGGATGTCCTGCAAGCAAGGGCTGCCTGCAGATGAGCTGCGGGAAGTAACGCAAGCCCTGGCCTGGACCACTTGCTCCCTCTACCTGGGACCAAGCTGGAAGGATGTCCTGCAAGCAGGGGCTGCCTGCAGGTGAGTGATGCATGCCCAGGCCTGGACCACGTGCTTCCTCTACCTGGGACCAAGCTGGAAGGATTTCCTGCAAGCAAGGGCTGCCTGCAGGTGAGTGATGCATGCCCAGGGCTGGACCACTTGCTTCCTCTACCTGGGACCAAGCTGGAAGGATGTCCTGCAAGCAAGGGCTGCCTGCAGATGAGCTGCGGGAAGTGACGCAAGCCCTGGCCTGGACCACTTGCTTCCTCTACCTGGGACCAAGCTGGAAGGATGTCCTGCAAGCAGGGGTTGCCTGCAGGTGAGTGATGCATGCCCAGGCCTGGACCACTTGCTTTCTCTACCTGGGACCAAGCTCGAAGGATGTCCTGCAAGCAAGGGCTGCCTGCCGGTGAGTGATGCATGCCCAGGCCTGGACCACGTGCTTCCTCTACCTGGGACCAAGCTGGAAGGATGTCCTGCAAGCAAGGGCTGCCTGCAGATGAGCTTCGGGATGTGACGCAAGCCCAGGCCTGGACCACTTGCTTCCTCTACCTGGGACCAAGCTGGAAGGATGTCCTGCAAGCAGGGGCTGCCTGCAGGTGAATGATGCATGCCCAGGCCTGGACCACTTGCTTCCTCTACCTGGGACCAAGCTGGAAGGATGTCCTGCAAGCAAGGGCTGCCTGCAGATGAGCTGCGGGAAGTGAACCAAGCCCAGGCCTGGACCACTTGCTTCCTCATCAGAGACCATCAACGCAGCCCATGCGAAGGACAAACTATGCTGAATGAAGTGCATCAGGTGGTCCAGGGACAATGATGACGTCATATCATGAAAGTACAGGTGTGCAGGCCTGGAACAGCGTCCCTGCTGGCAGGATTACTGTCTTGCAGTGATAAAAGAGCATGTATCGCTCACAAAAGAGCAAACCACAGCTTCCGCCCCGGTCTCCAATTCCATTGGACGTTAAGATCCCTAGTGGGATGTGGGCGTGTCCAGAGAGACACCGGAAGAGACCTGTACACTTTTTTACCCGAGCTCATCAGGAAGAGACAGACTGGCTGGGCTGCTATGAACTCTAAAGAGAAACTGCTAGATTAATTGGCCACCTCTTGCCATTCGCATCCCTAAACGGACTCTCTACATTATGTTACAATAGACTTTGTGAGCATCTCTTCTCACTTTGTATCCCTAAACTGACTGTTAACAGTATGTTATTCTAGACTCCGTGAGCACCTCTTGTCACTTTGTATCCCTAAACTGACTGTTAACAGTATGTTATTCTAGACTCCGTGAGGACCTCTTGTCACTTTGCATCCCTAAACTGACTGTTGAGAATATGTTATTCTAGACTCTGTGAGCACTTCTTGTCACTTTGCATCCCTAAGCTGACTGGCAATAGTGTGTTATTCTAGACTCCGTGAGCACCTCGTGTTACTTTGTATCCCTAAACTGACTATTAATGGTATGTTATTCTAGACTACGTGAGCACGTCTTGTCACTTTGTATTACTAAATTGACTATTATAAGTGTGTTATTCTAGACTCCGTGAACACCTCATCTCACTTTGTATCCCTAAACTGACTGGCAATAGTGTGTTATTCTAGACTCCGTGAGCACCTCTTGTTTCATTGTAACCCTAAACTGACTGTTAATGGTATGTTATTCTAGACTACGTGAGCACCTCGTCACTTTGTATTACTAAATTGACTATTATAAGTGTGTTATTCTAGACTCCGTGACCATCTCATCTCACTTTGTATCCCTAAACTGACTGGCAATAGTGTGTTGTTCTAGACTCCGTGAGCACCTCTCGACACTTTGTATCCCTAAACTGAATACTATAAGTGTGGTATTCTAGACTCAGTGAGCACCTCTTGTCACTTTGTATCAGTAAACTAACTGGCAACGGTATGTTATTCTAGACTCTTTGAGCACTGTTTGACACTTTGTATCCCTAAATTGACTGTTAATAGTATGTTATGCTAGACTCCCTGAGCACCACGTGTCACTTTGTATTCTAAAACTGACTAGCAAAAGTATGTTAGTCTAAACTCTGTGAGCACCTCTTGTTCTGTGTATCCCTAAACTGACTGTAAATATTATGTCATGCTCAATTCTGTGGGCACTTTGTATCCTAAAGCTGACTGTCAGTAGTATGTTGTACTAGACTCTATGAACATATTTTTCCACTTTGTATCCCTAAACTATCGATAGTATGATATGCTCGAATGTATGAGCATGTCATCTTGTATCCTAAAATTGACTCTCAATAGTATGTTATGCTTGACTGTATGAGCATAACTTTGTATCCTAAAACTGACAGTCAATAGTATCTTATGGTCGAATCTTTGAGCACTTCTTGTCACTTTGTATCTGTAAACTGACTGTCAATATGATGTCGTACTAGACTCTGTCAGCACCTTTTGTGTTGCTTACCCAACTCTGCAAGCACCTCTTGTCACTTTGTATCCCTGAATTGGCTGTCGATAGATTGTTATGCTAGACTCCACAAGCACCTCTTGTCGCTTTGCATCTCTGAACTGACTGTCGATCGATTGTTATGCTAGACTCCACAAGTCCCTCTCGTATCTTTGTATCCATGAACTGACTGTTGATAGATTGTTATGCTAGACTCCACAAGCACCTCTTGTCACTTTGCATCCCTACATTGACTGTTGATCAATTGTTATGCTAGACTTTACAAGCACCTCTGGTCGCTTTGTATCCCTGAATTGACTGTGGATAGATTGTTATGAAGCATTCCACGAGCACCTCTTATCACTTTGTATCCCTGAATTGACTGTCGATACATTGTTATGAGACACTCCATGAGCACCTCTTGTCACATTGTGTTCATGAACTGACTGTCGATATATAGTTATGCTAGACTCCACAAACACCTCTTGCCACTTTGTATCCATGAACTGACTGTCGATATATAGTTATGCTAGACTCCACAAACACCTCTTGCCACTTTGTATCCATGAACTGACTGTCGATATATAGTTATGCTAGACTCCACAAACACCTCTTGCCACTTTGTATCCATGAACTGACTGTCGATATATAGTTATGCTCAGTGCTTTAAATGGGCCGGTACTCACCGGTACTGAGTACCGGCACTTCTAAATTTTCTGCACTTGAGTACCGGAACTTCTTCTTGTCTAAAGAGAGTACCGGTACTCATGGGGCAGCAAGCCAACTAAGTGCAATTTGGCATTTAAAAACAGAAGCGTGACACACAGCTGACAAGTTGGTCCGTTTTTGTGAAGCACTCGAGTGCTAATCTCCCCGTACCATCTGCTAATTGAGCAACGGCCCCCTCCCTGTCGTGCTCTCTAGCCCGGGCTGCTGCAGCCTCCTGGACACACGGGATTCATTCAGCAGACCTGCACGCTGGGCTATTGTGCTTTGTTGGCCATCCAAACACCTTCGAAAGGTGGAGGAAGTTCTGTTTTTGTTTTTACATTTCTTTTTGTGCCCCCTGCAGTCGAGCTCTCTTCAACCCATTTACAAGGCGTAAAAGACTTGATGGGGGACAGATGAAAGGCCCAATTTGCATCGCCGCCCCTCTCCCTATTGATAAACACACTGCAGCTGTACCTTGTCAGAGCTTAACTTATAACAAGCATTGGCATAGCCAATAGGTCTCGCTTTTGGGACCTTATAAGTATTTAGTTATGCAGCACAATATCCTTGGTGCAATAACATCAACTGTTGCATGGCTAAAAACTTATAAGGTCCCAAAGGCGAGACCTATTGGCTATGCCAATGCTTGTTTTTGTTAGGCACGGGGAGATTAAGTGATTTGCCCAGAATAAATGATGTTGAGCATCCTTGCCGAGACTCGAACCCAGTTCCCCAGCACCGAGGTCGACCGCTCTAGACATAAGACCACATCCTCTCCCCTAGCAGCAACCTCCACTTTGCCAACCTCTTGCTCGCCCATGTACCCCGAATCCGAAGAGCCAAAGCCGGCGAGAATGGATTCTTCCACCTGGCTACCAAAGCCTGGAACGACCTTCCCGGCACATTAGAGCCACCAGCTCAGTCCCTGAATCCCGCAAAAAGGCTGAAAACCTGGTTCTTACAATAGGTCCCAGCCAGGATCGCACCGTCCTTCTTCAGGTGCAGGATATCCTCCTGAGTGATAAGCTCGACCTACAAATACACATAATGTTGGTACCCCAATACATTTTCACTGACGAGAGTAGGGAAGCAGTGCTGATGTGAAGGGCCTAGCTCCAGACGAGTTGCAGCGTCTCTAAGCACTGTGGTGATCCAAGGACATCCAATCAGGTGTGTAATGCACCCTTTGATGGGGACGCACACAGTCTCAGGAGGCTATTTGACAACCTGTCCAAGGTAATCTGAAGCAGGCAACAGGTTAGAACCCACTGTTTTAAATCTGAGGGCACAGACACAGATGACGATCCTGTTATTTTGTAAGGATCGAAACGTCGACTCTCGCACACTGACCCATATTATAATGTACAGAGTAAGGCACATAGGGGCAGAAGTGTTGCTTTAAATTTAATTAAATAAATTAAATGTTTTGACTTATGTCACACACTATTGCCTGAGTTTTTCTGTTTTTGTTCTGCTCATTTAATTTTGTGTCATTTGTGTTTTCTCCCACCGATTTGACTAAATTGTCTAATAAATGTGATTGTATTTTTTCAAATTGACCGCATGTCTGGTCATAATTGTTTTCCCAGTTAAATGCCTAGATAAGTTCTCTTTAGGGACCTCTGTTCCTTTAAAGCACTATGCACCCCTGGTCCCTAAATATTCATGGGTTTCGCTTGTTCTCTGTAGGCACAGACACGACAGACCGCTTAGTCCTTATACAGTGGAGCTATCCACGCAGGTCCCAAAGAATGCACAGCCTCAGACCTCAGGCAGTGGAGCAACCCCTAGATTACACCGATCATACAGGCTTAAATCTCAGACAATAGAACTACCCACAGATTAACCACGTATTACAACTCAGGTGTATCCTAGCAGTAAGCTCACCCTGTACACAAATCATAGCGACTCAGGGCTCAGTGATTCGAGTTAGCCCTCAGTTACAAAGATAGAATAGGCCCAGGCCCAGGCCCAGGCCAGGGCCGCATGTATTATACGGAATGGTAATACTGTCTGGGGAAGATTTCTCCTCATTAGTACCAGTTTAACAGAAAAATACAGAAATAGGGACCTGTAAGATGACCAGTTAACCTTCACTAAGGGCTTTCCACTGTGTGAGAAAACATGCTGCAAAATTTTTAGTAACTTTTGATCGGTTTGAGCTAGAGAAAATTTTTGGGTTAAAATCTGCAGATCTGGATTATGTGGCAAATCCATAATTATGCAAAAAAAAAAGCCACAGCCACAGAATTGCATAATTCCAGTGGCCCCAGATCAGGCCAATGCCAACAAAGCTTACTCCGATGACACGGTTATACAGGTCCAGGCCTTCACCGGCAGAGATAGCCGAAAGCTTACTCTGAACCTACCATGCAAGTTTATACAAGCAGAGCTGTCTTTAGATTTATACATTTCTTACAGGTTGAGGCGTTAGCCAGCAGAGATGCCTCCCAGGTTACATACATGTTACAGATGACAGCAACAGCCAGTAGAGCATCTTACAGTTTACACAGATCTCCCAGGCTCAGGGCTCAGTCACTAGCGTTGTATCTCAGTTTACATAGATCTCATAAACTCCCGCCTCATCCATCAGTGCTATCTCTCAAGTTACATAGACCTCACAGGCTCAGGGTGCAGTTACTAGTCCTGTCTCTTGGTTTACACAGATCTCACAGGCTCCCACCTCAGCCACCAGTGCTATCTCTCAGGTTACACAGATATCACAGGCTCAGTGTTCAGTCTCTAGTGCTGTAGCTCAGGTTACACAGATCTCACAGGCTCAGTGTTCAGTCACTAGTGCTGTATCTCAGGTTACACAGATCTCACAAGCTCCGTGTTCAGTCACTAGTGCTGTATCTCAGGGTACACAGATGTCACAGACTCCCACCTCAGCCACCAGTGCTGTCTCTCAGGTTACACAGACATCACAAGCTCAGGGCTCACTAGTCCGGTCTCTCATATTACACAGACCTCACAGGCTCAGGGCTTAGTCACTAGTGCTGTCTTTCAGGTTACATAGATATCACAGGCTGCCGCCTCAGCCATCGGTGCTATCTCTCAAGTTACATAGATTTCACAGGCTCCGTCATTATAGCCGTCTCTCGGGTTACACAGATCTCACAGGCTCAGGCATCAATAGAGCTAATCTTCCTGTTACACAGAGCCTACAGGTTCACGTCTGACAACTGATCAGTCACCCAGAAAACAAATATTTTAGAGGGTTTTAGAGGGCTTCTCTCGCCGGAGGCTCTAGAACGGTCTCACAGAGCCCTCTGCTCCTAGAGACCAGAGCGTTTACAGGAAGGAATGATTTTATCAAACAAAAACAGCACAGAACAGTTAGAGTGCCTCGTCTCCCCTGGCAGCAATTTCCAAAACAAGCCAAAAAAAACATGCTCATGGAAACAACTAGCTGAATGTGCAATTTCAGGCAACCACCACAGTATTACCCAACCCATCGTAATGGAACCTAGGAGATTTGAATAAATCATTGCCAAGAAAGTACTGGGGTTGCAGTTTTCGAGGTCAAATAACTCTAGATCACTCACCTGTGAAAAAAAGCAACGAGCGACGGAAATCATGTGGGGAGACATGGGAACGAGGCGGCGAGCCACGGAAATCATGTGGGGAGGCGGGGCCGCGAGCGGTGAGCCGCAGAAGGTGAGCGAAGCCGAAAACTACGGGGCGCATCGGGGGACATGGAGCGGGGGCGAGCGAGCGCGGCAGCCTGCAAAGCAGTCCCAAGAAACGCTCGTGCGTCGTGGCTGGCCTTTGGATGAGTACGTGCGGCAGACATGTGTTTCCACTTATCGCGCCCGCGTCTGGGCACGATAATTGGAAACACATGTTTGCCGCGCGTACCCATCTCAAAAAGGCCAGCCACGACGCACGAGCGTTTCTTGGACTGCTTTGAAAACTCACTTACATTAAGTCTTCGCCTCTAAGCAGCGCTTGCGCGCTACTCGAGGCTCGACCTAAAAAGGAGAAATAATATACATACCTTTCCTTTAAAATGTAATTGAACAAGAAAGTTAGTGATATTGTTTTATGTACTTTTGATTTCTATAGCAATTTCCCAGTGCTTGTGAGGCCCAAGGCGCTATTACACTGGAAACATTTTAAGAAGGGTTTTACATTCAATTAAAAGTAAAATATTTATGACATTAGAAAATAAATGTTAGTGAACTTTTTTCTCAGTGCCTTTGAAACAATTTCTAACATAAAGCGCCAATTAAACGAAATCTTAAATGAAGAGTTGCATTCGGTCATGAGGTTTTATCAAGGATTTTAATTAATGGCCAGCCCTCCACGTTCATCCGCTCATTCCAGGTAATTGTTGTTTTAGCACAGTTTATTGTGGGTGCACATGAACTAAACACCCTATCTGCATGCACAAGTGCTTCTATGTCCCTGTGTTTGTTCTTGTATCAGTGAGTGTTGTCTGCAGTGTGCATATCTGCACACCAATTAAATCTCAATAAAATTAAACGTGTGCCTCTGGCCCGGTCCCTTAGCACTATCTGTAGCCCCGCCCCCATAGCTCCACCCCCTTTGCCCTGCCCGCCCCTAACCCCACCCCCTAGCCCACATCTCAATTTGGTGAGTACCTGCACTTATTTTATTCCATTTAAAGCACTGGTTATGCTAGAGCCTAGACTCCACAAGCAACTCTTGTCGCTTTGTATCCCTGAATTGACTGTTGATAGATTATGAGAAACTCCACAAGCAACTCTTGTCGGCTTTGTATCCCTGAATTGACTGTTGATAGATTATGAGAAACTCCACAAGCAACTCTTGTCGCTTTGTATCCCTGAATTGTCTGTTGATAGATTATGAGAAACTCCACAAGCAACTCTTGTCGCTTTGTATCCCTGAATTGACTGTTGATAGATTATGAGAAACTCCACAAGCAACTCTTGTCGCTTTGTATCCCTGAATTGACTGTTGATAGATTATGAGAAACTCCACAAGCAACTCTTGTCGCTTTGTATCCCTGAATTGACTGTTGATAGATTATGAGAAACTCCACAAGCAACTCTTGTCGCTTTGTATCCCTGAATTGACTGTTGATAGATTATGAGAAACTCCACGAGCAACTCTTGTCGCTTTGTATCCCTGAATTGACTGTTGATAGATTATGAGAAACTTCACGAGCAACTCTTGTCGCTTTGTATCCCTGAATTGACTGTTGATAGATTATGAGAAACTCCACAAGCAACTCTTGTCGCTTTGTATCCCTGAATTGACTGTTGATAGATTATGAGAAACTCCACAAGCAACTCTTGTCACTTTGTATCCCTGAATTGACTGTTGATAGATTATGAGAAACTTCACGAGCAACTCTTGTCGCTTTGTATCCCTGAATTGACTGTTGATAGATTATGAGAAACTTCACGAGCAACTCTTGTCGCTTTGTATCCCTGAATTGACTGTTGGTAGATTGTTATGTGACACTTCACGAGCACCTCTTGTCGCTTTGTATCCCTGAATTGACTGTTGGTAGATTGTTATGTGACACTTCACGAGCACCTCTTGTCGCTTTGTATCCCTGAATTGACTGTTGGTAGATTGTTATGTGACACTTCACGAGCACCTCTTGTCGCTTTGTATCCCTGAATTGACTGTTGGTAGATTGTTATGTGACACTTCACGAGCACCTCTTGTCGCTTTGTATACCTGAATTGACTGTTGGTAGATTGTTATGTGACACTTCACGAGCACCTCTTGTCGCTTTGTATCCCTGAATTGACTGTTGATAGATTATGAGAAACTTCACGAGCAACTCTTGTCGCTTTGTATCCCTGAATTGACTGTTGGTAGATTGTTATGTGACACTTCACGAGCACCTCTTGTCGCTTTGTATCCCTGAATTGACTGTTGGTAGATTGTTATGTGACACTTCACGAGCACCTCTTGTCGCTTTGTATCCCTGAATTGACTGTTGGTAGATTGTTATGTGACACTTCACGAGCACCTCTTGTCGCTTTGTATCCCTGAATTGACTGTTGGTAGATTGTTATGTGACACTTCACGAGCACCTCTTGTCGCTTTGTATCCCTGAATTGACTGTTGGTAGATTGTTATGTGACACTTCACGAGCACCTCTTGTCGCTTTGTATCCCTGAATTGACTGTTGGTAGATTGTTATGTGACACTTCACGAGCACCTCTTGTCGCTTTGTATCCCTGAATTGACTGTTGGTAGATTGTTATGTGACACTTCACGAGCACCTCTTGTCGCTTTGTATCCCTGAATTGACTGTTGGTAGATTGTTATGTGACACTTCACGAGCACCTCTTGTCGCTTTGTATCCCTGAATTGACTGTTGGTAGATTGTTATGTGACACTTCACGAGCACCTCTTGTCGCTTTGTATCCCTGAATTGACTGTTGGTAGATTGTTATGTGACACTTCACGAGCACCTCTTGTCGCTTTGTATCCCTGAATTGACTGTTGGTAGATTGTTATGTGACACTTCACGAGCACCTCTTGTCGCTTTGTATCCCTGAATTGACTGTTGGTAGATTGTTATGTGACACTTCACGAGCACCTCTTGTCGCTTTGTATCCCTGAATTGACTGTTGGTAGATTGTTATGTGACACTTCACGAGCACCTCTTGTCGCTTTGTATCCCTGAATTGACTGTTGGTAGATTGTTATGTGACACTTCACGAGCACCTCTTGTCGCTTTGTATCCCTGAATTGACTGTTGGTAGATTGTTATGTGACACTTCACGAGCACCTCTTGTCGCTTTGTATCCCTGAATTGACTGTTGGTAGATTGTTATGTGACACTTCACGAGCACCTCTTGTCGCTTTGTATCCCTGAATTGACTGTTGGTAGATTGTTATGTGACACTTCACGAGCACCTCTTGCCAGTTTGTATCCATGAACTGACTGTTGATAGATTGGTATGCTAGACTCAAGAGCACCTCTTGCCAATTTGTATCTCTGAATTGAGGGTCAGTCTGAAAGGTAAACAGCATCGTACCCGGAGTACTTCAGTCCTTCCCGAGTGCGTTTCTTTTTATTGGGGTGTGTTTTAGTCTCACCCAGTAACATGGGATTCTGCTTGGGGTGCTGTGTCTGCAACAGTGAGAAACAGTGAGTCACTGCTCTGTGTCTGTTCTGTACTAAGAAGTAATAATTAATTAAGAAATACCCCTGGTTCAAGCTACGCGTTCGTCTCTAACAAGTGCGAAAACTATTGCTTGACTTTGTATCTGAGCCCAAAGACCTCACCCCCTTGTAGCGGCACCCTGCTGCCTCTGGTAGGTGACAGAGCCCAGGAAGTCTTGGGCACGCCTTACATGCACTTGTATCTCGCTTCTGGGGCGGTGAGGAGGTGTGACTGAGTGACTGTGCCATACACAGCGTCACCTTCCATCAGCCCAGCCGCCACTGCATTAAACCAGCACCTCACATACTCACTCCACCATTACTCCCCCTTCCCCCGCCCCCATCCTGTCATCGGCCCCTCCCTTTCCCCTCGCAGTCCTTAAATCATGTTTTCATTTTTGAAGGGCTCAGCAGCTGACGTTTGCTGTGGGGGCGCTCTGCAGTACAAAACGCGCTTTTGGGCGCCTCTGTTGTTCCCTCGTTCCTGCTCACTCCCCAATGCTTACCCCCTGCAGCCCCCTTGCCCCCACGCCCCCACACCTACCTTCGCGGTCCTGGCAGCTGCAATTCGGTGCTGGACTGCTCCGCAATGCCAAAAGCATCAAGAAATTTTCATTTTTTTAAATTAAGAAATCCACTTACTAAAATTGGCCCCCATGTCATTCCTAATCTTTACATGTGTGGTCACACATACGTCACTCAGCACGCATGCACACGCATATGGGTTGACAGCCCCTAGAAGGTGCCACGTTATCCTGCCTTTCCCTCTTTTTTGCCGATGCTGCACAGCGTCAGCAAAAAGCATTGTTAAACCCAAAGACTAAAAAAAGGCACGGCCTGTTGGTTTTGCCAATGCTTAGCAGTTATCTGGCGCCACAAGGCTGCTCTCTATTTCTTCCTAGCCCAGGTATGCCTGTCTAAGTTGGGATCCCTGCTTCTCTGCTTGTTCCAGGATCTCACACCACCTGAGACCCAGCGTGTATCTGCACGACAAGACCAACGCTGACCTCAAAGTGGGGAGACGGTCACCCCCTCCGTGATTGCGGGCACCAGAGAGTGAGACACCAAGGTAGTCCGCGTTCCCACCCCTCCCCCTGCCAGGAGAGGTATCCAGTTACGGATGGTTAATGCCAAGTCACCTGGGGGCGGCTGCGGCAGATGTGATGTTATGCGTCACAGATGGGCAGGAGGCCAGCGGTGCACCTTCTGCCCTGGCTGCCGTTCTGTGCCCCCCTCTCCCCTGGCTGTCCTTCGATGCCCCCCTCTGCCCTGGCTGTCGTTCGGTGCCCCCTACTGCCCTGGCTGTCGTTCGATGCTCCCTTCTGCCCTGGCTGTTGTTCGGTGACCCCTCTGCCCTCGCTGTCATTCGGTGGCCCTTCTGCCCTGGCTGTCCTTCGGTGCCCCTTATGCCCTGGCTGTCCTTCGATGCCCCCCTCTGCCCTGCCTGTCATTCGGTGCCCATTACTGCCCTGGCTGTCGTTAGGTGGCCCTTCTGCCCTGGTTGTCCATCAGTGGCCCTTTTGCCCTGGCTGTCGTTCGGTGCCCCCTACTGCCCTGGCTGTTCTTCTGCACCCCCCTCTGCCCTGGCTGTTGTTTGGTGTCCCCTTCTGCCCTGGCAGACGTTCGGTGCCTCCTTCTGCCCTGGCTGTCGTTCGGTGCCTCCTTCTGCCCTGGCTGTCCTTCGGTGGCCCTTCTACCCTGGCTGTCCTTCGGTGGCCCTTCTGCCCTGGCTGTCCTTCGGTGCTCCATTCTACCCTGGCTGTCCTTCGCTGCCCCATTCTACCATGGCTGTCCTTCGGTGGCCCTTCTGCCCTGGCTGTCGTTCGGTGGCCCTTCTGCCCTGGCTGTCCTTCAGTGGCCCTTCTGCCCTGGATGTCCTTCGGTGCCCCTTCTGCCCTGGCTGTCGTTCGGTGCCCCCTACTGCCCTGGCTGTCGTTCGGTGCCCCCTTCTGCCCTGGCTGTCCTTCGGTGCCTCCTTCTGCCCTGGCTGTCGTTCGGTGGCCCTTCTGCCCTGGCTGTCCTTCGGTGCCCCTTCTGCCCTGGCTGCCGTTCGGTGCCCCCCTCTGCCCTGGCTGTCCTTCAGTGCCCCCTTCTGCCCTGGCTGTCGTTCAGTGGCCCTTCTGCCCTGGCTGTCCTTCGGTGGCCCTTCTGCCCTGGCTGTCGTTCGGTGGCCCTTCTGCCCTGGCTGTCCTTCGGTGGCCCTTCTGCCCTGGATGTCCTTCGGTGCCCCTTCTGCCATGGCTGTCGTTCGGTTCACCCTACTGCCCTGGCTGACGTTCAGTGCCTCCTTCTGCCCTGGCTGTCGTTCGGTTGCTCTTCTGCCCTGGCTGTCCTTCGGTGCCCCTTCTGCCCTGGCTGCCGTTCGGTGCCCCCCTCAGCCATGGCTGTTGTTCGGTGCCCCCTACTGCCCTGGCTGTTGTTCGGTGACCCCTCTGCCCTGGTTGTCCATCAGTGGCCCTTCTGCCCTGGCTGTCGTTCGGTGACCCCTCTGCCCTGGCTGTCCTTCGGTGCCCCCTACTGCCCTGGCTGTCGATCGATGCTCCCTTCTGCCCTGGCTGTCGTTAGGTGGCCCTTCTGCCCTGGTTGTCCATTGGTGGCCCTTTTGCCTTGGCTGTTGTTCGGTGCTCCCTACTGCCCTGGCTGTTCGTCTGTACCCCCCTCTGCCCTGGCTGTTGTTCGGTGCCCTCTTCTGCCCTGGTAGTCGTTCGGTGCCTCCTTCTGCCCTGGCTGTCGTTTGGTGTCCCCTTCTGCCCTGACTGTCCTTCGGTGGCCCTTCTGCCCTGGTTGTCCATCGGTGCCCCCATTTGCCCTGGCTGTCCTTCGGTGGCCCTTCTAACGTGGCTGTCCTTCGGTGCCCCATTCTGCCCTGGCTGTCCTTCGGTGCCCCATTCTACCCTGGCTGTACTTCCGTGGCCCTTCTGCCCTGGCTGTCATTCGGTGGCCCTTCTGCCCTGGCTGTCCTTCGGTGGCCCTTCTGGGCTGGATGCCCTTTGGTGCCCCTTCTGCCCTGGCTGTCGTGTGGTGCCCCCTACTGCCCTGGCTGTCGTTCAGTGCCCGCTTCTGCCCTGGCTGTCCTTCGGTGGCCCTTCTGCCCTGGATGTCCTTTGGTGCCCCTTCTGCCCTGGCTGTTGTTCGGTACCCCCTACTGCCCTGGCTGTCGTTCAGTGCCCCCTACTGCCCTGGCTGTCGTTCAGTGCCCCCTACTGTCCTGGCTATCCTTCGGTGGGTCAAACAAGAAAAAGTATTGGGAAGAGGATCCTAGGGAGAATTTTTAAGACCTACACAGGATTGTATCCCCAAATCACTATACAAAACAAGCATTGGCATAGCCAATAGGTCTCGCTTTTGGGACCTTATAAGTATTTAGTTATGCAGCACAATATCCTTGGTGCAACAAAATCAACGGTTGCATGGCTAAACACTTATAAGGTCCTAAAGGCGAGACCTATTGGCTATGCCAATGCTTGTTATGATTTACAACAGCAAAGTGAGAGTGTGATTGGTGTAGGGATCACTTTAAAATCGAGCGTAAATTGATATAGCTTGTGTGACTGGCAGAACTCCTGAAACAATGTGGCAATTAGTTGGTTGAATTAGGAGGTATGGAAAATGCAAATAATGCAGCTTATTAAGCGCTACTTATGCAGTACATTGTCGCATTATTGTCTAGCTTTCATGACATTCTAATAAACTGAACAGAACCCAGTAGATTATAAAATGCATTGGTTAATTAATAAAACACTGGCAATTCAGAAAATACTATTTGCGATCAGTGAATGTTTTTGTTTACTTGAAAACAAAGAAATTTGTTTTGTCACACAAGTCTATGCAACCTCTCAAAATAAATGTCAGTGTTCACACAAGAAGTACCCCCAACATTCTGTACATATTTATTATGCGAGTGTATTGTTAGGAATCAATATAAGATTCAATATATTAGGCCGTAAATCCAGGCCCCCATGTAATGTAATGTTCATAGAGGGCTATCGCAGTGTAATGGGTCGACATGTTTCGTGCCCTTATCGCCCCTAACGAGTCGTGTGGCACTTCATCAGGACTTAAGTGAGTGGATGGTGCACTACTAAAGGTCTGGTTCCCTAGGTATGGTGTGGTATCCAGACACAATAGAGTGAAACCCTAGTAGACTTATACTGGGCTGCTGTAGACCCCCAGTATGGAAGTCTATGGCCTCACGGGGGAGTTCAGAGCATGTCGTTGCTCTGATGTGCTGGGTGGCAGGCAACTAGCACGAATCCTACCCTTGCTCCGGGCAAGGGTTGGATTCGCATAAAAAAGAAAGGTGCAAAGACACTGCTGCACAAGCCAAGTTATTCTGTAGGTATGCACACCTACAAAATGATGCAGGTATCATATTTCTTTTAGTTTACTGATCGTTAAATTAAAAAAAATTAACACTAAGTAGCGCAAAACAGATTTTTGTTCTTGCAGTTTGCTGGCTGGTCATACCCTCCACCCCATAATAATAATAACAATTTAAAAAAAATTAAAGAGGAAATGGGAGGCAATGGAGGAGTGGAGGAAGAAGAAACAGGGAGTGGGCGAGGGAGGTAAAATGGCAGGACAGAAGAACATGAGGGAGAGAGCTGGAAGCTCTCAGGAAGTGCTTAAGCAAAAAGAAAAATATTAGTCCCTAAAAGTGAGAATTGGAAGGACAGAAGCAACTAATCGGAGAAATAGAAAACAGGCTATGCTACAAGGGAGGGACAAACACAAAGATGAACAAGGAAAACTATTGAAGAATAAGCAGCAATCAAATTAGTGTGACAAAAAGGCGAACCAATTGTAAGTGGCTTGGCGTACTGTAGCCCAAAATACGTCTTTTGCAACCTGACTGCTCACAATGTCTGGTATGCGCGACCAAATGAGGAAGCAATCTTCTACTCATGGATGACATTTAAATGTATTAATTGTCTTTTCCTTCTTGACTAATATTTGAACTGAAAATAATGGCGCTTAGTGTGGGTGCTAACATTTAAAGAATACATACATGCACTTTTTTGGAAACCAATGATTAAATGTGTCTTGCCTTTGTATCATAACACCAAGATGCTCCATATTATATGTAACATTTCAAGACCATTGTTGTTTTGGCCAAAAGCGTATTGCTTTCTAGGATTCATAGTCTAGCTTTCCTAAAGATAATGATAAGTCTACGAGACTCAGTATGAAATACATCACTGGTACTAGATGAAAAGTGTGAACTAGCATGAACGATAAAGGGTGACTTGACAGAATGAAGTTGTGTATTTGGGGTGTTTTGTATAACACTAACATTTCCCCTCTTGGCCACTTCAGAGCACCAGGGATTAGAAAGTTCTGAAATATTATTTACTAAATAGATCATGTGTCTGTAAAATCCATACTATTGATGATGGCCGTTTCTATGAAGTTAATGGAACTTAGATGATTGAAATTAATTGTACTTGCAATAATTTAGACAAACAATTTGATAAGCTGTGCTACACTACTGCACCACACTAATAGCTAAAAGTACGGAACAGGATATAAGGAGGGTACATAGTGAGTGTGGTATAAACTGCCACACTCACTCACATATTAGAATGGAGCCCTGTGTAATGAGTTACAGTTTTAGACAGTCCAGACTTATTATACATTGCACTACATGTTGAAAAAATATAAACGTAAAAGAGAATGTAAAGTGATCTTGGTTACCAAGCCAAGAGTAGCTGAGGGTGTAATGAATGACACGTTGTAAAATGACAGCTAACTGGGTGACTGACGTACCACATAGGCATTTGAACACACTCATTGCGCACTACAAAATGTTTAAATAGTTGCGTACCATCAAACATTTTAAGTTTGTGGGTTTTTAAGTAGTAATAATGTTCTGCTGATACTGCAGACTTTTAAAGCAGGCGATGAATATGTATAGGGTCCCTGGACAGCTGCCAACTGACGTGGGTCACTGGGTTGACATTTAGTTTGCTTTGGCATTTAATCCATCAGTCCTAAACATTATTGAATTTAAGATTCTACTTTTCAATTACAAGGCTACAAATCACTGCGCACCTACTGCAGCAGCATAGAAGAAAAAAACACAGGACAGGCTGGCTGCATGTCACCCTCGTGGCATGTGGCCAGTTGACAGGCATGTATGTCGCTGAACTCCTCTGCAAACACTGGGATGCATTTTAAAAGAAGGACTGCAGATTATTTTTCGAAAGTCTGCAACAAATGTTTTAGAGCAATGTCAGTCCTCTTTTACAGTGCAGTAAAAATAAGTATCAAACTTGATATCTCCTGCAGAATGGGTGTTAGCTAAAGTAAATATGCTGCACATCTTTTGGGCTGCAATTTAGGGCCGAATGTATCAGAGAATTTTAACCATTCTGTGTCTATAGAGATATGTGTTGGTACATAAGGGCCTTACTTCTTTCCTTAAGTGGAGCACCCGCCTAGCTCCAATGACATGGGGAGATAATTAGAGAAAAACACCTAATGCTGTGTGGGGTAGGAAAAACATCCCCATAACTTCCACTTAACACACAGTCACCTTTATAAGTATTTTGTGTGGAGTTTCACTGCAGAATCAGGGCCAATGGAAAACGTATGCCCCGTATCACCTCTCCAATGAAGCAGTGGATAAGTGTGACATTAACATGAAAAGGACTTTAAGGCTCAGCATATCATCACCCTGAGAGTACGATACCCAGTCCAAGCTCTCCACACCAACTTCCTACTGACCCACCAGTGGATCGTGTAGAGCAACCATGGTTCAGAGAATGCCTGTGAAGCATCTTGCCTCCAGGGTCTCCTACCTTGGCGTTGTCAGTCTGGTTACAGTTGTCCCCATTGCAGTAATACATGCTGCTAAGGTAGAGAGGCTACGGCTGGATACAGCTGATATTCCACCCTTCTCTCCCAGGCCACACCGAGTACCCACAATCGAGCATGGAAAGGGAAACAGGACAATAATACAGCACGACTACTGGCGATAGCTAACCGGACAGACATCTTGGAATGGCAAAGATTCAGAATAACTGCGGTCAATGTCGGGAAAGAAGACAAAAAAACAGGACTGAATATTTTATTTTTAGAATGGAGCCACATTCGGAAAAAATTGATCTGAGATCAAATATGAAAACATCGATTATAATATGTTTGAACTATATAACATAATTTAAAATATTAGGGAAGCATCTTTTACTATTACCTACTCCAGTGTAGACGATAAACTTTTATTCCAGAGTGACTTACAGGTGATATAAATGAAAAATAGACTAGTTCTACCCATTTGCAGCGAGTCTTCTGCTTATTCGTCGAAGCCCTGCCTGCTGAATATACAGAATAATAACAAGGAGGGAGACATCGGGAGCGAGAGGAAAGGAAGAGAAGTGAGGGGGGGAGGGGTGAATGGAGAGACCGAGTGGTGCGCGCGCGAGGGTCAAAAGCAGACATGGCAGGAGCCAGAGACAAGCATTGGCCGCGCGCTGTGGTGGGGGAGGGGGAGGAGCGGGAGAACAAGTGACGCACGGCCGTGAAAGTGACACGGCCGCGCGGCTGCTAGACGCGCTCTGTGGTGGGGGAGGGGGAGGAGGGTTGGAAAGGAAAGCAAGATGGCCTGGAGCATGTGAGGAATGCGCGCGTTACTGTGCGCGTACTCGCATGCTCTAGGCCAGGACAAAAAAAGTGGTCGCATTTCTGAAACCCACTACTAAATGTCTCGCCAGATCAGCGCATGCGCTGGCTCAGGCGAGACCTAAACAACCAGAAATCCTTGGGTCTAGAACAACAGCACAAACAGAAAAGAATAAGCCACTGTCAATATCACACAGATCTAACTGTGGGATAATCCCTTTTTAGGATGAAATCCCTCACCCACCAAAGGTGGCATGCTTCATCATTTGGGATTCTCCTTCCAGAGGAAACCTAGTTCCTCTGAGAGCTACAACCCCCACTCTGAGTGGGAGGAGCACAGGGATGTTTTTAGTTCTACTCTACAAGGATTTGCTAAATCCACTAAATGAGAGACAAAGTGTGGGAGCAGCGCAAAGAAAAAATAACGTGAATGAAGTGATGTTAAAACTAGCTAGAGAGAATACTACACAAACTTTATTCATATATTCTCACTGCCAGGATTAAAAACAGTGCACCTGCGGTATAGAATTAAACCGCATGTGTCAGACGAATTAGTGTGGTCAACATGTTTCAGCCATAACAACACAAATTGTGTCAAGGCTTTCGTCAGGACCTTTGTAGATGCTGCTGCAAAGTGAAATGTGAAAACACATAGACAACTATAAATGAAAAACAAATATGGAACCAAAGGCACTTCCGGTTCCTCTTCTCAAAAAATTGACTGTACCTGAAGAGAAAAGATACAGACGCATATGTAATAAAGTCAGTGGCTTAAAACAGAACAATATACAGATGAATCAACTGGATTCATCCACTTGCACCATACATCCCAAGTATGTATAGACAGCAAAGAGAAAGACAATATCTTACCCGTGTCGACTGGGTAGAAGGCTTTACCTCAACCTGGCAACAGCTCAGGATAGGGGGCACCGCTCTGTGGAGAAGCAAGTCAGGTGCTAGTGTCAAAAAGGAAGACTAATAATGCGTGTGTTCTCACGATACACGGCAGCTTGATAAGAACGTTACATGCCCTTTGAGACCACTCTAACCATTCCCTGTGGTCTATCTAAGAGGCTCCTTAATTTATTATACTTCCCCTGAATAGCGCGCCCTTATGAGCAGTAGTCACAGAGGTGTAGGGTGGGTTTGTGAATTAATAGACACCATCTTTCATCTGTTGTGATGGGTGATCTGTACACACAGATAGTAGCAGGTTGTCTTACTGATTGGGTTTTTAAATGGAACTCTCTCAAAGATTTTTAGACTCTTGTTTGCTCTTTCTGGTTGATGTCGTTCGGTGGCCCTTCTGCCCTGACCGTTGTTCGGTGCCTCCTTCTGCCCTGGCTGTCGTTCGGTGGCCCTTCTGCCCTGGCTGTCGTTCGGTGGCCCTTCTGCCCTGACCGTTGTTCGGTGCCTCCTTCTGCCCTGGCTGTCGTTCGGTGGCCCTTCTGCCCTGGCTGTCGTTCGGTGGCCCTTCTGCCCTGGCTGTCCTTCGGTGGCCCTTCTGCCCTGGCCGTTGTTCGGTGGCCCTTCTGCCCTGGCTGTCGTTTGGTGCCCCCTACTGCCCTGGCTGTTGTTTAGTGCCCCCTTCTGCCCTGGCTGTCGTTCAGTGCCCCCTTCTGTCCTGGCTGTCCTTCGGTGCCCCCTTCTGTCCTGGCTGTCGTTCAGTGCCCCCCTCTGCCCTGGCTGTTGTTCGGTGGCCCTTCTGCCCTGGCTGTCGTTCAGTGACCCTTCTGCCCTGGCTGTCCTTCGGTGGCCCTTCTGCCCTGGCTGTCCTTCGGTGCCTCCTTCTGCCCTGGCTGTCGTTCGGTGGCCCTTCTGCCCTGGCTGTCGTTCGGTGGCCCTTCTGCCCTGGCTGTCCTTCGGTGGCCCTTCTGCCCTGGCCGTTGTTCGGTGGCCCTTCTGCCCTGGCTGTTGTTCGGTGGCCCTTCTGCCCTGGCTGTCGTTCAGTGCCCCCCTCTGCCCTGGCTGTTGTTCGGTGGCCCTTCTGCCCTGGCTGTCCTTCGGTGCCCCCTTCTGTCCTGGCTGTCGTTCAGTGCCCCCCTCTGCCCTGGCTGTTGTTCGGTGGCCCTTCTGCCCTGGCTGTCGTTCAGTGACCCATCTGCCCTGGCTGTCCTTCGGTGGCCCTTCTGCCCTGGCTGTCCTTTGGTGCCTCCTTCTGCCCTGGCTGTCGTTCGGTGGCCCTTCTGCCCTGGCTGTCGTTCGGTGGCCCTTCTGCCCTGGCTGTCCTTCGGTGACCCTTCTGCCCTGGCCGTTGTTCGGTGGCCCTTCTGCCCTGGCTGTTGTTCGGTGGCCCTTCTGCCCTGGCTGTCGTTCAGTGCCCCCCTCTGCCCTGGCTGTTGTTCGGTGGCCCTTCTGCCCTGGCTGTCCTTCGGTGCCCCCTTCTGTCCTGGCTGTCGTTCAGTGCCCCCCTCTGCCCTGGCTGTTGTTCGGTGGCCCTTCTGCCCTGGCTGTCGTTCAGTGACCCTTCTGCCCTGGCTGTCCTTCGGTGGCCCTTCTGCCCTGGCTGTCCTTTGGTGCCTCCTTCTGCCCTGGCTGTCGTTCGGTGGCCCTTCTGCCCTGGCTGTCGTTCGGTGGCCCTTCTGCCCTGGCTGTCCTTCGGTGGCCATTCTGCCCTGACCGTTGTTCGGTGGCCCTTCTGCCCTGGCTGTCCTTCGGTGGCCCTTCTGCCCTGACCGTTGTTCGGTGGCCCTTCTGCCCTGGCTGTTGTTCGGTGGCCCTTCTGCCCTGGCTGTCGTTCAGTGCCCCCCTCTGCCCTGGCTGTTGTTCGGTGACCCTTCTGCCCTAGCTGTTGTTCAGTACCCCCCTCTGCCCCAGTTGCGGCCGGCATGCCTCGAATGTGGGGAGTCGGGGGGTGGCACGGGGTGGGTCATGGGGGGCTCATAATAAAAAAAACAACAACTTACCTTTACGCCGGGTCCCGCGTCTTCTCTGTTCTTGCTCTCCCCCGTCCGACAGGAACAGGAAACAGGCAGCCAGGCTCCAGGAGCTGCCGACTTCGGAGCCATGTTCGATGTCGGCGTCAACATCCTGTGATTCTGGGCAAATTACTTAGGGGCATATTAACAACGAGGCGATAAACAATTGTCGCCGCTTTAGCGTCCGTTTTCGGACGAAAAGCGGCGATAATCTTATCGCCTAATCAGCAAGGTCACGCTATCGCGTGAATCCTTGCACTATCGCCCTTTTCCCCAACGCCCATCTTTGCATCTCTAATGAGATGCAAAGTGGGCGTTACTGGGTGTACCCCGGATGGGCTACGTTGCAAATATCGCCGATGTGCACATCGCGATATTTACAAGGCAGCCCACAGGATTATAGCAGACGTTAAATTTTGGCGAAACGGCCGTTTTCGCCAAAATCTAACGTCTGCTATAATCCTGATTTACCTATGTTAGACATAGGAGATGGATTCTGCTGATACGACCACAGGGTCGTATCAGCAAGGTTATCGCCGTTTTGAAGGGAACATCGCTGGAAAACCAGCGATGTTCCCTGCAAAAGGGCGATGACCTCGCTATCTCTGGAATCTTTATCGCCCTGGAGTAACGCGTTGTTAATAACGCGCTACCAGGGCGATAAATACCAGAGATAGGCGGCGATAATATAATTATCGCTAAGCACGGCCAGCGATAATTATCGCTGGCCATTGTTAATATGCCCCTTAATCTCCCCGTGCCTACAATTCAGCGCCTTAAGACCCTCATGGGTGATATGTGGCGCTTTACAAATCCTGGATTTACATCCCTTTTGCTTCAAACTCTGACCTCTTCTGTTTGACCCACATTTGACCCCCAACAGTAAATGAAGTCTTGGAATTCAAAGGTGTATATCTTCAATTCTCCTTTCATTTAAACAACTTCAAAGACATTGTTTATGAACTAAGTTAGGGTCGCCTGGTGGGCGACTGGCTTCACCCCAATTCTACGGGCCTTTCACTGTCAACTGTTCCACTTATTTGGGTGTAGGCCTGTCGAGCTGTGGTGGGCCTCTTACGCCGAGGTGGGGAGCTTGTGTACAGACACCGTGCCCTGGCAAGTTGTCTGGCTCCCATCATGGCGCAGACAGACTCTTTCCCAGCACAAACCTCTTCCCACGGCTGGTTGTGCCCCCTCTAGACTCTGGAGAAGCTGCAGCGTGGGCCCGCCGGTGCCACCGTGCCATCAGAGGTGCCCTGATTAACCCTGTGCCACCTGACGCCTGCAGATACCCCTGGCAGTGAAGGAGGGTAACCCTGTCCTGCTGACACTCTGGGGACCCCTTCCCTTTCTCCAGCCGTCATTAGCCCCTCTCTAAAATCCTTACAGATGGGGCGAGTGATTAGGATGGCATGGGGAGGTCCGTCCTCATTCTGAACCCCCCAGAGGACCCCCGTGGCATGAGAAACCTTCCTCATTAGGGACACAGGGGGCGCCTGTCCCACGGTTGCGTGCAGGTGTGGAAGGCAGAGTTCACAGTTCACCTTTTCCCACACCGCAGCTATCCTCAGAAGGCAGGACAGCAGACTATATTGTTAAGCAAACACACCTGCCACCTGTTCGAAGAGTGGGGACAGGTGTCCTCATCCGGGCATCTGGGGCTATACTTCTAGCTACATGAAGTTTATTACAAGACCAGAGGCTAATATTATGCATTACATTCTATGATGCTACTCCTCTCTAGCACTTAATATTAATAATCCATATTTGTAAAGCGCAAACATTTCACCCCTTCAGATTTCAAGGCACTGGGGGCATTAAGTGAGCTATTGCCCAGAGTCATGGTGCTGAGCTGAGCTGCCGCCAGTGCCGGGGATCAAACTGTGAGCGCCGCGCTCCAGAGTCAGCCGCTCTGGCCGCTGCACCACACATCTCCCTTAATGAACACAATGACACTTAAGGCCTGATTTAATCTTGGTGGACAGGTCCCTCCGTCACAACGGTGACGAATATCCCTCCCACCGAAATATAAATCCATTTGCATTCTATGGGATTTATATTTCGGCGGATGGGATATCCGTGACCGTTGTGACGGAGTAACCCGTCCGCCGAGATCTAAATCAGGCCTTAGTAACCTGGAAAGGACAGAGCATATCCCCGCCCAGCTTCGAGGTCGACCGCTCTAGCCATTAGGCCACATCCTCTCCCCCATACTATACATATACTGCTGACTCTCCGGGAACCTTCCTCTGTGTTATGCTGTGAGCCAGGTAAGGAGGGTGAAGAGTGCAGAGTGCATTCTGGGATATGTCTATAAGAGTCTGCAGGCGAGCACCAGCACCATGATGGTAAGTGCCGAACAGGAGCATTGTGATTAAAACGGCAAGTTTATGTGCCCACTTCCCTTCTCTGAGTGGTCACCAACTAGAACCCACGGAATACTCATTGACTGATTACTTACCCGTAATCCACGTTACTCCAGTTACCCTTCCTTGTCCCAGAACTTACTGAAAGAGGTGTGTCCACCGCCCCCAGGAACCAGGTGATGTAGCTAAAATCAGATCCCTCCCTGTTCTTCCTCTCAGGCCCCTCCCAATACTGGGGACCATAAAAGGCATGAGGAGACCCAGAGCACTGCCTGACATCCCCAAACACTGAAGATCAAGGTCATATGGGACGTGGGTCCCGGGATGAGGATGTGTAATCGGCGTAATGCTACAGCGCCGACCATGAGACCTAAAAAAACCAAGCCAGATGACCTGAGCAGTAGACCCGAGCCCACGATGAACAACAAGGGAAAGCCTGATCCTGACCATGGCCCAACGAAGCACCAAAAATGACCAGAAAGAACCGTAAGAAAGACCCAACAACTTGTAACAACTGAAGGAAGGGGGATGTCGCCTGGGTTTGGACTGGGCTGGAAAAAGGCCCGGGTGCCAAAATAAATATGGCCCACACTAACAAACTGGGTAGTAAAAAAAAGTGTGCACATTTGTAAATCAAGCAGCTCTGGACATTTTAAGACATCCTGTCTGGTTAGTCTCTGAGTGGTGGAGAGCCACATCAATCAATCAGGATTTGTAAAGTGCGGCTGCATCACACATGAGGGTCTCGAGGCGCTGAGAGAACATGCTGCCTGTTCTCCTATTGGTTGAACATCCAGGTCTTGAGGTCCTTCCTGAACTCCTGGAGCGATGGTGAGGCTCTGAGGTGCAGGGGGAGGTTGTTCCAGGTGCAGGGGGAGGTTGTTCCAGGTCTTAGCCGCCAGGTAGGAGAAGGAGCGGCCTCCACTGTTCGTCCGGTGGATGCGTCGGGTGGCTGCTAGGGAGAAGGATTTGGAGTGGAGTTTCCTGGTAGGTTGGTGGAAGTTCATTTGATTGTTGAGGTATGCCGGTCATTCATTGGGTAGCGCCTTGTAGGCATGGGTGAGCAGCTTGAGATGGCATCTCTTCGCGACTGGTAGCCAGTGGAGTTTTCTGAGGTGAGGGGTGATGTGAGTCCATTTGGGGAGGCCGAGGATGAGCCTGGCTGCTGTGCTCTGAATAGTCTAGAGTTTCATCATGAGTTGGGCAGTTATTCCTACGTAGATGACAAGAGCTTGCGTGATTGTTCACCTGGTTTAGGTGGGAGCCATCTGAAGACCTTCCTGAGCATTTGGAGTGTGAGGAAGCAAGCAGAGGAGACAGCGCTGACCTGCTTCTTCATGGATAGCTGGCTGTCGAGAATGATGCTGAGGTTGTGTGCATGTTTAGTGGATTTGGTCCCAGTTCAGGTTGCCACCATTCGTTGTTCCAGAGGGTGTCCTTGCATTTCCTGAAGATGAGTACTTCTGTCTTGTTGGTGTTGAGTTTGAGACAGTTGTTGTTCATCCAGGCGGCCATGTCTTTGATGCATCTTTGGAATTTGTCTTTGGTGATTGTTGGGTCGTTAGTCAGGAAGAGGATGAGTTGGGTGTCGTCGGCATAGGAGATTATGTTGAGTCCGTGGCTCTTGACGAAGTTTGCCAGGGGTGTCAGGTATACGTTGAAGAGGGTTGGGCTGAGGGGTGTGTTTGTGCTTGCTGGGGACAACGCGTGTGGTAATATTTTGTAATGTCGCAGTGAAATTCACTATGTCCCTTCCCTCACAAAAGAGATAAAAACATTGACACATCCCTGTTCTTCTACCCACAGTGTGATTGGTCCATCCATGCTGCATGCACTGCGATAACAGCTTCCTTAGCCTGCACATGCCACCTAATCTTACAGCACCAGCCCACACGCAGCCACAAAACTAGCCCCCCACATTAAAAAAGGCCCACACACAACCACAAAAGCAGCCACACACTGACCTGTCAGACTGACCCATCTGGCATGACCAGATTGCTCTATAGGCTAGTCTGATCATGAGGCTGCCCTAGGATAAGGAGAACAGGTGGAAAGGGCAAACTAGAGGTGTTAAACATACCTGACCCAAGCGAGGCGGGCCTTCAAGCCCCACAACCCCAAAAGACAGCAACCACAGATTGGGGAGTGGCCTTGCAAATCCCCAAGAGCCCAGGCCTGAAACTGCCATAGCAGAATCCAGCAGTGTGGGCAGAGCAGGATCCTGGTCCCCGTCCTGCTCACCACCAGGCAAAACAGGAAGGCCACCAGGCACAGCCTAGCCTCTACCAGGGTACACCATGGCACCACAGTAGGTCAGCTCAGTCCCAGGCAGGCCTGCCCAGCTGCCTGCTGCACACTCCAGGAAGCAGAAGAACAATCATAAAAGCTAGAGACAGGTCCATGCCTATCCAGAACACAAAAACAGGAAGTGACATGGGTGTCCTCTCCTTTCATAGTCCATGCTAGGGTAATTTGGTTTGTTTTCAGCTCGGTCATGTGGTGCCAGGGGAGAAGTTGCTGCACCTCATATAGGGCCTGATTACGATGACAGGCCGTCGGTGGCGGTCTAACCGACCGACAGCCCTTCGGTCCGACTGCTGCATTATAATGCAGGTGATCGGACCCTTTGTGGTTGGAGGGAAGACCACTGTCTCCTACAGGATCATCTGATCCCGATGGGGTGGCAGTCGGAATCGCAATCCTGAATGGAGGCGGTGCCGAGGAAGGCCCTGCTGTGGGATTACGATATCCCTTTCCGACAGCCTTTTCATGCTGGGAAGACCGCTATGAAAAGGCTGTCAGAAACAAACTTTGGGGGCCCCAAACAGGGCCCTGTCCCTTGTGGGCCACATGTAATACCCCCATGCACCTCAATGCACCATGTGCCATGCACCACATGGTGCATGGCACATAGTGCATGGATGTGCACAAAGTGCTCCTATACACTGTGGCTTGTGCTGTGGCCATTTTTCCTGGGCCGCAGCACATGCCACTGTGTAAATGAGCACTTTCCGACCACCAGCCCTGTGGTCTTATCCTAATGCGCCGATCGGACCGCCGACTGCTTGTTGGGCAGTCTCCTGACCGCCGCGATAGCACTCAGCGGTCAGGCCGACCACCATCAGATTAAGCCCCTTAGTAAGGACGGGGACGAGGAACTGATGAGTGGGTAATCATCATCAAACTGAAATTAATCATCCTTATTTAAAATAGTAAACACTCCACATATATTTGGGATTAGAAGGTGGCAACATGGTTTACTATTTACATGGTGTTACAGTATTACAGATGAATGACACCAAAACAGGTCAGCTATTAAAAGATATCAGCTGACCTGTATTATTAAATATTGAGTGTGCCTCAGAAGCCCTGCCCCTGGGAGTTGAGGGGAAGGTTAGTCGGGTTTAATGCTATTTAATTTATCATTATCGTCAATAAATGCAGTTCATTTAATATATAATACAAAGCAATTACAAATATGGTTAGAAACTAAGAAAACAGTACGCGAATAACAGCAGCGAATAATCTAGACCTATATAAATAATGATGATGGAAAATCAGCTGAATCGTTATAAACATATCAATCCTTAGAAATGTGGCAAATCCCTCTGTTTCACAGCTGCGCAAAAAACGGCTGAAAAACCAGTGGAGAAGTGTCAGTTCTAAATATAAAAATGCTGGTCTGCACCAGGTAAAACCACATGGTTTCAACAAGGGACCAAGATGTGTCTGTCCAACAGCATTATAATAACATTTGCAAACAAACCAAAGTGCCTTGAAGAATGAGTCTATGAGTAGTCACACAGACCTGGCTTGATGGAATCAAAGGAGGCCCTCCCTTTTAGAACGGATACCATTTGGTGAATATTGAATTCACCTCCCACTGCACTCTGAGGCTGTGTACATCTCCCACCCGCCACCAATCTTCCAATTTAACATGAGGAAGCTCCTCCACATGAGGGCAACACTAGGACCTGCAGCCCTCAAAAACTTGCATCCCTCAAAAAATATATCACTGGGTGCCACCTGGTGACAAACTGGTACCACCACAACTGATCTACTAAACGGTTGCAATCACCACCACCTGCAGTCATCCCCGGGTGGTCCCTAACTTCCTTCGATTGGACAAACCCAACATTTCTCAGTGAGATCAATTGATAAGAACACACACTCTATCTCTCTTTTTATTGAAAAGCCTCTTGACAATACATGTTTCGTCCTGCCTCGTCGCCTAGACTTCTGCAGGGCTAGAGAATAAAGATACATAGATTGCTTTAGTGTGATAACATATGCAAAACACTAATCCTTCACCGAAAATTAGTGAGTACACAATACTGAATCACAAAATGTGAGATCTGTGCACCATACCCAAAGGTACAAATTCATCACCCATCAGTAAGTCCATAGTTCATACCCAGAATTCTAAATACGGATGCCTAAATAGCTATGCTCCATAGCAAAAGCCAGAAGTTCATGCATTAACTTTACATATTCGATGACATAAATTATTAATCGTAA
The DNA here is from genome assembly GCA_963921515.1 of Calotriton arnoldi. NCBI lineage: Eukaryota > Metazoa > Chordata > Amphibia > Caudata > Salamandridae > Calotriton > Calotriton arnoldi. The sequence goes on from CAWUFW010008762.1 coordinate 39,447, forward strand.
TTGTGAGGCAAGGCACGAGCGACCATATCCCACTCATGCCAATGCTCCCTGTAAATGACCAAGTCCATCTCATGTCACAACAGTGTTCCCCCCCAAAAATACTCATCGCACTCCAATAATTGATTATTAACCTAGCACCGATGTGTGACAATTCTCACCCTGTACAATAGCACAATCCTAAAGTGTAAAAATCACACAAATCCAACAAGACACCATGTTGTACCTTAAATTCTTACATAATTAGCTTTTGAGGTGAATAAATTCAGTTTGAGGAACACAGGTAGGAGTTTCAAGTGTAAAATTTCAATCTACAATAATAAAGCTTTGTAAGGACCCCTTAGTTCTCGTATTAGAAACTGATGAGAAGACCCACAAACAAAACAATAACTCACAACATTTCATGCCAACAGGGTCCTATCACCATACAATGATGCTTCATACAGTTAATTCAAACAAGGCTATGGTGTGAGCCTCAAAGCTTTGCCAGGACTCCTGTACAATTATATACAGATCATTTAAGATGTCATTGGCCAACTAGATGCTAAATTCAGCCCCCAGCTAAAATTCTATGAAGAGGCAGCACTCACGAAAAAGTTGTCTGGTCGTTCTCTTGTCCCGATTGTGTGTGCGTGTTCAGCGTGCTAAGAAGATGGCATCTTAAAGTGTAGCGCATCACTAAGATAAGACTAAGCCCCTTTAAAATGAAGTCCAACCATAGCCGCCATCTTTTGATAGGGAAACATTAAAGTATATCTTTCAAATTTTATTCTTGACATAATAATATGTTATCTCAGATCATAACCATGTCAGAAAAACAGTAGTGAAAATTAGCCTAGGTTAGTGAGTATAATGCGTAAATACCATAAAAACTAACAACAGTCTAACCCCGACTGCCATCTTATAACAGAGAGGCATGCATTGGAATTAGATATTCAAACCCAAATTCCCTGCTAATTATCTGACCTCATCTTATAATAACCAATCAGGTATCCAGTCCAGAGTATATTGCGGGGATGGTAAGCACAACATTGTCCATATCACAGGATGTTCAAAAGGAAACCGTAGAGATATTTATCACCATTGATACATAACGTGCTACGTAGAATCTGACCTTCTCGGCCCATGCTATGGTGCATATCAAGAAGCCATCTCTCTATCATGTTATCTCAGAATAGATCCATCATAATCCCACATAGTTGTATAAGCATGTTGTCAAAGGGAAATAGATACAGATTAGAATATGTCATACAGGAAAACAATCAGAAGAGGTGTAAGTTTGACTTTGCCAAGTTTTGTTGAAAATCCTAAGTACAGTAACATACTCCATATACCTTTCCTCTCAACACAACATCTATTGGTGTAATGTTTATTCAGTCATCAGAGTTAAAGCAATAATTGATCAGTCAAACTTTATTGGTTACAGTAAATCTAACATATAACTTATGCATACATAAATTCATCAGTGTCATACCCCGGGTTTACATGTGCGTCAATATCCAGGTATCCACCCCAGACCATTCCTGCTAACATGCTACCTCACACCTCTTGAGCAGGTCATTCATGAGGCTACATTACTCATTTTTTTTTTTTACATATTTTATTGGTTTTGGTGCGATACATATACACTTGCTGTCATCGGTGAATATTACATGTCACATGTTACTTGACTAACAGTTGTTGAGTTACATTCTGTTTATCTGGGTACCCCAGGTATTATCTTGGCATCCCTAAGCTGTTGAGCCCGTTCGCACTCCCTCCTCCCAACTCCCCCATCCCCCCTCCCCAACTTTCCCCCCTCCATCGTACTGCAGGCCGTCGCAAGTCTTGCCTTCTAATGTGGGCCGTGTTTGCTCTAATGATCGGTATCGGGCTGTATAGTCTTCACATCTGCACCTCTTAGATGTATTTGAACTTCTCTGCTTTTCTAAGTCCGTGGAGCAATTTCCTCGGGTCCCCGCTCCGGGCCAGGTTCAGGGTCCTGTCTCTGGGGGCTCCCCTGTCTGGATCCCGCCACTGGGGAGGAATTGCCAGACTCTTGGCCAGCGTGCTTCATCTCCTCCACCAGTATCTCCCATGCTTGGGCCCTCTCTTTTCTGCCTATGCCACGCCTAGTGTTTCTCATCAGGACCCTGCTCTCGCAGCCCGCCCATCGTTCCAGCTCCCGCCTCCACCTAGTGATGCTAGGGCCATCTGGTGCCTTCCGTCTGCTGGTGAGTTCACGTTTGGCTAATATGAGGGCCAGGTCTTGGAATCTGGCGGTAACTTTGGTCTTGGCCATGTGTGGGAACATATTGAGCAGACAGTGTGCCGGTGTACAGGGTACTATTTTTTCAGTAATTCGGGCAGTCTCCCTTGTGACCTCCTGCCAGTAATGGGCCAATGCCCGACAGTTCCACAACATGTGGATGAAATTCGCTCCTACTTCTCTACATCTAGGGCACTCCGCGTCTTCCCTATGGAAGTACCGGTTTATTCGTTCCGGGGTGAGGTATGCTTGATGTAGTGTTTAGAAGCTTATGAGCCTGAATCGTGTGTTCCGAGATATCCTTGGCGCCCTTTGCAGTATATTTTCCCAGTCCTTATCCTCCATGGGGCGTCCTATGTCCTCTGTCCATCGGTTCCTTAGCCCCTCTAGTGGTCTAAATGAGTCTCTACCTACCGCCCTGTACAAGCAGGTGACTGCCTTAATAACCCCTCCGGCTATTCCAATATATTCACATGTGGCGTGCTGTGGTGGTTCTATTGTGCCCATCTGCCAGTGCCGTCTCATCGCCCCGTGACTGCTCTGTGCAGCAGAAAGTGGCCCTGCGGGACATCCCAGTCAGCTCTAAAGTCTTCGAATGGGAGTAGTTCTCCATCCCTATAGAGGTCCCCTATCTTTGTCGCCCCTGCCTGTACCCAGTGGTCTATGCCTCCCTATTGTCCCCCGTGCGGCAGTGCCCTGAGCACCAACAGCGGGAGTTCCGGTGAGTATGGGTATTTTGTCTGGGTCTTTTGGAGGCACCTATTCCAACACCTCTGTATCACTCTATGCTCGCTGGTGAGTATGTTGTGTGGCTTTGCAGTCCTCAGTAGTGTTCGGAGCAGTTCATCTCTTCCCGGGATAAACTACCTGGCTTGAGCCTCCCCGCCACCCATTGTGTGAATCTCTGCAGTTGCCCCGCCAAGTAGTTCGCTTCGAAGTCCGGGGTCGCCATCTCTCCCTCCGCCGACGGCCTCTATAGTGTGGCTAAAGCCACTCGCCTCCTCCCAGATCCCCAGATGCATGCCGAGAGGCATTAGTCGAGCTCCCGGAACCACGCCCTGGGTATCCACACAGGCAGTGTGACGAAAAAGTATAGCAGTCGTGGAAGGGCCACCATTTTTTTAACAAGGCGATCCTTCCCGCTACCGAGATGGGGAGTCCCCCCCAAAATCTCATGTTATCTTTCAGGGATCTTAGCGCCCCTCCTAGGTTTCCCTCCTGCACATCTTGGAGCGAGTGGAAGATTTTTACTCCCAGGTATCGGAAATAGTGAGGTTCCCATCTCAGGTCCCCCAACCCCTCGGGTGGTTGTTGATCTGCTAACATGGGGAACAGTCTGGATTTCTGCCAGTTTACGTGCAGGCCCGAGAGAGCCCCAAACTCCTCCATCATATCTCTAGCCCCTCGTAGGTCTTCCCCTGGGTTTTTCAAGAACAGCAGGAGGTCATCTATATAGTGCTATATGGTGTACCTGCCCCTCTAGGTGCAGACCCCTGTATTTGTTCCCCATCCGCGCCACGCAGGCCAACGGCTCCACCGCCAGGGCGAACAACAGGGGAGAGAGAGGGCACCCCTGGTGAGTACTCTCCATCCGATACTGCTCTGAGATCGTGCGACCAGTGCGCACCCTTGCCGTCGGGCCTGTGCACAGTAGTCTCACCCAGCAAAGGAAGTCCTGTCCCATTCCCATCTTTTCCAGCACCGCATAGAGAAACTCCCATTCCAGGCTGTCAAAGGCCTTTTCTATATCAATAGTGAATATCATCCCCTCCCGTCCTGCTCTGCCCCCCCCCAGGTCTAGGATTGAGAAAAGTCGCCTTATATTCTGGGTTGTATTTCTGCCTGGTATGAATCCAGCCTGATCGGGATGGATCAGGTAGGTCATGTGCGGAAGCAATCTGGACGCCAGTATTTTACTTAGTATTTTAAAGTTGAGGTTGAGCATCGACAAGGGCCGGTAAGCCGTGCAGTCGAGAGGGGACTTATCTGGTTTTAGGAGCGGGATCACAACTGCCTCTCGGGTAGTCTGTGGGAGGACTCCCTCCTCCCTTGCCGCCTTGTAAAGTTCCGCTAGTCTGGGGGCCAATTCCTCCACGTAGGTGGCATAAAATTCCGTAGGGAGTCCATCTGTTCCTGGGGTTTTGCCCCTCGCCAGGCCCTTGATAGCTACTCTGATCTCGCGTTCCGAAATGTCTGCTCCCAGATGGTTTGCGTCGTCTTCAGATATAGTGGAAAGGGGAATCCCCTCTAAATATTCACTTATCTCCCCCTCCCCTCGGGGTCCAGAGCTCGTATATAGGCGTTTATAGTAATCAAGGAACCTGTTGTTGATGTCTGCCTGTTTGTATTGTTATATGGTTCCTAGGCACATTATCAACATTGCTAAGTTAGCATGAGCTTCGCTGCCATGATGCTGCTTTTGCGCACGCTACTATATGACTTTGTTTTTGCAAGACTTTGTTTATGCCCTTCACATGAGAACGGGTTGCCTTTTGCGTTCTCTGCCTTTCCTGGAGTTTAGTCTGAACACGATATGCAAGGTCGATAAACAATGCCCCTTGTTATTCTGTTCTGGTCAGTCCCTAGCACCTAGACATAACATGCTACACAGCTGCAGTACTGAAGACTTGTGCTTTGATATTACGTTGTTGCATGTTGTTTTTACACACTTGGAGAAAGCTGTTCCATTGAGAAGAGCTCTGCTGTTCCTATGATGTAAACCTTACATTCAGGCTTTAAGGTATGGGGTCTGCTGTCAAAGCCCAGAGATTGTTCTTTATATAAAATAAACTTCTTCTAGTCAAGGGGAGGGTGGTTAGGACTATAGGCCCTTATTTCCAGTCTTTATAACATGACTTCTCCCTTTGTATTCTATGGAATTGTAACAATGCTAACTGTGCTGAGTTTATGCATTTTGCTGCTAGTAGTGGCACGTATACTGTATTGTAGAGCATGATAGTTAAAATAAACATTATGAACTATTTCAGTGACTCTGCTTATTCTCATTAGGACAAGTATGAGTGAGTGAACGAAAGAGTACGTCTTGTTCCAGCGATTCCTGAGAGAGTCGGGAGTGTCGTGTTCTGGGTTGTCTAATCATTTGTAGCTCCGTGATATGTGGAGGAGAACGAATGAGACACTATAGCTAGTCGGTTTGGAATTTTGGGTACTGATGTGGTAGGTTGGTACACCCCTATTCACTGAGGTCCTGTTTTCCTGTGCATAGTTCTGTGTATGTGCAGAATCCCTGCAACAGTATAGGAGGTGGCCCGCTAGGTCAGCTAACTCTACTATGGTGTTCCCTCTACGGGAAGGGTTGGCCAGCCATGCCAGTAGTTTGCCCGCTCTATCCCCTTCCGCGTGTGTCTGCTCCATATACTTTTTGTAGTCGAAGCATCTTAAGCGCCACTTCTTCATTCGCCTCCAGTAGCTCCTGGCGGAGCTCCGGGTGCTCTGGACGCCTCAACTCTAGCTCTCTAAGCGCGCGGTCAGCTTTTTCTATGCCCCCGAGCAATGCCCTTCTCACCCCAATGGACGTTGCCATGCATCTCCCCCTTAACACTGCCTTAAAGGCCTCCCACTCCACCAGCCTGGAGTCTGTGGAGCGGGTGTTTTCTGTGAAGTAAGAGGCGATATGACCCCTGATCTCCTGTTGGAATACCTGATCTTCTAGCGCCTCTGGTCTTAGGCGCCACGTTGGAATGGGCTGGAGCAGGGCCCCCATCTGCAACCTCACGAGGAGGGGACTGTGATCCGATATAGTGCGATTCAAATACTCCGCCCCTCGCATCGCGATGTGCATGTCTGGGGTGCAAAGGACCGTATCAAGCCTTACATGGAGCTCATGTGCATGTGAAAGGTGGGAGTATTCTTTATCTAGTGGGTGCATGCGTCTCCAGGTATCAATCAGTACCCATTGGGCTTGCCAGTCCTGGAAGCCCCTGGCCGTTCTATGTATGGGGGAGTCATGTAATGGAGGGTGAGAGCGGTCCAAGTCCGGGTCTGCTACACAGTTGAAGTCTCCTCCCACCATGTGAGGTGCTAATACCCCACTCATCTTTTCCAGGAAGGCCGCTTGGTCTGTATTCGGTCCATAGAGATTTATCAGTGTTATGTCTTGTCCGTCTAGTCTCCCTGTGACTATGAGGTACCTGCCCTCTGGGTCAACTTTGTGTCCTGTGTGCTGAAAGGGGACCCCCCGCCCGTATCCAAATTAGTACACCTCTTGCGAACGCTGAGAACAAGGTGTAATACGCCTGGCCCCTCCATCTCCGGTGCAGCGCTGCCCCCTCGGAAGCCAGTGTGTGTGTTTCCTGCAGCATGGCGATGTGTACTCCCCGTCTATTAAGGTAGGAGAATATTTTATGTCGCCTATGCATAGAGTGCATGCCTCTTATGTTCCAGGATAGCAAATTATACGTTACTCTATCCCCCATCTTTAATTATTTGTCTTGTTCTCCTCCTGGCCCCAGGGCCGAGGTCCCCCAGCAGTTGGAGTCGGTAAGTCTGCCCTATGTAGATTCTCACTAGCCCCATTTCTAATGGCCTGCAGTGCCCCCAACATAAAACTCTAGAACAACCCCAACACCCCCTTCCCAGGACAAGTGAGGTTCTCTCCCCCATCCAAACTATGCACTCAAATGCAACTTTTAAGAAGTGTCCAAAGTTCCGGTAGTGACGGGTCTGGCGCTTATCTGGGAAGGAGCCATGCTCCCCGCCCCCCCCCCCGGGTCTCCCCCATCCAAGTGCTTGTAGGTTTGAATCAGCAGAACATGCTCGTGGGTTCTCCCCACCCTTCAGTGCGCCCGGTCAGTGTGCTACGTCACCCCTCCTGTGTGTCAGTTTTGCCTGAATATACTTGCGTGTCGCGTGGCGGCTTCATATGATGTCGTCTGCTGTTCCGGGGGTAACGTGCGGAAGTTCCAGTCTGGATTCCGCCACTGTACTTGTGCTGTGCTCAGAGTCTGAGTCTCTCAGGTTGTCTCCTGATGCTGAAGCAACGCCCCTTCATCCTTGGGTGCTGAGGGATGCAATCGCCGCCACCGCGCTCTCTCTCTCCCTCTGCGTTTCCTCTGCCGTGGGCTGACTCACCGGTTTTCCTCCGTTACCTCAAGTTCGGGCCCTGCCTCTGTCCTGACCCTCTTGCCTTTGCTGTCCTCTGTCCTGCTGGCCATGCTGGTCGATCCACTCCCACACCTCCTGTGGCGTGGTGAAGAACTTGGTCCCACCTGCTATCGACAGTCTTAGCTTGGCCGGGAACACCATCGAGTATTGAATGTTCAGTTGTCTCAGCTTTCGTTTGGCAGCTACATATGACGCCCTCTGTCTCTGGACCTCCCGTGAGAAGTCCGGGAAGATCCTGACGATGCTATTCGCCACTTTTAGCTGGCCTTTCTGCCGGGCCTGTCTCAGTACCTGATCCCTGTCCTGGTAGAATAGTAAGCGTGCTACTACCGGCCTCGGCGGTCGTCCCGGTGGAGGTGCTCTGGCAGGGACTCTGTGCGCTTGCTCCAGTGCGAAATATTGGGATAGCCCCTCCTCTGCCACTTCAGTGCAGAGCCATTGTTCTAGGTAGGCCACCATATTGTTCCCTTCCACTGTCTCCGGAAGGCCTACGATGCGTAAGTTGTTACGCCGTGCTCTGTTTTCAGCGTCCTCCGCTCTGATTTCCAGTACTTGTACTCTTTTCTCCATGTCGGAGAGCCTCTGGTTGGCTGTGGTCACCTGGGGTGTCAGTTCCCGCACTTCTCCCTTCATTGATGAGACCCGGACTGCGAGTTTACGGTGGTCCGCTCTCAGGAGGCCAAAGTCTTCTCTGAGGGTATCGATTTTGGTTTCCACCGCTGTCCTTGATGACTCTGGCCCGGAGAATGTCCGACAGCGATGGGTCTTCCGGTGTCTCTTTTGCCGTATTTCGACCCGTTGCCCTCGTGGATGTGCCCCCTGACTCTTCTCCCTGCAGTTCTTGCTGGTCTTGCTCACGTCGTTTGGTGGGTTTCCCCATAGTGGGTACCTCTTTGCAATGGGAGCCTCAATGCATACTTCCTTTATGGTCCCCCTGGTTGCTCAGGCCGGGACTCAGGTTCCGGCGCTTCCCGAACCCAGGTTGGGCCCGCACGATCAAGTCCAGGAATGTGTTCTTTGGTGATTATGTTCTTATCTCGCTGGGCATCCTTCGCGCTCCGACCCCTATGTACTCTGCGCGGGAGGCCCTGTGCTTGGTTTAGATATGGTTTCTGCTCAGGGATAAATCCCGGACAGTCCTAGCTCCTGGAGCCCTCTTGCACCGTCTCGGTCGCTCCTGTGCAGTGGTTTTAGGTTCCTGGCGTGCTTCTCGCGGGCCCTCCCTGTTCTGGTGCGTTCACTGTCCTCTCCGCGGGCCTTCGCTCTCCCAGCCCGGTGCTCGCCGCCCTGGGTCGGTCCTCCTCTCACCTCCTCCTGCCCCCAGTTGGCGGTCCCCGGCTTACTCACCGCCTCCCGCCGGCTGTAGCTGTTTCTGCAATGGGCTGGGGAGTTAGAGGCCTCTGTCGGCTGTGAGCCAGGCTCCCGCCATCTTGTCCGCACCCACGTGGGGCTAAGTGGTGGAAGGTACTGGGGCCCTCTCCGGGTTCCAGCACTCCTCAACGTTCTCAGGCAGGGGCCAGGAACAGGGCCATCCGCAGTGCCCAGAGCCCCACAGCAGCTTGTTTCAGCAGCCGCTGACACCCGTGTCCTGCAGGCAGACCTTCAGGTGTAGTGGTGTTCAGCGTGGGAAGTGTTCCTAGGTGTCTCCCTGGGCCCTGTGCCGAGTGTGGGCAGTGGTCACCGGGCTCTCTGTCCCCTGGCAGGCCCCGTCTCTCTCAGGCGCCGGTCAGAAGCAGGGCGCTACGCAGCCCTCCAGGCCCCGCGTCAGGTGACGCCAGCGTCCGCGGTGCTCGCGGTCCACTGGCAGGCCTCTCAGTGCTCCGGCTCCGATCAGGGGCAGGACATCCCGCAGTTCCTGGGGCTTTACGCCGAGTGGGGCCGTGACTTGTTCCTCTCCCCCGAGGCCGCAGTTGGATGCAGCCCAGCTCCGCGGCCACCGTTGCAGTAGCCCGCTCCCACGTGCCCGACTCCTGCAGCCTCGCGGGACGCTCTCGCTTCGTACCCCCGATCAAGCTGCTGGCCTCGGCGCGTCACGCTCCCTCTCCCTGCGGGGCCTCACCGGTATGTGCTGTGGGCTGCTCGTGCCCCGAAAATCTTTGCCGGTCTCAGCTCCGCGCAGCAGGCGCCATTTTCTCCTTGCCTCGTGGTCTCGTCTGCGGGGGCTCCGTAACTCGCTTCTTCCGCGGATCTCTGCACAGGGCGACAGACAGTTTGCTTGCCCCTCGTATCGGGAGCCAGGGGGGGTCCTTTGTCCGCCGCTGGGCCCCCCACGAGCTTCAGGATGGCCCTAGATGGGGGATTGCCGGTGGGAGCTCGGATCTAAGCTTCCTCCACCATCGGCGCCAAGCCACGCCCCCCATGAGGCTACATTACTCATACTACCAATCTCCCAAAAAGTACTGCAGTTCATGATCCATATTAAGTCCTCTTTCAACAGCTCTTAATTTTAAGATACACATGGCTTCAGTTCATCGCAGGGCCAGCTCCCTGTTTCCATGTCACAGATCTATTGGGATGTGCTGGATTCCGGACTTACAACATTCCTAAAAGTTCTGCTCCATCTAAATGTCACACTTGGGTTATTAGTTATCCATTGGTCAACAGATCCCATTGTCTATAGAGTGTCCTACTCAATTTCCCAGTGTTACAGACATATGATGTAGTAAACCTGATAGTCCCAATATGCACTTTTTTACCCTTGGCACCCTTTTTATCTCTCAGTGTATCTCCCCTTTTTAATCACAATGCTCTTTGTGAGGCAGTTTTTATCACTTGCTCATCACAGCCTCTTCTTCCAAATCATTCTGCTATGTAATTGAGAGTATCCACAAAGTCATGTTCTTTGCTGCAGCTTCTCCTTGCCCTTTACCCTACTTGTTACTGCTTTTACTCATCAGACTTTCACCCAGAGCAAGAGAGAGAAAAACACAAGCAGAAGAAAGAAAAGAAGAAAGGAGGAGGAAGAGAAGGACGGAGAAACGGTTACGAAGGAAGGATGAAAAGGAACCTGCAAAAGTGAGATAAATAGACCGGAAGTGTCTGATGGTAGAAGAAAGACGCATGTGGTGGAATCAAGACCAGGCAGCCTGGGGATTCATGAGATACAGAGACAGGAAGTGTGGAATCAAGACCAGCCAGCCTCGGTATTCATGAGATACAGACACAGGAAGTGTAGGGTGGTGGAAGAAAGATGCATTCGGTGGAATTAAGACCAGGCAGCCTCGGTATTCATGAGATACAGAGACAAGAAGTGTAGGGCAGTGGATAAAAGAGACATGCAGTGGAATCAAGACCAGGCAGCCTGGGTATTCATGTGATACAGAGACAGGAAGTGTAGGGTGGTGGAGGAAAGATGCATGCAATGGATTCAAGGCGACGCAGCCTCGGTATTCATGAGATACAGAGACAGGAAGTGTAGGGTGGTAAAAGAAAGACGCATGTGGTGGAATCAAGACCAGCCAGCCTCAGTATTCATGAGATACAGACAGGAAGTGTGGGTGGTGGAGGAAAGATGCATGCAGTGGAATCAAGACTAGTCAGCCTCAGTACTCATGAGATACAGAGACAGGAAGTGCAGGGTGGTGGAGGAAAGAAGCATGAGGTGGAATCAAGACCAGGCAGCCTCGGTACTCATGAGATACAGAGACAGGAAGTGTAGGGCAGTGGATAAAAGAGACATGCAGTGGAATCAAGACCAGGCAGCCTGGGTATTCATGTGATACAGAGACAGGAAGTGTAGGGTGGTGGAGGAAAGATGCATGCAATGGATTCAAGGCGACGCAGCCTCGGTATTCATGAGATACAGAGACAGGAAGTGTAGGGTGGTAAAAGAAAGACGCATGTGGTGGAATCAAGACCAGCCAGCCTCAGTATTCATGAGATACAGAGACAGGAAGTGTGGGTGGTGGAGGAAAGATGCATGCAGTGGAATCAAGACTAGTCAGCCTCGGTATTCATGAGAAACAGAGACAGGAAGTGTAGGGTGGTAAAAGAAAGACGCATGTGGTGGAATCAAGACCAGCCAGCCTCAGTATTCATGAGATACAGACAGGAAGTGTGGGTGGTGGAGGAAAGATGCATGCAGTGGAATCAAGACTAGTCAGCCTCGGTATTCATGAGATACAGAGACAGGAAGTGTAGGGTGGTAAAAGAAAGACGCATGTGGTGGAATCAAGACCAGCCAGCCTCAGTATTCATGAGATACAGACAGGAAGTGTGGGTGGTGGAGGAAAGATGCATGCAGTGGAATCAAGACTAGTCAGCCTCGGTATTCATGAGATACAGAGACAGGAAGTGTAGGGTGGTAAAAGAAAGACGCATGTGGTGGAATCAAGACCAGCCAGCCTCAGTATTCATGAGATACAGACAGGAAGTGTGGGTGGTGGAGGAAAGATGCATGCAGTGGAATCAAGACTAGGCAGCCTCAGTACTCATGAGATACAGAGACAGGAAGTGCAGGGTGGTGGAGGAAAGAAGCATGAGGTGGAATCAAGACCAGGCAGCCTCGGTATTCATGAGATACAGAGACAGGAAGTGTAGGGTAGTAAAAGAAAGACGCATGTGGTGGAATCACGACCAGTCAGCCTCGGTATTCATGAGATACAGAGACAGGAAGTGCAGGGTGGTGGAGGAAAGATGCACGCGATGGATTCAAGGCGACGCAGCCTCGGTATTCATGAGATACAGAGACAGGAAGTGTAGGGTAGTAAAAGAAAGACGCATGTGGTGGAATCACGACCAGCCAGCCTCGGTATTCATGAGATACAGAGACAGGAAGTGCAGGGTGGTGGAGGAAAGATGCACGCGATGGATTCAAGGCGACGCAGCCTCGGTATTCATGAGATACAGAGACAGGAAGTGTAGGGTGGTGGAGGAAAGATGCATGCAGTGGATTCAAGACTAGGCAGCCTCGGTATTCATGAGATACAGAGACAGGAAGAGTAGGGCAGTGGAAGAAAGACACATGCAGTGGAATCAAGACTAGGCAGCCTCAGTATTCATGAGATACAGAGACAGGAAGTGCAGGGTGGTGGAGGAAAGAAGCATGAGGTGGAATCAAGACCAGGCAGCCTCGGTATTCATGAGATACAGAGACAGGAAGTGTAGGGTGGTGGAATCAAGTCTACGCATCCTCAGTATTCAGCAATCCCGACATTCGCTGATGCCATCTGTGTGTTTTGAGATAAACCTCGGGCACCGGCATTTATGACTTTACAAATTAAGCACTGGTGGTAACCATCAATGCCTTGAACCCTCTAGGGTGTTTATGCAGAAAGTTGTAAAGACAGCATCTCTCCCCATCCCAAAACGAACAGCAGGGGGTCCTGCTAAGCCCCCACTACAACACAATGCAGGGAGAGCAGGCTTCCACCACAAGGTAATGAAGACAGAGAAAGGAAGGAAACCATCTCAAACTGATGTTCTCCCTTTGCAAAGAAAAGTAAATACATTTCTTCGTTATACGTTCTCCCTGCAGTGAGGCCATTCCTAATTTGTGGGACAATAAACATACATATTTTATTGCTCAGGTAAAACCATTACAACATAATCACAATCAAAGAAAAAAAAATGTTTCATTCTGATTTTAGGGGAACATTTCACATGTAATTCATGTGTACGTAGATAGGTGTAAGTGTCAGTACAGTGCCTGTCGCAGGGATCTACCTGTAACCAGCGAAACATTGGGGCATATTTACAAGGAAATGGCAAGCGCGGAGCTGCGGCAAAATTTGCAGCGCCGCGCTCCGCCATTTCCAAAACGCAGGGATGTGCAGTATTTACAAGAATACTGGACACCCCTGTGTTTTCCCTTGCACTGCCTTGCGCCAACACAGACACCCTTGCGCCATACTGCAAGGGTGCCTGCGTTGCAGGGAATAATTGTTCATGTGCAGGAAGGTGTCCCTTTCGGCACATAAACAATCCATAATGGCGATTTGCTACTTCTATTTGTGCTGCATTCAGCAGCAAACATAGAAGTAGCAAACCCGTCATTATTTAATGATTGTTTATGTGCAGGAAGGGACACATAAACAATCATTAATGGCTTTTTGCTCTTTCTATGTGTGGTACAGAATGCAGCACACATAGAAATAGCAACAAATTAGGCGAAAAAAAAGTATTTCTCCTCGTTGCGCCACTCTAACGTCTGCTTTTCAGTGGCGTTAGTTTTTGGCGCTGCCTCAGATTTACACATCCTTGTACATCTGGGGCAGCATCAAAAAGCAATGGGTGTTGTGGTGGAACGCCCACAGCAACACCCATTGCACGCCCCTTTCAATGAGAAAACTGCCTGAAAGGGTACCATATTTGCAAATCGGCGTTAAGCCACAAAAAGTGGCTTGACGTCACTCTGTTTATATGGAGCACGGCACTGCGCCACAGGAACGTCGGTAAAAGTGACGTTTCTGTGGCGCTATCCCCTTGTAAATTTGCTCCACTGGTTTTAATCCAGAAGTTACATATCATCCTTTCATCTTTATCTGAAATGGATATAAATGGATATTACTGAACTGACTATTCTACTTACCGTGCCACGACTGATTAAGGTGTTGGAAATGCTGCTTAAAACACAAGCTTCATATCTGTTTAAAAAAAATCAAGGCTCCATCATGGGTTTCAATGGACATTCAAGACATAAAATCTAAACGTTTCTGCAGCACTGAAGCACATTCATTAAAGCGCTTTAAAAATATCACAGTGTTAAAGAATGATTATCGTTAACGCTATAAAATTCTGTATCAGTGTTCACAAAACGTCATATATGTAATCACGTCTACATCCCAGGAGTCAGTCGAATTTTGTTGAACTTTATTCAACAGCTATATGTTTGTGTGCGCACATGGAGGATACAACAGACAGCTTTGCATTAGGGTTCTATCACAAAGTTGAAAACAGCGTTTCACATATTTATTTTCGACTTCCCAGCTGAAACAGGGGTCTCCAGCCTTTCCCGTAAAAAGTGCTACTTATGTCCAATGAGATGGCATCAGCGGCCTGCATGTGCAAGGTTACTAGCAGTGATCACCTCAGTGCACCGGGCACGGCTGTCAGCAGTAATGTAAAAGTGCTTTGCTAATGTGCAACGCCTCTACATGGGTAATGTATAACAGCCATAAACTCAGAGCTCCTGGCACCAAGGAAATAATATTAGAAACAGTGTCCCCAACACCATTGATTTTTATCACTCAAAAATCAGCCTTGAATATGGTTTGGAGATTCATTTTTCTCCAACCATCAGCTTATGAATTCTGGAAACATACACATTTTCGTCCTCAATTCACACTTTTCAATTTTGGTGTGGATATATTAATTTAACCAAGTAAAAGCTTCTAATTTAGTTCACTGGGCTGCACATAGCAGAGCTACTTACAAGTAGATGGAGAGCTACCAGTAGGAGAAGACTACTACAGCCCTACATCCTGACGTCCTGTCACCCCAAGGCACAGTTCTGTTTACCAGCAGAAACCCAACGTGGGGCGCCATGTCGCAGGGAATCTGCTGGTAAACAGAAGTGTGCCTCCGGGTGACAACACACATCCGGGATGGCTCACAGTGCCTCGCCTGAACTCCTAACCTTCCCAGAGTAGCAGGTGATTTTGGCAAACCTAGAACAGGAACCTCTAGTCCCCAAGGGAACCGTGGAAACAGATCAACACCTTTCGTCTCTCAGTCATGCATGCCCTGAGTAAACAAAGAAAAGACACAATTTATTGAAACTATTGTAGTCAATTATGAAGCAGATGTGCTGTGATTAGTAGACAAATACAACTAAGCAAAGTAATCAACATTACTAGCGGCCTGTATACAATGAACAACCAACCATGGCAAATTATCTATCTGTCTAGGCCTATTCTTACTGTGTAAGCAAAGGGATATATTAGTGATCTCTGGGATCAGAAACGGACCCCATACCTGGCATGCGTTCAGTTCAGGACAGGTCTCTGCTGAAATTCTCCTCTCTTCCCACAAAGGAACAAACAGCTGGGCTACCATGTTATGTCTAAAATGTTAGGAGCTGTTGCTGACTGAGCAGAAAACAGTACAACATGCTGTTATGTATTCTAAACGTCCTTGAATGGCAGACAAAATCCCTAGAAAGAGTCACTGAATAACAAAACAACATGTACAGCATATTTCTAAAGTAATGTCACAAAAACATAAGTGTTGTGTGAGACTGTGCTATCAGAAGCAGCCTAACACTTCCAATACGCTAAACTAAGGGAGAACCAATGTGGGCCCAGAAGGGACATCACTACACAAGGAATATGACATGATAATGCAAAACTAGGCTATAATCTGCCACTTCTTCATTTATAAAAAAACATAAGTTCCAGGGCCCAATATATAGCTCGGAAGTTGGGATGGGCGAAACGCATGGAATTTCACTCCACAGAATTCCACGGAGTTTCATAAAAACTCTGCGAGATTTTGAGGACTTCCTCTAATGGGTGGAGCATATGCATATTGCACTGCTTGCGCTGCAGTTTAGCGTGAGTAGCGCGAGTAGCGGTGACAAATTAGTGCAAATGGCACCATAAGGTGTGCTGCAGAGTGTGGTCATTCGAGTTGATTTTGCTGCAACTCGAGTCGAAAATCTACTTGAGGGGCAGCAAATCCACTCGAGAAGCAGCCCTCTGACCACGACCACCTGAATTAGGAAATCGCTCTAGAGGACACTAAACCTTGCTCAGGCTCGCCAGCTGATGTTTCTGGAGTCTAGTGGGAAAAAAATCCTGCCATAAGGCGAGTGGTGGCATTTAACCAGAACTCTTCTTTGCAAGAGTAACGCGGAGTCACCAAATTCTGCCAATTCTGCAAGTGGAATGAAACATTCCATCCACCCCTGCTCAGACTTGCACTATCCACTGTTCCTGCCAGTGCTGGCAAATACCAGTACCAACGCTACCTGCTACCCATCTAACTCCAACAAATATGACAATTCTGAATATGCTTTGTCTCCCAAAGCTGTAAGAATTACATGACTGTGCAGGTATTATTTTTTTTTAATATATAAATATATATATATATATATATATAGTGAGTTATTAGGTAAACAGCTAACGGTCTCTGTTTGAAAATAGGTGGACAGTGCCGCCATGTGGTGGAATATCATAAAAAAGAAGTCCCTGTGCCAAGCCCCAGCAAACACTGGCACGAATTAAGCACTGTAATCTGCATGCTCTTAGTTATCAATTGCCAATGTAGGGATCTCCTGACATGAGAATAAACCTAGAGGCTGAGTGGTTAGTAAATGTAATCAGAACTCCATACCATTTTGTCCAATATGTAGTTTTTTATTATAATATTTATTTTGAAACAGTAACATGCGCATTGTACAGAGTGCTGCATAATAATGCTGTATGCAGCAATCTACAGTTTTACTTTCTGGCCTTCTCATTGGTTGAAATATGTAACTGACAGCGCTAATGCAATTTTGTAGAATTATGAAAAATTTAATTTCTAGTTATATATAAAGTACTCACTACCATACAGCAGAAAGATATTTCTAGTCACCAAGAAGTTCTGTGACCATAAAAAGGAACAAGACAGACATTCTCGTTCTTTTATATGGTCACGGAACCCCGAGGTGACTGGCAAAATAACATATTAATGTATGGAAGAGGGTATTTTATTTCTTATAAATAGCTTTCCAAAAGCTTCTTAAATCCTTGGCTCTTTCATATAAAAGAGATAACATGGTTGCATACATGAAGAGTAAAAGCAAAATAAAACACACCAACAAGAAGCTAGGAATTTGCTTTAAAAAGATGCAAGAATCAGTTTAATGTCAATTAGGTTAAATAATGTGGTCACTCAGAATGTATATCAACAATCCTAAAATGGCCTATTGCCAAAAATTGATATCTACTTTCTGCTGATTGTGGCTCATGTTAGAAAAGATTACCAGAAGATGGTGAAGCAAGTTCTTATTTTATATCTTTACACTACAACTGTAATAATGCTCCGTGGCGTTCCTTTCAACTTAGCTGCTGGCAGCAAGCTTTATTACGTCACTTCTCAACTGTAATAACTGATTACTATGCCACCTTTTCAATACTGGTGCCCAGAGATGTCACAACTCTACTGTAATAAGGAAATTACAGATATGTTTTTACACAGGGATTGCAGACTCCCCTCTATCATAATATCATTCCTATGAAATCTGGGTTTTAAAACCACTGTTGCAAGAACCTTATCATGAAGGTCCAAAACCTAAAAATATAGATTTTTCCCATTTATGGTTGACATGATATTATAGCACCCCTGGGTTCACAGAGTATGAATTTCACACAAGCCCTGGAGTAAAAATGCTTGGATCACAGATAGAATATGATCTGGAAACATAGTGGAATGCAGAAATATTGTATCAAAAACATTGTTATCAAAAATATTGTGTTCCATTACTTATAATGTAAATTACAAAAATACTGTGGGAAAAATATCATTTATAACAATAGCGACCAAAAACAGACACAAATATAATTTTGCTAATAAATGTTGACTTTAAAGTAGTTTATTTAAAAACTTTCATTCTTTCAATGTAAACTAAATATTATTTAATAATTTAAAGCATATATGTTTTAAAATACTTCAGCAATAAAAAAGCAATTTTTAAAATATTATAATTTTCAATATTAACGGTAAGAATAATTTTAAAAAACAGATATATAAACCAATGAACATATCTAACCGAAATGAAATATTAAAATAAGCATATTACAATAAAATATATTTACTTATACTATACACTAAATTTCAAAACAAAACCAGATTAATAACATTTTAATATTTGTACTTTTTTCAATTATATTATACATAAAATAAAATAAAAACCGTGGGGCAGATTTACAAACACCTTGCGACACATTTGCGACAGCCGTTGCATCACTTCTGTGACGCAGCAGCGTCGTAAACAATGCGCCACTTTGCGACATATTTACAACGTGACGCATCTAGGGAGATGCGTCACGTTGTAAAGCCCTGCGCTACATTATAGCTGCGTCAGGTATAATGTATGCAGGGTGGGCGTTCCGTCACAAGAAAGCCTCGTAAAAGTGATTTAGTGAAATCTACAAGATTTCACTGAGTCACTTTTACGAAGCCGATGCGTCAAAACCTTACGCCTTCTTGAAGCAGGCGTAAGGAGTGACGCAGCACAATAAGTATGGGCCGCCCCTGAGCATTGCTGGAGTTGCGTCGCGCTTGCGACACGACTCCAGCAATGTGCTGCCCTTACGACAAAAGATGCAACACGCATCTGTCTATCCTTGCGCCACGGTGCGCCGCATTGTAAATGCGACGCATCCGTGATGGCGCAAGGGTATTTTTGCGTGTCGCATCTTTACTGGCGCATCCCTGCTAATATGCAGAGATGTGCCAGTCCTTGTAAATCTGCCCCTATATGTGTAAATATATATTTAAAAAATATTAATAAAAAAAAATAGTAAAAAGATTTCTCTACAAATAACATAAAAATATCTAAATTCAAAACAATTTAAAAAATAATAATAAACATGAATGTAATAAATATTAAAAATCCATTGTAATCTACAGTAGGCAAAGGTTTGGACTTTGGAGGGATTAGATTTACTATTCCCACTCCAGTGTAACCAACATTAGGGAAAGAGTTGGACTTCAGAGAGCTTAGATTCACTATTAACACTCTAGACTAAGCAACAGTAGGGAAGGGTTGGACTTCAGATGGGTTAGAGTTACTAGTCTCACTCCAGTCTAAGTAACAGTCTGGAGGAGTTAAATTTACTATTCCCAATCCAATGTAAGCAACAGTAGGGAACGTTTTGGACTTCAAAGGGGTTAGAATTCCTTTTCGCACTTCAATCTAAGCAACAGTAGGGAAAGGGTTGGACTTTGAAAAAATAACGTATACCAATAACAGTCAAATCATTTATTAAAACTATTTTAATACATAAAAAAATAACAAATTATAGTATATAGAAAATAAATAATACTATTAATTAGCAAAATATAAAAAATTGAAATATAATGAAATTGTAAAAAAATAATAAAGTAAAAAAATTGACAATACATTTAAATTAACAACATACATTTAAGAACCATAATGTCACAATTAAACAATTAACACCATCAATAATTAATGTAAAAATTAATTTACAATAAATAAATACTTATTATTAAATGTAAATTAATTATAACTTAATTAACTTCCCACCATATAGCCCAACAAACCCAAGAACCCACCACTAAAATATAACATACTATTATCAATACAAAAATTTAAATGTGGATTCAAGTTAACATAGCAAAATAAAAAAAGATAAACTAATAATTAAACAACTAACATAATTAATAATCAATTAAAATATTAATTTACAATAAAAACGTACTTACCATTAAACGTTAATTATTTATCATTTGATCATCGTCCACCCTTTTCCTCTACAAACCCATCTACTGGCTACTAAAATATAAAGTACTAATATCAATAATAAAATTAAAATATACATTAAACTAAGCAAAATAAATAAAAAAAATTAACCTGATAAATAAAAAAGTAACATATTAATAAGCAATTAAATAATTAATAAAAAAAGTACCATTACATTTAAATTAATTAATAATTTAATTAACTCACCTCCATATTCCCCTATAAACCCAACAACCCGCTACTTAACTTAAAATTACAAATTAAATGTAAAAATAAATTACTAAAAGACTTAAAATTAGAAACTATATAACAATAAATAGCAATTATACTAACAATATTACCACTTTATTTCCTAAAACACATTCAATTAATTAAAAAACTATATTTTTACAACTATACTAATAAAAAAATCATATAATAAACAACTATGTTAGATAATTCTTACTGAAAATGATATTCTTTATTATGATATTTTTGTAGTAACAATAATGTTTGATGGTATTTCTGTATATGATATTTTAAACTCGATATTTTGTCTTAGGGCCTGATTTAGATCTCAGCGGATGGGTTACTCCGTCACAACGGTGACGGATATCCCATCCTCCGAAATATAAATTCCATTGGATATAATGGGATTTATATTTTGGGGGGATGGGATATTCGTCACTGTTGTGACGGAGTAACCCATCCACTGAGATCTTAAACAGGTCCTAATTATCAAAATGCTGTAATCTCTGGGCCTTCCTATGCCTTGTGAGAACTGGGCAGAGAACATGACCTCTGCCCAAGGCCCGAGCCGAGGAACCTACTCCCTGTAACCATTGGGTATTGTTTGTAGCTGTGCCCAGTGGGCATTCGGGTTGGGGCATGGTTTGCACCCATGTCCGGTGTGCACTACCCCTGCTTACAGTACACATTGGGAGCAGGACATGTGCTATCTGTAAGGCCCAACATTATCAAAGACATGTAACTTTTGTTTCTTGTTTGATTAAGACACAGATACCGTCAGAGCCATGGTTTACGGAAACTCTTAAAGAAAGTAAAAGCAAATGTAGAAAATTAGAAAGGCAATGGAGAAGGGTTTACCAAGACAATTATAAGACACAATTAAAAAGGGCACTAAATAACTTTAAAAAAGAAATTAGGAAAGCTAAAGAAAATTACTACACCAAAATAATTACAGAAGCAACAAATAAATCCAAAAGATATTTAGTGTGGTAAATAACTTAGCAAAGCCAGACTGTACAAAACAATCTGAAAAGCCCTCACAGGAGCTGCGTGATAGCCTGTCAGAATACTTTAAGAATAAAATTGACTTAATTTTAGAAGATATAAACAAAGGCCTACTGGTCAATGATCCTCCTACACATGAGGGGACGGTAGATATAACTTCTACAGAGGCAATTAGCACAAAACTAGATAAAGTAGAACTTATGAGAGGAGGACTTTGAAGCTGTGGCTCTGACTATCTCCTCTGGCTCGCTGCTGGACCCATCACCGCCCTCTATGTAGAAAGGGAGAGATGGGGAATTATTCCCAAACCTACTAAAAGTCTGTAATCAATCTCTGAGGGCAAGCATTGTACCAGAGGCCTGGAAGAAAGCTCTGGTCCTTCCGTTATCGAAGAAGCCAACTGCTGATGTAAATGACCCTAGTAACTATCGCCCTATTTCTCAACTCCCCTATCCGGCTAAAATAATGGAGAATTATATCAGCAAAATATTTGTAAACTATCTGGAAAATCACAATTTTTGGGAGCATGAACAGAATGGTCTCAGATGAAGACATGGTATAGAGTCGGCATTAATTCAGCAGTCCCGATATTATTAGATCTGTCAGGTGCGTTTGATACTGTCAACCACCAAATCCTGGTACTTGGACTTAAAGAGATAGGAGTGGAGGGAACCTTCACACCTATCAGAGCGATACCAAACAATATCACTCCTTCCTTTTCGGTCAGAGTTTATGAAAAGAGATCATCGGATACACCAGGGCTCGGCTTCGAGCCCTAATCTGTTTAATATTTATTTACATCCACTTCTGACCCTGATTGGATCCCAGGGGATCTCCTTTGTGAATTATGTTGATGATACGCAGCTAATTCTGTCCCTGGACAATAATAGCCGCAGCAGCGTAGAGGAACTCCACATCTGTCTACAAGAGATGGCTAGTTGGACTAAAAAGAAGTACTTAAAGTTCAGTGAAGGAAACAAACAGATTTTCTTTATGCTGTTCTCCTTACAGCCAACTTCTGGCCTTCGACCAGCACAGAGAACCTTAAGACATTTTGGGTAGTGCAAAATCTGGGAGTTTATATGGATGAGAAATTTTCCTTGGAACCCATAGCCATAAAACAGCAGCTACTTGCTTTGGTTTCCTAAGGAACCTCAGGAACATTGCTCCATCATTGCCTCAGCCATCGAGAAGGCTGGTAGTTCAATGCACAATTTTGAGCAGATTCGATTACTGTAATGCTCTTCCTCTGGGTGCACCGGACTACGTGATTAAGAGACTGTGAAGGGTGCAAACAACCGCAGCACAACTGGCATTGAACCAATCTAGATATGACTCCTCCTCGGATGCTCTGAGAGAGCTACACTGGCTTCCAGTGAGAGGGGCTGATTCACAGAACTAATCTGAGATAAAATCCTAAACTTACTACTTTTGGTATTCACAGAAGGCATTTAGGAGTAGTAAAGTTAGGACTCCTAACTTTACTTCTACTAAACTGAGACAAAATCCTAACTTTACGACTTTCGGTATTCACAAAAGGCATTTAGGAGTAGTAAAGTTAGGACTCCTAACTTTACTTCTACTAAACTGAGACAAAATTCTAACTTTACGACTTTCGGTATTCACAGAAGGCATTTAGGAGTAGTAAAGTTAGGACTCCTAACTTTACTTCTACTAAACTGAGACAAAATTCTAACTTTACGACTTTCGGTATTCACAGAAGGCATTTAGGAGTAGTAAAGTTAGGACTCCTAACTTTACTTCTACTAAACTGAGACAAAATTCTAACTTTAAGACTTTCGGTATTCACAAAAGGCATTTAGGAGTAGTAAAGTTAGGACTCCTAACTTACTTCTACTAAACTGAGACAAAATTCTAACTTTACGACTTTCGGTATTCACAAAAGGCATTTAGGAGTAGTAAAGTTAGGAATCCTAACTTTACTTCTACTAAACTGAGACAAAATCCTAACTTTACGACTTTCGGTATTCACAGAAGGCATTTAGGAGTAGCAAAGTTAGGACTCCTAACTTTACTACTACTAAACTGAGACAAAATCCTAACTTACGACTTTCGGTATTCACAGAAGGCATTTAGGAGTAGTAAAGTTAGGACTCCTAACTTTACTTCTACTAAACTGAGACAAAATTCTAACTTTACGACTTTCGGGTATTCACAAAAGGCATTTAGGAGTAGTAAAGTTAGGACTCCTAACTTTACTTCTACTAAACTGAGACAAAATTCTAACTTTCGACTTTCGGTATTCACAAAAGGCATTTAGGAGTAGTAAAGTTAGGAATCCTAACTTTACTTCTACTAAACTGAGACAAAATCCTAACTTTACGACTTTCGGTATTCACAGAAGGCATTTAGGAGTAGCAAAGTTAGGACTCTAACTTTACTACTACTAAACTGAGACAAAATCCTAACTTTACGACTTTCGGTATTCACAGAAGGCATTTAGGAGTAGTAAAGTTAGGACTCCTAACTTTACTTCTACTAAACTGAGACAAAATTCTAACTTTACGACTTTCGGTATTCACAAAAGGCATTTAGGAGTAGTAAAGTTAGGACTCCTAACTTTACTTCTACTAAACTGAGACAAAATCCTAACTTTACGACTTTCGGTATTCACAGAAGGCATTTAGGAGTAGCAAAGTTAGGACTCCTAACTTTACTACTACTAAACTGAGACAAAATCCTAACTTTACGACTTTCGGTATTCACAGAAGGCATTTAGGAGTAGTAAAGTTAGGACTCCTAACTTTGCTACTACTAAATGCCTTCTGTGAATACCAAAAGTAGTAAGTTTAGGATTTTATCTCAGATTAGTTCTGTGAATCGGCCCCAGAGAAAGGATTGTCTTCAAATCAATGTGTGTGGTATAAAAGGCACTAAAGGGACTGGACCAGTGCTGCTACAAAGGAAATTCAGCTGCTAAGGGCCGCGGAGGAACTTACGGTCCACTACGGCTAATTTGCTTCTGTATACAAAAATGTAGGAAAGTCAGGGCGGGTGGAAGGACCTTTCAGATCAAGGCTGCCTGGCTGTGGAACACGCTTCCAGCCCCATCAGAGCTGGGGGAAATTGTAACATCTTCAGGAAAAACTTAAAAACTTGGCGTTTTCCAATAGGACTAGGCCCGAGCTGATATAAAATTGGAGTAAGGCTGCAGATGTAGGACTGTACTGGGTGTGCAAGATACCGTAGCACCAAGATACCTGCTAGGTGAACCTTGTGCTCTATAAAGGTCTCTTACTTACTTCTTAGACATGTACAAAGTGTCAGTCTAACACAGCACATTTAGGAAACTCTGTAGGTTTTTGCCCGCGCTCTCATGCATCTTCGTGGCCCATCTATGCTTCTTCATGGACCTCCCAGACACAGCTTTCTGGAGCCAGACTTGACCAGCAGGAGTGCAACAAGGCATGGTGGAATGTCATGACTCCAAAGGACCAGTGGGCACTGTAGGAAGAGAGTTCACAAAGATACCTTCAGTGTTGGGGATTAGAACCAGGGGCCAAGAGATGCAAGGGACGAGGAGGAGATCAAATGTAAGGCAACAGAGCAGGGTTCAGGGCTGCAGGGCTCTACAGGATGCACAGAATGGAGAGGGAATATGAGGGAACAGAGCCTGGGTCCAGGACTGCAGGGGTCTACAGGATGCACAGAGTGGAGAGTGAATATGAGGGGGCAGAGCCAGGGTGCAGGACTGCGGGGGTCTCCAGGATGCACAGACTGGAGAGTGAATATGAGGGAGCAGAGCTAGGGTCCAGGACTGCAGGGAGAAGAGAGTGAATATGAGGGAGCAGAGCCAAGGACCATGACTGCAGGGGTCTCCAGGATGCACAGAATGGAGAGTGAATATGAGGGGACAGAGCCAGGGTCCAGAACTGCAGGGGTCTACAGGACTGCACAGAGTGGAGAGTGAATATGAGGGGACAGAGCTAGGGTCCAGGACTGCAGGGGTCTCCAGGATGCATAGAATGGAGAGGGAATATGAGGGAACAGAGCCTGGGTCCAGGACTGCAGGGGTCTACAGGATGCACATAGTGGAGAGGGAATATGAGGGAACAGAGCCAGGGTTCAGGGCTGCAGGAGTCTGTCTACAGGATGCACAGATGGAGCGTGCATATGAGGGAACAGAAGAGCCAGGGCCTATGGCTGCAGGGGTCTACAGGATGCACAGAGTGAAGTGTGAATATGAGGGAACAGAGCCAGGTTCCAGAACTGCAGTGGTCTCCAGGATGCACAGAATGGAGAGTAAATATGAGAGAACAGAGCCTAGGTCCAGGACTGCAGGGGTCTACAGGATGCACAGAGTGGAGAGTGAATATGAGGGGACAGAGCTAGGGTCCAGGACTGCAGGGCTCTACAGGATGCACAGAATGGAAAGGGAATATGAGGGAACAGAGCCAGGGTTCAGGGCTGCAGGAGTCTGTCTACAGGATGCACAGAATGGAGAGGGAATATGATGGAACGGACCCAGGGTCCAGGACTGCAGGGGTCTACAGGATGCACAGAGTGGAGAGTGAATATGAGGGAGCAGAGCCAGGGACCATGACTGCAGGAGTCTACAGGATGCACTGAGAAGAGAGTGAATATAAGGGAACAGAGCCAGGGTTCAGGACTGCAGGGGTTCACAGGATGCACAGATGGTAGAGTGAATATGATGGAACGGAGCCAGGGTCCAGGACTGCAGGGGTCTACAGGATGCACAGAGTGGAGAGTGAATATAAGGGAACACAGAATGGGTTCAGGGCTGCAGGGGTCTGTCTACAGGATGCACAGAATGGAGCGTGCATATGAGGGAACAGAGCCAGGGCCTAGGACTGCAGGGGTCTACAGGATGCACAGAGTGGAGAGTGAATATAAGGGAACAGAGCCAGGGGCTAGGCCTGCACGGGTCTACACTATGCACAGAGTGGAGAGTGAATATAAGTGAACACAGCCAGGGTTCTGGGCTGCAGGGGTGTGCAGGATGCACAGATTAGAATGCACAGAAGGTAGAGTGAATATGAGGGAACAGAGCCAGGGTCCGGGACTGCAGGGGTCTACAGGATGCACAGAGTGGAGAGTGAATATAAGGGAAAACAGCAGGGTTCAAGGTTGCAGGGGTCTGTCTACAGGATGCACAGAATGGAGAAGGAATATGAGGGAACCGAGCCTGGGTCCAGGACTGCAGGGGTCTCCAGGATGCACAGAGTGGAGAGTGAATATGAGGGAGCAGAGCCAGGGTCCATGACTGCAGGAGTCTACAGGATGCACTGAGAAGAGAGTGAATATAAGGGAACAGAGCCAGGGTTCAGGCCTGCAGGGGTTCACAGGATGCACAGAAGGTAGAGTGAATATGATGGAACGGAGCCAGGTTCCAGGACTGCAGGGGTCTACAGGATGCACAGAGTGGAGAGTGAATATAAGGGAGCACAGAATGGGTTCAGGGCTGCAGGGGTCTGTCTACAGGATGCACAGAATGGAGCGTGCATATGAGGGACCAGAGCCAGGGCCTAGGACTGCAGGGGTCTACAGGATGCACAGAGTGGAGAGTGAATATAAGGGAACAGAGCCAGGGGCTAGGCCTGCACGGGTCTACACTATGCACAGAGTGGAGAGTGAATATAAGTGAACACAGCCAGGGTTCTGGGCTGCAGGGGTGTGCAGGATGCACAGAATGCACAGAAGGTAGAGTGAATATGAGGGAACAGAGCCAGGGTCCGGGACTGCAGGGGTCTACAGGATGCACAGAGTGGAGAGTGAATATAAGGGAAAACAGCAGGGTTCAAGGCTGCAGGGGTCTGTCTACAGGATGCACAGAATGGAGCGTGCATATGAGGGAACAGAGCCAGGGCCCAGGACTGCAGGGGTCTTCAGGATGCACAGAGTGGAGAGTGAATATAAGGGAACAGAGCCAGGGTCCAGGACTGCACGGGTCTACAGGAGGCACAGAATGGAGAGTGAATATAAGGGAGCGGAGCCAGGGGCTAGGACTGCACAGGTCTACAGGATGCACAGAGTGATGAGTGAATATAAGTCAACAGAGCCAGGGTCAAGGACTGCAGAGGTTTTCAAGGATGCACTGAGAAGAGAGCGAATATAAGGGAGCAGAGCCAGGGTCCAGGACTACAGGGGTCTACAGGACGCACATAATGGAGCGTGAATATAAGGGAACAGAGACAGGGGCTAGGGCTGTCGAGTCTACAGGATGCACAGAATGGAGGCTGATTATAAGGCAACAAAGCAGGGTTCAGGCCTGCAGGGGTTCACAGGATGCACAGAATGCACAGAAGGTAGAGTGAATATGAGGGAACGGAGCCAGGGTCCAGGACTGCAGAGGTCTACAGGATGCACAGAGTGGAGAGTGAATATAAGGGAACACAGCAGGGTTCAGGGCTGCAGGGGTCTGTCTACAGGATGCACAGAACGGAGCGTGCATATGAGGGAACAGAGCCAGGGCCTAGGACTGCAGGGGTCTACAGGATGCACAGAGTGGAGAGTGAATATAAGGGAACAGAGCCAGGGTCCAGGACTGCACGGGTCTACAGGATGCACAGAATGGAGAGGGGATATAAGTGAACACAGCCAGGGCTCTGGGCTGCAGGGGTTTGCAGGATGCACAGAATGCACAGAAGGTAGAGTGAATATGAGGGAACAGAGCCAGGGTCCGGGACTGCAGGGGTCTACAGGATGAACAGAGTGGAGAGTGAATATAAGGGAACACAGCAGGGTTCAGGGCTGCAGGAGTCTGTCTACAGGATGCACAGAACGGAGCGTGCATATGAGGGAACAGAGCCAGGGCCCAGGACTGCAGGGGTCTACAGGATGCACAGAGTGGAGAGTGAATATAAGGGAACATAGCCAGGGTCCAGGACTGCACGGGTCTACAGGATGCACAGAATGGAATGGGGATATGAGGGAACAGAGCCAGGGTCCAGGACTGCAGGGGTCTACAGGATGCACAGAGTGGAGAGTGAATATGAGGGAACAGAGCCTGGGTCCAGGACTGCCGGGGTCTACAGGATGCACAGAGTGGAAAGTGAATATGAGGGGGCAGAGCTAGGGTCCAGGACTGCAGGGGTCTCCAGGATGCACAGAATGGAGAGTGAATATGAGGGAACAGAGCCTGGGTCCAGGACTGCAGGGGTATCTAGGATGCACAGAGTGGAGAGTGAATATGAGGGAGCAGAGCCAAGGACCATGACTGCAGGGGTCTACAGGATGCACTGCACTGAGAAGAGAGTGAATATAAGGGAACAGAGCCAGGGACTAGGGATCCACGTGTCTACAGGATGCACAGAGTGGAGTGTGAATATAAGGGAACAGAGCAGGGTTCAGGCCTGCAGGGGTTCACAGGATGCACAGAATGCACAGAAGGTAGAGTGAATATGATGGAACGGAGCCAGAGTCCAGGACTGCAGGGGTCTACAGGATGCACAGAGTGGAGAGTGAATATAAGGGAACACAGAATGGGTTCAGGGCTGCAGGGGTCTGTCTACAGGATGCACAGAGTGGAGAGTGAATATAAGGGAACACAGCCAGGGCTGTAGAGGTCTACAGGATGCACAGAGTGGAGAGTGGATGTAAGGGAACACAGCCAGGGCTGCAGGGGTTAACAGGATGCCCAGAGTGGAGAGTGAATATAAGGGAGCAGAGACAGGGGCTAGGGCTGTCGGGTGTACAGAATGCACAGAGTGGAGCGTGAATATAAGGGAACGCAGCCAGGGCTGCAGGGGTCTACAGGATGCACAGAGTGGAGAGTGGATGTAAGGGAACCGAGCCAGGAGTCTGGACTTCAGGGATACGAGGATGCGCCGAGAGCAGCCGCGGTCCGTGCAGGTAACAGTGGTGGGGCTCGGTTAGGGGGGATTTCGAGGGATGATGCAGAGGAAAAATTAATTCTTTATTTAATTTTCCCTCTGCATCGTCCCTCGTAATCCCCCCTACCCGGTGTTAAAGATTACAGGAATCGCTGTTAGCATGAGCTGAAAGCCATTTTGTTCTTGGCAGCCATTTTAGTTAGCCATGTGCTCGCCATGTGCTTTCTCCCTCTTCCAGAGTCTTGCACATGCTCAGAAAGGCCTAGCTGGTAGAATGCACCTGCTCCTAGTATAGAACTGTCAGGCTATTCTTACTGATGTAAGCAGTTTAGTCTCCCCTCCCACTTTGTGGAGCAAGCAAATTTTGTATACCCATATTAGTCAATAAGCATGCTTGTATGTGCTAGGACCTCCCCTTGATTTTATGCCGACTATGTAACAAATGTATATATAAGGACCCTGTTCTCTGCACTCATTAGAATGCCTCCTACAGTGGCCTGCGGGTACCGTATGACGCAATCTCCCTCATCTGAGGTTATTAAAATATGTTTTTTGATATTACAGCTTCCGTGCCAATCTCTTCTTTGTTGGTTTTAAGGACCAGGTGTATCATTGAACCCCATAAAAGGTTTTTATTTCTACAAATGGCGCCCAACGTAGGGCTCATCGGTGAAGCGGCTATCCAAGGGAGTGGTCTTGAAGGGAGACAGGAATCTACTGAGGAGTACTGGACAGGAATCTACTGAGGAGGTACCCTGCGCACGGAGATTGTTTGTCTTTCCAGCCCAGTATATTTTTGGTCTTCCTGATCTGATCCTCCAAGTGTTTGCCGCTCCCGACTGAGAACTTCTTTGGTGTGAGTATTCTAAAAAACGACCGTTAGGTCACTCAGAACTAACCCTGGGCAAAGCACTACGCTACGCTCGCGTAGTTTGCGAAGTTTGCGCTACTTCGCACAGCGCGAAGTGCACGTAGCACAGTGCAAACACGCGTGGCGTAGCGTAGCGTAGTGCAGCGGTCATTTTTGCTTGCTCGCGGTCCTCAACGTCAAGTTGGCGACCGCGAGCAAGCAAATATTACATCCCGGCAAGACTTTTCCTCGTTCGTGATCAGCAACATCAAGTTGCCGATCGCGAGCGTGGAAAATAAACCTCCGGCGACATTCTCAACGCGGGAGGTCAGGTTTCTCATTGCGAGTGGTCGCGTATGCTCGCGACCGCTCGCGATGAGAAACTACCAGTCCGCGTTGAAAGCTGCCGCTCGAGTAAAAATCTACTCGAGCGGCAGTAAAGACAGCTCGCACTGTGCAAGATGCCGTTTTCAATGATTGTACAGTGCGGACAAGCATCCGGCACTGTGCAATCATTGCGAACAGTGCACTCACGCAGTTCGCGTAGTGCTACGGCGTAGCTCGCGTAGTGCGAACTGCACTTTGCGTAGCTTCGCGTAGCGCTACTTCGCGAACTACGCCCAGGCTTACTCAGAACTTGGCAGTTGGAAGCTGGAGACTTTGGTTTGGTAAGGTTGCTGTAGCAACACTTTTGTTTGGAATGACTTGGCCAAGATTTTGGTTTGTTTGTTTTGTTTGCTGCAGCAAATGAAGGCAGGTAATGAGGAGATTTTCTCTAACTTTGAAAAACTTGAACGGCACACATTGTGTTAAGTGTCACTTGGAGTATAATATTATATATGCTATAATATTCTTGACATGCCTGCTTCTAGCACACTTACGTAGAAAGTGTTGCTGTCTTGGAGGTACCAATATGGATTTAGTAAGTACTCAGCTGACTCCCCTCAGAGGGGATACCTAAATAGGTTTAGGTATAGTAAAAGATATTTCTTCCGTGATGACTAGTACACCATGGAACCAAATATATATATACAAAGGATCCGGATCTGTGCACTTAGTAACATTCATAAGTGGTGATATGCAGAGCGCTTTTTGAGTGTTCTACCAGCCAAAACTGGTGAATTTGGTGTATTTTGGCTTCTTGAACATGGAACAGTCTTTTGGGCTGTTTTGGTGCAGTCTTTGGACTACTTTTGAGAGCTCTTCTTGTAAATATGACTTACAATTAGTATTTACAAATAGTTTGATTTTTGCGTACAGTCTGTAAGCTGTCCTAAGTGTTGATTTGTGGGTTAATTGTTTTTTGTGTGTGGTTGTGGACTAACATGCTTGAAAGTACTTGTTTCAGTAAAGTAGACTATGTTTTTGTGTAAGAATGGCTAGCCTTAAGCGCGCTGTGTTGTGTGTTATGAGTGTATGACCCCCTTCTGAAAATGTCCGGAATGAGCTAAATTTGGTTTTGTTGTCATTCTGTTATGCAAATGTCATTTAAAGTACTACATTTTAAAATTCAGGGAATGAATAATGTAACATATGCTAAATAGCTGCACGCTACCATTAAAATTGACAAAGTAAGAAAGAATAGATATGTGCAAATTGCCACACTGGTAAAGATAAATCAGAATTCACACTCAATAGGAATAAAATAGGCCTCATAGAAAGGAAGGAAAAAACGAATTTGTGTGCTTTCACACAATTAGGACTAAAATGCAAAATGTTACAGTAGTCTCCTTAGATACATTATATTAATATTGAAAGGCATTCACATCATCTGAGTGAATTGGTTGTTGCTAGAAATAAACACGACATTACAGAACGATAGATTTGTGCTGGCTTGAAAGGCGTGAGATGTTGATGCCTGCTGGTCAGAACACAGCTGTGTCAACAACACATGGCTATTCTTGGCCCCAAGCCACAAGGAAACTGCCGAGTCAACTAGATTTTAAGTTAGTGCAAACATGGTTTGAAAACGTGCATTAAAAACTGCTGATTTTAAAAGTCAGAAAAGACAGTTTCATTATTTTGGATAACAGAGAAAAGATTAAAGGGATTTTCTTTCTTAATGCTTTTTATACAAGCACATCCGTGGTTCTGATGTTAAATGATTACTGTCCTTTAAAAGTGACGCAGACTTTTTATGTTTCAAGTAAGGCTTCTGTGCTTAGAGTTATAAATGAATACATTTAAAGGTGATAGGAAAGGAATGAGGCGTGGAACCATCAAAAGGGTTGGTGATCATTATTAAAAGAAAAAAAAGGAATTTTGATTATATGAAAAAAAATGTTTATTAAAAATAATTGCCCTAAAATTGTTTTTGATCTTTGTAATGTCTGATAATCATACTGTGAATAATATATAGCTCCTAGAATCAAAGTTGGATTTGAGTAGCACTTTACCATGATGTGGGGAGTGCAATGTGAAATTTCACTTTATCCAGGCATATAAAAACTTATTTTTTAAGGATGTACCTTATACATTTCTGATCCCCCATCCCTGGGATATCTAGAGGACACCCTGGGGATCCCTAATATGCCAAAATATTGTAGGTTATTCATTTTTAAGTGCCCCTACCACCAAAGTCGAAATTGAGCAAAATTCACTATTTAAAAGCAGTTCTACCACTCAGGGCAGGTTTCAAACTGATCTCAGGCTTCAGTAATATACACATGCAAGTATAGAACAAACAGCTGACCTCTGGACTACTAGATTGCACACCACACACTGTACACAAATGAAAATAAGTATAAAGAAACAAGCAGAAGTTATTATCCTACCTCTAAATTACTGGAAAACAGGTACGGGACAGGACTGCCTTTCAGCTGTGATTCTCCAGAGTTGCTTTGAATTGGAAAGACCGCATGGAAAGCCTTGCACAAAAAATGGGACAGCTGGTAAGGGTCACAGGTCGAAGGTCTGCATTTAGCAACCTAGCAGGGCTATGGGTAAGGTTTGCTTTGACACTTCGACCTCCGAAAAGTTTTGAAAGAAGAGATGACAGCGCAGAGAGAGGAAGAGAAGCTTTGCTTACTATTTTTGGCAAAAGCAAGTTTTGCGCAGTTATATGAACAGAAGGAAAAGCAGTGACGTATGTGGGCCCTGAGTAGAGCATAGCTCTGCCATGTATATAAAAATAATGGTTTTAGCTTAAAGATTACTGTGCAAGGGCTGAGATAAGGAGGCAATGGATTTTAGTTTGCATACATGCGCCCTCATGTTAATCTAGTACAATTGCTGAAGGAATTGGTAATTGGTTATTGACGCTTTCTAAAGTTAACTCAATGTGCTTGTGTTAGGCTGAATCTGAAAATAGCCACTTTCTAAGATATCTCCTACAAGTTTGTTTGTGCCCAGTTGCCACAAATAGGGGTAGATAGTGTTGACAGAAGGTAAACCTGTTTTCAGGTTTTCCTATTGTCAAAATGGGGGAAGGAGGTTAGCTCCTGGGCAAATTAAGGGTAGGCAAATTTATGTTTTCTCTCTCTTTTTCTCACTTTCTCTTGAGTCTGTCTAAGCTGTCTAGGAAATGGCCATGAGACATTTAATTGGCTATTCAATAATACTGTTTTAAAATTGTTAGAATTAATAAAATGATTAAAAAATATGCTATGTTACTGCCCATCCTGTATGAAAGAATGAGTAAACAGATTGATGTTCCCTTATTTGACCTTTAAAGGGAACTGTATAGTGGAGGTTTCTGTTCAAAAATCTCAGGTGACAACACCATTATTGTTTATGTTATTCTCATGTTATATACAGTTTTGCAAGGGCATTGCTAGTCTTTTATTAGCTAGTCTGTGTTAATAAGCTGTCAGCCCTTGTTAGAGCTGATGTTGCATAGTCCGGATCGTGAAAAGTAGAATGCAGGAAAGACGCCCATGTGATCCTTAGCAAACATTTTGAAGGAAAATATTGTTTTATAGGAGTTTGTTTGTCACAACATGTTTGCTGGAGAAATTTATGTACCCACTATCTTGAGGTTTTTTTTTCTTTCTTTATGAAATAAGAATCCCTGTTAAATTAGCAGTTTTAGATTTTCCCGCTGCGCCTATAACATGAGAGCATGGTCCTAAGCATAAAATGTAGGTGTCTTTACGTAAGAGAGATTATTTTAGAAGTGTCTGCAGTCCTGTACAAGTAATGCAAGGTTCATAAGTAGAAGTGTAGAAAAGTTCCTTTTTCTTGAGGTTCTTCAGATGAATAATATAGGAATACACAAATGTAAGGATTTGGAGTATGTCTGTATTGTTTTTTTCTTTTCCTCAGAATTTAGTAAATGAACACAGACTTCCTTGGCTGTTTGGGATTGGGAGAAACAAATCAAATCGTGTAACGTATTACTCTTGTCAGTTCACCAGAAAGTTTCTTTTATACTTGCCAATAGGTCCAGGGTTTTTTACTCTCAGATAGATGAAGTGGTTCTTGGGTGCCTTGCTAATATAAGGCGCCCCAAGACTAAGGAAGTATTCTGATACTATCCTCTCTGTTGATAGATTATTTCTGTGCCTTGTCTAAAGACCCTTTTGTTCTGTCCACCAATAGATATTTGCTGCCCTACAACCATTGCCAGAGGGGCCCGGACATCAGATCCAGCCTGGGAGTCAGCGCCAGTCCAGCTTGAAGCCAAGGTGAAGATAACCAGCACAGCCATTGCTGGCAACTAGGACCTCAGTGAAGGGCGGAAGCACTGGGACGTGAAGTGTGTACCCCTGCCACTGTCTTGGGCGAAAAGACGGGGTCACAAATCAGGATGGAGAAATCTTTGTGTGGATCCAGTTTTTGATGCCCAGCTGAGAGAGTCACAGACCGACGAGGACGGCAAGGAGGCTTTTACTTGAGGTGACCCCTTTGAAACAAGGGTTGCTTCACATATCCCAGCATCAGGCCTCTGAGTCCTGGTCCCCAAGTGAATGCAAGTCTGCGCCTTTGTTTGTTGATCAAGGGATGCCTGAGCATATTGGCTACAATCTGTGGCCCCAACAAAAGAGCAGTGCGCCAGCGGAGCAATACAGGAGTTAGGGAAGGACTTGAGTTTAGGGTACAGGTGCTGTGTTTCTGGTGCCTGTTAGCTTAAAGTGAAGAAAACTGGTGCACTGCCTGAGACACTGGACAGGATCGTTGAAAGACTTTTCTTCTCAAACTGGGCCGTGATTCTTGAGTTGCGAGTTGTGCAGCTCCACCGTGGGAACAACAAGAGCCTGCCTGTGAGGCTCAAACGGACACAGGGAGAAGACTCCCCTCTGGATGGTTGTACAGCGGCTTCAATTTCCCAAGGACTCTTTTTTTGTTAATAATGTACCCCTTTGGTCGTCCCATTTTTGAGGAGGAGCAGCCCTTTGCGGCTCCTCGTCCTAATTCCTATGGCCCTGTGTGGTCCTCCTGGTCCCCGGAGCCAGGATTGTTTTTGTAATAATATGTCTGACTGCTTTAATATTTTTTTTAGGAGTAATGTTTATTCTGCACGAGAAAAGTTCATCTGAGCAGTAGACAAATGTTACTTTACTCTTTCCTTGAGTATATTAATTGATACTTTAGCCCTCATAAAGGAACACTGGAAAAGTCTATTGAAAATGTTTTTATTATGTATGTGCTGTTGGCTATTCTGAAATTGAAATAGATAGTCACTGAAATACATCAGAGCCCTGAAACTTAGAATTAGACTAGATGGTTTTGGG
Organism: Calotriton arnoldi; assembly: GCA_963921515.1. Lineage (NCBI taxonomy): Eukaryota > Metazoa > Chordata > Amphibia > Caudata > Salamandridae > Calotriton > Calotriton arnoldi. The sequence goes on from CAWUFW010008762.1 coordinate 74,794, forward strand.
ATTTGCTTTCTGCTTAGGGTTGGAAAAATATTGAGATTTCTGTTTGAGATAATAGTCATTACTCTCTCCTGCTACCTGTATGACCCAATGCTCTGTTGCTTTGTACTCCTGCTTATACCTTATATATACCCGCTTAATGAAATGTGTAGAATGTAAATGCCCACCTAGCAAGGGATTAGGATATTGATGAATTTATGAGAAGAAAATGTGCAAAATATTTTCTATGTTCCTTCTAGATCATAGGAATGTCTTTAGCTCATGCTAAAAGGATCATCTGTTAAAGATTACAGGAATCGCTGTTAGCATGAGCTGAAAGCCATTTTGTTCTTGGCAGCCATTTTAGTTAGCCATGTGCTCGCCATGTGCTTTCTCCCTCTTCCAGAGTCTTGCACATGCTCAGAAAGGCCTAGCTGGTAGAATGCACCTGCTCCTAGTATAGAACTGTCAGGCTATTCTTACTGATGTAAGCAGTTTAGTCTCCCCTCCCACTTTGTGGAGCAAGCAAATTTTGTATACCCATATTAGTCAATAAGCATGCTTGTATGTGCTAGGACCTCCCCTTGATTTTATGCCAACTATGTAACAAATGTATATATAAGGACCCTGTTCTCTGCACTCATTAGAATGCCTCCTACAGTGGCCTGCGGGTACCGTATGACGCAATCTCCCTCATCTGAGGTTATTAAAATATGTTTTTTGATATTACAGCTTCCGTGCCAATCTCTTCTTTGTTGGTTTTAAGGACCAGGTGTATCATTGAACCCCATAAAAGGTTTTTATTTCTACACCGGCCCCACCGCTGTTACCTGCACAGACCGCGGCTCGCCAAGAGTAGAGTGGATGTAATAGAACAGAGGGACGAGCCAGAACTGCAGGGGTCCCAGGATGAACTGAGAGAGGAGAGTGGACGTAATAGAAAAGAGGGAGAAGCCGGCACTACAGTGGTCTAAAGGAGGCAGCGAGAGAGGACAATGAATGTCAGAGAACAGAACTGGGAGTCTGGACCGCAGGAATCCGAGGATGCACCAAGAGATGAGAGTGGATGTAAGGGAACAAAGCCAGGAGTCTGGACTTCAGGGATCCGGGGATGCGGAGAGTAGAGTGGATGGAATAGAACAGAGGGACGAGCCAGGACTGCAGAGGTCTACAAGGATGCACTGAGAAGAGAGTGAATATAAGGGAGCGGAGCCAGGGGCTAAGGCTGCACGGTTCTACAGGATGCACAGAGTGGAGAATGAATATAAGTGAACACAGCAAACAAAAGGCGATGATGGACGGAGTGCTGAAACTTTTCAGACACTCACCCCCAGTCACAGATCTTGGTTGAATTCATCATCGTTCTTTAGCTCACTTCGCCACCCCAGTTCAGACCCAGCCTTCTGCAAATCAGTCTTGACCCTGTGCCTCATGGGAACAGTCCAGACCGAACTGCCAAGCCAGGTCTTCCCTGGACCAGAAACAAGCCTCCTGGGACCGGTTTCGGGGTAACACCCCTCATCAGTCAGGCTAGCTTCAATCCAGTGGCAAAGTGAGCAAGGGACCCACTTCTGGGCATACCCTGCCAATTTAGGAGTCTAAAGAGTGGAGAATGAATATAAGTGAACACAGCAAACAAAGGCGATGATGGACGGAATGCTGAAACTTTTCAGACACTCACCCCCAGTCACAGATCTTGGTTGAATCCATCATCGTTCTTTAGCTCACTAAGCCACCCCAGCTTGGACCCCGCCATATGCAAATCAGTCTTGACCCTGTTCCTCATGTGAACAGTCCAGCCCGAACTGCCAAGCCAGGTCTTCCCTAGACCAGAAACAAGCATCCTGGAACTGGTTTCGGGGTAAGACCCCTCATCAGCCAGGCTAGCTTGAAGCCAGTGGCAAAGTGAGCAAGGGACCCACGTCTGGGAATACCCTGACGACTTTTCTTTACTGGTAACCAGTGAAGAGATTTTAAAAGAGAAGCATAGGCCGTTCTGGGCGGCCGATTGCAGATCAGCCATGCAGCTGTTTTGCACAACCTGCAGTTTCAACAATAGTGACTCATTGGCAGAAGCCAATAGCGCATTGCCGTAATCCAGTCGGCTTACAACAAGAGCCTGCACTAATGTCTTTCTGGCAGATATTGAGAGAAATGGTAATGCCTTCTTGAATAAGCGTAGTATGCAGAAACAGGTGCTTGTAGTAGAATGGACTTGCTCTTTCATTTTAAGTTTCTGATCTAGCTTGACCCCGAGATTTTTAACTACCTTGCTAGGGATCGGTGCTTTGCCCAACTCAGGCGGCCACCAAACCGGGGACCACAGGAATTGGGCCTTTCCAAACAGAACAGTCTCTATTTGCCTGGGTTCAACTGCAGAAACGTATCTGACATCCACTTGACAATCTCCTTCATACCTGTCAAAAAGCGATTTTTTGCTTTGTCAAGATCTTCTTCTAGGGTCAAGATCAGCTGAGTGTTGTCCGCATATGATGTAATATCAAATCCATATTCTCGCCAGAGGTGCAACATAAATGTTAAATAATGTAGGGCTCAGGCATGACCTTGGCAGGACTCCCTTGTCAACCAACCGGCACAGGGTGCTAAGAGTGGAGAGTGAATGTAAGGGAACAGAGCCAGAGGATAGGACTGCAGGGGTCTACAGCTTGCACAGAGTGTAAAGTGAATATAAGGGAACAGAGCCAGGTCTTCAATGTTCTACAGGATGCACAGAGTTGTTAGACTAGAAAATGTCATGTTCGTGTATTGCTTTATGCAGGGCTTTAAGTGGGCCGGGTCTGTCCGGGTCTGAGCACCGGCAGTTTTTTTTTGGGGCCCTCGAAACGGGTCTCTATCGGGCTCTATTTTAGCGGCTGGCAAAGGTAGTCCTTTCTTTTTTTTTTTTTTTTTCTGGACTGCAGTGAGAGCTCAGTTTCCTCACTGAGTAGTGGAGGTCACGGCATGACGTCCACGGCACGACGGCATGACGTCATGCCAGGTGAGCGTTGTTGGAGGAAGGGAAACCCTTTTTCTTTCAGGATTTCCCTTCTCTTTTTTCAGCGCAGGAGCAACGTCGTGGTGGTGCCAGCGTGGGACCTTCTCTTTTTCATGCGCAGGAGGAACGTCGTCGTGGTGCCAGCGTGGGATGATGAAAACCGAGACTTTTATAAACAGGTATTACCTTCTCTTTCTTGCTTTCGTTTATTTGCTCCCCTGTGAAATGGATCCAAAAAGAAAAACACTTTTGCTGGAAACGTCCTCTTTTTCTGACTTTTTCAATTTCTAAGTGCAGCCTCGGGGTGGAGAGAACTAAAACATTCAAAATATGAAAAGTAACTAGCTAAAGCAAGACAGAGTGGTTGCAAGGTGGCCAGATTGATTTATTCACACCAAAACACACTAGCGCCACTTTACAGTGTTTGCCAGTGAAGCGCTACTTTTGTTTTCTCATCTCTCTTTGAACAACATTGTTTTCCCTGGGTGGGAAAGTGCACTATTCCTGGAGGTACTGAAATAACTACTTGATGGGTGAATTGGAAAACAAAATGTGTACAGCGGCTGTGTGTTCACGAATGTGGTCTTTTTAAACCATACTGCTTACGTTTTGTAAGGATATAAGCAATGGGCATTGAAACGGGTCCCTTCTGGGCCCTGTAGTCATGGCATTAACTTTTCAGGCAAAAGCACTCACTAATTTCTGTATAATGAGTGTAAAAAGAAAAAGGTAACCATGTTGTTCCTGCTTACATTTCACATGCTTTACTTAATCTTGCATTCCCTATGAGTGTTTGCTTTTTCTAGGATGTTGTTAATTTTTTTTAGGCAGCATATTGCTCTTGTCTAGTGCGTAATTTGAATTGAGTCACATCCAGGTGTTTATAGCGGGTCAGTGCAGTGCAAGTTTCTCTCAGCGGGGCAGTATGGTGTTCAGTGGGGGAGAGGATGAGGCACTATGGTCAGAGCTGCTGAATTTGGAACTGGGGAACCAGGTTCAGTCTACATGACCAGTCCACCAGACCACTCCCCTGAGGGAGCACATTTCCATGCTAGACCTTAGAAGGCCCCGCAAGATCTTAAAAGCCCTGGTGTCTTAGCACCAGCAGGGGACCCTAGCAGTGGCAAGTGTGGGTTAACCTTGAAGGCCTGTCCGCTCCAATCCATTCTGAAGTTCACCTTCAGTCTTGCAGGCAGGCCTATGAAGCAGCACACCATAGAGTGACAGTGACTCTGTCACTGAGGTCACAGGACCCTTGAGGAGGGTGGCTCTAGGGCAGTGCGACCGCACCAGGTGCTGACCACCCGCGGTCCATGCAGGTAACAGCGGTGGGGCAGAGGGGCCGGGTAAGGGGATTTCGAGGGACGATGCCGAGGGAAAATTAAATAATTAATTTTCCTTCAGCATCATCCTCGAAACCCCTTACCCGGCCCCACCACTGTTACCTGCACGGACCGCGGGTGGCACTGACTTCAGGTGGGGACGTCGTGTTTGCAAGTATAATATGGTTTTAAATGCACTTGCTGTCTCCTTCCTGGCCTCCAACAATTTTCGGCAACAATAAAAATGTCATGATAACTCCAGGGATTAATGTTCTTAGTAGAGAGAGATGGTGTTTTGTCTAGTGGACGTTTTGACTCATGGAAAGGAAGCGCAGAGGGTTAATGTGCCCACTGCTAAGAACATGTACCATGCAGATCACAAAGTGCACATAATGTAAATAGGTCAGTGGGTTACTGCTTTTGTCTGAGAGACCCTATTGTTACTTGCAGTTAATAAGTTAAAATCCTAACATAGAACAGTGAGCTCTTAACTGTCATGTAAGAGCTGCTGCAAACTGCAAGGTATAAATTAGAGCATTATGTTTTTTCCACAGTCTTTGATTATCCTAATGTTGCAAAAAAAGGGTACATTTGGGTAGAAATCAATTCTGATTATTAAAGAGAACCCCCAACCATGGTATCAGGGGGCATATTAGCAAGACCGGCGATAATGGGCTTGCTAATATGCGTTATAGAATTCCAATAGAAGCCCAGGTTAGATGTCAGTTCCTTCGATTCTTGTTTGTTACACACAAGAATCGAAGGAACTGACGATTGATCCGCTTATCGAGGTGGCCGGTCCTATTTCGGGAAAACCCATTAATCCTGGGATTCCTTATGGTCATCCATCAAACTACGCTTCTGATTTTATCTTATTTAAGCCCTGACGAAGTTCCACACACTGTGAAGTGGGAACGAAACGCGTTGGCTGTCTGTTGCAAAAGAAAATGAAATAATGAATAAAAAGTTGAAGAACAAACCAACACCAGATTGTGCTACTTAATTTTCGGTGCACCTTCAAATTGAATGTAGAGTAGAGAGTGGATGTAAGGGAACAGAGGGAGAGGCCAGGAATGCAGGGGTCCGAGAATGCACCGAGAGAGGAGAATGGATATAAGGGAACAGAGGCAGGAGTCTGGACTGCAGGGGTCCGATGATGCACCGAGAGAGGAGAATCAATGTAAGGGAACACAGTCAGTGACCAGGACGGCAGGGGTCGAGGATGCACCGAGAGATGAGAGTGAATGTAATAGAACAGAGGGTGGGGCCAGGACTGCAGGGGTCCGAGGATGCACCAGAGGAGAGTGGATGTAAGGGGACAGAGCCAGCGACCAGGACTGCAGGGGTCCGAGAATGCACCAGAGGAGAGTGGATGTAAGGAACAGAGGGAGTGACCAGGACTGCAGGGGTCCGAGAATGCACCAGAGGAGAGTGGATGTAAGGGGACAGAGGGAGGGGTCAGTACTGCAGGGGTCCGAGAATGCACCAGAGGAGAGTGGATGTAAGGGGACAGAGGGACGGACCAGGACTGCAGGAGTCCGAGGATGCACCAGAGGAGAGTGGATGTAAGGGGACAGAGGGAGGGGTCAGTACTGCAGGGGTCCGAGAATGCACCAGAGGAGAGTGGATGTAAGGGGACAGAGGAAGGGGCCAGGGCTGCAGGGGTCCGAGAATGCACCAGAGGAGAGTGGATGTAAGGGGACAGAGGGCTGGACCAGGACTGCAGGGGTCCGAGAATGCACCAGAGGAGAGTGGATGTAAGGGAACAGAGGGAGGGGCCAGGACTGCATGGGTCCGAGAATGCACCAGAAGAGAGTGGATGAAAGGGGACAGAGGGAGGGGCCAGGACTGCAGGGGTCCGAGAATGCACCAGAGGAGAGTAGATGTAAGGGGACAGAGGGAGGGGCCAGGACTGCAGGGGTCCGAGAATGCACCAGAGGAGAGTGGATGTAAGGGGACAGAGGGAGGGGCCAGGACTGCAGGGGTCCGAGAATGCACCAGAGGAGAGTGGATGTAAGGGGACAGAGCCAGCGACCAGGACTGCAGGGGTCCGAGAAGGCACCAGAGGAGAGTGGATGTAAGGGGACAGAGCCAGCGACCAGGACTGCAGGGGTCCAAAGATGCTCCGAGAGGAGAGTGGATGTAAGGGGACAGAGGGAGGGGCCAGGACTGCAGGGGTCCGAGGATGCACCAGAGGAGAGTGGATGTAAGGGGACAGAGCCAGCGACCAGGACTGCAGGGGTCCAAAGATGCTCCGAGAGGAGAGTGGATGTAAGGGGACAGAGGGAGGGGCCAGGACTGCAGGGGTCCGAGGATGCACCAGAGGAGAGTGGATGTAAGGGGACAGAGGGACGGACCAGGACTGCAGGGGTCCGAGAATGCACCAGAGGAGAGTGGATGTAAGGAACAGAGGGAGGGGCCAGGACTGCAGGGGTCCGAGAATGCACCAGAGGAGAGTGGATGTAAGGAACAGAGGGAGTGGCCAGGACTGCAGGGGTCCGAGAATGCACCATAGGAGAGTGGATGTAAGGAACAGAGGGAGTGACCAGGACTGCAGGGGTCCTAGAATGCACCAGAGGAGAGTGGATGTAAGGGGACAGAGGGAGGGGCCATGACTGCAGGGGTCCGAGAATGCACCAGAGGAGAGTGGATGTAAGGGGACAGAGCCAGCGACCAGGACTGCAGGGGTCCATGAATGCACCAGAGGAGAGTGGATGAAATAGAACAAAGCTAGGGGTCAGGATGCCAGTGGCCAGGAGAATGCACTGAGAGGAAATAGAATGTAAGGGGGCCGAGCTGGGGGCCAGGAGAATGCACAGCCACCAGTATCTCACGCATGACACCCACACCGTCCCCACACAGACGACTGTTAGCCCCCTCTCTATCACCAGCCACAGCACATGGAGTAGTCTCTTAGGTGACCATCCAGAAGCGCTTTGAGGCCTAGTCAGTGCTGCTACTAGGAGCTATAGACATTCTACCATTCAATGCAACACATGCAAGGGAGAGATAATATATGGACATGATATAAAGTAAATCATGCTTTGTAAATGATGGCCCATTTGGGCGCCCACCAGGGGGCGAAAATTTATAAATGAAAGCAATTGTTTGTGGTGGAGATGTGAACATATGCCCAGGCTAACCTTTGAGAAAGGTCACAGGTGACCGAAACGCGTCAGGACTGCCTTATGTAAAATAAATGAATTACTCGTCACCGTTGGGAGTGCGGCTCTGCTTTTCAGTAAAGGAGAGGGTTTGGTTTATGATATAAAGTAAGAAGGAATGCGTAGATAGGTCAGGGCGGCTTACAGAAAGCTGTGTTCCGTTGTATGCACCTATCTGGATGTCATTTAGAGATCTGAATTGTGATAAATGCTGTGGTAATTGGATTATCACACACTTATCACATTCTGCAGATTGAGACCACGGCTGTATTACCTCGGAACAGCCATGACCGTTTCCATTTGCAAAGTACTGTGTTCATAAATGTGAACATGTGCAGTACATGTGAGTACCACTAGTCATCCCCACTGCTATGTGGAGGAATGTAGACGAGGCCGTGAGGACATGGAGGCTGCCCCGGGCATCTGAGGAAAAACTGCCATCGCAGCCGCGTACACGGCGTATGCAATATAAGGGGCATATGCAAATGTACTGGGCATATGCAAATCTACTGAGCATATGCAAATGTATTGGGCATTGGCAAATGTACAGGACATATTAAAATGTACCGGGCACACACAAATGTACTGGGCATATGCAAATGTACTGGGCATATAAAAAGGTACTGCGCATATGCAAAGCTACTGGGCATATGCAAATAAACACAGCATATGCAAATGTACTTGGTATAGGCAAATCTACAAGACATATGAAAATGTACTGGGGATATGCAAATGTACTGGGCATATTAAAATTTACTGGGCATATACGAATATACTGGGCATATGCAAATCTATTTGGTATATGCAAATGTACTGGGCATATGCAAATGTACTGGGCATAGGCAAATGTACTGGCATATGCAAATCTACTGGACATATGCAAATGTACATGGCAAATGAACTGGGCTTAGGCAAATATACTGGGCATAGGCAAATGTACTGTGCACATAAGACTGCAGTGGAAATATTGGAATATGTTTTTTTATGTTTTAAAAACACTATGTTGTTTTTTCAATTGCATTATTGTCACGATATGAACTAATCATCAGTCTTTATTGAAGTGCATAGAGAAATGATTTTACCTGTTTACAATACATCCCAATTTAACTAAAGTTGCACATATCCATATTCTTCCAGAACAGAAAATCAATCTTATAACAGTATTGCAACCCATACCGAAGTAGGTGTTGCAAATTAGCAAAGTTCAAAAGCTGTAGTCGTTGTTTTTACCAGAACCATAAAAGCTCAAACCAACAATACACAACCCCACAAAAAATCTAAAAACATAATGTATAGAAATATTTCATAATTGCCCATTTACAGACAAGCTGCCTAGAATTGTATCAACAAATAATCAGTCAATCAAAACCTCTCTAATTTCTGGTGTATCAAAATAGCAAATCATAAAAATGTAGACACAACTAGACAAATTTGTAAAGTACATAGTTGTTGGAGGAAAATCACAGCTGCTCTACATTGACTAAGGGCACGATTCACAAAAGACAATCTGAGACAAACTCCTAACTTTACAACTAGGATTTTGTCTGTTAAACTTAAGTTTGTCTTAAGTTTAACTTAAGACCGAAACTTAAAGTTTAACTGAGACAAAATCCTAACTTTATTACTTCTAAATGCCTTCTGTGAATACCGAAAGTCTTAAAGTTAGGATTTTGTCTCAGATTACTTTTGTGAATCGGGCCCTAAGTGTGTAATTTAGCAGGATATGTATTTGAGTTGTTTCCGTGGCTCGTCATAAAATTTACAAAAAAGTTAAAAAGTGCATAGTGCATTGATCTGAAACACTATCTCGTGGACACTTATCAAGAATAGATGACCAACCGTGCTCCCTTTATCAAACTATCTTGTAAAAAGTATATAGAAATATTGTCTAATTATACTTGGGACAGATCAATGGGAGAAAAAACATTTCAGCCATCAATTGATTGAAAAACATATGTGTGATCCTCTCCACAGTAGCTTGATTACATATTAACTTGATTATAAATTTCTTTTATTTTCTTAGAGTTGGTCTTTTTGGGGCACACCTCCTCCCACGAATAGGTGCAACCGAGTTTGTAATCCTAGAAAGGACGACTCCAGTGTATGGATGAATTAATCCTTCAAAGGAGGATTCTAATGCTAAAGTGGAAATCAAAGTCTAAATCCACGGTCACTAATGTATAGCAAGAATATGTTTCGAGAATAATATCCTCGATGACTCCTGATGGAAGCGTGATGAATTCAAATCTGGCAAGAAGATTCCAGCTGCAGCAACTAAGCATCATGATTGTGTAGCTAGGACCACTCTGAACCATGAGAAACGCCCACACATTGGATGTAAGATGGCCGCCTGCATCGCAAGTCCTGAGAGAGTCCCCTGGTCCAATGGGAAATATAGTTTGTCATGATTCCACTTGCATGTTTTGCGTAGCGCAGACACTGAAGGTGGAAAGCCAAACAACAAGTAGCACCTACTCTCGGAGTGTAAGGCTGACCTTCTCTGCAGTGAAACACTTCAGCTGCATTGAAGTTTGGGGAGCACGTGTCCGTATTAACCCGGCATACACGGTTGAGTGCGGGCCACATATCATGATACTTAGGCACAGATTTACTAACATATGATGCAACGCAACGCAGCGAGATAACTTGTAGCACCTGTGGAAAGAGGAAATAACGAGGAGACATAAAGTTATTTCTCTTTGTTATGCCGCTGTTGGGATGACGTGCCATTTCGACGCATTCCCAGGTTTACTATTCTTAGTAAATTTAAGAATGCACAAAAAATCCATGGGTGGGAACGCCCACACTCCACCCATGGAATGCCTTCCTGATGCAGAGACATGCAAGGCAGCGACTTGTGTACCTTGTGTTACTCTGGAATTACTAAGCCACATAGAGCACACGAGGTGGATTTGCGTGGTTTAGTAAATCTCACTGAAGCCCCGCCATTGCCTTGTGCCACCTTGTGTGACGCAATGGCAATGCGAGGGCACATACATTCTTTACACATCCTATCTGCAATAAATGCATTGGAGCCCTTAAATTAATGTTACGCAAGACATACAAAGTGTTTGATAATGTATCAATTTTATTATTGTGGTATTGATCTTGCCCCTGTATCTAAATTCAAGACAAGCCATCCTCTCATATCTTTTAGAATCTGGACATATGAAGATAGAAATTATTTTGTAGTACATTTTCCTTGTACCACTCATAAATATTTTATCCAAGTTTTAACCATGTCCCTCTTCGAATTCATGACTCTTCTCCCATACAAGTCTCCACATACGCTCTTTATTTTGGAATAAAAAGCTTGTTGATTACCTGAATAAGAGCCAAACTTATAAAAACATTTGAAAAATGCAGGAAAAGAAGTGTCAGGATGAGTTACAACTAACATGAAGTCACAAGTGAATAAGGTACCTGTGTGCACCTGTTCACTAACAACTGTTCTTGGTACTCTTGGTCACTTCTCAGAGGCTCTGCTATCCTCTCTCCCAAAAAAATGATTGGTGAGAGAGCACACTTGGGATTCCCTTTTCTCTTACAAACTTCCCACACAATGTTCCATTCACTATACCCTGGCCGTAGAGTTCAGGTTTAAAGAATGCAATACATTTAGAGTATTTGACCTCATGTTAATCTTTTCAGGGATTAAAGCTAGTCCCACACACATAGAGGTGGCAAACAGATAATTGATATATTTGATGGGCAGTACTCCCTACGGTGTTCCTTCATTTCTAAATACATTGGAGAGAAGGAAATAGCAATAAACAGTGGATGGACTTGCAAATACTTGTGGCACTCCTTCTGTGCAATCAAGAGCAGACTGAATAGGCCTGACACTCTTCATCTGCAGGGAATGGGCAGAGTGGATAGGCCGGGCACTCTTCATCTGCAGGGAATGGGCATCGTAGATAGGCCTGACACTCTTCATCTGCAGGGAATGGGCAGAGTGGAAAGGCCGGGCACTCTTCATCTGCAGGGAATGGGCAGAGTGGATAGGCTGGGCACTCTTCATCTGCAGGGAATGGGCAGAGTGGATAGGCCTGACACTCTTCCTCTGCACGGAATGGGCAGAGTAGATAGGCCTGACACACTTCATCTGCAAGGAATGGACAGAGTAGATAGGCCTGGCACTCTTCATCTGCAGGGAATGGGCATCGTAGATAAGCCTGACACTCTTCATCTGCAGGGAATGGGCAGAGTGGAAAGGCCGGGCACTCTTCATCTGCAGGGAATGGGCATCGTAGATAGGCCTGACACTCTTCATCTGCAGGGAATGGGCAGAGTGGAAATGCCGGGCACTCTTCATCTGCAGGGAATGGGCAGAGTGGATAGGCCGGGCACTCTTCATCTGCAGGGAATGGGCAGAGTGGATAGGCCTGACACTCTTCCTCTGCACGGAATGGGCAGAGTAGATAGGCCTGACACACTTCATCTGCAAGGAATGGACAGAGTAGATAGGCCTGGCATTCTTCATCTGCAGGGAATGGGCAGAGTGGATAGGACTGGCACTCTTCATCTGCAAGGAATGGGCAGAGTGGGTAGGCCTGACACTGTTCATCTGCAGGGAATGGGCAGAGTGGATAGGCCTGGCACTCTTCATCGGCAGAGAATGGGCAGAGTGGATAGGCCTGGCACTCTTCATCGGCAGAGAATGGGCAGAGTGGATAGGCCTGGCAATCGTCATCTGGTGGGAATGGGCAGAGTGGACAGGCCTCGCTCTCTCCATCTGCAAGGAATGGGCAGAGTGGGTAGGCCTGACACTCTTCATCTGCAGGGAATGGGCAGAGTAGATAGGCCAGACACTCTTCATCTGCAAGGAATGGGCAGAGTAGATAGGCCTGGCACTCTTCATCTGCAAGGAATGGGCATGAATGGACAGGCCTGGCACTCTTCATCTGCAGGGAACGGCAGAGTGGATAGGCCTGGCACTCTTCATCTGCAAGGAATTGGCATGAATGGACAGACCTGGCACTCTTCATCTGCAGGGAATGGCAAAGTGGATAGGCCTGACACTCTTCATCTACAGGGAATGGGCAGAGTAGATAGGCCTGGCACTCTTCCTCTGCAAGGAATGGGCAGAGTGGGTAGGCCTGACACTCTTCATCTGTAGGGAATGGGCAGAGTGGATAGGTCTGGCATTATTTATCTGCATGCACTGGGCATGAATGGACAGGCCTTGCACTCTTCATCTGCAGGGAATGGGCAGAGTAGATTGGCCTGACACTCTTCATCTGCAGGGAATGGGCAGAGTGGATAGGCCTTACACTCTTCATCTGCAGGGAATGGCCAGAGTGGATAGGCCTGTCAATCATCATCTGGTGGGAATGGGCAGAGTGGACAGGTCTGACACTCTTCATCTGTAGGGAATGGACAGAGTGGATAGGCCTGGCACCCTTCATCTGCAGAGAAAGGGGAGAGTGGATAGACCTGTCAATCATCATCTGGTGGGAATGGGCAGAGTGGACAGGCCCTGCTCTCTTCATCTGCAGGGAATGGGCATGAATGGACAGGCCTGGCACTCTTCATCTGCAGGGAATGGGCAGAGTAGATAGGCCTGGCACCCTTCATCTGCAGAGAAAGGGGAGAGTGGATAGGCCTGTCAATCATCTTCTGGTGGGAATGGGCAGAGTGGATAGGCCTGGCACTCTTCATCTGCAAGTAATGGGCATGAATGGATAGGGCTGGCACTCTTCATCTGCAGGGAATGGGCATGAATAGACAGGCCTGGCACCCTTCATCTGCAGGGAATGGGCAGACTGGATACGCCTGACACTCTTCATCTGCAGGGAATGGGCAGAGTGGGTAGGCCTGGCACTCTTCATCTGCAGGGAATGTGCAGACTGCATAGGCCTGGCACTCTTCATCTGTAGAGAATGGACAGAGTGGATAGGCCTGGCAATTTTCATCTGCAGGGACTGGGCATGAATGGACAGGCCTGGCAACCTTCATCTGCAGGGAATGGGCCGAGTGGGTAGGCCTGACACTCTTCATCTGCAGGGAATGGGCATGAATGGACAGGCCTGGCACTCTTCATCTGTAGGGAATGGACAGAGTGGACAGGCCTGGCACTCTTCATCTGCAGGGAATGTGCAGAGTATATAGGCCTGACACTCGTCATCTGCAGGGAATGGGCAGAGTGGATAGGCCTGGCACGCTTCATCTGCAAGGAATGGGCATGAATAGATCGGCCTGCCACCCTTCATCTGCAGGGAATGGGCAGAGTGGGTAGGCCTGACACTCTTCATCTACAGGGAATGGGCAGAGTGGATAGGCCTAACACTGTTCATCTGCAGGGAATGGGCAGAGTGGATAGGACTGCCACTCTTCATCTGCAAGGAATGGGCATGAATGGATAGGCCTGGCACCCTTCATCTGCAGGGAATGGCCAGAGTAGATAGGCCAGACACTCTTTATCTGCAAGGAATGGGCAGAGTGGATAGGACTGGCACTCTTCATCTGCAAGGAATGGGCAGAGTGGGTAGGCCTGACACTGTTCATCTGCAGGGAATGGGCAGAGTGGACAGGCCTGGCACCCTTCATCTGCAGGGAATGGGCAGAGTTGATAGGCCTGACACTCTTCATCTGCAGGGAATGGGCAGAGTGGATAGGCCTGGCACTCTTCTTCTGCAGGGAATGGGCAGAGTGGGTAGGCCTGGCACTCTTCATCTGCAAGGAATGGGCCTGAATGGACAGGCCTGGCACCCTTCATCTGCAGGGAATGTGCAGAGTGGATAGGCCTGACACTCTTCATCTGCAGGGAATGGGCAGAGTGGACAGGCCTGGAACCCTTCATCTGCAGGGAATGGGCAGAGTGGATAGGCCTTACACTCGTCATCTGCAAGGAATGGGAAGAGTAGATAGGCATGGCACTCTTCATCTGCAGGGAATGGGCAGTGCATAGGCCTGGCACTCTTCATCTGCAGGGAATGGGCAGAGTGGATAGGCCTGGCACCCTTCATCTGCAGGGAATGGGCAGTGGATAGGCCTGTCAATCGTCATCTGCAGGGAATGGGCAGAGTGGATAGGCCTGGCACTCTTCATCTGCAGGGAATGGGCAGTAGATAGGCCTGTCAATCGTCATCTGCAGGGAATGGGCAGAGTGGATAGGCCTGACACTCTACATCTGCAGGGAATGGGCAGAGTGGACAGGCCTGGCACTCTTCTTCTGTAGGGAATGGGCAGAGTGGATAGGCCTGACACTCTTCATCTGCAGGGAATGGGCAGAGTGGACAGGCCTGGCACTCTTCTTCTGTAGGGAATGGGCAGACTGGATAGGCCTGACACTCGTCATCTGCAGGGAATGTGCAGAGTGGATAGGCCTGACACTCTTCATCTGCAGGGAATGGGCAGAGTGGACAGGCCTGGCACTCTTCTTCTGTAGGGAATGGGCAGACTGGATAGGCCTGACACTCTTCATCTGCAGGGAATGGGCAGAGTGGACAGGCCTGGCACTCTTCTTCTGTAGGGAATGGGCAGACTGGATAGGCCTGACACTCTTCATCTGCAGAGAATGGGGAGAGTGGATAGACCTGGCACCCTTCATCTGCAGGGAATAGGCAGAGTGGATATGCCTGACACTCGTCATCTGCAGGGAATGGGCAGAGTAGATAAGCCTGACTCTCTTCATCTGAAGAGAATGGACAGAGTGGATAGGACTGACACTATTCATCTGCAAGGAATGGGCATGAATGGACAGGCCTGGCACTCTTCATCTGGAGGGAATGGGCAGGATAGAAAAACCTGACACTCTGCATCTGTAGGGAATGGGCAGAGTAGATAGGCCTGACACTCTTCATCTGCATGGAATGGGCAAAGTGGATAGGCCTGGCACTCTTCATCTGCAATGAATGGGCATGAATGGACAGGCCTGGCATCCTTTATCTGCAGGGAATGGGTAGAGAGGATAGGCCTGGCACCCTTCATCTGCAGGGAATGTGCAGAGTGGATAGGCCTGTCAATCGTCATCTGGTGGGAATGGGCAGAGTGGATGGACCTGACACTCTTCATCTGCTTGGAATGGGCAGAGTGGATAGGAGTGACACTCTTCGTCTGCAGGGAAAGGGCAGAGTGGACAGGGCTGGCACCCTTCATCTGCAGGGAATGGGCAGAGTGGATAGGCCTGGCACCCTTCATCTGCAGGGAATGGGCAGAGTGGATAGGCCTGGCACCCTTCATCTGCAGGGAATGGGCAGAGTGGATACGCCTGGCACCCTTCATCTGCAGGGAATGGGTAGAGTGGATAAGCCTGGTACCCTTCATCTGCAGGGAATGGGCAGAGTGGATAGGCCTGACACTCTTCATCTGCAGGGAATGGGCAGAGTGGATAGGCCTGGCACCCTTCATCTGCAGGGAATGGGCAGAGTGGATAGGCCTGGCACTCTTCATCTACAGGGAATGGGCAGAGTGGATAGGCCTGACACTCTTTATCTGCAGGGAATGGGCAGAGTAGATAGGCCTGACACTCTTCATCTGCAGGGAATGGGCAGAGTGGATAGGCCTGTCAATCATCATCTGCAGGGAATTGGCAGAGTGGATAGGCCTGGCACCCTTCATCTGCAGGGAATGGGCAGAGTGGATAGGCCTGACACTCTTCATCTGCAGGGAATGGGCAGAGTGGACAGGCCTGGCACTCTTCTTCTGTAGGGAATGGGCAGACTGGATAGGCCTGTCAATCGTCATCTGCATGGAATGGGCAGACTGGACAGGCCTGGCACTCTTCATCTGCAGGGACTGGGCAGACTGGACAGGCCTGGCACCCTTCATCTGCAGGGAATAGGCAGAGTAGATAGGCCTGACACTCGTCATCTGCAGGGAATGGGCAGAGTAGATAAGCCTGACACTCTTCATCTGTAGGGAATGGGCAGAGTGGATAGGCCTGACACTCTTCATCTGCAAGGAATGGGCATGAATGGACAGGCCTGGCACTCTTCATCTGCAGGGAATGGGCAGAGTAGATAGGCCTGACACTCTTCATCTGCAGGGAATGGGCAGAGTGGATAGGCCTGACACTCTTCATCTGCAGGGAATGGGCAGAGTGGATAGGCCTGGCACCCTTCATCTGCACGGAATGGCCAGAGTGGATAGGCCTGGCACTCTTCATCTACAGGGAATGGGGAGAGTGGATAGGCCTGACACTCGTCATCTGCAAGGAATGGGCATGAATGGACAGGCCTGGCACTCTTCATCTGCAGGGAATGGGCAGAGTAGATAAGCCTGACACTCTTCATCTGTAGGGAATGGGCAGAGTAGCTAGGCCTGACACTTCATCTGCAAGGATTGGGCATGAATGGACAGGCCTGGCACCCTTCATCTGCAGGGAATGGGTAGAGTGGATAGGCCTGGCTCCCTTCATCTGCAAGGAATGTGCAGAGTGGATAGGCCTGTCAATAGTCATCTGGTGGGAATGGGCAGAGTGGACAGGCCTGACACTCTCCATCTGCATGGAATGGGCAGAGTGGATAGGCCTGACACTCTTCATCTGCAGGGAAAGGGCAGAGTGGACAGGCCTGGCACCCGTCATCTGCAGGGAATGGGCAGAGTGGATAGGCCTGGCACCCTTCATCTCCAGGGAATGGGCAGAGTGGATAGGCCTGGCACCCTTCATCTGCAGGGAATGGGCAGAGTGGATAGACCTGGCACCCTTCATCTGCAGGGAATGGGTAGAATGGATAGGCCTGGCACCCTTCATCTGCAGGGAATGGGCAGAGTAGATAAGCCTGACACTCTTCATCTGCAGGGAATGGGCAGAGTGGATAGTCCTGACACTCTTCATCTGCAGGGAATGGGCAGAGTGGATAGGCCTGGCACCCTTCATCTGCAGGGAATGGGCAGAGTGGATAGGCCTGGCACTCTTCATCTACAGGGAATGGGCAGAGTGGATAGGCCTCGCACTCTTCATCTACATGGAATGGGCAGAATGGATAGGCCTGACACTCTTCATCTGCAGGAAATGGGCAGAGTAGATAGGCCTGACACTCTTCATCTGCAGGGATTGGGCAGAGTGGATAGGCCTGTCAATCATCATCTGGAGGGAATGGGCAGAGTGGATAGGCCTGGCACCCTTCATCTGCAGGAATGGGCAGAGTAGGTAGGCCTGACACTGTTCATCTGCAGGGAATGGGCTGAGTGGATAGGCCTGACACTCTTCATCTGCAGGGAATGGGCAGATTGGATAGGCCTGGCACCCTTCATCTGCAGGGAATGGGCAGAGTAGATAGGCCTGACACTCTTCATCTGCAGGGAATGGGCAGAGTGGATAGGCCTGACACTCTTCATCTGCATGGAATGGGCAGAGTGGATAGGCCTGGCACCCTTCATCTGCACGGAATGGGCAGAGTGGATAGGCCTGGCACTCTTCATCTACAGGGAATGGGGAGAGTGGATAGGCCTGACACTCGTCATCTGCAGGGAATGGGCATGAATGGACAGGCCTGGCACTCTTCATCTGTAGGGAATGGGCAGAGTGGATAGGCCTGGCACTCTTCATCTGCAAGGATTGGGCATGAATGGACAGGCCTGGCACTCTTCATCTGTAGGGAATGGGCAGAGTGGATAGACCTGGCACTCTTCATCTACAGGGAATGGGCATGAATGGACAGGCGTGGCACTCTTCTTCTGTAGGGAATGGGCATGAATGGACAGGCCTGGCACTCTTCTTCTGTAGGGAATGGGCAGAGTGGATAGACCTGGCACTCTTCATCTACAGGGAATGGGCATGAATGGACAGGCTTGTCACTCTTCTTCTGTAGGGAATGGGCATGAATGGACAGGCCTGGCACTCTTCATCTGCAGAGAATGGGGAGAGTGGATAGGCCTGGCACTCTTCATCTTCAGGGAGTGGGCAGAGTGGATAGGCCTGACACTCTTCATCTGCAGGGAATTGGCATGAATGGACAGGCCTGGCACTCTTCATCTGCAGGGAATGGGTATAGTGCATAGGCCTGACACTCTTCATCTGCAGGGAATGGGCATGAATGGATAGGCATGGCATCCTTCATCTGCAGAGAATGGGGAGAGTGGCTAGGCCTGGCACTCTTCATCTGCAGGGAATGGGCAGGGTGGACAGGGTGGACAGGCGTGGCACTCTTCTTCTGTAGGAAATGGGCAGAGTGGACAGGCCTGGCACCCTTCATCTGTAGGGAATGGGCAGAGTGGATAGACCTGGCACTCTTCATTTACAGGGAATGGGCAGAGTGGACAGGCCTGGAACCCTTCATCTGCAGGGAATGGGCAGAGTGGATAGGCCTTACACTCGTCATCTGCAAGGAATGGGAAGAGTAGATAGGCATGGCACTCTTCATCTGCAGGGAATGGGCAGTGCATAGGCCTGGCACTCTTCATCTGCAGGGAATGGGCAGAGTGGATAGGCCTGGCACTCTTCATCTGCAGGGAATGGGCAGGGTGGACAGGGTGGACAGGCGTGGCACTCTTCTTCTGTAGGAAATGGGCAGAGTGGACAGGCCTGGCACCCTTCATCTGTAGGGAATGGGCAGAGTGGATAGACCTGGCACTCTTCATTTACAGGGAATGGGCATGGATGGACAGGCCTGGCACTCTTCATCTACAGGGAATGGGCAGAGTAGATAGGCCTGACACTCTTCATCTGCAGAGACTGGGCAGAGTGGGTAGGCCTGACACTCTTCATCTGCAGGGAATGGGCAGAGTGGATAGGCCTGACACTCTTCATCTGCAGGGAATGGGCAGAGTAGATAGGCCTGACACTCTTCATCTGCAGGGACTGGGCAGAGTGGGTAGGCCTGACACTCTTTATCTGCAAGGAATGGGCATGAATGGAAAGGCCTGGCACCCTTCATCTGCAGGGAATGGGTAGAGTGGATAGGCCTGGCACTCTTCATCTGCAGGGAATGGGCAGAGTGGATAGGACTGGCACTCTTTTTCTGCAAGGAATGGGCAGAGTGGGTAGGCCTGGCACTCTTCATCTACAGGGAATGGGCAGAGTAGATAGGCCTGACACTATTCATCTGCGAGGACTGGGCAGAGTGGATAGGCCTGACACTCTTCATCTGCAAGGAATGGGCATGAATGGATAGGCCTGGCACCCTTCATCTGCAGAGAATGGGTAGAGTCCATAGGCCTGGCACCTTTCATCTGCATGGAATGGGCAGAGTAGATAGGCCTGACACTCTTCATCTGCAGGGACTGGGCAGAGTGGGTAGGCCTGGCACTCTTCATCTGCAGGGAATGGGCAGAGTAGATAGGCCCGGCACTCTTCATCTACAGGGAATGGGCAGGGACTGGGCAGAGTGGGTAGGCCTGACACTCTTCATCTGCAAGGAGTGGGCATGAATGGACAGGCCTGGCACTCTTCATCTGCAATGAATGGGCAGAGTAGATAGGCCTGACACTCTTCATCTGCAAGGAATGGGCATGAATGGATAGGCCTGGCACCCTTCATCTGCAGAGAATGGGTAGAGTCCATAGGCCTGGCACCTTTCATCTGCATGGAATGGGCAGAGTAGATAGGCCTGACACTCTTCATCTGCAGGGACTGGGCAGAGTGGGTAGGCCTGGCACTCTTCATCTGCAGGGAATGGGCAGAGTAGATAGGCCCGGCACTCTTCATCTACAGGGAATGGGCAGTGACTGGGCAGAGTGGGTAGGCCTGACACTCTTCATCTGCAAGGAGTGGGCATGAATGGACAGGCCTGACACTCTTCATCTGCAGGGAATGGGCAGAGTAGATAGGCCTGACACTCTTCATCTGCAGGGACTGGGCAGAGTGGGTAGGCCTGACACTCTTTATCTGCAAGGAATGGGCATGAATGGAAAGGCCTGGCACCCTTCATCTGCAGGGAATGGGTAGAGTGGATAGGCCTGGCACTCTTCATCTGCAGGGAATGGGCAGAGTGGATAGGACTGGCACTCTTTTTCTGCAAGGAATGGGCAGAGTGGGTAGGCCTGGCACTCTTCATCTACAGGGAATGGGCAGAGTAGATAGGCCTGACACTATTCATCTGCGGGGACTGGGCAGAGTGGATAGGCCTGACACTCTTCATCTGCAAGGAATGGGCATGAATGGATAGGCCTGGCACCCTTCATCTGCAGAGAATGGGTAGAGTCCATAGGCCTGGCACCTTTCATCTGCATGGAATGGGCAGAGTAGATAGGCCTGACACTCTTCATCTGCAGGGACTGGGCAGAGTGGGTAGGCCTGGCACTCTTCATCTGCAGGGAATGGGCAGAGTAGATAGGCCTGACACTCTTCATCTGCAGGGACTGGGCAAAGTGGGTAGGCCTGACACTCTTTATCTGCAAGGAATGGGCATGAATGGATAGGCCTGGCACCCTTCATCTGCAGGGAATGGGTAGAGTGGATAGGCTTGGCACTCTTCATCTGCAGGGAATGGGCAGAGTGGATAGGACTGGCACTCTTTTTCTGCAAGGAATGGGCAGAGTGGGTAGGCCTGGCACTCTTCATCTACAGGGAATGGGCAGAGTAGATAGGCCTGACACTATTCATCTGCGGGGACTGGGCAGAGTGGATAGGCCTGACACTCTTCATCTGCAAGGAATGGGCATGAATGGATAGGCCTGGCACCCTTCATCTGCAGAGAATGGGAAGAGTCCATAGGCCTGGCACCTTTCATCTGCATGGAATGGGCAGAGTAGATAGGCCTGACACTCTTCATCTGCAGGGAATGGGCAGAGTAGATAGGCCTGACACTCTTCATCTGCAGGGAATGGGCGGAGTGGATAGGCCTGGCACCCTTCATCTGCAGGGAATGGGCAGAGTGGGTAGGCCTGGCACTCTTCATCTGCAGGGAATGGGCGGAGTGGATAGGCCTGGCACCCTTCATCTGCAGGGAATGGGCAGACTGGCCGTACTTGGCACTCTTCTCCCCCCCCAAAAGCCTACCGTACTACAATCTTAATTGGTAAGTATTCTCTTTTTGTTGAATTCTACCAAGCTGTCTGTCCATCTTAAATACATGTCTAAAGCATGCTCGTGTGCGGCCTGTATGATGAATGTTCTAACTCTTGGCCTCACTTCCTGTCCTCTCAGTACAAACTTTCCTGTCTGGAGCTTGGAGAATGATCTGTATCATATGGCCTGAGTTTGCTCCTAAGGGAGTGGGGTTTTGATGCAGTGTCTCTCAGAGAATTGTAGCCATGGTGTAATTCTTACAGCGGGGCCAGTGCTGCAGAAATATGCCCTCATCCCTTAAATTCCAACCAGGATCGGCCTGCAGACTTCTGCTGGTGCTGACGCTGAAGGGTCAGAGAGTCAGGGCGCCCGCTCTATAAACCCCAGTCCACTAATCAAAGGTTAGTGACTGGGAGGGGCCAGGTTGTGACTCTGTGTGCTACACTCCCTGCGGCCAGGGGGTTTCTGATGTCCCAGTCAGCATCCAGTGGTACCCGACACTTGTTCTCTTACGAGATGCTCACGTGGCCATACATGGTGGTGAACAGGAGAAAGCAACATTTTTGATCCACTGGCGTTTTGCATTATGCTTGTTTCGTGAAATTTCTAAAATTACGCCATTATGCCACATCAAGTCCCGTTTGGGTAAACATCTTGTCGCAGGAGCATGGGAAGAGCATGAGTGAACAGAACATCAGCGGCTGTTGTTTGTGGGGCTTGGGTTTTGGGGGCTTTTTTTAAGCCTGTAATGCATCCTCGCATCCTACATGAACACGAGGACGCAGCTGGCTTAAAAACAGAAGCTAAAAGGCGGGTTTGCATTTCTTGCAATTTCACGTAATTTTTCTGACACTTTGCATATTTACATTAAAGAAAATGGTGCACATTTCGCACACCGCTAGTGGTGGACCCAGCACAGAGCTCATGGGAGCCCCAACACCTGGCCTCCAGGACTCAGGTCACCTGCACGTACCCTGAGAAGGGGCGGTGAGTGAGGTCTTGTTACCTAGGGCGCCCCCTGCAGCTGAGACATAGCCATTACATTCACCCATGCAATGAAAGTGGCAACCCTTGACCTCCCCACACCGCGTGATGTGAGCGCTGCAGGCCACCGACCTGCGGCCAGTGTGGCATAGCGCCACAAAGGCGACGATGAACCGTTAGCGCTGCAGAAGGGCCCCGCAGTTCGGATTTGAGGAGAAGGGCCCAACAATAAACAGATATCGGCTGTGCAGGGCATGGCGGCCGGGCCTGTGTATTCGCATTATCCTGGTGGGCTAAAATAATTACACAACTACACACCATGTCACTTGATTGTCACCTAAACCCACTCTTAGAAATGTAGCAGTGCGCTGTTTACAGAAACATTGCCAAGGGGTGTGCAGAGGAGGGAAATAAACCGCTGTTTGTGCTATAATTAAAATAAAATTGTCTGACATGCATTAAGGAACGTAGCGGCGTGCCGAGGAGCACACTCACTCGAACAACAGTTACAGGAGGAAACGCTGAACTGAGAATCATTTTTTCTTTCTTCTGTGAAGGAAATCAAAATATGGAAAAACAATCAGCCCACTCCACACAGGCGAGGGCTGCTGACGACGGCTCCGAGCAGCTCTGCCTTCCCCACTGTGTGCCGCGCACAGAGGCCCACGGTGGGCGTGGGAGGGCACAGCGGCCATTGTTCAGCGCCGATGCCCAGTCCATGGGCAGACCCACACTGCGCCTGCGCACACCTGCGCTGGAGATGCGCACACAGGGGCAGATCTACAAGGAAGTGCCGCAGCGCGGCAACGCAAGCCCTTTGGCTGCGCCACGCTGCGGCACTTCCGAAGCACAGGAATGCGACATATTTACAATAATGTGTCGCATTCCTGTGCTCTCCCCTGCGCTGGCGCACAAACTGCAGCCATGCGCCGGCGCAGGCACCTTTGCACCATGGTGCAAGGATGCCTGCGTCATGGGGAGATTGTTTTTGTGCAGGAAGGGGCACCTTCCTGCACAAAAACAATCACTACAGGCATTTTCCTCTTTCAATGTGTGCTGTAGAATGCATTGAAAGAGGGGAAAACGAGGAGAAATTAAAACATCGGTCCACTCTGCCCATTCCCTGCAGATGAAGAGTGTCAGGCCTATTTACTCTGCCCATTCCATGCAGATGAAGGGTGCCAGGCCAATGCACTCTACCCATTCCCTGAAGATGATGGGTGCCAGGCCTATCTACCCTGCCCAATCCTTGCAGATGAAGAGTGCCAGGCCTATCTACTCTGCCCATTCCCTGCAGATGACGAGTGTCAGGCTTATCTACTCTGCCCATTCCCTGCAGATGACGAGTGTCAGGCCTATCTACTCTGCCTATTCCCTGCAGATGAAGGGTGCCAGGCCTTTCCATTCATGCTGTGAGAAGTTGGCCTGGTATATGCTGTTCACTAATTAAAGTGGACACCTTGCACCAGAACAATTCGACTCTTATGGTAGATAGGTTTAAGACAACCTTTATAGAAAGCTATCCTAGTGGTAGCTGTGGAGAGCAGCCTTCAGGCTAAGTCTTGAAGGAATGTAAAGCAGCTTGTTTTACCACACAATCTCTTGAATCACCAAATGAAAAGACACCACACAGGTATATATATCAAATATATATGTATTTATTAATAAACACTCTCTACTAATCTCTTTATGAGATTAGAAGTCAGGAACATATGTACAAGTCAAATGTTATCAAAATAAGTTTAGCACAATCGAATATCACAATCTTAGTTTGGCTAGACCTAGGTCTAGGGCATCTAGAATCGAGGGACCCCAAGAACCACCCCAGGTAGTTGTAGGAGACCCACAGGGGACGGACGCGGTGTCCTGGCACCGGTGCGAGTCCTGTACGAGTCTATGCGCACAGACGCGATTGAGATTTCAATGTTAAAGGTCCCTTGCGTGTTCGAGGCGAACACACCGATCGGTCCTTGTACGAGTCGAAGGACGCGGTTACAGATAGAGTTGCAAGGGAGATGGACGCGGTGTGTCTAACACAGACGCGAACCCTGTACGAGTCAGCGCAATTGTCGCACTTAGAAAATAAGAGTTTTAGGGCACTTCTAGGGAAGCTACAATAAAGTCACTTACAGGGTAAGTAGTTCTAGGGCCCACACCCACAGGAGCACCGTAGTGCTGAAGTTACCTCACCCAGGGGAGCCGGGTGCATAGGTGTTCTTTGGTGTCGGGTCGCGGTGTCGTTTTCAATGGGAGCCAGTGAAGTCTTGCTGCTTGCGGCGACAGGAGAAGTGTCCGGAGGAATCCAAGCCTGGATTCAGAAGATGGAAGACCTGAAAGCAGAGGGGACAGTGTTCAAAGTCACTTGGCAGTGACTCGGGGCAAGGAAGATGGATGCCCACCGTCGTCGCAAGATTCAGGTCGTTCGCGGGTGCCTTGACTCTTCAGCCACAAGGTCCAGGAGGCGTCGACGATGACCAGGAGCTGGATTCGGCGTGGCCCACGATGTCTGCAGCTTACTGCGGTGTTGGCGACTCGATTGGAGCCAACAAGCCTTGGTAACAGCAAGTCTTGGAGAAAGTGTAAAAAGGCAATGGCGCAGACCAGCAAGGTCTGTGGGACTCACCCAGCGAGGGTAAATTAGGGCAGGCCTGGAGCAACCAGGGGAGCCCTTTGGTGTCTTTAGAAAGTCTTCTGGAGACCCACAAGCTGGCTGGCAAGGGATCGCAAAGACGCCTCGGAAGGATTCGCTCAAAAGGGGCCCACGGTCACTTGGGATGTGGTGGGCCTCTGATCTTCGGAGGGATTTCTGCTGGAGGCTAGGACCACATGTGGTCCAAAGCACAAGTTCGTGGAACGTTGTGAAGGGGTTGCACTTGACAATAGTGCACGGTACCCAGGGGTCGCGGTTCCTCATCACTCTTGGAGTCCACTGGCCTCAACTTCGCTGGGGACTCACGATGGCCTTTGAGAAGTCAGGAAATCTACTTCTTGGGCTGCAGGGACTTCGGACTCCGGCGGGAGTGGCGTAGTTTGCGACTGTCGTTTGTAGTTTTTGGTGCCTGCCAAGCAGGGGAGTCACTCCTTGACTCCAAGGGAGATTCTTCAGTCTTCCAAAGGTAGTGGAACGTCGAAGGTCCGGGATTCTTCTTCAGAGCATCGTCCAGGGAAATCTAGGGTGCAATGCACAGGTTCTGCCTCTTATACTAAAAGAAAGGGAGGGACTAGCTCTATGACCCTACCTATGGGAGGGTCAGGGGAGTGGGTGGCTACACCCACTTCCCTTTGTCCAGTTTCGTGCCAGAGCAGGGGCAGGTAGCCCCTGAGCCGGTTTGAACTGGGGTATGCACAGAGGAGCCTTCTGCTCCCCCAGTGCAGGACTTCAAAGCACTCTAGGAGTGCACCCACCCAGCCCCAATACACTAAACCCTGTCTGGAAGGTGGTCACAACCCCTTGGGACAGGATATCTATTGTTGGGCTTCCTCCACTGCGAGTGTTGGTCATCAGCAGGAGGGCAGCCCAGTGTCTGTGACTGGTGGCATCCATTTTGTGATGCCAGGGCTCTGCAGGATTCTACCGCGTTTCCACAGTAGGTACATGTCTATCCCTCTAGAAGGGTGGAATGCTACCCCCGCCGCCAGGACTGGCGGGGGGTAGTATTCCAAGATGTTTGACACCAAACACGACATGTTTCGATGCAGCCATTCCAAAGTTAGCATTCTACCGCGAGGATATAATGCACTTAAAAGTATATGGTTTAACCGCATCCACAAACAGCCCCAGAGAATGGACTCTGAGAGCTGCAGAGGGGCCCTGCTCAGGCAGAGGCACCCCCTCACATGGAAACTAAGCACCCTGCCCTCAGGATTGATAGGGCCTGCTTTAGGGGTGACTGATAAGTCTCAATGTGTGTGCAGGAGAGATATAGGGGACCTATATCTCAGTGAGGGGTGCTAGCACTTCCTCACCCAGGCTGCAGTAGCAGGCCTGTGGTGTCAGATTTAGTCTGCTTCCCAGGGGTGGCATAATACATGCTTCAGCCCCTGGTAGGCCTGTGAAGTACCTATGCCCTTGGTACCTAAGGTACCATATACTAGGGACTCATAAGGTACCACAGTATCCAATCACTAGTGCACCTAGAGTGCACTCCAAATTGTTTAGAGAGAACAGAGAGGCTGGGGCCCTGATTGGCAGGGTCCCAGCCAGACTATAGCCAGAAACCAGTGTAAACATCAGGAAAAAAGTGGGGGCAACATAAGAGGCAGATCCTACTCTCCTACACAACCCCCCCCCCCAAACGCAGGGACACTAAACTAACCTTGACCAGTCGAGTCTTCATGTTCAAAGTGCAAATACCTTGAGAGTCCATCTGCATTGGCATGTTGGGTCCCAGGTCTATGTTCCACTGTATAGTCCATCCCCTGTAGGGAAATGGACCACATCAAAAGTTTTGGATTTTCACCTTTCATCTGTTTAAGCCATAGGAGGGGCTTGTGGTCAGTCTGAACTATGAAGTGAGTGCCAAACAAGTATGGCCTCAGCTTCTTCAGGGCCCACACCACAGCAAAGGCCTCCCTCTCTATAGCTGACCAACGTTTCTCTCTAGGGGTCAGCCTTCTGCTAATAAAAGCTACTGGCTGGTCTTGACCTTCATCATTCAGTTGAGACAGTACAGCTCCCACACCCAGCTCAGAAGCATCTGTTTGGACAATGAACTTTTTGGTGTAGTCTGGACTCTGTAAGATGGGGGCAGTGCACATGGCCTGCTTTAGGTCTTCAAATGCCTTCTGACAGCTAGCTGTCCACTGAACCTTTTTGGCATTTTCTTTGAGGTCAGATCATTCAAGGGGGTCACTATAGATCCATATCCCTTGACAAACCTCCTATAGTACCCAGTCAGGCCTAAGAAGGCTCTCACCTGTGTCTGGGTGGTTGGAGCAACCCATTCCATTATGGTTTGGATTTTGCTCTATAAAGGCTGAACCTGGCCTCCACCTACAAGGTGGCCCAGGTATACAGCCTGACTCTGCCCTATCTGGCACTTAGTGGCCTTGATAGTGAGGCCTCCTTTCTGCAGGGCCTCCAAAACATTCCTGAGGTGGACCAGGTGATCCTGCCAGGAGGAACTAAAGACAGCAATATCATCTAGATAAGCTGAGCAATAAGTTTCCATCCCTGTCAGAACTTTATTCACCAACCTCTGAAAAGTGGCAGGTGCATTTTTCAATCCAAAGGGCATCACCACAAAGTGGTAGTGCCCACCAGGGGTCGAAAATGCTGTTTTGGCTTTTGCATCATCAGCTAACCTGATCTGCCAGTAGCCAGCTGTCAGGTCAAACGTGCTTAGATACTTGGCTGAGGCCAAAGTATCAATCAGCTCATCTGCCCTTGGTATGGGATAGGCATCAGTCCTAGTGACTGCATTGAGAACCTCATTTCTTTCTTACCACCCTGGGTATGAGGCTTGGGTACCAGGATTACTGGGCTAGCCCAAGGGCTATCTGAAGGCTCAATTACACCTAGCTCCAACATTTTCTGGACTTCAGTCCTGATACAGTCCCTGACATGGTCAGGTTGCCTGTAGATTTTATTCTTGACAGGCAGACTGTCTCCAGTGTCCACCTCGTGGGTGCACCAGGAAGTCTGACTAGGGGTCAGGCTAAACATATGTCTAAACTGTTGCAGAACTTGTCTGCACTCAGTTTGCTGATGTTCAGTGAGGCTGCTTGCCAAAGCAACACCATCTACTGACCCATCATCAGGGTTCTGAGAGAGCAGGTCGGGAGAGGGTCACTCTCCTCCTCCTGGTCCTCATCAGTTGCCATGAGCAAGCCCATGTCAGCCCTGTCAACATATGGCTTTAATCTGTTGACATGGAGCACCCTCAGGGGCTCCTGGGAGTTCCAAGATTCACCAGATAGGTGACTTCTCCCTTCTGTTCAACTATTGTATGGGGGCCACTCCACTTGTCCTGGAGGGCTGCTGGGGCCACAGGCTCCAACACCCACACTTTCTGTCCTGGCTGGTATACAGTCAGTACAGCCTTTTGGTCATGCCAAGCTTTTTGTAATTCTTTGCTGGCCTCTAGGTTTTTGGTTGCCTTTTTCATGTACTCTGCCATCCGGGAGCGGAGACCAAGTACATAGTCCATCACATCTTGTTTGGGGGGCTTGAGAGGTAACTCCCAGCCCTCTTTTACCAAACACAGTGCACCTCTCACAGGATGCCCAAACAGAAGCTCAAATGGGCTGTAGCCAACCCCCTTCTGTGGAACCTCTCTGTAGGCAAACAACAGGCAAGGAAGAAGAAGGTCCCATTTCCGCCTAAGCTTCCCTGGGAGTCCTTTAATCATTCCTTTCAAGGTTTTGTTGAAGCGTTCAACTAAACCATTGCATTGTGGGTGATAGGGGGTGGTGAACTTGTAAGTTACACCACACTCCTTCCACATTGCTTTTAGATACCCTGACATGAAGTTGGTACCTCTGTCAGAAATGACCTCCTTTGGAAAACCCACTCTGGAGAAGACTCCAATGAGGGCTCTTACCACCACAGGGGCTGTGGTGGTCCTCAGGGAATTGCTTCTGGGTACCTGGTGGCATGATCCACTACCACCAGGATAAACCTGTGCCCAGATGCAGTTTGAGGGTCAAGGGGACCAACAATGTCAATCCCTACCCTTTCAAAGGGTACCCCCACCACCGGTAGTGGTATCAGGGGGCCTTTGTTGTGCCACCTGCCTTACCACTGGCTTGGCATGTGACACAGGAGCGACAAAACTCCTTAGTGTCCTCTGACATATGTGGCCAATGAAAATGTGGAACAAGCCTGTCCCAGGTCTTGTTTTGGCCCAAGTGTCCTGCTAAAGGGATATCATGTGCTAAGGTCAAGAGGAACCCCTAAACTTCTGAGGTATTACCAACCTCCTGGTGGCTCCAGGGGCTGGGTCTCTACCTTCAGAATATAGGAGTCCCTCATCCCAATAAACTTTATGGGACCCACTAGCACTCCCAGCAGCCTCAGCAGCAGCCTGCTGTCTGAGGGGTTCAAGAGAGGGGCAGCACTGTTGCTCCTTCCTCAGATCTTCCCTAGAAGGGCCCCCTGCCCCCAAGAACTCAACCTGATCAGGCTCAAGTCCCTCTGGGGCAGTTCCTTCTTTAGGATCTGCTTCACCTCCCTCTGGGGGTAAATCTGTGATCTGAGACGGAGGGGAAGGCACTGCCTTTACCCTACTGCTCCTCCTCTTGGGAAGCATCTGGTCCATTGTTCCAGGATCCAGAGCTGGTTCAGTGTCATGCATTCTTGCTTGTGACCTGGTCACAGCAAATACCTCTGCAGGGATGCCCAACATCTCAGCATGAGTCCATAACTCTACTTCAGACCAGGCTGAAGTCTCTAGATCATTGCCCAATAGACATTCGACAGGGAGGTCTGCACTGACTACAACCTTCTTGAGGCCAGTTACCCCTCCCCAGGAGAAATTCACAACTGCCAGACTATGGTTGGTCTTGGCGTTGCTTGCATTGGTCACCTGGTACATTTCGCCCAGGATGATCTGTCCAGGGTCCACAAGATCCTCTGCCACCATGGTGACACTAGCACCTGTGTCCCTAAATGCCAAAGCCTGTTTGCCATTTATTACAGGCTGCTGTTTGTATTTGCCCAGATTACTGGGACTCACTAGGAAGGACATATTAAGGTCTCCCTCACAAATCAGCATTGCCTGAGTGGGCACTCTGACTAGGTCAGAGTCCACTTCAGAACCCAGGGTCAACCCTACTAAACCCTTAGTCTGTGTACCACCTCCACCAGTAGCTGAACTAGGTGGAACAGTTGCCTTAGGGGCAGGAGTGGTGGTGGTTTGGTCTTTGGACTTGTTACAGTCAGAAGTCCAGTGCCCTTTCTGTTTACAGAATTTGCACCAGGGCTTCTTTTGGCCTTTTCCCTTGTTGGACTGTGACTCCCCACCAGATGCAGATTTTTGGGGCCCTTGTGAAGACTTCTGGTCTTTTGACTTATCCCCACCTTTCTCAGAGCCGTTAGGATCTTGCTTCTTGGTGTCACCCCCTTGGTTCTGGGGTTTCTGCCTCACCCTGGTTCTGACCCACTTGTCTGCCTTCTTTCCCAATTCTTGGGGAGAGGTCAGATCCGAGTCCACCAGGTACTGATGCAACAACTGGTTCTGGCAATTATTAAGGATTTGTTCTCTCATCATCAGATTATACAATCCCTTAAAATCAGTAACCCTACTGCCAACCAGCCAACCCTCCAGAGCCTTGGTTGCACAATCAACAAAGTCAGTCCAGTCCTGAGTATGTGCCTTCTGGGTGTTTCTGAACTTTAACCTGTACTGCTCAGTGGTTAAGCCAAACCCATCTATCAGTGCACTCTTCAGGACTTCATAATCATCAGCATCCTCTTCTCTAACAGTGAGGAGCTTGTCTCTACCTTTATCTGAAAAGGAGAGCCACAAGATTGCTGCCCACTGCTTCTGGGGGACCTGCTGTACTCTACAGGCCCTCTCCATAGCAGTTATCCACTTGTGGATATCATCCACACTCTGGTAGGGAGGAACAACCTTCCTCAGGTTCCTATGGTCTGGGATAGATTCCCTGCCTCTAGGGACACTGTTGCTGCCACCAAGGGGTTCTAACCCCTCTCGTCGAGAAGTTCTCTGGATCTCCAGGGCTTCTCTATCCAGTGCCAACTGCTTGGTTCTGAGGGCAAGTCTTGCTTCCTCATACTGCAGCAGTTTGCACATTCTTTCAGAGGAGGTCTCTCTTATGGGAAAGTATGAGTTCCTCTGGTGGACAAATTCTCTGCCAGAGTGATGAGTGCTCAGATTCCCTGGAAGGGGACCTATGCCTCTCATCCACTCTGTCAGTTCTCTTAGGGAGAATTCCTCTGTCCTTTTCAGGCCCCTTGAGGCCTGGCCCTTCAATCACAGAGTCCTGGTCATTCGGATTTTCATCGTCTGACCCAGATACTGTAATTGACCCACCCACTGATTCAGACCCATTAGCTCCTAGAGCCAATCTAAGATCATCTGCTGTCAGCAGATCTATCAGGTGCAGGGTTGAGGGACTCTGTCCTAGTCTCAGGTGTCTTTCAACACACATGGCTCTCAAGTCAGAGAAAGCCATGTCCTTGTACTGAGGCTGAGTGGATCCACTGGTTCCACCCTTTAAGGACATTCTAGTGTTGCGCAGTGTTGTACTACCTACACTAGTTTGTGGCCTACTGATCCTAGCTTGAGCTGTAGAAAGGGTGTGCTATCCCTTGGCACACAGCTCTAAGTTCAGTAGAACTTATCGATACTAAGCTTGACTTTATATGTACCTTAAGTACCTATAGTGATTTTCAGTTAGTAATTCAAATATTCAAATTAATTCAAAGATTTTCTGGTAAAACAATAGCAAGCTGGAATCCCACACGCTGCCCACCAATGTGAGAAGTTGGCCTGGTATATGCTGTTCACTAATTAAAGTGGACACCTTGCACCAGAACAATTCGACTCTTATGGTAGATAGGTTTAAGACAACCTTTATAGAAAGCTATCCTAGTGGTAGCTGTGGAGAGCAGCCTTCAGGCTAAGTCTTGAAGGAATGTAAAGCAGCTTCTTTTACCACACAATCTCTTGAATCACCAAATGAAAAGACACCACACAGGTATATATATCAAATATATATGTATTTATTAATAAACACTCTCTACTAATCTCTTTATGAGATTAGAAGTCAGGAACATATGTACAAGTCAAATGTTATCAAAATAAGTTTAGCACAATCGAATATCACAATCTTAGTTTGGCTAGACCTAGGTCTAGGGCATCTAGAATCGAGGGACCCCCAAGAACCACCCCAGGTAGTTGTAGGAGACCCACAGGGGACGGACGCGGTGTCCTGGCACCGGTGCGAGTCCTGTACGAGTCTATGCGCACAGATGCGATTGGGATTTCAATGTTAAAGGTCCCTTGCGTGTTCGAGGCGAACACACCGATCGGTCCTTGTACGAGTCGAAGGACGCGGTTACAGATAGAGTTGCAAGGGAGATGGACGCACTGTGTCTAACACAGACGCGAACCTTGTGCGAGTCAGTGCAATGGAGGTCTCAATGTTACAGGCCCCTTGGGTGTTCGAGGCGAACACCGATCGGACTCAGTACGAGTCGAAGGACACAGTTCTAGATAGTGTTACAAAGGAGATGGACGCGGTGTGTCTAACACAGACGCGAACCCTGTACGAGTCAGCGCAATTGTCGCACTTAGAAAATAAGAGTTTTAGGGCACTTCTAGGGAAGCTACAAGAAAGTCACTTACAGGGTAAGTAGTTCTAGGGCCCACACCCACAGGAGCACCGTAGTGCTGAAGTTACCTCACCCAGGGGAGCCGGGTGCATAGGTGTTCTTTGGTGTCGGGTCGCGGCGTCGTTTTCAATGGGAGCCAGTGAAGACTTGCTGCTTGCGGCGACAGGAGAAGTGTCCGGAGGAATCCAAGCCTGGATTCAGAAGATGGAAGACCTGAAAGCAGAGGGGACAGTGTTCAAAGTCACTTGGCAGTGACTCGGGGCAAGGAAGATGGATGCCCACCGTCGTCGCAAGATTCAGGTCGTTCGCGGGTGCCTTGACTCTTCAGCCACGAGGTCCAGGAGGCGTCGACGATGACCAGGAGCTGGATTCAGCGTGTCCCACGATGTTTCCAGCTTACTGCGGTGTCGGCGACTCGATTGGAGCCAACAAGCCTTGGTAACAGCACGTCTTGGGGAAAGTGTAAAGAGGCAATGGCGCAGACCAGCAAGATCTGTGGGACTCACCCAGCGAGGGTAAGTCAGGGCAGGCCTGGAGCAACCAGGGGAGCCCTTTGGTGTCTTTAGAAAGTCTTCTGGGGAGCCACAAGCCAGCTGGCAAGGGAACACGAAGACGCCTCGGAAGGATTCGCTCAACAGGGGCCCACGGTCACTCGGGACGTGGTAGGCCTCTGATCTTCGGAGGGATTCCTGCTGGAGGCTAGGACCACAAGTGATCCAAAGCACAATTTCGTTGAACGTTGTGAAGGGGTTGCACTTGACAATAGTGCACAGTACCCAGGGGTCGCGGTTCCTCGTCACTCTTGGGGTCCACTGGCCTCAGCTTCACTGGGGACTCACGATGGCCTTTGAGAAGTCAGGAAATCCACTTCTTGGGCTGCAGGGACTTTGGACTCCGGCGGGAGCGGCATAGTTTGCGACCGTCGTTTGTAGTTTTTGGTGCCTGCCAAGCAGGAGAGTCACTCCTTGACTCCAAGGGAGATTCTTCAGTCTTCCAAAGGTAGTGGAACGTCGAAGGTCCGGGATTCTTCTTCAGGGCGTCGTCCAGGGAAATCTAGGGTGCAATGCACAGGTTCCCCCTCTTATACTAAAAGAAAGGGAGGGACTAGCTCTATGACCCTACCTATGGGTGGGTCAGGGGAGTGGGTGGCTACACCCACTTCCCTTTGTCCAGTTTCGCGCCAGAGCAGGGGCAGGTAGCCCCTGAGCCGGTTTGAACTGGGGTATGCACAGAGGAGCCTTCTGCTCCCCCAGTGCAGGACTTCAAAGCACTCTAAGAGTGCACCCACCCAGCCCCAATACACTAAACCCTGTCTGGAAGGTGGTCACACCCCTTGGGACAGGATATCTATTGTTGGGCTTCCTCCACTGCGAGTGTTGGTCATCAGCAGGAGGGCAGTCCAGTGTCTGTGACTGGTGGCATCCATTTTGTGATGCCTGGGCTCTGCAGGATTCTACCGCGTTTCCACAGTAGGTACATGTCTATCCCTCTAGAAGGGTGGAATGCTACCCCCGCCACCAGGACTGGCGGGGGGGGGGTAGTATTCCAAGATGTTTGACACCAAACACGACATGTTTCGATGCAGCCATTCCAAAGTTAGCATTCTACCGCGAGGATATAATGCACTTAAAAGTATATGGTTTAACCGCATCCACAAACAGCCCCAGAGAATGGACTCTGAGAGCTGCAGAGGGGTCCTGCTCAGGCAGAGGCACCCCCTCAGATGGAAACTAAGCACCCTGCCCTCAGGATTGATAGGGCCTGCTTTAGGGGTGACTGATAAGTCTCAATGTGTGTGCAGGAGAGATATAGGGGACCTATATCTCAGTGAGGGGTGCTAGCACTTCCTCACCCAGGCTGCAGTAGCAGGCCTGTGGTGTCAGATTTAGTCTGCTTCCCAGGGGTGGCATAATACATGCTTCAGCCCCTGGTAGGCCTGTGAAGTACCTATGCCCTTGGTACCTAAGGTACCATATACTAGGGACTCATAAGGTACCACAGTATCCAATCACTAGTGCACCTAGAGTGCACTACAAATCGTTTAGAGAGAACAGAGAGGCTGGGGCCCTGATTGGCAGGGTCCCAGCCAGACTATAGCCAGAAACCAGTGTAAACATCAGAAAAAAAGTGGGGGCAACATAAGAGGCAGATCCTACTCTCCTACACATGCCCATTCCCTGCAGGGGGCCTGGCTCCTCAGTGCAGCCAGGGGGCCTGGGCCTGGCTCCTCGGTGCAGCCAGGGTGCCTGGGTCTGGCTCCTCAGTGCAGCCAGGGGGCCTGGGTCTGGCTCCTCAGTGCAGCCAGGGGTCCTGGGCCTGGCTCCTCAGTGCAGCCAGGGGTCCTGGGTATGGCTCATCAGTGCATCCAGGGGTCCTGGGTCTGGCTCCTCAGTACAGCCAGGGGGCGTGGGTCTGGCTCCTCAGTGCAGCCAGGGGGCCTGGGCCTGGCTCCTCGGGTGTGGCTCCTCAGTGCAGCCAGGGGACCTGGGTCTGGCTCCTCAGTGCAGCCAGGAGGCCTGGACCTGGCTCCTCAGTGCAGCCAGGGGACTTGGGCCTCTCAGTGCTGCCAGGGGTCCTGGGTCTGGCTCCTCAGTGCAGCCAGGGTGCCTGGGCCTGGCTTCTCAGTGCAGACAGGGGGCCTGGGCCTGGCTCCTCAGTGCAGCCAGGGAGCCATGGGGCCTGGGACTGGCTCCTCTGTGCAGCCAGGGGGTCCTGGGCTTGGCTCCTCAGTGCAGCCAGGGGTCCTGGGCCTGGCTCCTCAGTGCACCCAGTGGGCCTGTGCCTGGCTCCTCATCTAAACAGGGGGCCTTGGACTGGCTCCTCAGTGCAGCCAGGGGGCCTGGGTCTGGCTCCTCACTGCAGCCAGGGGGCCTGGGCCTGGCTCCTCAGTGCAGCCAGGGGGCCTGGTCTGGCTCCTTGGGTCTGGCTCCTTAGTGCAGCCAGGGGGCCTGGGCCTGACTCCTTAGTGCAGCCAGGGGGCCTGATCTGGCTCCTCAGTGCAGCCAGGGGTCTTGGGCCTGGTTCCTCAGTGGAGCCAGGGGTCCTGGGCCTGGATCCTCAGTGCAGCCAGGGGGGCCTGGGCCTGGCTCCTCAATGCAGCCAGGGGTCTTGGGCCTGGCTCCTCCGTGCAGCCAGGGGGTCCTGGGTCTGGCTCCTCAGTGCAGCCAGGGTGCCTGGGCCTGGCTCCTCGGTGCAGCCAGGGGACCAGTGCAGCCAGGGGGCCTGGGCCTGGCTCCTCAGTGCAGCCACGGGGCCTTCGCCTAGCTCCTCAGTACACCCAGGGGGCGCGGGTCTGGCTCCTCGGACCTGGCTCCTCAGTGCAGCCAGGGGGCCTGGGTCTGGCTTCTCAGTGCAGACAGGGGGCCTGGCTCCTCAGTGCAACCAGGAGGGCCTGGCTCCTCGGTGCAGCCAGGGGGCCTGGGCTGGCTTCTCAGTGCATCCAGGGGGCCTGGGCTTGGCTCCTCACTGCAGCCAGGGGGCCTGGGCCTGGCTCCTCAGTGCAGCCAGGGGGCCTGGTCTGGCTCCTTGGGTCTGGCTCCTCAGTGCAGCCAGGGGGCCTGGGCCTGGCTCCTCAATGCAGCCAGGGGGCCAGGGCCTGACTCCTCAGTGCAGGCAGGGGGCCTGGCTCCTCAGTGCAGCCAGGGGGCCTGGGCCTGGCTCCTCAGTACACCCAGGGGGGCGTGGGTCTGGCTCCTCGGACCTGGCTCCTCAGTGCTGCCAGGGGTCCTGGGCCTGGCTCCTCAGTGCAGCCAGGGTGCCTGGGACTGGCTCCTCAGTGCAACCAGGGGGGTGTGGGACTGGCTCCTCAGTGCAGCCAGGGGTCCTGGGCCTGGCTCCTCAGTGCAGCCAGGGGGCCTGGGCTTGGCTCCTCAGTGCAGCCAGGGGACCTGGGCCTGGCTCCTCGGTGCAGCCAGGGGGCCTGTGCCTCGCTCCTCTGTTTAGGAAGGTGGAATCTGACTACATGGTTACCCCCACTTTTTTCCTGGTGTTTTGCTGGTTTTTGACTAGTCTGACTGGGGTCCTGCTTTTCAGGACCCCAGTCTATCTGCTTTCTCCCTAAATTGGTTGTGTTATGTACTTTAGGTACACCGCAGATTGGATACTGGGGTACCCTTATAAGTCCCTAGTATATAGTACACCATGTACCCAGGGCATAGGTACCACAGAGGCCTCCCAGGGGCTGAAGCATGTATTGTTCCACCCCTGAGAGGTAATTCAAAATGACACAACAGGTCTGCTACTGCAGCCTGTGTAAGGTGGTGCATGCACCCCTTACTAGAGATATAGGTTCACTATATCACTTCTAAATCACTACAAATACAAACCTATCAGTCACCCCTATGGCAGGCCTTATCAATCCTGAAGGCAGGGTGCTGGGTTTTATGTGAGAGGGTGCCCCTGCATGAGTAGGGCCCCTCTGCAGCCTTCAGAATCCATTCCCCGGGGTTGTCTGTGATGAAGCCAAACCATATATACTTAAGTGCATTATAACCTCGCGGTAAATGCTAACTTTAAAACTTGCTGCTTAGAAACATGTTGTGTTAGGTGT
This sequence comes from Calotriton arnoldi, assembly GCA_963921515.1. NCBI lineage: Eukaryota > Metazoa > Chordata > Amphibia > Caudata > Salamandridae > Calotriton > Calotriton arnoldi. The sequence goes on from CAWUFW010008762.1 coordinate 111,978, forward strand.
CAAACACCTTGGAATCATACCTCCCCGCCAATACTGGCGGGGGAGGTATGATTCCACCCTTGTAGAACTACTACTATGGGTCGCCGGTCTACCCGGTACCAGCTTTCTCGACCTGGGCAGCACAAAATGGATGCTGCCAGCCACAGACACGAGTCTGCCCTCCTGCTGCTGAGCCAAGCTCAAGCATAGGAAGGCCTGACAATAGGTTTCCTGTCACAGGGAGGTGTGACCACCTCCCAGACAGGGTTTAGTGTATTGGGGCTGGGTGGGTGCACTCTTAGAGTGCCAGAAAGTCTGCACTGGGGGCACATTTGGTGTCCCCGTGCATAGTCCAGCTCAAACCAGTTCTGGGAGCCATTTGGCTCCTGCTCTGGCACAAAACTGGACAAAGGACATGGGTGTAGCCACCCCTCTGTCCTGCCCCTCCCCTAGGAGGGTCCCCAGAGTCAGTCCAACCCCTTCCCTGGGTATAAAGTGGGAAACCTGATCATGGGACTTTAGATTATTCCTGTACAAGACTCTGCAAAGAAACTAAGTACTTCGATGGTCTACACTTCGCTGGACGACAGAAGAATCTCCCTTGGAGTAGAGGAGTTACTCCCCTGCAGCAGCAGGCACCTAAGCGCATCTGACCGGCTTGCATCTCTAGAGCTCCTGCGGACTCCGAAGATTTCTGCAACACAGGAGGTGGGTTCCCGAAGGTCCCCGAGGTAGATCTGACCTCTCAGCGATTCTGAGACCAGTATCCCTCGTGGGGGCCGTGCAGCCTGTACCCCTGTGCACTGCGTCTATTTGCAAGTGCATATGCTTGTGGGCGATCCCTGAGCTTGTGCATTGGACTACGTGTAGTCCTGACTCCGAGCACCATTTGCACTGAAGATATCCGGCCTCCACTCCACGAGTGCCCTGTGGGCTGGTGCTTTGTAAATTTGCTCGAGGTCTCCTCGCGATTCCAGGTCTGTTGGCCTGTGGGTCCTGGCGAGGGTCATCTCATTTGTTCTTGGGCTTCCCTAGTTGCTCCAGACGTGCCCTGACTCTCCATTGCTTAGAGAGTCCCCTGGACCTTGCTGGTCTACACCGTAACCTGTTTCCCCTGCCTGCGTGGGTTGCCGCTGCCAAGGTTTGTTGGTGCTCCAGCCGGACACTGACCCCTCAGCTCTCGACATCCTTTGTGGGACAGCCCACCTCCAGACCCTGGTCATCGTCGGCGTCTCCTGGTCCCCGTGGCTGCAGAGACAAACACCCTTTCTCTTCACCTGAAGCACCCAACATCGGCGGGCATTCGACTACCGAGCCCCTGGTCACCTGCAGTGACCCAGACTCTGTCCCCTCTGCTTTCAGGTTCTTCTCACCTCGGATCCAGGCTTGGATTCCACCGGACACTCTTCGCCTTCCTGGCAGCAGTACTTTCTTGCAGCTCTCCATTGAAAACAACAGAGGTTTCCGACACCACTTGACCCCTATGCACCCGGCTCCTCTGGGATAGGTAACACGGGTACCTCGGTACTCACAAGGGTGCTGGCCTTAGAACCTCTTATGTTCCAAAGGGTTTGCTTGAAGTCCTCCTAGAAGCGTCCTTAAACCGTAATTTTCCAACCGCGACTTTCCCATAGAGTTGCACGGAGCACGCGGTCGTGTTTCCTCACTGCACCCAACCTCCGTGGGCGCCCTGTGTCACTGCCTTGGGTGGTTCCTTGGAGTCCAAGCGATTCTACGGGCTCTAGGTCCTGCGTCTATTGAAGTCGTTGTTGTTATACCATTTTTTTAGTATATGGTTCGGTCTCCCCCTGGAGCCCGTTGTACATTTTGCTACTTACGTATGTTCTATTGATTAAGTATTGTGTGCTTTGTGTTCTAATCTCATGTAGAGGTTAGTAGAGAGTGTTTTACTAATAAATACATATTTTTACATAACACTTGTGTATTTCTCCTTTCATTTAGTCATTCAGGAGGTGATATTCTGGTAAAACAAGCTGCTTTACATTCCTTCAAGATTAAGCCTGAAGGCTGCTCTCCACAGCTACCACTAGGATAGCTTTCTAAAGGTTATATTTGACCTCATACATCATAAGGGTCGTTTGGACTGGTGCAAGGTGCCCACTTTAATTAGTGGACAGCATAGACCAGGCCAACTTCTCACATTGGTGGCAGCGGTGGGATTCAAGCTTGCTATTTTTTTTACCAGATAAATCTCATTGAGTGATTAACTGAAAACCACTGAGTATTAGGCACATATAATACATCAAGATTGAATAAGTAAGTTCTACTGAAATTGGAGTTGGGTAAGTCAAGGGTCTAGCACACCCTTTCTCCAACTCAAGAGAGTTTAGTCTCCCCTAGGTTAGGTAGGTGCCTACACCACATAACACTAGTATGTCTTCTAGAGGAGAAGCCAGTGGCTCTCTGCCAACTAGGTATGACCATCTCTCATTCCAAGAATTGAGAAATATGTGTACATCTAGGAAGCTGAGGACAGGGAGAAGTGCAAGCACCCAACGTCTAATAGAGATGTTGCTCTTAGATGACCTCAGAAAGACCCCAGGGTCTGATGAAGTAGAAAGAGTGGGTGGGACAGGAGATGAGGAAAGAGCAGGAAGTGAACACTTCTTTGATCTGGACTCAAACCCTGGCCAAGAGGATCAAAATGATTCTAACCTGGAAAATCCAACTCTTCCTTCAATTCGGGGAGAAGGCCCCAGTGGCCCTCTCTTTTCTCCACCAGGAAGAGTACAGAGTTTGCCTAGAAGATCCAGAACTCCCTTTGTGGAGTCTAATCATTCAGGTACTTCTGTAGGGACTTCTGTATCAAATAAGAGGGAATCCTGAGCTTGAGAAAATCAAGCTTAGGCTCAAGAAGGAGCAGTTGGCCCTAGACAGGAATCCCTAAGGCTCCAAAGAGCTACAAAAAGATTGGGACTAGAGTCCCATGGTGGCAGCAACAGTGTCCCTAGAGCTAGAGAATATACTCATGATCATAGGAACCTGAACAAGATAGTCCCTCCCTACCAGAGTGGGGATGACATCCACAAATGGATAACTGCACTAGAGAGGGCCTGTAAGGTACAGAAGGTCCCTCAGGGGCAGTGGGCAGCTATCTTGTGGCTCTCCTTTGCTGACAAATGTAGAGATAAGCTCCTCACTGTTAGAGAAGAGGATGCTGACAATTACTCAGTCTTGAAGAGTGCTCTCATTGATGGGTTTGGCTTAATCACTGAGCAATACAGAATTAAGTTCAGAGACACCCAGAAGGCACAGACTCAGGACTGGGTAGACTTTGTAGATTGTGCTACTAAGGCTCTGGAAGGTTGGATACATGGCAGCAAAGTGCATGACTATTTAGGATTGTACAATTTGATTATGAGGGAGCAGATCCTTAATAATTGTCAAAACCAGCTTTTGCACCAGTACCTGGTGGACTCAGATCTGACTTCTCCACAAGAATTGGGAAAGAAGGCAGATAAATGGGTCAGAAACAGGGTGAAGCCAAAGAAACAGGGTGGTGACCAGAAGAAAGATTCTTCCAAGACCCAAGAGAAAGGTGGGGATAAGTCAAAAGACAAGTCCACTACAGGGCCCCAAAAGTCATCTTCTGGGGGTGGGTCCTGTGAGAAGTTGGCCTGGTATATGCTGTCCACTAATTAAATTGGGCACCTTGCACCAGTCTAAACGACCCTTATTGATGATTAGGTCAAAGATAACCTTTATGAAAGCTATCCTAGTGGTAGCTATGGAGAGCAGCCTTCAGGCTTAATCTTGAAGGAATGTAAAGCAGCTTGTTTTACCAGAACAGAACCTCCTGAGTGATCAAATGAAAGGAGAACCACACAAGTGTTATATAAAAAAATCTGTATTTATTACTAAACACTCTCTACTAATCTCTATGTGAGATTAGAACATAAAGCACACAATACTTAATCAATAGAACGGTAGTAAATAGCACAATACACAGCGGGCTCCAGGGGGAGACCGAACCATATACTAAAAAAATGGTATAACAACAACGACTTCAATAGACACAGGGCCTAGAGCACGTAGAATCACTGGGACCCCAAGGAACCACCCAAAGGAGTGACACAGGGAGCCCACGGAGGACGGGTGCAGTGTGGGAAAACAGACGCGAGCTCCGTACATCTCTATCGGAAAGTCGCGGTTGGAAAATTACAGTTTAAGGACACTTCGGAGAGGACTTCAAGCAAACCCTTTGGAACATAGAAGGTTCTTAGGCCAGCACCCTTGTGAGTCCCGAGGTACCCGAGTTACCTATCCCAGAGGAGCCGGGTGCATAGGGGTCAAGTGGTGTCGGAAAGACTCGCCGTTTTCAATGGCGTGATGCGAAGAAGTGCTGCTGCCGGGAAGATGAAAAGTGTCCGGTGGAATCCAAGCCTGGATCCGAGGTGAGAAGAACCTGAAAGCAGAGGGGACAGAGTCTGGGTCACTTCAGGGTGACCAGGGGCTCGATAGACGAATGCCCACCGATGTCGGGTGCTCCAGGTGTGAAGATAGGATGCTTGACTCTGCAGCCACGGGGACCAGGAGACGTTGATGACAACCAAAGTCTGGAGATGAGCTTCGCCATGAAGGATGTCGTGTGCTGAGGGGTCAGTGTCTGGATTGAACACCAACAAGCCTTGGCAAAGGCAACCCATGTGGGCAGAGGAAACAGGTTACGGTGTGGACCAGCAAGTTCCAGGAGACTCTCCAAGCTATGGGGAGTCAGGGCACGTCTGGAGCAACTAGGGAAGCCCAAGGAAAATCAAAGTGACCCTCACCAGGACCCACAGGCCAATGGACCAGGGATCGCGAAGGGACCTTGAGCGGAATCACAAAGCACCAGCCCACAGAGCACTCGTGGAGTGGAGGCCGGAGATCTTCAATGGAAATGCTGCACGGGGTTAGGACTACACGTAGTCCAAAACACAGCCTGAGGGATCGCCAAATAGCATATGCTGCTGCAAAAGTACACGGTGCACAGGGGTTCGGGTTGCACGGTCCCCACAAGGGATACTGGTCTTAGGATTGCTGAGAGAGCATATCAACCTTAGGGACGCTCGAGAACCCACCTCCTGTGTTGCCAAAATCTTCGGAGTCCTCAGGAGCTTGGGAGATGCAAAGTGGTCAGATGGGTCTAGGTGACTGCTGCTGCAGGGGAGTAACTCCTTTACTCCAAGGGAGATTCTTCTGTTGTCCAGCGAAGTGTAGACCGTCGAAGTACTTGGTTTCTGCTTGCAGAGTTTAGTCCAGGTAAAATCCAAAGTCCTGTAGTCAGGTTTCCCACTTTATACCCAGGGAAGGGGTTGAACTAACTCTGGGGTCCCTCCTAGGGGAGGGACAGGACAGAGGGGTGGCTACACCCATGTCCTTTGTCCAGTTTCGTGCCAGAGCAGGAGCAAATGGCTCCTGCAACTGGTTTGAGCCGGACTATGCACGGGGACACCAAATGTGCCCCCAGTGCAGACTTTCTGGCACTCTAAGAGTGCACCCACCCAGCCCCAATACACTAAAGCCTGTCTGGGAGGTGGTCACACCTCCCTGTGACAGGAAACCTATTGTCAGGACTTCCTCTGCTCGAGCTTGGCTCAGCAGCAGGAGGGCAGACTCGTGTCTGTGGCTGGCAGCATCCATTTTGTGCTGCCCAGGTCGAGAAAGCTGGTACCGGGTAGACCAGTGACCCATAGTAGTGGCTCTACAAGGGAGGAATCATACCTCCCACACCAGTTAGTGGTGTGGAGGTATGATTCTAAGGTGTTTGACACCAAACACAACATGTTTCTAAGCAGCCGTTTTAAAGTTAGCATTTACCACGAGGTTATAATGCACTTAAGAATATATGGTTGGCTGCATCACAGACAACCCCGGAGAATAGGTTCCGAAGGCTGCAGAGGAGCTCTGCTCATGCAGGGACACCCTCTCACACAAAACCCAGCACCCTGCCTTCAGGATTGATAAGGCCTGCCATAGGGGTGACTGTTAGGTTTATATGTGTAGTGATTTAGAATAGATATAGGTAACCTATGTAGGAAGGTGGAATCTGACTGCATGGTTGCCCCCACTTTTTTCCTGGTGTTTTGCTGGTTTTCGACTTAGTTTGGCTGGGATCCTGCTATTCAGGACCCCAGCCTATCTGCTTTCCCCTTAAACTGACTGCATGTACTTTAGGTACACTCCAGATTGGATTCTGGGGTACCCTTATAAGTCCCTAGTATATGGTATACTATGTACCCAGGGCATAGGTACCCCAGAGGCCTCCCAGGGGCTGCAGCATGTATTATGCCACCCCTGAGAGGCCATCCAAAATGACACAACAGGTCTGCTACAGCAGCCTGTGTAAGGTGGTGTATGCACCCCTTACTGAGATATAGGTTCCCTATATCTCTCCATATCACTGCACATGTAAACCTATCAGTCACCCCTATGGCAGGCCTTAACAATCCTGAAGGCAGGGTGCTGGGTTTCATGTGAGAGGGTGCTCATGAATGAGCAGAGCCCCTCTGCAGCTTTCGGAATCTTCATTCCGGGGTTGATTGTGATGCAGCCAGACCATATACTCTTAAGTGCATTATGACCTCGCGGTAAATGCTAACGCGAGAATGGCTGCATGGAAACATGTCGTGTTTGGTGTCAAACACCTTGGAATCATACCTCCACCCCTGTAACTGGGGTGGGAGGTATGATTCCACCCTACTAGAGGGAGAAACATGGCACCACCGGTACACCCGGTACCAGCCTAACAGAACCCTGGCATCACAAAATGGATGCTGCAGCCACAGACACGAGTCTGCCCTCCTGCTGCTGGACGAAACTCCGGCAGGGGAGGCCTGGACAATAGGTTTCCTGTCACAGGGAGGTGTGACCACCTCCCAGACAGGCTTTTGTGTATTGGGGCTGGGTGGGTGCACTCCAAGAGTGCTTTGAGGTCTGCACTGGGGGCACATTTGGTGTCCCTGTGCATAGTCCAGCTCAAACCGGTTGCAGGGGCTACCAGCCCCTGCTCTGGCGCGAAACTGGACAAAGGAAATGGGTGTAGCCACCCCTCTTTCCTGACCCTCCCATAGGTGGGTCCCCAGAGTTTGTCCCACCCCTTCCTTGGGTATAAAGTAGGAACCCCTGACTACAGGACTTTAGATTACACCTGGACTAAACTCTGACACAGAAACCAAGTACTTCGATGATCTACACTATGCTGGATGATTGAAGAATCTCCCTTGGAGTAAAGGAGTTACTCCCCTGCAAGGCAGGCACCTTTAATGCAACTGACCAGTTGGCATCTCCGAAGCTCTGACGGACTCCGAAGAATATTGCCACACAGGAGGTGGGTTTTCCAAGGTTTTAGAGGTTGATCTGTGCCCACAGCAAGTCTGAGGCCCATATCCCTCGTGGTGACCATGTAACCCGAACCCCTGGGCACCGCGTCCATTTGCAGAAGCATCAGCTTTCCGGCAACCCCTGAGGCTGAGCTTTGGGTTACTTGTAGCCCTGACCCCAAGCAGTGAATACACTGAAGATTGCTGGCCTACACTCAATGACTGTTCCGTGGGCCACCATTTTGTGATTCCTCCTGAGGTCCCTTCGCGATCCCTGGTCTGTTGACCTGTGGGTCCCCAAGAAGGCAACTCTAACTTAAATTGGGCTTTCCTGGTTGCTCCAGACGTGCCCTGACTCTCCATTGCTTGGGGAGTCCCCAGGATCTTGCTGGTCCACACAGAAGCATCTTTTCTTTTTCTGCATGGGTTAGTGTTGCCAAGGCTTGTTGTGTTCAATCCGAGCACCGACACCCCAGCACTCGACATCCTTTGTGGGGCAGCTTGAATCCGGCTCCTGGTCATCCTTGACGTCTGCAGGACCCCGTGGCTGCAGAGTCAAGCTTCACCTCTTCGCACCTGAAGCACCCGACATCGGTGGGCATTCGATTGCTCCGCTCCTGGTCACTGGCTAGTGACCCAGACTCTGTCCCCTCTGCTTTCAGGTTCTTCACATCCTCGATCCAGGCTTGGATCATCCCGGAGACTTTTCTTCTTCACAGCAGCAGCACTTTGCAGCAGATCGCCATTGAAATCAACGACGATTCCCGACACCCTTTGACACCTATGCACCCGGCTTCCCTGGGTGAGGTAACTCGAGTACTACGGTGCTCCCGTGGGTGTTGGCCCTAGCACCCCTTAAGTCTAAAGTGGTTTGCTCCAAGTCCTCTTCTAAGTGTCCTTTTGCTTTGAAATTCCAACCTCGACTTTCCTCATAGAATCCTACGGCACTCGCGGCTGTGTTCTCACACTGCACCCGTCCCCCGTGGGTCTCCTGTGTCACTACCTTGGGTGGTTCCTTGGGGTCCCAGCGATTCTACGTGCTCTAGGCACTGTGTCTAGTCAAGTCGTGGTTCTTATACCACTTTCTTAATATATGGTTTGGTCCCCCCTGGGGCCCATTGTATATTGTGCTATTTACTGTCGTTTTATACTGTGATATTGTGTATCTTGGACTCTAATCTCATAAAGAGATTAGTAGTGAGTGTTTAGAAATAAATACATATATTTTATATATACCTGGTGTGGTTCTCCTTTCATTTGGTCATTCAAGAGGTTATAATCTGGTAAACCAAGCTGCTTTACACTCCTTCAAGACTTAGCCTGAAGGCTGCTCTCCATAGCTACCACTAGGATAGCTTTCAATAAAGGTTGTCTTTAAACCTATCATCAATAAGGGTCGTTTGGACTGGTGCAAGGTGCCCACTATAACTAGTGGACAGCATATGCTAGGCCAACTTCTCACAACCTATATCTAAGTAAGGGGTGCATGCACCTCCTTACACAGGCTGCAGTAGCAGACCTGTGGTGTCATTTTCAATGGCCTCTCAGGGGTGGCACAATACATGCTTCAGCCCCTGGGAGGCCTCTGGGGTACCTATGCCTTGGGTACATGGTGTACCATATCCTAGGGACTGATAAGGGTACCCCAGAATCCAATCTGGAGTGTACCTAAAGTACATGCAATCAATTGATAGGAGAAAGCAGATAGACTGGAGTCCTGAATAGCAGGATCCCAGTCAGTCTAAGTCAAAAACAGGGATACATCAGCAAAAAGTGGGGGTAGCCATAAGAGGCAGTTCCTACTCTCCTACACAACCCTCCCCCAAACGCAGGGACATTAAACTAACCTTAACCAGTTGAGTCTTCATGTTCTAAGTGGAAATATCTTGAGAGTCCATCTGCATTGGCATGGTTACTCCCAGGTCTATGTTCCACTGTATAGTCCGTCCCCTGTAGGGAAATGGACCACCTCAAAAGTTTGGGGTTTTCACCCTTCATCTGTTTTAGCCATAAGAGGGGCTTGTGGTCTGTCTGAACAATGAAGTGAGTGCCAAACAAGTATGGCCTCAGCTTCTTCAAGGCTCAAACCACAGCAAAGGCTTCCCTCTCAATAGCTGACCAACGTTTCTCTCTGGGGGTCAGCCTTCTGCTAATAAAAGCTACTGGCTGATCCTGACCCTCTTCATTCAGTTTTGATAACACAGCCCCTACCCCCAACTCAGATGCATCAGTTTGAACAATGAATTGTTTGAAATAGTCAGGACTTTGCAGAATGGGAGCAGTGCACATGGCCTGCTTCAGGTCATAAAATGCCTTTTGACAGCTAACTGTCCACTGAACTTTCTTAGGCATTCTTTTGGAAGTTAGATCATTCAAAGGGGTCACTATAGATCCATATCCTTTGACAAACCTCCTGTAATACCCAGTCAGGCCCAAGAAAGCTCAAGAAAGCTCTGACCTGAGTTTGGGTAGTTGGAGCAACCCAGTCCATGATGGTCTGGATTTTGCTCTGCAATGGTTGAACCGGACCTCCACCCACAAGGTGGCCTAGGTATACAACCTTACTCTGCCCTATCTGGCACTTGGTGGCCTTGATAGTGAGGCCTGCTTTTTGCAGAGCCCCTAAAACATTTCTCAGGTGGACCAGGTGATCCTCCCAGGTGGAGCTAAAGACAGCAACATCATCTAGATAAGCTGCACTATAGGCTTCCAGACCTGTAAGGACTTTGTTCACCAACCTTTGAAAAGTGGCAGGTGCATTCTTCAAGCCAAAGGGCATCACCACAAATTGATAGTGCCCACTAGGGGTTGAAAATGCTGTTTTTGGTTTTGCATCCTGAGCTAATCTGATTTGCCAGTAACCAGCTGTCAGGTCAAATGTACTCAGAAACTTGGCAAAGGCCAAAGTGTCTATAAGTTCATCTGCCCTAGGTATTGGATGGGCATCAGTCCTAGTGACTGCTTTGAGACCCCTGTGGTCAACCCAGAACCTCATCTCTCTCTTACCACCCTGGGTGTGAGGTTTTGGTACCAAGACTACTGGGCTAGCCCAAGGGCTATCTGAGGGCTCAATTACTCCCAGCTCCAACATTTTCTGGACTTCAGTCCTGATACAGTCCCTGACATGGTCAGGTTGCCTGTAAATCTTATTTTTAAAAGGCAGACTGTCACCTGTGTCCACTTCATGAGTGCACCAGGTAGTCTGACTTGGAGTCAGTGAAAACATATGTCTGAACTGATTCAGGACTTGCCTACAATCAGTTTGCTACTGGTCAGTGAGGCTGCCTGCCAAGGCTACACCATCAACTGAACCATCATCAGGGTTCTGTGAGAGCAGGTCAGGGAGTGGATCACTCTCTTCCTCCTGTCCCTCATCAGTAGCCATGAGCAAGCCCATGTCTGCCCTGTCCACATATGGCTTGAGCCTGTTCACATGGAGCACCCTATGGGGGCTCCTGGGAGTTCCAAGGTCCACCAGGTAGGTGACCTCTCCCTTTTGCTCAATGATAGTATGAGGTCCACTCCACTTGTCTTGGAGGGCTGCTGGGGCCACAGGCTCCAACACCCATACTTTCTGTCCTGGCTGATAAACAGTCACAACAACCTTTTGGTCAGGCCAGGCCTTTTGCAATTCCTGGCTAGCCTCAAGGTTTTTGGATGCCTTCTTCATGTACTCAGCCATCCTGGAGCGGAGACCAAGTACATAGTCCACAATATCCTGTTTAGGGGTTTGAGAGGTAACTCCCATCCCTCCTTCACTAGACATAAAGGACCCCGAACTGGATGTCCAAACAGAAGTTCAAAAGGGCTGTAACCAACCCCCTTCTGAGGAACCTCTCTGTAGGCAAAGAGAAGGCAGGGCAAAAGGATGTCCCATCTACGCCTGAGCTTTTCAGGGAGACCTTTAATCATGCCCTTGAGGGTTTTGTTGAATCTCTCAACTAACCCATTGCATTGTGGGTGATAAGGGGTGGTACATTTGTAATTTACTCCACACTCCTTCCACATAGCAGTCAAGTAACCAGACATAAAGTTTGCATCTCGGTCTGATACTACCTCCTTAGGAAAACCCACTCTGGAAAAGACTTCCAGGTGGGCTCTAGCCACAACAGGAGCTGTGGTAGTCCTAAGTGGAATTGCTTCTGGATACCTAGTGGCATGGTCCACCACCACTAGTATGAATCTGTGCCCAGATGCAGTCTGAGGATCCATGGGACCAACTATGTCAATCCCAACCCTCTCAAAGGGAACCCCCACGTCAGGTAGCGGTATCAGGGGGGCCTTTGTAGTACCACCTGCCTTACCACTGGCTTGGCAAGTGATACAGGAGCGAAAAAACTCCTTTGTGTCCTCTGACATATGAGGCCAATGAAAGTGAGGAACAAGTCTGTCCCAGGTCTTGTTTTGGCCTAAGTGTCCTGCTAATGGGATATCATGTGCCAGTGTCAATAGGAAGCCCCTAAACTTCAGAGGTATAACCAACCTCCTGGTGGCACCAGGTTTGGGGTCTCTACCCTCTGAGTATAAGAGTCCATCATCCCATTAAATTTTGTGGGACCCACTGGCACTCCCAGCAGCCTCAGCAGCAGCTTGCTGTCTGAGGGGTTCAAGAGAGGGGCAGCTCAGCTGTTCCTGGCTCAGATCTGCCCTGGAAGGGCCCCCTGTCCCCAAGAACTCAACCTGATCAGGTTCAAGTTCCTCTGAGACAGTTCCTTCTTCAGGACTAAGATCATCTCCCTCAAGAGACTGATCCTCACTCTGAGGCAGGGGGGAAGACACTGCCTTACCCCTACTGCTCATTCTCTTGGAAGGCACCTGGTCCATTATTCCAGGATCCAGGGCCTGTTCAGTGGAAGACATTTTTGCCTGTGACCTAGTCATGGCAAACACATCTGCAGGGATGCCCAGCATTTCTGCATGTGTCCTGAGTTCCACTTCAGCCCATGTTGAAGTCTCCAAATCATTGCCCAATAAGCATTCTACAGGGAGGTCTGCACTTACCACAACCTTCATTGAGGCCAGTTACCCCTCCCCAGGTGAAATTCACAACTGCCAAGGAATGGTCTGTCCTGACATTGCTTGCATTGGTCACTTGGTACATCTCACCAAGTATGATCTGGTCAGGGCCCACAAGTTCTTTTGTCACCATGGTGACACTTGCACCTGTGTCCCTATATGCCATGGCCTCCTTACCATTGATCAAAGGCTGTTGTCTGTATTTGCCCAGATTACTGGGACTGACAAATAAGGAGGCTATATCCATGCCTCCATCACAGACTAACACAGCCTGAGTTGGAATTCTGACTAGGCCAGAATCCATCTCAGATCCCAGGGTCAACCCTACTACACCCTTATTCTGTCTACCACCACTTGGAACTGAGCTAGGGGGAACAGTTGCCTTAGGGGCAGTGGTGGCTGGAGTAGATTCCTTGGCCCTTGGACAACTTGCATCTTTTGTCCAATGGGTCTTCTCTTTACAGATATGACACCAAGGTTTCTTTTTGCCTTTTCCCTTGTTTGATTGTGACTCCCCCCCAGATGAAGACTTTTGCGGCCCTTGTGAAGACTTCTGGTCTTTACCCTTCTCCCCACCCTTATCTGAGGTTTTAGAATCTTGCTTCTTAGAGTCACCACCTTGGTTCTGAGCTTTCTGCTTCACCCTGGTTCTGACCCATTTGTCTGCCTTCTTTCCCAATTCTTGGGGAGAGGTCAGATCAGAATCAACCAGGTACTGATGCAACAACTGATTTTGGCAATTATTAAGGATCTGCTCCCTCATAATTAAATTGTACAATCCTTTAAAATCACACACCTTGCTGCCAAGTAACCAGCCTTCCAGAGCCTTACTAGCACAATCTACAAAGTCAACCCAGTCCTGAGTCTGTGCTTTCTGGGTGTCTCTGAACTTAATTCTGTATTGCTCAGTGATTAAGCCAAACCCATCAACGAGAGCACTCTTCAAGACTGTGTAATTGTCAGCATCCTCTTCTCTAACAGTGAGGAGCTTATCTCTACCTTTGTCAGCAAAGGAGAGCCACAAGATAGCTGCCCACTGCTCCTGAGGGACCCTCTGTACTTTACAGGCCCTCTCTAGTGCAGTTATCCATTTGTGGATGTCATCCCCACTCTGATAGGGAGGGACTATCTTGTTCAGGTTCCTATGATCATGAGAATACTCTCTAGTTCTAGGGACACTGTGGCTGCCACCATGGGGCTCTAGCCCCAATCTTCTGGTTGCTCTCTGGAGCTCTAAGGATTCTATGTCTAGGGTCAATTGCTCTTTCTTGAGCCTGAGCTTGATCCTCTCAATCTCCAGTAATTGGCACTTCTTATCATAAGAGGATTCTCTCCTATTAGATACAGAGGTCCTTACAGAAGTACCTGAATGATTAGACTCCACAGAGGGAGTTCTGGATCTTCTAGGCAAACTGTGTACTCTTCCTGGTGGAGTAAAGAGAGGGCCACTGGGGCCTTCTCCCCCACCTGAAGGAAGAGTTGGATTTTCCAGGTTAGGATCATCTTGATCCTCCTGGCCAGGGTTTGAGTCCAGATCAAAGAAGTGTTCACATCCTGCTCTTTCCTCATCTCCTGTCCCACCCACTCTTTCTACTTCATCAGACCCTGGGGTCTTTCTGAGGTCATCTAAGAGCAACATCTCTATTAGACGTTGGGTGCTTGCACTTCTCCCTGTCCTCAGCTTCCTAGATGTACACATATTTCTCAATTCTTGGAATGAGAGATGGTCATACCTAGTTGGCAGAGAGCCACTGGCTTCTCCTCTAGAAGACATACTAGTGTTATGTGGTGTAGGCACCTACCTAACCTAGTGGAGACTAAACTCTCTTGATTTGGAGAAAGGGTGTGCTAGACCCTTGACTTACCCAACTCCAAGTTCAGTAGAACTTCCTTTATTCTAATCTTGATGTATTATATGTACCTAATACTTTTAGTGGTTTTCAGTTAATCCCTTAATGAGATTTATCTGGTAAAACAATAGCAAGCTTGAATCGCAAGCGCTGCACACCAATGTGAGAAGTTGGCCTGGTATATGCTGTCCACTAATTCAAGTGGGCACCTTGCACCAGTCCAAACGACCCTTATTGATGATTAGGTCAAAGATAACCTTTATGAAAGCTATCCTAGTGGTAGCTATGGAGAGCAGCCTTCAGGCTTAATCTTTAAGGAATGTAAAGCAGCTTGTTTTACCAGAACAGAACCTCCTGAGTGATCAAATGAAAGGAGAACCACACAAGTGTTATATAAAAAAATCTGTATTTATTACTAAACACTCTCTACTAATCTCTATGTGAGATTAGAACATAAAGCACACAATACTTAATCAATAGAACGGTAGTAAATAGCACAATACACAGCGGGCTCCAGGGGGAGACCGAACCATAGACTAAAAAAATGGTATAACAACAACGACTTCAATAGACACAGGGCCTAGAGCACGTAGAATCGCTGGGACCCCAAGGAACCACCCAAAGGAGTGACACATTGAGCCCACGGAGGACGGGTGCAGTGTGGGAACACAGACGCGAGCTCCGTACAACTCTATGGGAAAGTCGCGGTTGGAAAATTACAGTTTAAGGACACTTCGGAGAGGACTTCAAGCAAACCCTTTGGAACATAGAAGGTTCTAAGGCCAGCACCCTTGTGAGTACTGAGGTACCCGTGTTACCTATCCCAGAGGAGCCGGGTGCATAGGGGTCAAGTGGTGTCGGAAACCCTCGTCATTTTCAATGGAGTGATGCAAAGAAGTGCTGCTGCCGGGAAGATGAAAAGTGTCCGGTGGAATCCAAGCCTGGATCCGAGGTGAGAAGAACCTGAAAGCAGAAGGGACAGAGTCTGGGTCCCTTCAGGGTGACCAGGGGCTCGATAGACGAATGCCCACCGATGTCGGGTGCTTCAGGTGTGAAGATAGGATGCTTGACTCTGCAGCCACGGGGACCAGGAGACGTCGACGATGACCAAAGTCCGGAGGTGAGCTGCCCCACAAAGGATATCGAGTGCTGAGGGGTCAGTGTCCGGATTGAACACCAACAAGCCTTAGCAAAGGCAACCCACGCGGGCAGAGGAAACAGGTTACGGTGTTGACCAGCAAGGTCCAGGAGACTCTCCAAGCTATGGGGAGTCAAGGCACGTCTGGAGCAACCAGAGAAGCCCAAGGAAAATCAAAGTGACCCTCGCTGGACCCACAGGCCAACGGACCAGGGATCGCAAAGGGACCTCGAGCGGAATCACAAAGCACCAGCCCACAGAGCACTCGTGGAGTGGAGGCTGGAGATCTTCAGTGGAAATACTGCTCGGGGTCAGGACAACACGTAGTCCAAAGCACAGCCTCAGGGATTGCCAAAAAGCATATGCTGCTGCAAAAGTACACGGTGCACAGGGGTTCGGGTTGCACGGTCCCCACGAGGGATACTGGTCTCAGGATTGCTGAGAGAGCAGATCGACCTCAGGGATGCTTGGGAACCCACCTCCTGTGTTGCACAAATCTTCGGAGTCCTCATGAGCTTGGGAGATGCAAACCGGTCAGATGCATCTAGGTGCCTGCTGCTGCAGGGGAGTAACTCCTTTCCTCCAAGGGAGATTCTTCTGTCGTCCAGCGAAGTGTAGACCGTCGAAATACTTGGTTTCTGCTTGCAGAGTTTAGTCCAGGTAAAATCCAAAGTCCTGTAGTCAGGTTTCCCACTTTATCCCCAGGGAAGGGGTTGGACTAACTCTGGGGTCCCTCCTAGGGGAGGGTCAGGACAGAGGGGTGGTTACACCCATGTCCTTTGTCCAGTTTCGCGCCAGAGCAGGAGCAAATGGCTCCTGCAACTGGTTTGAGCCGGACTATGCATGGGGACACCAAATGTGCCCCCAGTGCAGACTTTCTGGCACTCTAAGAGTGCACCCACCCAGCCCCAATACACTAAAGCCTGTCTGGGAGGTGGTCACACCTCCCTGTGACAGGAAACCTATTGTCAGGCATTCCTCTGCTCGAGCTTGGCTCAGCAGCAGGAGGGCAGACTCGTGTCTGTGGCTGGCAGCATCCATTTTGTGCTGCCCAGGTCGAGAAAGCTGGTACCGGGTTGACCGGTGACCCATAGTAGTGGTTCTACAAGGGAGGAATCATACCTCCCACACCAGTTACTGGTGTGGAGGTATGATTCCAAGGTGTTTGACACCAAACACGACATGTTTCTAAGCAGCCGTTTTAACCCCTTCGCTGCTAGGCCTTTTCCCCTCCTGTGCTAAGCCTTTTTTTGGCTATTTGGGGTAGTGCGCGCTTAGGCCCCTGTAACTTTTTGACCACATAAGGTATCCATGCCAAATTTGCGTCCTTTTTTTCTAACATCATGGGGATTGTAAAGGTACCCAGGGTTTGTGGATTCCCCTGGAGGGGACCCAGAAATTAGTCAAAATACAGCTAAATTTTGTTTTTTGGGGAAAAATGCGAAAAAAGGGCTACAGATGAAAGCGTCTTGATTTTTCCCTGAAAATGGCATCAAAAAAGGGGTTGTGGGGATGAAATCACCATTTTCCCAGCTTTCAGGGACAAGCAGACTTTTGTCAGAAAACCAACTTTTTTACACAGTTTTGGCATTTTTCTGGGACATAGCCTATTTTTGCTATTTTTTGTGCTTTCAACCTCCTTCCAGTTAATGGTAGAAATGGGTATGAAACCAATAATGGATCCTGGAAAGCCATACATTTCTGAAAAGTAGACAAAATTCTGAATTCAGCAAGGGGTCATTTGTGTAGATCCTTAAAGTTTTCCTTATAGAAACTAACAGTTAAATAAAGGAAAAATTGAAAATTAGTTGAAAAAAACAGCCATTTGTGTCAACGTTTTCACCTGTAACTTCTTCTAATTATGACAGCTATTTGAAGGCAATATACCGTTATATCCGCTGGACCTTTCTGGTTGTGGGGATATATAGGACTTGTAGGTTCACCAAGAACCCGACGAACCCAGAGCCAATAATTGAGCAGCATCTTGCAATGGTTTTTTATTATGTACCGGGTATATAGCAATTATTTTGGGAAAATGTATACATGGAAAAATTGTTATGAAAGACACCTATGTATTTCTGAAATGGGAACAAAATGTAGATTTTAGAAACAGTAGATATTTGCACATTTCCGAAATTGGGAGTACCCATACTAGCATGAGAATTATAGGTCATTTTTCAAAATGACTTATTTTTTACACATTGTCTTTCATTTGGAAGGCAGAAATGCATCGAAAGTCAATAGGTAATAACAGTTGCTCTACAATTCTGTGTTACCCTAAGTCTCCCGATAAAAATGGTACCTCACTTGTGTGGGTAGCCCTTGTGCCCACAACAGGAAATGGCTCAAAATGCAACGTGGACGTACCACATTTTCACAATGAAAAATTACCCTTTTTTTGCAAAGTGCCTAGGTGTAGTTTTTGAACCCTAGCTCTGCCGGCACCTAGGGAAACCTAGCAAACCTATACATTTTTGAAAACTAGACACCCAGGGGAATCCAGGATGGGGTGACTTGACTGCCTCCCACCAGGTTCTGTTACCCAGAATCCCTTGCAAACATAAAAAATTGTCAAAAAAAACACATTTTCCCCACATTTCTGTGGTGGAAAGTTCTGGAATCTGCATGGATCCACAAATTTCCACCCACCCCGCGTTCCCCAAAGTCTTACGAGAAAAATGGTACCTCACTTGTGTGGGTCGTCCTAGTGCCTGCGACAGGAAACTGTGCAAAACGCAACGTGGTCACACCTCAATTTCGCAGTGAAAAATGACCCTTTTTTGGCAAAGTGCCTAGCTGTAGTTTTTGAACCCTAGCTCTGCCGGCACCTAGGGAAACCTAGCAAACCTATACATTTTTGAAAACTAGACACCCAGGGGAATCCAGGATGGGGTGACTGGACTGCCTCCCACCAGGTTCTGTTACCCAGAATCCCTTGCAAACCTAAAAAATTATCAAAAAAACCACATTTTCCCCACATTTCTGTGGTGGAAAGTTCTGGAATCTTAGTGGATCCACAAATTTCCACCCACCCCGCGTTCCCCAAAGTCTTCCGAGAAAAATGGTACCTCACTTGTGTGGGTCGGCCTAGTGCCTGCGACAGGAAACGGCGCAAAACGCAACGTGGTCACACCTCAATTTCGCAGTGAAAAATGACCCTTTTTTGGCAAAGTGCCTAGCTGTAGTTTTTGAACCCTAGCTCTGCCGGCACCTAGGGAAACCTAGCAAACCTATACATTTTTGAAAACTAGACACCCAGGGGAATCCAGGATGGGGTGACTTGACTTCCTCCCACCAGGTTCTGTTACCCAGAATCCCTTGCAAACCTAAAGAATTGTCAAAAAAACCACATTTTCCCCACATTTCTGTGGTGGAAAGTTTTGGAATCTGCGTGGATCCACAAATTTCCACCCACCCCGCGTTCCCCAAAGTCTTACGAGAAAAATGGTACCTCACTTGTGTGGGTCGGCCTAGTGCCTGCGACAGGAAACGGCGCAAAACGCAACGTGGTCACACCTCAATTTCGCAGTGAAAAATGACCCTTTTTTGGCAAAGTGCCTAGCTGTAGTTTTTGAACCCTAGCTGTGCCGGCACCTAGGGAAATCTAGCAAACCTATACATTTTTGAAAACTAGACACCCAGGGGAATCCAGGATGGGGTGACTTGACTGCCTCCCACCAGGTTCTGTTACCCAGAATCCCTTGCAAACATAAAAAATTGTCAAAAAAACCACATTTTCCCCACATTTCTGTGGTGGAAAGTTCTGGAATCTGCGTGGATCCACAAATTTCCACCCACCCCGCGTTCCCCAAAGTCTTCCGAGAAAAATGGTACCTCACTTGTGTGAGTCGGCCTAGTGCCTGCGACAGGAAACGGCGCAAAACGCAACGTGGTCACACCTCAATTTTGCAGTGAAAAATGACCCTTTTTGGGCAAAGTGCCTAGCTGTAGTTTTTGAACCCTAGCTCTGCCGGCACCTAGGGAAACCTAGCAAACCTATACATTTTTGAAAACTAGACACCGAGGGGAATCCAGGATGGGGTGACTTGACTGCCTCCCACCAGGTTCTGTTACCCAGAATCCCTTGCAAACATAAAAAATTGTCAAAAAAACCACATTTTCCCCACATTTCTGTGGTGGAAAGTTCTGGAATCTGCGTGGATCCACAAATTTCCACCCACCCCGCGTTCCCCAAAGTCTTCCGAGAAAAATGGTACCTCACTTGTGTGGGTCGGCCTAGTGCCTGCGACAGGAAACGGCGCAAAACGCAATGTGGTCACACCTCAATTTCGCAGTGAAAAATGACCCTTTTTTGGCAAAGTGCCTAGCTGTAGTTTTTGAACCCTAGCTCTGCCGGCACCTAGGGAACCCTAGCAAACCTATACATTTTTGAAAACTAGACACCCAGGGGAATCCAGGATGGGGTGACTGGACTGCCTCCCACCAGGTTCTGTTACCCAGAATCCCTTGCAAACCTAAAAAATTGTCAAAAAAACCACATTTTCCCCACATTTCTGTGGTGGAAAGTTCTGGAATCTGCGTGGATTCACAAATTTCCACCCACCCCGCGTTCCCCAAAGTCTTCTGAGAAAAATGGTACCTCACTTGTGTGGGTCGGCCTAGTGCCCGCGACAGGAAACGGCGCAAAACGCAACGTGGTCTCACCTCAATTTCGCAGTGAAAAATGACCCTTTTTTGGCAAAGTGCCTAGCTGTAGTTTGTGAACCCTAGCTCTGCCGGCACCTAGGGAAACCTACCAAACACACACATTTCTGAAAAGTAGACACCCGGGGGCTTCCAGGGAGGTATGGCTTGCGTGGATCCCCCAACGTTTCCTTACCCAGAATCCCCTGCAAACCTCAATTTTAGCTGAAAAAATCACTTTTTTCACACATTTGTGTGTGGGAAAGTGTGGCATCACTGGCCTCACACAAATTTCCTACCACCCAGCGTTCCCCCAGGTCTCCCGATAAAAATGGTGCCTCACTCGGGTGGGAGGCCCAAGTACCCGCGACAGGCAAGGGCCCACAACGTATTGAGGCGACCTCAAAATGGCCTATCACAAAACTACCTGGTTTTGCAAGGGGGGTCCCATGACGTTTTGGCCCGGGGCTCGGCGGCCACCTAGGGAAACCTACCAAACCTACACATTTCTGAAAAGTAGACACCCGGGGGATTCCAGGGAGGTATGGCTTGCGTGGATCCACCAAATTTTTCTTACCCAGAATCCCCTGCAAACCTGATATTTTGCTCAAAAAATCACTTTTTCGCACATTGTTGTGTGGTAAAGTTGTGGAATCATGGGGCTGACACAAATTTCCTACCACCCAGCGTTCCCCCAGGTCTCCCGATAAAAATGGTGCCTCACTCGTGTGGGAGGCCCAAGTACCCGCGACAGGCAAGGGCCCACAACGTAGTGAGGCGACCTCAAAATGGCCTTTCACAAAACGACCTGGTTTTGCAAGGGGGTCACCTGGGTTTTTGGCCCCGTGCTCGGTAGCCATCTAGGGAAACCTACCAAACCCACACATTTCTGAAAAGTAGACACCCGGGGGCTTCCAGGGAGGTATGGCTTGCGTGGATCCCCCAACGTTTCCTTACCCAGAATCCCCTGCAAACCTCAATTTTAGCTGAAAAAATCACTTTTTTCACACATTTTTGTGTGGGAAAGTGTGGCATCACTGGCCTCACACAAATTTCCTACCACCCAGCGTTCCCCCAGGTCTCCCGATAAAAATGGTGCCTCACTCGGGTGGGAGGCCCAAGTACCCGCGACAGGCAAGGGCCCACAACGTATTGAGGCGACCTCAAAATGGCCTATCACAAAACTACCTGGTTTTGCAAGGGAGGTCCCATGACGTTTTGGCCCGGGGCTCGGCGGCCACCTAGGGAAACCTACCAAACCTACACATTTCTGAAAAGTAGACACCCGGGGATTCCAGGGAGGTATGGCTTGCGTGGATCCACCAAAGTTTTATTACCCAGAATCCCCTGCAAACCTGATATTTTGCTCAAAAAATCACTTTTTCGCACATTGTTGTGTGGTAAAGTTGTGGAATCATGGGGCTGACACAAATTTCCTACCACCCAGCGTTCCCCCAGGTCTCCCGATAAAAATGGTGCCTCACTCGTGTGGGAGGCCCAAGTACCCGCGACAGGCAAGGGCCCACAACGTAGTGAGGCGACCTCAAAATGGCCTTTCACAAAACGACCTGGTTTTGCACGGGGGTCACCTGGGTTTTGGCCCCGTGCTCGGTAGCCATCTAGGGAAACCTACCAAACCCACACATTTCTGAAAAGTAGACACCCGGGGGCTTCCAGGGAGGTATGGCTTGCGTGGATCCCCCAACGTTTCCTTACCCAGAATCCCCTGCAAACCTCAATTTTAGCTGAAAAAAATCACTTTTTTCACACATTTTTGTGTGGGAAAGTGTGGCATCACTGGCCTCACACAAATTTCCTACCACCCAGCGTTCCCCCAGGTCTCCCGATAAAAATGGTGCCTCACTTGTGTGGGAGGCCCAAGTACACGCGACAGGCAAGGGCCCACAACGTATTGAGGCGACATCAAAATTGCCTATCACAAAATGTTTTGGGCCCTTGCCTGTCGCGGGTACTTGGGCCTCCCACCCGAGTGAGGCACCATTTTATCGGGAGACCTGGGGGAACGCTGGGTGGTAGGGAATTTGTGTCAGCCCCGTGATGCCACAACTTTACCACACAAAAATATGTGAAAAAAGTGATTTTTTCAGCCAAATTTCAGGTTTGCAGGGGATTCTGGGTAAGAAACCGTTGGGGGATCCACGCAAGCCATACCTCCCTGGAATCCCCGGGTGTCTACTTTTCAGAAATGTGTAGGTTTGGTAGGTTTCCCTAGGTGGACGCCGAGCCCCGGGCCAAAACGTCATGGGTCCCCCTTGCAAAAACAGGTAGTTTTGTGATAGGCCATTTTGAGGTCGCCTCAATACGTTGTGGGCCCTTGCCTGTCGCGGGTACTTGGGCCTCCCACCCGAGTGAGGCACCATTTTTATTGGGAGACCTGGGGGAACGCTGGGTGGTAGGAAATTTGTGTCAATCCCATGATTCCACAACTTTACCACACAAAAATGTGCGAAAAAAGTGATTTTTTCAGCAAAATATCAGGTTTGCAGGGGATTCTGGGTAAGAAAACGTTGGTGGATCCACGCAAGTCATACCTCCCTGGAATGCCCCGGGTGTCTACTTTTCAGAAATGTGTTGGTTTGGTAGGTTTCCGTAGGTGGCCGCCGAGCCCCGGGCCAAACGTCATGGGACCCCCTTGCAAAACCAGGTCGTTTTGTGATAGGCCATTTTGAGGTCGCCTCAATCGTTGTGGGCCCTTGCCTGTCGCGGGTACTTGAGCCTCCCACCCGAGTGAGGCACCATTTTATCGGGAGACCTGGGGGATTGCTGGGTGGTAGGAAATTTGTGTCAGCCCCATGATTCCACAACTTTACCACACAAAAATGTGCGAAAAAAGTGATTTTTTCAGCAAAATATCAGGTTTGCAGGGGATTCTGGGTAGGAAAACATTGGGGGACCCACGCAAGCCATACCTCGCTGGACTCCCCAGAGTGTCTAGTTTTCAGAAATGTGTGGGTTTGGTAGGTTTCCTAAGATGGCCGCCGAGCCCAGGGCCAAAAACCTCACTGGTGTGGGTGGTTCAAGTACCCGCAACAGGCAAGGGCCCAAAACGTATTGAGGAGACATCAAAATGATCTATCACAAAACAAGCTGGTTTTGCAAGGGGAGTCACCTGGGTTTTTGGCCCCGGGCTCGGCGGCCATCTTGGGAAACCTACCAAACCCACACATTTCTGAAAACTAGACACCCGGGGGAGTCCAACGAGGTATGGCTTGCGTGGATCCCCCAACGTTTTCCTACCCAGAATCCCCTGCAAACCTCAAATTTAGCTGAAAAAATCACTTTTTCCATACATTTTTGCGTGGGATCACTGTGCCGGCACAAATGTCCTACCACCCAGCGTTCCCCTTGTTCTCCCGAGTAAAATGATACCTCACTTGTGTGGGTGGGCCAAAGGCCTGTGACTGGGAAGAGCCCAAAACATAGGGATTTAGGGTATAGCACCGAGAATTCTAAGCGCTATATTTTTTTAAAAATACGTTTTTAGCCAGTTCTGCTTCGGACACCCACACAAGTGAGGTATCATTTTACTCGGGGGAACAAGGGCAACGCTGGGTGGTAGGACATTTGTGCCAGCACGGTGATTCCACGCAAAAATATGTGGAAAATATGGTTTTTTCAGCTAAATTTGAGGGTTGCAGGGGATTCTGGGTAGGGAAACGTTGGGGGATCCACGCAAGCCATACCTCATTGGACTCCCCAGGGTGTCTAGTTTTCAGAAATGTGTGGGATTGGTAGGTTTCCCTAGATGGCGGCGAGCCGGGGCCAAAAACCAGGTGCCCCCCAAAACCAGGTAGTTTTGTTATAGGTAGTTTTGAAGTCTCCACAATACGATTTGGGCCATTTCCTGTTTCAGCCACTATGCCTACCCACACAAGTGAGGTACCATTTTTATCGGGAGCCCTGGGGGAACGCAGGGTGGTAGGAAATTTGTGGATCCACGCAGATTCCAGAACTTTCCACCACAGAAATGTGAGGAAAATGTGTTTTTTGGGACATATTTTTAGGTTTGCAAGGGATTCTGGGTAACAGATCCTGGTGAGAGCCAGTCAAGTCACCCCATCCTGAATTCCCCTGGGTGTCTAGTTTTCAAAAATGTATAGGTTTGCTAGGTTTCCCTAGGTGCTGGCAGTGTTAGGGTTCAAAATCTACAGCTAGGCACTTTGCAAAAAAAGGGTCCGTTTTCACTGTGAAAATGTGGTGTGTCCATGTTGCGTTTTGGGCCGTTTCCTGTCGCGGCCACTAGTCCTACCCACACAAGTGAGGTACCATTTTTCTCGAAAGACTTTGGGGAACGCGGGGTGGGTGGAATTTTGTGGATCCACGCAGATTCCAGAACTTTCCACCACAAAAATGTGAGGAAAATGTGTTTTTTTGGGACAAATTTTTAGGTTTGCAAGGGATTCTGGGTAACAGAACCTGGTGAGAGCCAGTCAAGTCAGCCCATCCTGGATTCCCCTGGGTGTCTAGTTTTAAAAAATGTATAGGTTTGCTAGGTTTCCCTGGGTGCCGGCAGAGCTAGGAACCAAATTCAACAGGTAGGCACATTCCGAAAAAAGTCAGTGCCTAGTGGGCTTTCTGCCGCCCTGGGGAGGGGAAATCAGGGGCTATTGCCCCGATATGCCCCCGAGGGGGCAGAAAGACTGTGGCTATTCTTTTGGGGGGTCGGGGGCATTGGGATGCCTATGCTGGTCAGCCCCCACCCCTCCGTATAAAAAAGCCAGCATAATCGCTGGCACATAGTGGGCTTTCTGCCCCCCGGGGGGCAGATCAGGGGCTACTGCCCCCATCTGCCTCCTGGGAGGGGCAGAAAGACAGTGACATCTTTTTTGGGGTGGGTGGGGGCATTGGCATGTCCATTCTTGGCAGCCCCCACCCCGAACTTTGTAAAAAAAAAAAATCCCTGGTGGCTAGTGGGCTTTCTGCCCCCCCGGGGGGGCAGATAAGGTGCTATTGCCCCATCTGCCTCCCAGGGGGGGCAGAAAGACTGTAGCATTTTTTTTGGGTTGGGGGCATTGACATGCAAATTCTGGGCAGCCCCCACCCCTACCTATATAAAAAAAAAATCCCTGGCGCTTAGTGGGCTTTCTGCCCCCTCCCCGGGGGGGGCAGATCAGGGGCTATTGCCCCCATCTGCCTCCTGGGGGGGCAGAAAGTTTTTTTTTTTCTTTGGGGGGTAGGGTGGGGGCATTTG
Source organism: Calotriton arnoldi (assembly GCA_963921515.1). NCBI lineage: Eukaryota > Metazoa > Chordata > Amphibia > Caudata > Salamandridae > Calotriton > Calotriton arnoldi. The sequence goes on from CAWUFW010008762.1 coordinate 137,139, forward strand.
CATGCCCATTCTGGGCAGCCCCCACCCCGGGCCTATAAAAAAAAATAATCCCTGGCATCTAGGGTATTTCTGAACCCCCGGGTGGGTGCCACCATCTGCCCCCCCGGGGGGGCAGAAAGACTGGAATTTCGTGGGGGGAGGGGTGGGGGCATTGGCATGCCCATCTTGGGCAACCCCCACCCCAAAATATATCGAGGGAAAAAAAAAACCTGGTGTCTAGTGGGCTTTCTGCCCCCCGGGGGGGGGGCAGATTGGGGGCTACTGCCCCCATCTGCCCCCCAGGAGGGGCAGAAAGACTGTACCTTTGCGGCGGGGTGGGGTGGGGGCATTGGCATGCCCATATTGGGCAGCCCCCACCCCAAATTATAATTTAAAACAAATCCCTGGTATCTAGTGGGCTTTCTGCCCCCCGGGGGGCAGATTGGGGGCTACTGCCCCCATCTGCCCCCCAGGAGGGGCAGAAAGACTGTACCTTTGCGGCGGGGTGGGGTGGGGGCATTGGCATGCCCATATTGGGCAGCCTCACCCCTAACTATAATTTTCAAAAAAATCCCTGGTATCTAGTGGGCTTTCTGCCCCCCCGGGGGGGCAGATTGGGGGCTACTGCCCCATCTGCCCCCAGGGGGGGCAGAAAGACTAATTTTGTGGCCGGGGGGGATGGGGGCATCGGCATGCCCGTTTTGGGCAGCCCCCACCCCTAAATATAATTTAAATAGAAATCCCTGGTGTCTAGTGGGCTTTCTACCCCCCGGGGGGCAGATTGGGGGCTACTGCCCCCATCTACCCCCAGGGGGGCAGAAAGACTAATTATGCCAAAAAATTGTATGGGGGGAGCAAAGGCCCTTGCCCAAGGGGCCGCTCCCCCCTCCCTGGTGCCTAGTGAGTGGATCCCTGCTTGGGGATCGCCCTCCTAGGGCGATCCCCAAGCAGGGATCCACTAGTGAGGGTACCATTGGAAAGGGGAGATTCTCCCCTTTCCAACGATACCTCTCCTGAGTTTCTACGTGCTCAGGGGGCTGAGATAGCCCCCTGAGCACGTAGAAACTGAAACTGTAATGAGCCTCTTGGCTCATTTCAGTTTCAGTTTCACTGAAATGAGATCAGCGCGACGTGCGCGCCGATCGTCATTTCAGGGAAACCAGGGGGGCCTCGGGAGCTGGGGAAGCTCTTCCCCAGCTCCCGAGGCTTTAGGGGATGAAAGGGAATCCCTCTGGTGCCCGCACCAGAGGGATTTCCTTGACTGGGTTCCATGACGAGCTGGACTCGTCATGAGCACACGAGCACTGTGTGCCATGACGAGTCCAGCTCGTCATGAGCATGGAAGGGGTTAAAGTTAGCATTTACCGCGAGGTTATAATGCACTTAAGTATATATGGTTGGCTGCATCACAGACAACCCCGGAGAATAGGTTCCGAAGGCTGCAGAGGGGCTCTGCTCATACAGGGGCACCCTCTCACACAAAACCCAGCACCCTGCCTTCAGGATTGATATGGCCTGCCATAGGGGTGACTGATAGTTTTATATGTGTAGTAATTTAGAATAGATATAGGTAACCTATATCTAAGTAAGGGGTGCATGCACCTCCTTACACAGGCTGCAGTAGCAAACCTGTGGTGTCATTTTGAATGGCCTCTCAGGAGTGGCACAATACTAACCCTGGGCGTAGTTCGCGTATTCGCGCTACGCGAAGCTACGCGAAGCTACGCGAAGACTTCGGAGCGCTACGCGAGCTATGCGTAGCTACGCGAGCGTGCGTAGCTGCTTGTCGCGCCCGTTCGCGATGCGTTTTTCTTCTTCGGGAACGCGTTGTGCGTGTTCGGGACGCTGTTTGTGTGCTCGGGGGCGCGAACTTACCCATGCGGTCACCTGTGGGCGCGGCCATTTTGTTTTTCACTTGTCCCGCCCGTTCGTGATCCCTTATTTCCTGTTCCGGGTCGCGTATAGCGTGCTCGCGATGCGCATTCCATGTTCGGGAACGCGTTGTACGTGTTCGCGACGTTTTTTGCGTGCTTGGGGAGAAATATCGCGCGAACTTACCCACGCGGTCGCGATGGGCGCGGCCATCTTGTTGTTCACTCTATGCTATGGTTCTGGGCCTGCTTTTCTATCCTCCCTCAATCTTTGCAATCCTTAGTTTTTTACACTGTTTTTCAATTTTTCTTTATTACTTATCTATCACTCTCTCTGCCTAAGTCTATATTTTGCATTTTTTTCTACTTTTTACTGTGTTTTTTTAACTTTTCGACTGTTTTATATAACTTTCTTCTTTAAGCTCCTACTTCTTCCCCTAACTTTATTTTTCCCTTCTAACTTTTCTTTTCCGCCTCGTCCTCCCACCCCAGAACCATGGCGAAGGGTAGCAGCAGTAACGACTCGAAGGGCAAGGCGCGTGCGCCCAAGAGCCGCCTGCCTTGCGGCAGACTGCGCCCTGCAGGGGTGCAAGCCCGCCAGCTTTTTAGTGAGGCGGAGGTGGCCGCCCTTGTTTTTTTTTGTTCAGCGCCACCTCCCCTTGACCTTGGCAGCAGGCGGCAGGCCAGACTCCGGGTACCCGACCCAGGAGCGTCACCACCGGTGGGCGAAGGTGCGCCGGGCAGTGTTTCGCTGCTCAGGGGTCCGGCGCACCCATAACCAGCTGGCCCACCGGTGGTCAGACATCCTCGACCGGGAGCAGGACCCGTTGGACCTGCTAGGTGTCGAGGTCGTGGGGCTTGGTGAGTAGCTAATATATATAGTAGTATAAGTATTGTGATTTGTGTATACATTTTTTACAAATAACAAGAATACTGCTGCTTACATCGCAGGTAAATTACGTTTCAAAATCTTCTGTGATTGTAGGACACAGGTGCTGGGCGCTACTCTTACTTGTTTGCAACTTTGCGCTCGCTTGTCATTATTATGTAAGAGTTTACTTTAGAGAACTTCAGTTAGGTAATGCTATTGCTAGAGAGACTCTAGTCCTTCCTTTGTCCTCCTGTCAAATAGTGGTGGATGGATTGATAGTTTGATACTAGGTTTAGTTACTATTAGTTGATAATTTTTGAGCGGTCTGCGTGACGCATCCTCTGTCACTGAGTGCTGCTTACCCCAGTCCTTAGTAGAACCTTTTGTAGTTTGTTTAGTGAGTGGTAAGCTTAGCAGTGTCAGTCAGCTGCAGAACATCAGACTTAACCAACCAACAATTTGGTGTATGCATTATGCACCAATTTATGCATGCGTCCTCCTTCTCATCTATGCATTTTTGAGGGCTAAAAAAATGGAAATGCAGACTTAATGAACAATTGGCCCGCCTGGAATAGGTGGGCTAGGTCAGGTGGTACTTAGGCTTAGTTAGTGTTCTGGATTTTATTTGAATCAATCAGAATGGAACACTGAATTAGTGTTCTTAAATAAGTAGACTGTCCGTGAATCCCGCAAGCCAGAAGTCGATCGGATTAGATAGGTCAATTGTATTGCAATTTTTGTTTCCTAAAACGTTTTTTGAGCGGTTTTTTAGATAATTTATTTGTTTCACAGCAATCATGAATGTTTGTGTCTTTCTTTATTATATCTTACATGATCACTGATCTGCAGCACCCAGGGGCAAGAAGACGGGGTCCGAGTCGGCGGGACAACCACCAGAGGACCGCTCCTCTACCGAGGGCCCTGCTGCTGGTCCCAGTAAGTCCTCCAGTGGTTAATATTTACAATTATATTGCCCTAACTTTTACTGCACCTTATTGTTTCCGAACTATTAATTCTGGTTCCACTCCCTAATTCTATTTTTTACAAAAGATGCTTTGATCTTGACTTGACTATCTGTTTCTAAATTCTGGTTATCCCTGCCTCTAAGTTCTAACTGCCTCTGCTATGAATGTCTGTACTACTACTATTAGTCTGTCGCTAAGCTTGCCCAGTTTGCATTGCCACTCTTTATTTTACGGTTTTGAATAAAACTCAGATTGACCAATAGCTCTAGCCACTGAGTCCAGTCCTTTCGGTTGTCCTCTTCTAGGCTTCTTAATATTGAGGCTTTGACAATTACCACAAACAAAATGCCCAACCAGATATTTGACTATTTTTGATAGGATATAGTACATACTACTACTGATGTGTGGATTCTGAACAGCCCCATGCAGAACTATGCACAAGGAAATAGGATGTTGGTGATGGGAGTTTGGAACTTGGACGTTCCTCACACCTCAGTCAGAAGTGAACCCACAATCCCCTGAACGACTAGCTATAGTGTCTCATTAGGTCCCCGAACCCCCACCCGAAGATACCCAATGATTACACAACACAGAACATAAACACCCTTTCGCTCACTCACTCGTGTAAGTCCACCACCACCACCACACCAAATACCACAGAGTCTATGTGTAAGTTCAAAAGGTTTATTTCCAACTAACAAGCTCTGTATGTTGTTCTATAAAATTCAGTGTACTCCAGCCAGCTCCAACAGCAAAATGCATAAGATTAAAACAATAAACATTGTTACAACAAGTGCATGATGATAGAAGACAAAAGATCTGTGCGAATTCTGGGAGACTCCTCACCGTAGAACGTAGAATTACTGGTTACATGCATCATTCATAAGCTCTGCAAATCTCTGGTTCGTAGAAGGAAATCTTCTGCCTGAGAAAAATGGTGCGCGTTAGATAGTATAATGCAAGCATTTCTCAGTCCTGCCAAAAAAGTGTAACATGTTACTTATGGCTAAGCAATACGGACTAACCGAACTCCATAACAAAGTGGCTTGTTTTTCGACCTCTTGTACGCAACGCTCAGACAGTAGCTGTATGTGCTCATGTGGGCTCAAAAGGCGTCTTACTGTTACTGCACAACAAGCTGCGAGGTAACATGCGCAAAAGACATGATGTAATGATCTTGCCTCCTTCAATGACCTGCGTGTCATTAGGTTCTGTATTCTAGAACCTGAGGGTGACGGAGTTCTTGTGAGTGGCGGTTGCTGTAGGCTGTATGTGGATAGGACGTCTGACTTTACCTGCTTGTCCCTACTTCCCAAATAAATCAACTTCCTAATCTCACCACCGGTGTACTTACTTCATTACACTGGCGACGATCTTGGAACGGACCCAGCCGACGTCCTAACACATCGAGCATCCTCAGGTGGAATTTGAAACTACGAGCCTGTTTGAACTTTGACATCCTTCTCTAAGGTACTGTGCGGCGCTTTGCTGTGTTTTCGATGCACTTGTGGAGCGCAGACACCTGTCCTCTCTTCCCAGCGCGCAAATTGGAGGAGACCCAACTTTCCGGCAAATTTATTTAATTATACAAGTTGTAGCGCACGCTCGCACTTCCCCGCCTCTCCCTACACAAGTAGAACCAACTGCCCAGCGCTCATACTTGAAGTGAATGTCTTGACTTTCCGGCATTTCCTTAAATATAATATTTATTAAGGTTGAAGCGTTCCCTCGCGCTTCCCCTGCCTCGCGCTGTTCCAGTAGAGCCGTCAAACGTTCCTACGTTGGTTACGCGTCGTTGCTTGGAAACACTCCTTTGCCCAGCAACTGCTTACGCGTTATCCTTGACGTCTCACGGATGGTTTGTTGCACAGCAACGGAAGACGCTTTCGTTGTCAACAAGCTCTGCAGTTCGTATCTCGCATACCTAACCATTTGAAGCACTACAGCTTAATCCAAAACCCTGCAGCTTGCCAAGCTTACCTCGCTGACACGCACAGCTTGATATTTCACAAGCTTGTCAAGTTAAATTCGCTGACAAGCACAGCTTTGAAATTTACATTATTTAAACCGCTACAACTTAATTCAAGACCCTGCAGCGTGTCAAGCTTTCCTCGCTGACACGCACGCTTGATATTTCGCAAAATTAGAAAGTTAATTGCGCTGACAGGCACAGCTTTAAAATTATACACTGACAGGCACAGTTTTGAATGGCACAACTTAAATTATATGCTGGCATACAAAGTTTTAAGTTTGTCCTCGCCTCTCAAATCTTATTTTCTACGCTGATAGGCTCAGCAGTTACTCTAGAAGCTAGAAAATAATTTACTTCTTCTCACTTTACACCTGTCAAGCTTATCTACGCTGACAGGCACAGCATCTACAGTCCAATCATTTTATCCACATAGCTGTTCATCATCAGCTCAACTCGCCTTCTTTGTCCTCTGTTTCAAAGATGCAAAATGTCACGCCACCGCCTTTTTTCCTTTCCAATCCCGGTGAACCTACTGTACGCTGGTCTAAGTGGAAAAAGGTCTTTATTAACTACGCAAGAGTGTGCAGAGTATCCCTCAGTGCCGAGAGAAAATCAGCTTTGTTATTACACTGTTTAGGCACCGAAGGTCAAGAAATCTTCGAACATCTACCGGATCTTGATGACTCTGAATCTAATAACCTTAATGAGTTTGAAATTTGCTTGAAGAAACTAGATAAACATTTCTTACCCAAAGTAAGCACAGTTCTAGAGCGCTACCACTTTCGGAAAAGGACTCAACAACCTAAAGAAACTGTTGAAATGTATGTTTCTCAGCTACGCAAACTCGCCTCCACCTGCAAGTTTGAGGGCGCACTCGAAGAATGGGTGCGTGATCAATTCATGCTTGGTTGTGCAATTGAAAAAGTGAATGATGAATTGTGGCAGAAGGATGACCCCAAACTTGATGAGGTCATCACAATCGCAAAACGTATTGAACACTCTTTAGCATGTGTTGAAACCATAAAGAAAAAGGAAACTGACTCTACAACTACTTCAGATGGGAGAGTTCAAGCTATCTCTCAAGCTAGTTCGTCAAAAAGAGTTGAATCCCATACCATGAAACCAAAACGTTTCGAACCACAATCATCATGGCAAAGGAAGCCTTTCCAAGGAAAATGCTTTCGTTGTAACAATATCGACCATCTAGCTAATGATAAATCTTGCCCAGCCATAAATGCAAAATGCCTCAATTGCGGAAAAGTGGGTCACTGGACTAAAGCTTGCAGACTACAAAAAAATAAAAGAAACAAACGAGTTAAAGAGGTTTGGATACAAGATGAATCTGAATCCAGTTCTGACGATCTACATTGTGGTGAGGTCTTGACTTATGTTGATCAAGTGAAGTGCTCAAGCCCTGTCGAAAGTGTCCTTATAAATGGTCATCCCGTTACAATGCTTTTTGACTCAGGAGCAAAGATCACTTTAATCTCGAAGTCCTTCTACGACGTGTTTCTTTTGGGAAAAGTGAAAGTCTGGAAACCTGACATCAGGCCTCTTGCATACAGGGGGCAACCTATCAAACTGTTTGGTTACTTTGAAGGAGACATTGAGTTCAAGAATAGATTTACGGCTGGAAAAATATACATCTCCACGAAATGGGATAGCATAGTGAGTTGGGTTCACCAAGCTGATATGGGTGTCAGGTTAATTCCGGGTGGCAATCCTTGCATTGTCTTGAGAGAAAAAACTAAGGACCCCTTGAAGAGTCAGATTTCCCCGGACAAACACCTTCCACTACACCTGAACTCTTTAAAGTAGACCAAGTAGACAATCTACGCTCAGAATTTAAAGAAGTTTTTAGTGAACGCTTAGGTTGTCTATCCAACTACACTCACAAGATCATCTTGAAACCTGACGCCATCCCAGTAACTTGCAAGGTGAGGAATGTGCCTTTAGCTCTGAGAGATTCCATGGAGAATGAATTAAAAAAATTACTCAAGGAAGGCATCATCGTTAAAACTGAGGCTAGTGATTGGTTGGCCCCAGTGGTTCTTGCCCGAAAGGCCTCAGGGGAGGTTAGGCTTTGTGTGGACCTACGCTCCCTTAATCGCGCAGTCGTACCTGATAGGTATCCTCTCCCCAACATCGCAGAGATGCTGACTCAACTGGCTGGAGCTGAAGTATTTTCTACACTTGACCTCAGGGCCGCATATCACCAAATTAAGATCGACCTTGAATCACAAAATCTCACTGCCTTTATAACGCCGTTTGGCACCTATAAGTTTACTAGACTTCCCTTTGGCCTTAATTCAGCAGCATCTGTGTTTCAGAGAGCCATGGAAGACGTTTTGCAGGGGCTGCCCGGAGTAAAAATATACCAAGACGATGTGTTAGTTCACGGCCCTTCCCAAAGTAATCACGATGAAAGGCTCAGAGCAGTACTGGATCGTTTCAAATCACGTGGTTTAACACTACGTGAGAGTAAGTGTAAATTCTATCTTCATGAAATTGACTATTTAGGCCACAAGCTGTCTGCTAAAGGGGTCAAACCTAAAGACAAGTTAGTGAAGACTATTGCCGATCTCCCTGTACCTCAAAGCAGAGATGAACTTGTCACCTTTTTAGGGATGGCAGAATATTATAATAAATTTGTTCCCCGATTTGCCTCTCGTACCTACACTCTCAGAACTCTTCTAAAAAAAGGAGCAAGATTTAGTTGGTCAGAGAAATGTCAAGAAGAATTCAATGATGTGAAGAGGGCCTTGAGTAAAGCTCCTTCACTTCACAGCTTTGATACCTCTGCTTCTTCCATACTCGTTACTGATGCTAGCTCTAAAGGACTTGGGGCTGTTCTTAAGCAAGTTAAAAATGGTCATGAAACGACTATTATGTTCCTATCAAGAGCCCTCATAGGGCCTGAGTTACAATATTCCGTAATTGAAAAAGAAACACTCTGCATATTCTGGGCGATCAAGAAACGTAAAAAATTTCTATGGGGAAGCTCCTTTACGGTACAGTCTGAACACAAACCCCTGAAAGACTTATTTACAAAAAAGAGTCTGGATGCCGTGTCCTCAAGAATCACCAAGTGGATTGTAGCTTTACAGGACTATGATTTCATTGTTTATCACATACCTGGTACACAAAACAAAGTTTCCGATTGTTTGTCCCGCCTTGTAAGGAATGACCCAGGCGTTATGTGTGATAAGTTGGGTGAAGCATGTGAGTTTGATGATTATAAGGTCTGTGAAGTGACTGATGGTGTCCTAAGCGAGGAAGAATGGAAGTCTTCCATGACAAGTGATCCAGCCATTCTTAAGGTTTGTGAGTTGATAACTGCTGGTTGGGAGGGTATAAAATGTCTAGATGAGGAGACGAGGAAGTTTTGGAACGTACGACATGAGTTGTCCGTCTCCTCAGGCTTACTTCGGAGAGGCACAAGACTAGTTCCACCTGTTTCTCTCAGGGAGAAAATCGCTCAACAGGCTCATCTGGGACACCAGGGGATTTCTAAAATGAAAGAGAGAATTTGTTTGCACTTCTGGTGGCCCGGTATTGACCTGTTAGTTGAACGTATGGTGAGAGATTGTCAGGAGTGCAACTCTTCTGATAAAATATATAAAACTAGAGTACAACCTATGGCTGTACGTGAGGCTCCCACTCGTTGCTGGCAAGAAGTAGCTCTAGATCTCCTGGGCCCTGTTTCTAGTAACTCCGGTCAGTCATTTGTCTTAGTCTTAATTGATTTATTCTCAAGATGGCCGGAGATTAAGGTCTGCCACAGTATCGAGACTAAGGATGTCATAAAATTTCTTGATGAGGTCTTTTCTCGTGAGGGTTTCCCTGACTGTCTTCTTACTGATAACGGGGTCCAGCTTGTTTCAAGAGAGATGGAGATCTACCTTACGAAGAAAGGGATCAGACACAAACGTTGTGCTCTCTATCATCCAGAAACTAACGGGATGGTAGAGAGGTTCAACCGTGTGCTTAAAGACTCCATTCAGTTGGCTAGATCTCAAAACAAGGATTGGAAAGCTGAAATCCAAGAAAAAGTAATGTTGTATCGCCTTACTCCTCATTCGACAACATCTTTGGTTCCCTTTGAACTCTGTCGTGGTAGAAAACCTAATACTCGTATGTTTCAGTCATGGATGAGAGGGGAGTGTATTGGCTCTTGTTTGAGTGATGAGATGAATTTAGCTCAAAATTCTAGAATTGGGTCTCGAGATGTCAGTACAGCTCCCGATTCAGCTTCTTGGCAAGCCTGTCAAGACTTAAAAATCGCTAAGAGGAAGGCTTACTTTGACTCCAGGCACGCAGTCTGACACACTCGTGTACGTGTGGGTGACAGAGTGAGAGTTCGTCTTCCTCAAAGGTCCTCTGGCATTTCAAAGTTTTCCTCGCCTTATGTTGTTAAAAAATTGTTTCTAAATGCTGTCAAATTAAGTGATGGTCGCATATGGAATCTTAACAGAATTGCTCTCGCACCTAACATGCTTGTTACTCCTAACAGTTCTCCTGTTGTTTTGCCAAAATTAAGAAAGAGTGTGCGCGTTGGAAAGCTCCCAAAGAAATTCAATGACTTTGTTTTGCATTAACGTTTTGACTATTGGTTGTTTTAGTTTGGTTGTTTTATTTTTTTATTTTTTTATTTTTTTATGAAAGGGGGAAGATGTGTAATGATCTTGCCTCCTTCAATGACCTGCGTGTCATTAGGTTCTGTATTCTAGAACCTGAGGGTGACGGAGTTCTTGTGAGTGGCGGTTGCTGTAGGCTGTATGTGGATAGGATGTCTGACTTTACCTGCTTGTCCCTACTTCCCAAATAAATCAACTTCCTAATCTCACCACCGGTGTACTTACTTCATTACACATGAAGCGAAAAATGGTTGCATGGCTCAGGCTAACTTTGCAAAGAGTAGAGTATAGTATAATAAATAATGACCCTAGGGACCATAACACTACTAGTGTCTACTGACTCTAGTACCCGATTTGGACTACTGAATGTGATGTATAATATGTATGTATTAACTTTTTTTTCAATCTTGCTAGTGAAAAAGAAGAAATATAAATAGGGGGAGGTGTACACAGGCATCTAAAAATGTGTCATGTTTTTATCTAGGCGTAGTAGCGACCACCAGTGCCGGCGGGGCCAGCGGCGATTCGACCATTCCAGAGGGGGCAGGAGATGCGGCACCTGCAGGAGCTACAGGGGGTGAGCCAGCAGCAGTGGCGGGCGATGGTAAGTTATATTCATTACTTATTGACATTGCACTAGCTGGAAGGGTGTTGAGTGACTTCACTCACTGAAATGTTGTTGAGACTTATTAGGTATGAAGTTGTAGTGAACATTATACAACGGTTGAAGAAGAGAAGACACCCTTTACTTAGCATTAGCAGTGCAGTAGCAATAGCATTACCAGCGTGACTTGATTAACCAATGGCCTCTTCTATCTGACTCCAACTCAGCTGTGAAAGTTTTATGGAGGAGACTAAAAGTCAGATCAGATGACCTTGATGGATGTGTTGAACAAAAAGGGAAAGAAGGGTGGAAGGAGGAAGGACGGGCGAGATTTAATATGATGACTGGCAGAGAAGGATACGTTGGAAGCATGGATATAGGTGGCTGATAGGAATCAGATGCATGTGTTGTTGAATGATGGGTGGAAGGTGAAAGAAGAATGGATGCCTGCCTGGGTGGGTGACACAGTATGGGTGGATACTGTGGATAGCAAGAATCATCAGCGGTGTTTGGGTGAAACTCTAAGCCAAGGCAAGCAACGGAGTGAGTGGACGCATGGGTTGTTGTTGGCGAAACAAAGTAAGGTTTGTGGAGAGATTAAGAAGAATGATTGACATTTACTTAGAATGGATGGATGCCTGTATGTATTCATCATAGACAGCATAGGTGGAGACTGTCACGGGATGCACAGTTTTAGTTTTAAGGGAATGTAAAAGAAACCGCGCCACAGTAGCAAAGCCGATGTGGGGAGGGGCAGGGTGGGGGGTAGCAGTAAACAATGTATTACGCGGCCAAATACAGGTAAGTTTACTGTAAACATAAAAATAAATAAAGCGAATTTCATTGTGCGCACTGCACCGCCAAAAGCGATGCAGTGGGCGCAACAAAATTAGTTTTATTTATTTATATGTTTACTTACCTGTAATTGGCCGTAATCCATAGTTTACTACCCCCCACCCTGCCCCTCCCTACGTCACCGCCCGGCAGCACTCCCAAGTCCCACCACCAACCGCTACTGACCTTATGTCGTCGTCCCATAAAAGCAATGATCATTGGATCAGATATATAATCTGCCTTTTTGTAGTAGCCATGGCACTGTCAAAGTGAAATTGACCAATTGCCCTGCTTCATGTAACAGAGAGAGTATGGCCAGTGCCACCCGTAATAGAAAAATAAATACAAGCTTCCCCACTTGCAGACAGTAGTAAATCAAACTAACGTGAGTCTGCGTCATGACTCGTATGTTTGTCTTGGGTGCAAGCATAGATGACCGAGCTGGCATGCCGGCTACAACCAGGTTATGTCATTTCGCTAAACTAGTAGAGATAAGAAGAAGACTGGTGTACTGTGTACTGGAGTCCATAGTGCTAGTATAATGCCTGAAACTCCCACAAATGTTACAGGCCGAGGAAGTGGGAGGATAGATAGATTATTACCAGAAATGTTATGTACTGTGCTTCTTGCTAGTGCTACTGTGCCATTATGTGTTGAATTAATTTTGTGTTACTGTTTTGCTAAGAGTACTGGTTACAACAATATTCTTTTTCTTTCTTGATATAGATAGTACTCCTTCCCAAGACAAACCATCCCGGAAGGAGTTGGCAGCCAGGGCCTGGCACCGGAAACTGGAGGCCATCTGTGAGGAGTACCGGCGGCTGGTGGCTCAGGCGGAGGAGGAGGAGGCGGCAGCAGCTGCAGCCTCGTCCGATGCCCCGGGCCCCAGCCAGGCCAGACCTCCAGTGGTACGGCGCCGCAGTCTGGCAGCCGCCCGCTGCCGCAATTCTCTTGCAGCCAGCACTGCTGTCCCCCACCCTGGATGCCACTGCAGGGCATTTCGACGCAAGATTCTCCTCCGGGTGGCACAACTAGAGGAGCAACTAGAGGAGCGTGTTAAAATTCTGGTGGACAAACACCTTAAAGCCCGCCGAATATAACTATAGGAACCTGTTGCATTGCCCCTTTTTTATTCCTTTTGTTGGTGGGTGGGAATTGGGCATTGGGGTTTCTGGACATTCTTTGGACTTTTTTTCGTTTTGGACATTGGTTGGGGTTAGGGAGAGGGGTGGCTCAGGTGTGGGATAGTTTATTTTTGTTAGGGTAATAAATTATATTTATACTTAAACATACAATGTTAATGTTTTGTGGGGGGTTACTGTTTTACGAATTAACGTCACATGGTTTCATTGCTGCTGCAGGGCCGCAGCCAGTGTTTGATTTAAATAATCTGCCGATGATGTAACACAAACAGATAGATGCGGTACCCCTCACTGAGTTATTTGTCCTATTAGTACTGTCAGTCTCTCCTCCTAGTCCATTATACCTCCCACCAAACTTATCTTACCTGTGATTGATGATGACTACGTTCGGCACAGCGATGGCTGCATGGTTTTCCAAGAGAATGGAGAAGATGCCATGGTTGTGGTGGTAGTAGTAGAGTAGACACTGGCAGCAGCATTTGCTAAAAAAATAAAAAAGAGACAGTCACTTGCCTGAAAGCGACTGTGGGAGGAGTAGTAGAACGAAGTAAAATACAGTACAGAAGAAGACTGCCAAACAAACAATATTGCATTTGCAACTGCTAAAGTCAAATAAAACATAATGGTGGCGGGTTAGGCATCCTAGTACAAGAAGTTACAAACTGTAGTTGTGTCGAGTGAGTCACTTAACTTAACACAATCGTAATTCGTAACCTTTACTGCTGTGTGGTAGGAGTTTGATGATGAATCCAATCAATGCTGGCAATTAATTATGATGTACTATTAGCCGGTGACGGCTTGCACATAGACTGAGCATGGGTGGGCAAGCAGAAGAAGCTCCTCGCCCTGCCTTGAAATTTAATTAGTGTTGCTTTCACCACATCTGCCCCAGCAAGCGTGTGATCAATTGTTGTACATTTTATGTAGTCACATCACACCTCAATATAAATCACAGCCCGGGGGAAGAGGGTTAGGGTTTGATGAATGGATGGGAAGGGGGTTTGGGGAAAGGTTGGAGAAAGAAAAACAGTACGCATGGACAACAAAAGCAAAGCGCAATCTTGGCAGACGACCATGATCTTATCCAAAAAAATCTATAAAGGGAGAAAAAGGAAATGCATGCATGATGATGAAGATAACTTGATGGTTAATGAGTAGTACTTACTAACTCCTACTAGACAATTAGACAGTACAGGGCAGCAGTATATTCTACGCAATTTGCCTTGCCTGTAATATGCCCTCAGAGACCCAAATTCCATGTTGTACTGGGCTTACTTTTAAAGATAGCAAAGAAAATTAAAAAATAGTTGTAGGGATCAATTAGAAAACCAACAACAACAACACACAACACACAGTCGTAATGATTGAAGAGAAAAAAGGATTCCAATTAATTAAAAAATGAATGATGAATGATACTAAAGTTACTATTATCCTGCAAAGATAGTGTGGTCATCATCATGGTGTGGTACGTGTTGTCCAACTCCAACTCAGTCTGTAGTGACTCTGATTAAGTCCATATTCCATATTAAAAAATTGCAACAGATATTGGCCTGCACCTGCAGTAGTAGGAGTACAATTTGGTTATTAAACAACAAGAAGGGAAACATTGACTGTCACTGACTTGAGTCACTTTGTAGATTAACTAGTAGAGTAGAGTTCGACTTCATGCACAACATCAACAACAAACAACAGCAATCGCTCAGAGTCTGCAAGCATCCAATGCATTCCATCATTACCTGTCTTGCTCTTGTCTTTGGCTGTCAGATCATCAGATGCCTAGTTCTGACAGGTGTGTGGTTTTTTTTTTACGGGGCAGTGGCGTCATCATTACTCCAGTCCACATTCATTTTGAGTGTTAGTCGCTGTTTCGGTTTTCGTCTTATTCATTTGTGGCACTTTGTCACAGTTTAAGTTGCTTCACATGGTCAGCACTGTGATGATGGGCCGCGGCCTGGGTAGCGCTCATTGCTGGTCATTTGAGTTTGTACAAATGTCAGCAAGTTTCTTCGAAGAGTCTTGTCTTTCTCTGCCAAGTACCTTCTGTCCTGACAGTGAGGAGCTTTGGATGCCAGCCGAGGCTGTAGCCTTCGGACAGTGATGAGTTCACTTTTGGATGCCTGCCCAAGTTCTGACAGTGAAGAGTTGTGGACGCCTGCAGAGGCGGTAGCCTTCGGACACTGATGAGTTTCGGCTCGGAAACAAAACGGAGGATAGCTATAGTCACGTTTCACTTCTTATGGAGGGACTGGTAAAGGCAACATTTCTTGTACTCCAATGTCTGGCTTGATGGAAATGTACTAGGGCGAGACAGGAAGATGAAGCAGGACTCTGAAGGGTGGACAGTTAAATGCACAGACGTGCAACTCCAATAGGGAAATAAAAAGAGAAGACGGTGGTGATGGATTTGTTGTGATTTGATTTGAACCAGAAAGACAGATACACAGACACATAAAGGAAGGAAGAAAGTAACAATTTGAAAGCCTAGTTGTCAGGGAAGAGGAGCTCGTCCTCAAACTCTGGTGGTTCGGACAGAAGTAGGTCCTGTAACGCACTATTTACGTCATCCAAGTCGCTCTCCTCTTCCTGCTGTGATTCACGTATTTTGTAATCCGGTGGTATAAATTGCTGATTCATTTTGATCATGGTTAACCTCTCCACGCTTTTGGCCGAGAGACTGGTCCTTTTCGAAGTTACAATGGCACCAGCAGCACTGAAAACACGCTCAGAAGAGACACTTGCGACAGGGGAAGCCAGATACTTTATCGCCAGCCTGCTGAGCACTGTCCATTGGCTTCTTTTCCCATACCAATACACCAATGGGTTTCGATCCATGAAGACCTCTGTTGGGTCATCCAGATAGGCCTGGACCGTCCGCTCAATGTTCAGGGGTGCTCCGATGTGCTCGGCCTCTTTTGCCTTTGCATCAGCACTGGACTTACCATACCCCTGCCGTAGAAACCAATCAGTTGCAGATTGTACTGTGGATGATCCTGTTCTTGCTGTTGTTGATGTTATTGTTGGTATAGGTGACTGCTGGGAGGCAAACGCACTGCCCTCAGGCTCCGAAGTAGAACTTGACTCTGGATGCCCTCTAGTACTTGTTATGGCCTGGTGTGGGGGCCTGTAATTAACAGCCGTTCGTTTTCGAAAATAGTGGCTTCCTTAGCTATCAAAGTTTTGTAGTTGGCAACATCCACTTCCGAAAAAGGAATTACTGCCTTGCTGTTCAGAAATACTTTGTACCGTGGATCCAAAATTGTGGCACTAATGTAATGTGGTTGTGACAAAATTTTATTTTGAATCCTTGTATTTTCAGATAAGCGGGCGGCTAAGGTCTCCGCCAAATGATATGCGTCTTGTTTGTCATCCACACCTGCCTACGTTTCAGACACCTCCTTCAGCTGTTGCTCTAGCATGTGCAACAATGGGATAGCTTGGCCCATAGTACAGTCCTCCCTGCTGACTTCACGTGTGAAGATCTCAAAAGGAAGTAGCATCTCAGTCAGGCATTTAATGAGGTCCCATTGACCCATCTCAACGGTCATGCCTCTCACAGTAGGTTCCCCTAATCTTTGCATGACATAAGCATTGAGTGGTATGTACAGTTCAAACAGACGATCAAGCATGTAATAAGTTGAGTTCCAACGTGTTGGCACCTCCTGGATGAGCGCTTTGACTGGCATTTTATGCTCACGTTGAATGACCCTCAGCTGCTTCCGGGCTTTAAAAGAATGGCTGAAATGTGTGCATATTCTTCTGCAGGTGGCCAGTAAGTTGCTGACTTTGGATTCATTTTTCAAAAAGTCTTGAACAACAATGTTAATGCAGTGTGCCAAACACGGGACCCTGAAATAGCCACCATTGCGCATGGCCTTAACTACATTACTGCCGTTGTCCGTGGCAACAAAACCAATCGTAAGCCCTCTTGGGCGCAGCCACTCAAAGACCTTGGTGTTAAACTCTTCCAAAATGTTTGCAGCAGTATGAGATTTCTCCATGGCAAACATGGCTACAGTTGCATGTTTGCGAGTGGCATGAAAAATCTCAGCAGCGTCAACACCAGCAGATATCTGTTCTCTAACCCCCGCAAAAGAGATCCAGTGTGCAGTGATGCACATGTAATCTGTGGCTTGGCAACTGGTCCACATGTCTGTTGTCAGGTGGATACTGTGAACAGCACTCTGCTTCAAGGCTTTTCCAAGCAATTCCAGCACGTCGTGATGTAGTGCTGGAACAGCAACTCTGGCAAAATAGTAGCGGCTGGGAACATGCCATTTTGGGCAGATGGTTGACACAAATTCCAGAAAACCCACCCCTTCAACAAAAGAAAAAGGGAGAAGGTCCAGTTCTAACATTTTAGTCAGCTTCGTATTGTACAAACGTGCTATTGGGTGGTTGCGTTCGTACTGCCCCTCCCCCCCAAACATGCTGATAATGGTAGGCTGCATGGTTTTCCTTTCTCTTAGGCTCAACAACGCACTTTTTGGGATTGCGGACCTGGTACTCCTTGGTGTCTCAGGCTGACTCTTACTCTTGTGCCACTGAGATGTTGCTGAAGATGTGGGCGACGTTAACACTGCACTGCTGGGGTCAGGGACACCTTGTGTACCACTACCAGAGAGAATGTCTCCCTGTCCTTCCTCTTCCACCGTGATCGGATCTTCTACTCCTTTATCCCCACCAACACCAATGGTTGCAGTTTTTTTTATGCCGCGAAGGTGGTCCTCCCAGCTGATCAAGTGGTGTTTTTTCAGATGGATCATTTGGCCTCCGGTACCATAGTTTGTACCAAGCTTACCACGACTAACAGAGCTATTACAAATGGAGCATATAGCAATGTTCTCCTCCTTTTCACTAACCGTAAAGAAGTCCCAAACTGGGGAGCTTAACTTTGGCCTCCTGCTGGAGGTGCCACTTCCAATGCCGGATGAACTGGAGGGTGTGTGTTGAATTTGACTCTGTGCTGCTGTACCACTACCTACTCCTACTGAGGTGGTGGTTGTGCTGGATGTAGGTCGCTGCCGGGCCTTTGCTAATGCAAATATGGAAGCTGTAGGTCGTGTTGGTGTTACCTGTGGAGGTATGCGTGCTACATCCCTCGCAGCCATTTTGGATAGGGTAATAATGTTGGTCTCCATCTCCTCGGGGCCGGGGGTGATGTTCGTGATGACTGGCTCATCATCATCATCCTGCTGTTCTACATCGACCTCCATAAGTGTAAGGCTTTCTGGAACCTTCCTTTTCCCTAGCTTGGTCTTGGGACGTGGCTCCCTCTCAGACTCAGTTTGTGGCTTCCAAGTGGCATCTAGATCATCAGAAGGGGGCTTGGCGAAGAACTTGATGGACTACCCCTCCTTTTCCTTGCTGGAGATTTGGAAGACAATGGATCTTCTGAATGAGTGGCTTCTTCTTCTACCTCTGCATGAGGCTCAATTTCCTGAACTGCCCCTACTTCAGGAGGAACAACAACTACTATTGCGGGCGGTGGTTGCGGCTGTTGTTGTTGACCACTTATCTGCTGTGTTTCCTCCTGCGTTGATTGGGTACTACTTTGAGATAGCGATAAGTTTATCTCAGGCTCAGCATCACTGCTTTCCACCATTAGGCTGGCTACCTCTTCCACACTCATGTGCTTGGGCCTGGGTTGGTGGGTTGGGCCCACTGATGCGGAGGTGCTGCCCCCAGCTTGCCCCCCGGACACCGCTGCTGCAGGCGTAATTTTATGTTTCCCAAACAAGGTATTAGGCGGCACACCAGACTTTAGTGTCACTTCCTTCTTCTGTTCCTTCTTCTCAATAGCAACTTTCTTGGTACTGGAGGACCTGGTACCTGCTTTCTTTGGGACCATCTTCTTCAGATGTCAGCAGCACTCAGTTGCAGAGATGTCTGGTCAGGTCACACGTCACGTTGTGTTGTGTGTACAGCAGCAGGATGTCTGTCTGGCAGTGCAACGGGCAATGATGACACACCTCCTCCTCAGTCTTTGTGCACCTAAAAACAAAAAAGCCAGAACATCAGTCAAACATAGCACAAATCAAACAAATATAATATAGAACTTAGTGTGTGGTGGCCTCAATTATTACATTTTAGAAACTCGGTGAACAACAACACACAGTGTAGCCATTTATGAGACGTTGACAACAAGGCCAGGGCTTTCCTGGCTACTGTGTAGTGCTAGTGTACACTCTGGAAGAATAAGAATAGTAAAGAACAAAAACTAAAATGTAGTGGAGCATGTTTGGCCTAAATTTGTGCATCACGTGGGATGTATTATGTAGCAGCATCAGGGAGCTGCAGCTGGCAATGGGGATGGATTTGGAAGCAGTAAGACAAGAGGAACAATGGAAAGACACGCAGGCCTATGTGGCAAAAACAGCACACTACTAACTACCACCACAAAATGGCCCCCAGCAACATGGTGACTCACAGGCACAAGGCACGGCAAACAATGAACTCAAGCAGGCCTATATATGGGCAGACAAAGGATGCCTTATAAACACACACACAGCTTTAATGCAAAAACTAAAATCCACATGGCTAAAAACACTTTTGAAAGTTAGACAACCACTACAACAACACATAATTATAATTACACACGCAAAAAAGGCATTTATTTAACACACCCAAAAAGTGAAATAGTCAGACCCTCCAAAAAAAAACACATTTTGTAATTCAATTCAATGCCATCCATGGCCTAAATGATGTCAAAATTCCACAGACAACACAGAAACAGTTTTTATGCACCCATGGTGACTACCTCTGGGCCTACTGGCAGACTAGGCCGCAAGCTTGGAGGCCTATGGCAAAAGCACAGTGGCTGGTCCCACAAAATGGCCGCCACCACATGGCCAGGCCACCCAACAAATTCCTTCCTCATTAAAAAAATTGTAAAACAAAAAAAAAGTGACTCCTTGCTCACCAAACTACATCTAAATGACAACCTGAGGAGTTTTTTGTGCAAAATGAACTAAATCATCATTTTCGAGAAGGTTTTATGATGCTCGAGAGATATTCTTCGCCAGATTGTAAATTCTGCGTGTTCGGCATCGCGATCGTCACAAAAAGTCGTTATCGCGCGCGCGAAAACGTATATTGAGCGCGCGAAGAAGATAAAAAGTGTAAGTCCGCGTTGTCGCGCAGTGCGGAGTTGCCCAAAGTCCGCGAGCTAAATGCCCAGGGTTACCTACTGGCTGAAAAGGCCTATTTATTTAACAAACACCCAAAAACTGAAATACCACCCCAAAACCCACATTTTGCAAATCAATCCAATGCCATTATTGGCCTAAATTATGTTACAATTCAACAGACAACACAGAAACAGTTTTTATGCACCCATGAGGATGACTACCTCCGGGCCTACTGGCAGACTAGGCCGCAAGCTTGGAGGCCTATGGCAAAAGCACAGTGGCTGGTCCCACAAAATGGCCGCCACCACATGGCCAGGCCACCCACAACAACAAGAAAAGGAACACAAGACAGACAATGCAGGCCTATGGCAAAAGCACAATGCCTGGCTTTACAAAATGGCCGCCACCCACATGGCCAGGCCACCCAAAATAACAAGAAAGTGAAGACAAAGGACAGGACCAGGCAGTTGGAGACTCTGGGCAACTTCCTTCCTCTTGAAAAAAATTGTAAAACAAAAAAAAAGTGACTCCTTGCTCACCAAACTACACCTAAATGACAACCTGAGGAGTTTTTGGTGCAAAATGAACTAAATCATCATTTTCGAGAAGGTTTTATGCTGCTCGAGAGATATTCTTCGCCAGATTGTAAATTCTGCGTGTTCGGCATCGCGATCGTCACAAAAAGTCGTTATCGCGCGCGCGAAAACGTATATTGAGCGCGCGAAGAAGATAAAAAGTGTAAGTCCGCGTTGTCGCGCAGTGCGGAGTTGCCCAAAGTCCGCGAGCTGACCGCCCAGGGTTACCTACTGGCTGAAAAGGCCTATTTATTTAACAAACACCCAAAAACTGAAATACCACCCCAAAACCCACATTTTGCAAATCAATCCAATGCCATCCATGCATGCCCTACATGATGTTTAAATTCAACAGACACCACAGAAACATGCACCCATGGGTACCTCTGGCTCTAGCCTGGGCCTACTGGCTGAAATTCCAATCAAAGAAAAACAACTAGGCCCCTGCCAAAACTACAGGCCACAACAATAAATTTTAAAAACGATGGAAATCCCCCCAAAAATGTAGGTACAAACAAGCCCCAATCAAACAAACAAGTACACCAATTCTCCAACTTACTTGTAAAATCTCAAATCCAAGAGTCCTCAAATCCAATCCAATGATATGAAGCAGCAGACAGACACAAAAAGTGATCCTTCCAGCTCCAAATCCAAATGAAAGTGAACAGCACATGGACAAAGCACTGGGAGGAGCCTGCTGGACAGGAACAGGAAGTTTGAGAATCAGGGGCACTTCCTTCCTCTTGGAAAAAAAAGTAAAAAAAGAAAAAGGACTCCTTGCACAAAAAACTACAGCCAAATCACAATCTGAGGAGTTTTTTGGAGCAAAACCATCATTTTCGAGAAGGTTTTATGATGCTCGAGAGATATTCTTCGCCAGATTGTAGTTTCTTCGTGTTCGGGATTGCGATCTTACCAACACAGCCGCCGGAAGTCAGATCGCGCATCCGAATGACGTGTTCGCGTTCGCACACTCTCGCGGGATCGTGCAGCCGGATTCCAAATCTCGTGGCGCCCGCGAACGGATAGGAAGTCGCGTTGGCGAACGCAGAATTACGGTAGGTCGTTACCGCGCACGCGAGAACGTATATTGAGCGCGCGAAGAAGAAAAACAGCTACGCTACGCCGCAAATTGCGTAGTGCACGGTAACTTCGCGTTCTACGCGAATCGCAAAGTTACCGAAACTACGCAAGCTCCGCGAGCGTAGCGTAGTTCACCGCCCAGGGTTACACAATACATGCTTCAGCCCCTGGGAGGCCTCTGGGGTACCTATGCCCTGGGTACATGGTGTACCATATACTAGGGACTGATAAGGGTACCCCAGAATCCAATCTGGAGTGTACCTAAAGTAGATGCAATCAATTTATAGGAGAAAGCAGATAGACTGGGGTCCTGAATAGCAGGATCCCAGTAAGTCTAAGTCAAATACAGTGATACATCAGCAAAAAGTGGGGGTAACCATAAGAGGCAGATCCTACTCTCCTACAGGTCCCAAACTCCTTCCTCCCCTGAAAAGAAACCTTATTGCTTTGTCTGCAAAAAGCAAGGCCACTGGAAAAATGATCCCAATTGTCCAAGGGCCAGCAATAAGGAAAATGTTCCTCCCAGCACTACTACCATTCTTCCTGGTACTACCAGTAGTAATCCCCCAGGTGGTAGTAGTGCACCCAAAAAGTTAGGTGGGTTCTCATGAGGAACTGAGGTGGACCCTGGCTTAGAAAGGTCCCCCTCACAGGCCTCCTCAGTCTGTGATGGTGGCATGGGATTTGCCACCTTTACTGTCAGTCCCAATTCATTGGGCAAGTACAGGCAGGAGCCACTGATCAATGGTCAGAAAGCTGTGGCCTTTAGGGACACAGGGGCTAGTGTCACCATGGTGACAGGGAAACTAGTACCCCCTCAGCAGCTTTTACCTGAGTTTATGTACCAGGTGACCAATATTGATGGGATCCAGACCAATCATCCCATGGCCATGGTAAATCTCAGCTGGGGAGGGGGTCACTGGCCCTAAAAGAGTGGCGGTGTCCCCAAACTTGCCGGTAGATTGCCTCTTGGGCAATGATTTAGACACTTCAGCCTGGGCTGAAGTAGAACACCAGGCCCATTTAAGAATGTTAGGCCTCCCTGAGAGAGTTGGTGGGACCCTTAGGGCCTCAGCCCAACCCCAGGGAAATTTTGGAGGAGTGGAGCCTGAAAGGATGGCCCACTCTACTCCACCAGAGAGCAAAGGGAGTAAAGAAAAGTCTTCTTCCCCCCAGACTATAGGTGAGGGTCAGCTTCCTCAGGGAACTGATCCTACCCCTTGTGGAGGAACTGCCCCAGAGGTGGTCAGGCCTGTCCTGGCAACACCCCTGATGGCAGGGGACCCTTCCAAGGTGGTACCCAGTCTGGAGCAGGTAACCTGCCAAGCTCTACCCTACCTCAGTCAGCCTAGGGCTGCAGAGGTCAGTGGACCCCAAAGGGCCCACTGTCCAGAGGAACGCCCTCATCAACAGATTAGGGACACCCAGTCTAGTAACACTAGCCAGGTGACAATTCCTCAACACACTGAGGGAGCCCTCTTACCCTTAGGTAGTGACCTCCCCCAGATGGACTCTGTTGGACCAAGGCAAACCTGGGACCAGATGGTTCCAAACCTGCCCTGTCCCTCCACTGTTCCAACCAAAGGGACTCAACCCCCCGCTATAGGCAGCCAGAGGTTGACCCCTAGGGCCAGATATAACTCAGTCATAGAAAGAAAGGCATCCATGGTGACCAGTGCTCTGAGGAAGCTGAGACCAACTTTATTAGGGCCTCACTTCTCCACTCAGGCACCCCACCAGCCTTTTACTTGGCCAAAACACACTACAGGTGGTAATCCCAAATTTTGGAGGAAATCCAATATCCCCTAAGGGTATGGACTACTTAGTGGACCATAAGACAGGGGGTATCCATGCCAGTGCAGGATCTTACTTATATGGCCACTTAGTCAATAAAGTCTCAACTGGACAAGGTTGGCCTTATCTCCTTTCATTTGGGGGGGGTTATGTAGGACTTTTGTCCTGGTGTTTTGCTGGTTTTTGACTAGTCTGACTGGGGTCCTGCTATTCAGGACCCCAGTCTATCTGCTTTCTCCCTAAATTGGTTGTGTTATGTACTTTAGGTACACCGCAGATTGGATACTGGGGTACCCTTATAAGTCCCTAGTATATGGTACACCATGTACCCAGGGCATAGGTACCCCAGAGGCCTCCCAGGGGCTGAAGCATGTATTGTGCCACCCCTGAGAGGCCATTCAAAAAGACACAACAGGTCTGCTACTGCAGCCTGTGTAAGGTGGTGCATGCACCCCTTACTAGAGATATAGGTTCACTATATCCCTTCTAAATCACTTCACATATAAACCTATCAGTCACCCCTATGGCAGGCCTTATCAATCCTGAAGGCAGGGTGCTGGGTTTTATGTGAGAGGGTGCCCCTGCATGAGTAGGGCTCCTCTGCAGCCTTCGGAATCCATTCCCCGGGGTTGTCTGTGATGCAGCCAAACCATATGCACTTAAGTGCATTATAACCTCGCGGTAAATGCTAACTTTAAAACGGCTGCTTAGAAACATGTCGTGTTTGGTGTCAAACACCTTGGAATCATACCGCCCCACCAGTACTGGCGGGGGAGGTATGATGCCACCCTTGTAGAACTACTACTATGGGTCACCGGTCTACCCTGTACCAGCTTTCTCGACCTGGGCAGCACAAAATGGATGCTGCCAGCCACAGACATGAGTCTGCCCTCCTGCTGCTGAGCCAAGCTCGAGCAGAGGAAGGCCTGACAATAGGTTACCTGTCACAGGGATGTGTGACCACCTCCCAGACAGGGTTTAGTGTATTGGGGCTGGGTGGGTGCACTCTTAGAGTGCCAGAAAGTCTGCACTGGGGGCACATTTGGTGTCCCCGTGCATGGTCCAGCTCAAACCAGTTCTGGGAGCCATTTGGCTCCTGCTCTGGTGCGAAACTGGACAAAGGACATGGGTGTAGCCACCCCTCTGTCCTGCCTCTCCCCTAGGAGGGTCCCCAGAGTCAGTCCAACCCCTTCCCTGGGTATAAAGTGGGAAACCTAATCATAGGACTTTAGATTATACCTGGACAAGACTCTGGAAATAAACCAAGTACTTCGACGGTCTACACTTCGCTGGACGACAGAAGAATCTCCCTTGGAGTAAAGGAGTTACTCCCCTGTAGCAGCAGGCACCTAAGCGCATCTGACCGGCTTGCATCTCTGGAGCTCCTGCGGACTCCGAAAATTTCTGCAACACAGGAGGTGGGTTCCCGAAGGTTTCCGAGGTAGATCTGACCTCTCAGCGATTCTGAGACCAGTATCCCTCGTGGGGGCCGTGCAACCCGTACCCCTGTGCACCGGGTCTATTTGCAAGTGCATATGCTTGTGGGCGATCCCTGAGCTTGTGCATTGGACTACGTGTGGCCTGACTCCAAGCACCATTTGCACCAAAGATATCCGGCCTCCACTCCACGAGTGCCCTGTGGGCTGGTGCTTTGTAAATTCGCTCGAGGTCTCCTCGCGATCCCTGGTCCGTTGGCCTGTGGGTCCTGGCGAGGGTCATCTTGATTGTTCTTGGGCTTCCCTGGTTGCTCCAGACATGCCCTGACTCTCCATTGCTTGGAGAGTCCCCTGGACCTTGTTGGTCCACACCGTAACCTGTTTCCTCTGCCTGCGTGGGTTGCCGCTGCCAAGGCTTGTTGGTGCTCCAGCCGGACACTGACCCCTCAGCTCTCGACATCCTTTGTGGGGCAGCTCACCTCCGGACCCTGGTCATCGTCGGCTTCTCCTGATCCCCGTGGCTGCAGAGACAAACACCCTTTCTCTTCACCTGAAGGACCCGACATCGGTGGGCATTCGACTCCCGAGCCCCTGGTCACCTGAAGTGACCCAGACTCTGTCCCCTCTGCTTTCAGGTTCTTCTCACCTCGGATCCAGGCTTGGATTCCACCGGACACTCTTCGCCTTCCTCGCAGCAGTACTTTCTTGCAGCTCTCCATTGAAAACGACGGAGGTTTCCGATACCACTTGACCCCTATGCACCTGGCTCCTCTGGGATAGGTAACACGGGTACCTCGGTACTCACAAGGGTGCTGGCCTTAGAACCTTTTATTTTCCAAAGGGTTTGCTTGAAGTCCTCCTAGAAGTGTCCTTAAACCGTAATTTTCCAACCGCAACTTTCCCATAGAGTTGCATGGAGCACGCAGTCGTGTTTCCTCACTGCACCCGTCCTCCGTGGGCGCCCTGTGTCACTGCCTTGGGTGGTTCCTTGGGGTCCCAACAATTCTACATGCTCTAGGCCCTGTGTCTATTGAAGTCGTTGTTATACCATTTTTTTAGTATATGGTTCGGTCTCCCCCTGGAGCCCGTTGTACATTTTGCTATTTACGCATGTTCTATTGATTAAGTATTGTGTGCTTTGTGTCTAATCTCGTGTAGAGGTTAGTAGAGAGTGTTTTAGTAATAAATACATATTTTTACATAACACTTGTGTGGTTCTCCTTTCATTTAGTCATTCAGGAGGTGATATTCTTGTAAAACAAAGTGCTTTACATTCCTTCAAGATTAAGCCTGAAGGCTGCTCTCCACAGCTACCACTAGGATAGCTTTCTAAAGGTTATCTTTGACCTCATACATCATAAGGGTCGTTTGGACTGGTGCAAGGTGCCCACTTTAATTAGTGGACAGCATATACCAGGCCAACTTCTCACACTCTGTGCAGCCAGGGGCCCTGGGCCTGGCTCCTCAGTGCAGCCAGGGGGCCTGGGCCTCGCTCCTATGTGCAGCCAGGGGGGCCTGGGCCTGGCTCCTCAGTGCAGCCAGGGGTCCTGGGCCTGGCTCCTCAGTGCAGCCAGTGGGCCTGTGCCTAGCTCCTCATCTAGACAGGGTGCCTTGGCCTGGCTCCTCAGTGCAGCCAGGGGGCCTGGGTCTGGCTCCTCACTGCAGCCAGGGGGCCTGGGCCTGGCTCCTCAGTGCAGCCAGGGGGCCTGGTCTGGCTCCTTGGGTCTGGCTCCTCAGTGCAGCCAGGGGGCCTGGGTCTGACTCCTTAGTGCAGCCAGGGGGCCTGGTCTGGCTCCTCAGTGCAGCCAGGGGTCTTGGGCCTGGTTCCTCAGTGGAGCCAGGGGTCCTGGGCCTGGCTCCTCAGTGCAGCCAGGGGGGCCTGGGCCTGGGCCTGGCTCCTCAATGCAGCCAGGGGTCTTGGGCCTGGCTCCTCCGTGCAGCCAGGGGGTCCTGGGCCTGGCTCCTCAGTGCAGCCAGGGTGCCTGGGCCTGGCTCCTCAGTGCAGCCAGGGGGCCAGGGCCTGGCTCTTCAGTGCAGCCAGGGGGCCTGGGCCTGGCTCCTCAGTGCAGCCAGGGAGCCTGCGCCTTGCTCCTCAGTACACCCAGGGGGCGTGGGTCTGGCTCCTCGGACCTGGCTCCTCAGTGCAGCCAGGGGGCCTGGTCTGGCTCCTCAGTGCAGCCAGGGGTCTTGGGCCTGGTTCCTCAGTGGAGCCAGGGGTCCTGGGCCTGGCTCCTCAGTGCAGCCAAGGGGGCCTGGGCATGGCTCCTCAATGCAGCCAGGGGTCTTGGGCCTGGCTCCTCCGTGCAGCCAGGGGGTCCTGGGCCTGGCTCCTCAGTGCAGCCAGGGGGCCAGGGCCTGGCTCTTCAGTGCAGCCAGGGGGCCTGCGCCTTGCTCCTCAGTACACCCAGGGGGCCTGGGTCTGGCTCCTCGGTCCTGGCTCCTCAGTGCAGCTAGGGGGCCTGGGTCTGGCTTCTCAGTGCAGCTAGGGTGCCTGGGCCTGGCTCCTCAGTGCAGCCAGGGGGCCTGGGCCTGGCTCCTCAGTGCAGCCAAGGGGCCTGCGCCTTGCTCCTCAGTACACCCAGGGGGCGTGGGTCTGGCTCCTCGGACCTGGCTCCTCAGTGCAGCCAGGGGGCCTGGGTCTGGCTCCTCAGTGCAGACAGGGGGCCTGGGCCTGGCTCCTCAGTGCAACCAGGAGGGCCTGGCTCCTCAGTGCAGCCAGGGGGCCTGGGTCTGGCTTCTCAGTGCATCCAGGGGGCCTGGGCTTGGCTCCTCAGTGCAGCCAGGGGCGCTGGGCCTGGCTCCTCAGTGCGTGGCTCCTCAGTGCAGCCAGGGGGCCTGGGCCCGGCTCCTCAGTGCTGCCAGGGGTCCTGGGCCTGGCTCCTCAGTGCAGCCAGGGTGCCTGGGCCTGGCTCCTCGGTGCAGCCAGGGGGCCTGGGCCTGGCTCCTCAGTGCAGCCAGGGGGCCTGGGCCTGGCTCCTCAGTACACCCAGGGGGCGTGGGTCTGGCTCCTTGGACCTGGCTCCTCAGTGCAACCAGTGGTCCTGGGCCTGGCTCCTCAGTGCAGCCAGGGTGCCTGGGACTGGCTCCTCAGTGCAACCAGGGGGGTGTGGGACTGGCTCCTCAGTGCAGCCAGGGGTCCTGGGCCTGGCTCCTCAGTGCAGCCAGGGGGCCTTGGCTTGGCTCCTCAGTGCAGCCAGGGGACCTGGGCCTGGCTCCTCTGTGCAGCCAGGGGGCCTGTGCCTGGCTCCTCTGTGCAGCCAGGGGCCCTGGGCCTGGTTCCTCAGTGCAGCCAGGGGGCCTGGGCCTCGCTCCTAAGTGCTGCCAGGGGGGCCTGAGCCTGGCTCCTCAGTGCAGCCAGGGGTCCTGGGCCTGGCTCCTCAGTGCAGCCAGTGGGCCTGTGCCTGGTTCCTCATTGTGAGAAGTTGGCCTGGTATATGCTGGCCACTAATTAAAGTGGGCACCTTGCACCAGTCCAAACGACCCTTATGATGTATGAGGTTAAAGATAACCTTTAGAAAGCTATCCTAGTGGTAACTGTGGAGAGCAGCCTTCAGGCTTAAAGCAGCTTGTTTTACCAGAATATCACCTCCTGAATGACTAAATGAAAGGAGAACCACACAAGTGTTATGTAAAAATATGTATTTATTACTAAAACACTCTCTACTAACCTCTACACGAGATTAGAACACAAAGCACACAATACTTAATCAATAGAACATACGTAAGTAGCAAAATATACAACGGGCTCCAGGGGGAGACTGAACCATATACTAAAACAAGCATTGGCATAGCCAATAGGTCTCGCCTTTGGGACATATAAGTGTTTAGCAATGCAGCAAATTATCCTGGATGCTGTGCCACCAGGAATTGAAGAGCTATACAATTGCTGCACATTGTGTACTCTTTAGAAACTGTAGCCATCTGCAAATGGTCTAATTTACCAATGAATTTGGAGGCAGGTGGTACTTGTAGCATCATCAGACACTGAATGTCAGGAAGTGGCAATGTCATCATCCCAAGGCCACCACTGTCCGGAATTGGCAAACATGGCATCTACTATCAGTAAGTAGCGCATGTAATATCTCCAGACACTCATTGTCAGCAAATAGAACTTTGAAAACCCCAAAGCATTCACAGTCAAATTGTACCACTTTTAATATCCCCAGATACTCATTGTCAGTTAGTTGAACGCTTAAGACCCAACATCTTCCACTGCCAGAAACGGGTACTAGTAACGTCACACAGCACTCCTGCAGAAAGAAAGAGGGGTATTATTGATAAAGATTTGCTTCCTCATTTAAAAAAGCGGGGCTGCCTTGGCAAATAATTCGCCACCATGCTCCACAGCCTAGGTTAACAGATTCTGTTCCATATTTTGCCCCGAAATTCCACCCTGGTTCATGAAGGAGTAAAAATAACGTGTAAGTAATGAAACGCTTACCCTGCTGCAGCCTGCCAAAGTGTCAACTCCGACAAAAGCCCTAGCATTCCTCCCTGTCCTGTTGCCAGGCCAACTCACAGTGAGGCAGAAAAGCGAGAGAGTGGCTCTAATAACCCCCTTTGGAGGAGAGAGAGAGAGAAGGAGCTGGGAGGCGACAGCAGGGCGGAGCTCCTCTCGGCTTCTGTTAATGAAACTCCAGGAAATGAGTCAGTGCCTACTAACACATCCCTTCTATACAACTGGGCATCCCGACCACCCACTCAAAACAGGAGTGCTGGGACGGTTATGGGGCAACGGCTGCAACTGCCTGGAAGAGTAAAAGGCGGAGACAGGGGGTGCGCATAGTGCCAGGGCCCAGAGGAAGGGGCAGGACAGAGCAGACGGAGTCGAGAGCATCAGAGAAAGGCATAATGGCAGCCTCCATGGGAGGCGAGCACACTAGATCCAGCATGCCCAACTGTCTAGTGGCCCGGTTTCATCTGCCCTTCCGACAGCCCGTCCCGATTTCAAGACGATCACAAACTGCATTTTGGGGCTTGCAGTTTCGCTTTTTCACTTGTACGCCTGGACTCACACATACCAGCATGCAAAGTGCTGGAGCCTGGAGGTTAAAACGTCAGGCATGGCTTTAGGTGTCTAGGACATGAGGCCACTTGACAGGTTGAACTTGGAGGGTGCGCGCCAGCAAAAGGAGAGACACGTGCTGAAAGTGTAATTTGGCTTGAGGGCAATGTGCTTACGTAGACATCCCGTAAAGGAAAAAATACAAGCATAAAACGACTCAACGAAGGTAAAGACGTGGGAAATAGAAGTCGTAAAGAAAACAGTCTTATCAGAGCAACTACAGAACACAATCGAGGTCCCGTCCAACGACTGTATTTAAGGCGACCGTTTTTGAGTGTGTTCTGCTTTGAACTCTGCGATAGCTAAACAAATGAAACATACTTTAATCGGGTAGGCATCCTTTCTTTAAATGCTTAAATTGCAGATTATAATGTAAAATTGAACTTTGTACTGTGCAGCGTCGTTGACACTGGCAAAGACATGACGTACTTGATAGATAACTGCTGGCAAATGAATCCACTCAAAAATGGCGACTGTCTATGCCTACGTGAAACACCTAAAAGTTTTAATGGGGCCGATTCAAGACCACCTAAAAGTACAAGCGCGGTGCGCGCGAACTGCAAGGAATGCGAGGTATGCAGCTGGCACCCGGCCGCGCTGCTGCTCGCTCCCGAGCTCCCTAGGCCAAGGGAGAGAGAAGGCGGGACATGCACCCACCTTTGGCCAATTGCGTGCTGTCTTTCTTAGAAAGACGCACGCAAAGGCCAATAGCAGTGAGCAAAAAAAAAAGCACACGCACTTGTGGTCTTCAGTTGAAAGTCCTTACTAGAAGCCTCGCAAAACAGCGCATGCGCGCTAGATCAGGCGAGACCTAAAAATGGTATAACAACAACGACTTCAATAGACACAGGGCCTAGAGCATGTAGAATCGCTGGGACCCCAAAGAACCACCCAAGGCAGTGACACAGGGCGCCCACGGAGGATGGGTGCAGTGAGGAAACACGACCGCGTGCTCCGTGCAACTCTAAGAGAAAGTCGCGGTTGGAAAATTACAGTTTAAGGACACTTCTAGGAGGACTTCAAGCAAACCCGTTGGAACATAAGAGGTTCTAAGGCCAGCACCCTTGTGAGTACCGAGGTACCCGTGTTACCTATCCCAGAGGAGCCGGGTGCATAGGGGTCAACTGGTGTCGGAAACCTCCGTCATTTTCAATGAAGAGCTGCAAGAAAGTACTGCTGCCGGGAAGGTGAAGAGTGTCTGGTGGAATCCAAGCCTGTATCCGAGGTGAGAAGAACCTGAAAGCAGAGGGGACAGAGTCTGGGTCACTTCAGGTGACCAGAGGCTCGGTAGTCGAATGCCCACCGATGTCGGGTGCTTCAGGTGAAGAGAAAGGATGTTTGTCTCTGCAGCCACGGGGACCAGGAGACGTCGACGATGACCAGGGTCCGGAGGTGAGCTGTCCCACGAAGGATGTCGAGAGCTGAGGGGTCAGTGTCTGGCTGGAGCACCAACAAGCCTTGGCAACGGCAACCCATGCAGGCAGAGGAAACAGGTTATTGTGTGCACCAGCAAGGTCCAGGGGACTCTCCAAGCAATGGAGAGTCAGGGCACATCTGGAGCAACCAGGGAAGCCCAAGAACAAACGAGATGACCCTCGCCAGGACCTACAGGCCAACAGACCAGGGATCGCGAGGAGACCTCAAGCGAATTTACAAAGCACCAGCCCACAGAGCACTCGTGGAGTGGAGGCCGGATATCTTCGGTACAAATGGTGCTCGGAGTCAGGACTACACGTAGTCCAATGCACAAGCTCAGGGATCGCCAACAAGCATATGCACTTGCAAATAGACGCGGTGCACAGGGGTAC
Organism: Calotriton arnoldi; assembly: GCA_963921515.1. NCBI lineage: Eukaryota > Metazoa > Chordata > Amphibia > Caudata > Salamandridae > Calotriton > Calotriton arnoldi. Next base: position 168,902 of record CAWUFW010008762.1, read on the forward strand.
GGGTTGCACGGCCCCCTAAGGGATACTGGTCTCAGAATCGCTGAGAGGTCAGATCTACCTCAGAGACCTTCGGGAACCCACCTCCTGTGTTGCATAAATCTTCGGAGTCCGCAGGAGCTCTGGAGATGCAAGCCGGTCAGATGCGCTTAGGTGCCTGCTGCTGCAGGGGGAGTAACTCCTTTACTCCAAGGGAGATTCTTCTGTCGAAACAGTGAAGTGTAGACTGTCGAAGTACTTGATTTCTTTGCAGAGTCTTGTCCAGGTATAATCTAAAGTCCTGTGATCAGGTTTCCCACTTTATACCCAGGGAAGGGGTTGGACTGACTCTGGGGACCCTCCTAAGGGAGGGGCAGGACAGAAGGGTGGCTACACCCATGTCCTTTGTCCAGTTTCGCGCCAGAGCAGGAGCCAAATGGCTCCCAGAACTGGTTTGAGCTGGACTATGCACGGGGACACCAAATGTGCTACAGTGCAGACTTTCTGGCACTCTAAGAGTGCACCCACCCAGCCCCAATACACTAAACACTGTCTGGGAGGTGGTCACACCTCCCTGTGACAATAAACCTATTGTCAGGCCTTCCTCTGCTCGAGCTTGGCTCAGCAGCAGGAGGGCAGACTCGTGTCTGTGGCTGGCAGCATCCATTTTGTGCTGCCCAGGTCGAGAAAGCTGGTACTGGGTAGACCGGTGACCCATAGTAGTAGTTCTACAAGGGTGGAATCATACCGCCCCCACCAGTACTGGCGGGGAGGTATGATTCCAAGGTGTTTGACACCAAACATGACATGTTTCTAAGCAGCCGTTTTAAAGTTAGCATTTACGCGAGGTTATAATGCACTTAAGTATATATGGTTTGGCTGCATCACAGACAACCCCGGGGAATGGATTCCGAAGGCTGCAGAGGGGCCCTACTCATGCAGGGGCACCCTCTCACATAAAACCCTGCCTTCAGGATTGTTAAGGCCTGCCATAGGGGTGACTGATAGGTTTATATGTGTAGTGATTTAGAAGGGATATAGTGAACCAATATCTCCAGTAAGGGGTGCATGCACCACCTTACACAGGCTGCAGTAGCAGACCTGTTGTGTCATTTTGAATGGCCTCTCAGGGGTGGCACAATACATGCTTCAGCCCCTGGGAGGCCTCTGGGGTACCTATGCCCTGGGTACATGGTGTACCATATACTAGGGACTTATAAGGGTACCCCAGTATCCAATGTGAGGTGTACCTAAAGTACATGTATGCAATTTACAGGAGAAAGCAGATAGATTGGGGTCCTGAATAGCGGGATCCCAGTCAGACTAGGCCAAAAACAGTGAGACATCAGCAAAAAGTGGGGGTAACTATAAGAAGCAGATCCTACTCTCCTACACAACCCCCCCCAAACATAAGGACATTAAACTAACCTTGACCAGTTGAGTCTTCATGTTCTAAGTGGAAATATCTGGAGAGTCCATCTGCATTGGCATGGTTACTCCCAGGTCTATGTTCCACTGTATAGTCCATCCCCTGTAGGGAAATGGACCACCTCAAAAGTTTGGGGTTTTCACCCTTAATCTGTTTTAGTCATAAGAGGGGCTTATGGTCTGTCTGAACAATGAAGTGAGTGCCAAACAAGTATGGCCTCAGCTTCTTCAAGGCCCAAACCACAGCAAAGGCTTCCTTCTTAATAGCTGACCAACGTTTCTCTCTGGGGGTCAGCCTTCTGCTTATGAAAGCTACTGGCTGATCCTGACCTTCTTCATTCAATTGTGATAACACAGCCCCTACCCCCAAATCAGATGCATCAGTTTGAACAATGAATTGTTTGGAATAATCAGGACTTTGCAGAATGGGAGCAGTGCACATGACCTGCTTAAGGTCATCAAATGCCTTTTGACAGCTAACTGTCCACTGAACTTTCTTAGGTATTCTTTTGGAAATTAAGTCATTTAAAGGGGTCACTATGGATCCATATCCTTTGACAAACCTCCTGTAGTACCCAGTCAGGCCCAAGAAAGCTCTGACCTGAGTCTGGGTGGTTGGAGCAACCCAGTCCATGATGGTCTGGATTTTGCTCTGCAATGGTTGAACCTGACCTCCACCCACAAGGTGGCCTAGGTACACAACCTTACTCTGCCCTATCTGGCACTTGGTGGCCTTGATAGTGAGGCCTGCTTTTTGCAGGGCCTCTAAAACATTTCTCAGGTGGACCAGGTGATCCTCCCAGGTGGAGCTAAAGACAGCAATATCATCTAGATAAGCTGCACTATTGGCTTCCAGACCTGTAAGGACTTTGTTCACCAAGCTTTGAAAAGTGGCAGGTGCATTTTTCAAGCCAAAGGGCATCACCACAAATTGGTAGTGCCCACTAGGGGTTGAAAATGCTGTTTTTAGTTTTGCATCCTCAGCTAATCTGATTTGCCAGTAACCAGCTGTCAGGTCAAATGTACTCAGAAACTTGGCAGAGGCCAAAGTATCTATAAGTTCATCTGCCCTGGGTATTGGATGGGCATCAGTCCTAGGGACTGCATTGAGACCCCTGTAGTCCACACAGAACCTCATCTCTCTCTTACCACCCTGGGTGTGAGGTTTTGGTACAAGGACTACTGGACTAGCCCAAGGGCTATCTGAGGGTTCAATTACTCCCAGTCCCAACATTTTCTGGACTTCAGTCCTGATACAGTCCCTGACATGGTCAGGTTGCCTGTAAATCTTATTTTTAACAGGCAGACTGTCACCTGTGTCCACCTCATGTGTACACCAGGTAGTCTGACTTGGATTCAGTGAAAACATGTGTCTGTACTGATTGAGGACTCTCCTACAATCAGTTTGCTGCTGGTCAGTGAGGCTGCCTGCCAAGGCTACACCATCGTCTGAACCATCATAAGGGTTCTGTGAGAGCAGGTCAGGGAGTGGATCACTCTCTTCCTCCTGTCCCTCATCAGTAGCCATGAGCAAGCCCATGTCTGCCCTGTCTACATATGGCTTGAGCCTGTCCACATGGAGCACCCTGTGGGGGCTCCTGGGAGTTCCAAGGTCCACCAGGTATATAATCTCTCCCTTCTGCTGAAGTATAGTATGGGGCCTACTCCACTTGTCCTGGAGAGCTGCTGGGGCCACAGGCTCCAACACCCATACTTTCTGTCCTGGCTGATACACAGTCAAAACAGCCTTTTGGTCATGCCAGGCCTTTTGCAATTCCTGGCTAGCCTCAAGGTTTTTGGATGCCTTCTTCATGTACTCAGCCATCCTGGAGCGGAGACCAAGTACATAGTCCACAAAATCCTGTTTAGGGGGTTTGAGAGGTAACTCCCATCCCTCCTTCACTAGACATAAAGGACCCCTAACTGGATGTCCAAACAGAAGTTCAAAAGGGCTGTAACCAATTCTTCTGAGGAACCTCTCTGTAGGCAAAGAGAAGGCAGGGCAAAAGGATGTCCCATCCGCGCCTAAGCTTTTCAGGGAGACCTTCTATCTTGCCCTTGAGGGTTTTGTTGAATCTCTCAACTAACCCATTGCATTGTGGGTGATAAGGGGTGGTGAATTTGTAATTCACACCACACTCCTTCCACATTGCAGTCAAGTACCCAGACATAAAGTTTGCATCTCGATCTGATACTACCTCCTTAGGGAAACCCACTCTGGAAAAGATTCCCAGCAGGGCTCTAGCCACAACAGGAGCTGTGGTAGTCCTTAGGGGGATTGCTTCTGGATACCTAGTGGCATGGTCCACCACCACTAGTATAAATCTGTGCCCAGATGCAGATTGAGGATCCATGGGACCAACTATGTCAATCCCAACCCTCTCAAAGGAAACCCCCACCACAGGTAGTGGTATGAGGGGAGCTTTTGTAGTACCACCTGCCTTACCACTGGCCTGACAAGTGATACAGGAGCGACAAAACTCCTTTGTGTCCTCAGACTGATGAGGCCAATGAAAGTGAGGGACAATTCTGTCCCAGGTCTTGTTTTGGCCTAAGTGTCCTGCTAATGGGATATCATGTGCCAGTGTCAATAGGAAGCCCCTAAACTTCAGAGGTATAACCAACCTCCTGGTGGCACCAGGCTTGGGGTCTCTACCCTCTGAGTATAAAAGTCCATCATCCCAGTAGATCCTATGGGACCCACTGGCACTCCCAGCAGCCTCAGCAGCAGCTTGCTGTCTGAGGAGTTCAAGAGAGGGGCAGTTCAGCTGCTCCTGACTCAGATCTGCCCTGGAAGGGCCCCCTGTCCCCAAGAACTCAACTTGGTCAGGTTCAAGTTCCTCTGAGACAGTTCCTTCTTTAGGACTAAGATCAGCTCCCTCAAGAGTCTGATCCTCACTCTGAGGCAGGGGGGAAGACACTGCCTTACCCCTACTACTCCTTCTCTTGGAAGGCACCTCGTCCATTATTCCAGGATCCAGGGCCTGTTCAGTGGAAGAAATTTTTGCCTATTACCTAGTCATGGCAAACACATCTGCAGGGATGCCCAGCATTTCTGAATGTGTCCTGAGTTCCACTTCAGCCCAAGCTGAAGTTTCCAAATCATTGCCCAATAAGCATTCTACAGGGAGGTCTGAACTTACCACAACCTTCTTAGGGCCAGTTATCCCTCCCCAGGTGAAATTCACAACTGCCAAGGAATGGTCTGTCCTGACATTGCTTGCATTGATCACTTGGTACATCTCACCAAGTATGATCTGGTCAGGGTCCACAAGTTATTTTGTCACCATGGTGACACTTGCACCTGTGTCCCTGTATGCCATGGCCTTCTTACCATTGATTAAAGGCTGTTGTCTGTACTTGCCCAAGTTACTGGGACTTACAAATAAGGAGGCAATATCCATGCCTCCATCACAGACTAACACAGCCTGAGTTGGAATTCTGACTAGGCCAGAATCCATCTCAGATCCCAAGGTTAACCCTACTAAACCCTTGTTCTGTGTACCACCAATTGAAACTGAGCTAGGGGGAACAGTTGCCTTAGGGGCAGTGGTGGTAGGAGTAGAATCCTTGGCCTTTGGACAATTGGCATCCTTTGTCCAATGGGTCTTCTCTTTACAGATATGACACCAAGGTTTCTTTTTGCCTTTACCCTTGTTTGATTGTGACTTCCCCCAGATGCAGGTTTTTGGGGCCCTTGTGCAGACTTCTGGTCTTTACCCTTCTCCCCACCCTTATCTGAGGTCTTAGCATCTTGCTTCTTAGAGTCACCACCTTGGTTCTGAGCTTTCTGCTTCACCCTGGTTCTGACCCATTTGTCTGCCTTCTTTCCCAATTCTTGGGGAGAGGTCAGATCAGAGTCCACCAGGTACTGATGCAACAACTGATTTTGGCAATTATTAAGGATCTGCTCCCTCATAATTAAATTGTACAATCCTTTAAAATCATTCACTTTACTGCCAAGTAACCAGCCTTCCAGAGCCTTAGTAGCATAATCTACAAAGTCTACCCAGTCCTGAGTCTGTGCCTTCTGGGTGTCTCTGAACTTAATCCTGTATTTTTCAGTGGTTAAGCCAAACCCATCAACGATAGCACTCTTCAAGACTGAGTAAATGTCAGCATCCTCTTCTCTAACAGTGAGGAGCTTATCCCTACCTTTGTCAGCAAAGGATAGCCACAAGATAGCTGCCCACTGCTCATGAGGGACCCTCTGTACCTTACAGACCCTCTTTAGTGCAGTTATCCATTTGTGGATGTCATCCCCACTCTGGTAGGGAGGGACTATCTTGTTCAGGTTCCTATGTTCATGAGTATACTCCCTACTTCTACGAACACTGTTGCTGCCACCATGGGACTCTAGTCCCAATCTTTTTGTAGCTCTTTGGAGCTCTAGAGATTCCCTGTCTAGGGCCAACTGCTCCTTCTTGAGCCTAAGCTTGATTCTCTCAAGCTCCAGACGTTGGCACTGTCTATCATAAGAGGATTCCCTCTTATTTGATATGGAAGTCCCTACAGAAGTACCTGAATGATTAGACTCCACAGGGTGAGTTCTGGATCTTCTAGGCAAACTCTGTACTATTCCTGGTGGAGTAAAGAGAGGGCCACTGGGGCCTTCTCCCCCACCTGAAGGAAGAGTTGGATTTTCCAGGTTAGAATCATTTTGATCCTCCTGGCCAGGGTTTGAGTCCAGATCAAAGAAGTGTTCACTTCCTGGTCTTTCCTCATCTCCTGTCCCACCCACTCTTTCTACTTCATCAGACCCTGGGGTCTTTCTGAGGTCATCTAAGAGCAACATCTCTATTAGACGTTGGGTGCTTGCACTTCTCCCTGTCCTCAGCTTCCTAGATGTACACATATTTCTCAATTCTTGGAATGAGAGATGGTCATACCTAGTTGGCAGAGAGCCACTGGCTTCTCCTCCAGAAGACATACTAGTGTTATGTGGTGTAGGCACCTACCTAACCTAGAGGAGACTAAACTCTCTTGAGTTGTAGAAAGGGTGTGCTAGACCCATGACTTACCCAACTCCAAGATCAGTAGAACTTACTTATTCAATCTTGATGTATTATATGTGCCTAATACTTAGTGGTTTTCAGTTAATCACTCAATGAGATTTATCTGGTAAAAACAATAGCAAGCTTGAATCCCAACCGCTGCACACCAATGTGAGAAGTTGGCCTGGTATATGCTGTCCACTAATTAAAGTGGGCACCTTGCACCAGTCCAAACGACCCTTATGATGTCTGAGGTCAAAGATAACCTTTAGAAAGCTATCCTAGAGGTAGCTGTGGAGAGCAGCCTTCAGGCTTAATCTTGAAGGAATGTAAAGCAGCTTGTTTTACCAGAATATCACCTCCTAAATGACTAAATGAAAGGAGAACCACACAAGTGTTATGTAAAAATATGTATTTATTGCTAAAACACTCTCTACTAACCTCTACACGAGATTAGAACACAAAGCACACAATACTTAATCAATAGAACATACGTAAGTAGCAAAATATACAACGGGCTCCAGGGGGAGACCGAACCATATACTAAAAAAATGGTATAACGACAACGACTTCAATAGACACAGGGCCTAGAGCACGTAGAATCGCTGGGACCCCAAGGAACCACCCAAGGCAGTGACACAGGGCGCCCACGGAGGACGGGTGCAGTGAGGAAACACGACCGCGTGATCCGTGCAACTCTATGGGAAAGTCGCGGTTGGAAAATTACAGTTTAAGGACACTTCTATGAGGACTTCAAGCAAACCCTTTGGAACATAAGAGGTTCTAAGGCCAGCACCCTTGTGAGTACCAAGGTACCCGTGTTACCTTTCCCAGAGGAGCCGGGTGCATAGGGGTCAAGTGGTGTCGGAAACCTCCTTTGTTTTCAATGGAGAGCTGCAAGAAAGTACTGCTGCCAGGAAGGTGAAGAGTGTCTGGTGGAATCCAAGCCTGGATCCGAGGTGAGAAGAACCTGAAAGCAGAGGGGACAGAGTCTGGGTCACTTCAGGGGACCAGGGGCTCGGTAGTTGAATGCCCACCGATGTCGGGTGCTTCAGGTGAAGAGAAAGGATGTTTGTCTCTGCAGCCACGGGGACCAGGAGATGTCTACGATGACCAGGGTCCGGACGTGAGCTGTCCCACAAAGGATGTCGAGAGCTGAGGGGTCAGTGTCTGGCTGGGGCACCAACAAGCCTTGGCAACGGCAACCCACGCAGGCAGAGGAAACAGGTTACGGTGTGGACCAGCAAGGCCCAGGGGACTCTCCAAGCAATGGAGAGTCAGGGCACCCCTGGTGCAATCAGGGAAGCCCAAGAACAAACAAGATGACCCTCGCCAGGACCCACAGGCCAACGGACCAGGGATCGCGAGGAGACCTTGAGCGAAATCACAAAGCACCAGCCCACAGAGCACTCGTGGAGTGGAGGCCGGATATCTTCGGTGCAAATGGTGCTCGGAGTTGGGACTACACGTCGCCCAATGCACAAGCTCAGGGATCACCAACAAGCATATGCACTTGCAAATAGACGCGGTGCACAGGGGTACGGGTTGCACGGCCCCCACGTGGGATACTGGTCTCAGAATCGCTGAGAGGTCAGATCTACCTGGCGGTGACCTTCGGGAACCCACCTCCTGTGTTGCAGAAATCTTCGTAGTCCGCAGGAGCTCTGGAGATGCAAGCCGGTCAGATGCGCTTAGGTGCCTGCTGCTTCAGGGGAGTAACTCCTTTACTCCAAGGGAGATTCTTCTGTCGTCCAGCGAAGTGTAGACCGTCGAAGTACTGGGTTTCTTTGCAGAGTCTTGTCCAGGTATAATCTAAAGTTCTGTGATCAGGTTTCCCACTTTATACCCAGGGAAGGGGTTGGACTGACTCTGGGGACCCTCCTAGGGGAGGGGCAGGACAGAGGGGTGGCTACACCCATGTCCTTTGTCCAGTTTTGCACCAGAGCAGGAGCCAATGGCTCCCAGAACTGGTTTGAGCTGGACTATGCATGGGGACACCAAATGTGCCCCCAGTGCAGACTTTCTGGCACTCTAAGAGTGCACCCACCCAGCCCCAATACACTAAACCCTGTCTGGGAGGTGGTCACACCTCCCTGTGACAGGAGACCTATTATCAGGCCTTCCTCTGCTCAAGCTTGGCTCAGCAGCAGGAGGGCAGACTCGTGTCTGTGGCTGGCAGCATCCATTTTGTGCCCAGGTCGAGGAAGCTGGTACCGGGTAGGCCGGTGACCCATAGTAGTAGTTCTACAAGGGTGGAATCATACCTCCCCGCCAGTACTGGCGGGGAGGTATGATTCCAAGGTGTTTGACACCTAACACGACATGTTTCAAAGCAGCCGTTTTAAAGTTAGCATTTACTGCGAGGTTATAATGCACTTAAACATATATGGTTGGCCGCATCACAGACAACCCCGGAGATTGGTCTCCCAAGGCTGCAGAGGGTCCCACTCATGCAGGGGCCCCCTCTCACATAAAACCCAGCACTCTGCCTTCAGGATTGATAAGGCCTGCCATAGGGGTGACTGATAGGTTTGTATGTGTAGTGATTTAGAAAGATATAGTGAACCTATATCTAAGTAAGTGGTGTAAGCACCAGCTTACACAGGCTGCTGTAGCAGGCTTGTCGTGTCAATTTGAATGGCCTCTCAGGGGTGGCATAATACATGCTTCAGCCCATGGGAGGCCTCTGGAGTACCTATGCCCTGGGTACATGGTGTACCATATACTAGGGACTTATAAGGGTACCCCAGTATCCAATGTGAGGTGTACCTAAAGTACATGTATTGCAATTTACAGGAGAAAGCAGATAGACTGGGGTCCTGAATAGCAGGATCCCAGTCAGACTAGCCCAAAAACAGTGAGACATCAGCAAAAAGTGGGGGTTACTATAAGAAGCAGATCCTACTCTCCTACAAGGTGGATTAGCAGACTTAGATCCGTGGAACAGGGATTAAACAGTGATAATGAATTTCATTACTTCCTGTAATGGGTGGCTAGAGATATGGGAGGTCTCCTTTGGGTATTAGGCCAGATTGTGAACCTAAGGAACATGATGACTTCTGACTCTGGCCTAGGGGATTTAGACCTGTGAGCCTATGTGGAGTGTTTAGCCAGGTTACTTTTGAATTGCAACCCTTCCGTTGGAAAGTGACTAATAGGATTGGGATGGGTTGGATTGTGAATGACTTGTGTGAGTGAACCACAGATTCTTGTAAATTCATCGGGACCTGGGGGTGTAGGGGTTTCGTTGTTTTGGAGCCGTGTGCTCGAGACTTTATACCAGTAATGAGGGACATATAAGGAGACCGAGAGGGATTTGGGCAGCATTATTGCGCCATATACAGGAAAGATTGGTTTACCAGTGACGGACAGGAGGTGGTTTGATAATCAAGCAGGCCACCCCTGCAACTGGGCAGCAGAGGCGGAAGGTACAAGAGTAAGGATGGAGGTTGTTGTAATAATATATAATGACTATGTATTTATAGGGGAAACGAGATGGCACACCCATCGCGCCCCTTTAGAAGGTTTTAAACAGAACGCGAACATCGCACAATTCAAGTATGAACTTTGGTCACGCCCAGAATCAGGCAGATCAAGTATTTGCTGAAGCTGGGTGAATTGTGATTGGTTAGTAGTAGGTAGGACCAGAGAGGGAGCACTTTGGAAGCTTTCAAAGTAGTGGACTAACTTCGTTCGCACGCTGGCCACGCCCAAGATCAGGCGGGTCAGCCATTGTGACATTGCATGCGTTATTGGCTTTCACCATGGAGGACCAGAGAGGGAACATCCTTCGAATATGCTAAACAGTGGCATGGAAAAGAGATGAAAAGAGATGTTCGCGTTCTTTTAAACAGAATGTGAACATCGCATGATTCAAGTATGAACTTTGGTCACGCCCAGAATCAGGCGGATCAAGTATTTGCTGAAACTGGGTGAATTGTGATTGGTTAGTAGTATGTAGGACCAGAGAGGGAGCACCTTGGAAGCTTTCAAAGTAGTGGACTAACTGAGTTCACACGCTGGCCACGCCCAAGATCAGGCGGGCCAGGCATTTTGACATTGCATGCGCGTGATTGGCTTTCAACATGGAGGACCAGAGAGGGAACATCCTTCGAATATGCTAAACAGTGGCATGGAAAAGAGATGATTTGATTGGCCTAGAAGCGGTTTAAATAGAAGGAGGTCAGAGGTGGCTGGCTCATGGCGGGATTTAACGAACCAGCAGGGAGAGAAGGCGCGCTGGATTTTAACACGCTGCTAGTCAGGTGAGAACAGGGAACGGGAGGTCTGCTGTGTTTGGGGCAGCGCCGGAACTGCTTAACGGGAGGGACGGTTTTATTCCTTACACACGGCAAAGTACGATTGTTTTGGTTAATATACCTTTCAGAAGGGAAGCAAACTGGTGGGGGCGATTAGTAACAGGATTTTAGGAGGGGGGGATTCCAAACAAAAACCCTGCCCCATGGTCAACATAATGTTAACAGCTATGATTGGACATAGCGCTTGATGAGTAGTGGCATGGGATATTAATATGAGTCAAACTTGACTGCACATTTGCATATATATTTTTTGCATTACGGAGGGGTGCTGATACTGTGTTTAGCACACCTGGGTAGACTGCTATGTTAGGGCAACTCGCCCAATTATAATGGGCTTGGGACATGAATGTGTGTGTTAATTTCTATCGCACACATAGACATATATATTTATTGTTTTGTAGAAAACTTCCTTATTAATGGGATGGATGGAACAGGAAATTCAGAGCAGATTATCAATACATAATTTGGAGGTAATTTTCAGTATCAGTAATTTTAAGGGTACTGGTTACTGGTGCTTGGGAGGTGGATTAGTGAATTGGATCAGACAGGACCATTGACATTGAAGGAGGGAGTGATGGGAGACTATTAATATATTCGACTTTGGGAGATGGAATTGAAGGGTTCTGACTAACTGCAGTTATAATGAATTTGTATTAAGACTTTTAAGATATATTTGAACGTGTTCTGATCAACTGTGATTATAATGAATTGCATTAAGATGGGATGTGAAAGCATGATATGTTCTCACGAGGCAGTCATGGGCACCAGGTGCACAGTATAGAATTATTGTTATGTTGTTACAAGGGAATTTTATACGCTTGGAACCAGGAAGGGTTCACAGATTGGATATAGGCAGGCATTACTGTTTAAGAATTGAGTTAATGTAATAATTGTGGGGACACTGATTGTAGGAAGGTGGAATCTGACTGCATGGTTGCCCCCACTTTTTTCCTGGTGTTTTGCTGGTTTTGGACTTAGTTGGACTGGGACCCTGCTATTCAGGGCCCCAGTTTATCTGCTTTCTCTTTAAAATTGATTCCCTGTACCTTAGGTACACCACAGATTGGATTCTGGGGTGCCCTTATAAGTCCCTAGTATATGGTATACTATGTACCCAGGGCATAGGTACCCCAGAGGCCTACCAGGGGCTGAAGCATATATTATGCCACCCCTGGGCAGCCTTCCAAAATGACACCACAGGACTGCTACAGCAGCCTGAGTAAGGTTGTGCATGCACCCCTTACTGAGATATAGGTTCACTATATCTCACCCTATCACTGCACATATAAACCTATCAGTCACCCCTATGGCAGGCCTTATCAATCCTGAAGGCAGGGTGCTTGGTTTTGTGTGAGAGGGTGCCCATGCATGAGCAGAGCCCCTCTGCAGCCTTTGGAATCTATCCTCCGGGGTTGTCTGTGAGTGCAGCCTGACCATATACTCTTAAGTGCATTATAACCAAACGGTAAATGCTAAGTTTGGGATGGCTGTACGGAAACATGTCGTGTTTGGTGTCAAACACCTTGGAATCATACCCCCACACCAGTAACTGGTGTGGGAGTATGATCCCACCCTTCTAGAGGGAGAGACATGACAGCACCGGTATACCCGGTACCAGCTAACAGAGCCCTGGCATCACAAAATGGATGCTGCAGCCACAGACACGAGTCTGGCCTCCTGCTGCTGACCGAAACTCCGGCAGGGGAGGCCTGGCCAATAGGTTTCCTGTCACAGGGAGGTGTTACCACCTCCCAGACAGGCTTTAGTGTATTGGGGCTGGGTGGGTGCACTCTCAGAGTGCTTTGAAGTCCTGCACTGGGGGCACATTTGGTGTCCCTGTGCATAGCCCAGTTCAAACCGGTTGCAGGGGCTACCAGCCCCTGCTCTGGCACGAAACTGGACAAAGGAAATGGGTGTAGCCACCCCTCTTTCCAAACCCTCCCATAGGTGGGTCCCCTGAGTTAGTCCAACCCCTTCCTTGGGTATAAGATAGGAACCCCTGGCAACAGGACTTTAGATATCCCTGGACGAAACTCTGAAACTGAATCCTGGACCTTCGATGATCTGTTCAACACCAGATGACTGAAGAATCTCCCTTGGAGTAAAGGAGTTACTCCCCTGCTTGGCAGGCACCAAAGACGCATCTGACCGGTCTGCATCTCCGAAGCTCCCGCCGGACGCCGAAGACTTTGCCACCCAGAAGGTGGGTTTCCAGACTTCCTAGAGGCTGACCCGAGTCCCCAGCAAAGCTGAGACCCATACCCTCGTGGGTATCGTGGAACCAGAACCCCTGGACACCGTGCACATTTGCAAGTGCATAAGCTTCTCGTAGAACCTTGAGGCTGTGATTTGAATTACTTATAGCCCTGACCCCGAGCAGTAAATGCACTGAAGATTGCCGGCCTACCCACTCCGAGTGACCCGTGGGCCGCCATTTTGTGATTCCGCCTTGAGGTCCCTTTGCGATCCCTTGTCCGTCAACTTGTGGGTCCCTGAGAAGGGTAACTTTACTTTGATTGGGCTTTCCTGGTTGCTCCAGACGTGTCCTGACTCTCCATTGCTTGGGGAGTCCCCAGGACCTTGCTGGTTTGTCCCGAAGCATCTTTCCTCTTCCTGAGTGGGTTGCTGTTGCCAAGGCTTGTTGTGTCCAATCCGGGCACCAATGCTGCAGCACTCAACATCCTTTGTGGGACAGCTCGAATCCAGCTCCTGGTTGTCGTCGACGCCTCCTGGTCCTCGTGGCTGAAGAGTCAAGCTTCACCTCTTTCACCTCTTTCACCTGAAACACCCGACATCGGTGGGCATTCGTCTATCGTGCCCCTGGTCACTGGCTAGTGACCCAGACTCTGTCCCCTCTGCTTTCAGGTTCTTCACATCTCCGATCCAGGCTTGGATCTCTTCGGACACTTCGCATCTTCCCAGCAGCAGCACTTCTCTGCAAGCCGTCATTGAAAACGACGACGCGACCCGACACCATTTGACACCTATGCACCCGGCTTCCCTGTGTGAGGTAACACGAGTACTCCGGTGCTCCCGTGGGTGTTGGCCCTAGAACCACCTAAGTCCAAAAGGGTTTGTTCCTAGTCCACTCTGAAGTGTCCCTAAATTCTAAAACTCTAGCCGCGACTTTCCCCATAGAAGCTAACGGAGCTCGCAGCGGTGTTCACACACTGCACACGTCCCCCGTGGGTCCCCTGTGTCACTACCTTGGGTGGTTCCTTGGGGTCCAAGCGATTCTACAGGCTCTAGGCCTTGTGTCTAGTCAAGTCGTGGTTCTTATACCACTTTCTTAATATATGGTTTGGTACGCCCCTAGGGCTAATCGTATATTGTGCTAATTTACTGTGCTATTTTAAGTGTAACTTGTGTACTTCGACCTCTAGCCTCACAAAGAGACTAGGGGATGTGTTTTAGAATAAATACATATATTTTATATATATACCTGGTGTGGTCTCCTTTCATTTAGCCATTCAAGAGATTATAGACTGGTAAAACAAACAGCTTTACACGCCTTCAAGACTTAGCCTGAAGGCTGCTCTCCATAGCTACCACTAGGATAGCTTTCAATAAAGGTTGTCTTTAACCTATCATCAATAAGGGGTTGTTTGGACTGGTGCAAGGTGCCCACTATAATTAGTGGACAGCATATACCAGGCCGACTTCTCACATTGGTGTGCAGCGGTTGGATTCAAGCTTGCCTTTGTTTTACCAGATAATCTCAAGTGAGTGACTAACTGAAAACCACTAAAGGTACCTGAGGTACATATAATTCAAGCTTAAATTACAGTAAGTTCTACTGAACTTAGAGTTGTGTGTCAAGGGCTTAGCACACCCTTTCTACAACTCAAGAGAGTTTAGTAGGCCACACTAGAGTAGGTAGTGCATACACCACACCTCACTAGTGATGTCTTCAAGGCCAGGAACCAGTGGGTCCCTGCCAGAAGCCAATGGGCTTCTACCCTCCAAGTATGACAACCTCCCATTCTTGGAATTGGGAGCATTGTGTAGTACTAGGAAGCTGAAGACAGGAAAAAGTGCAAACACCCAACGCCTCATAGAGGTACTGCTGTTGGATGATCTCAGAAGGCCCACAGGGTCTGAAGGGGTAGGCAGAGAGGGTGGGGCAGCAGATGAGGAAAGGCCAAGGGGTGAAGATACCCATGACCTGACCTCTGAAGCTGACCAGGAAGATGACAATGATCTTAACCTGGGAAGTACAGCTCCTCCTGCAGATGAGGAGGATGGCCAGAATGGCCTCCTCTTTATTCCACCAGGGAGAGTTGAGACTGTGCCTAGAAGGTCAAGATCTCCTTCTCAGGAGTCTAACCATTCTGACACCTCAATAGGGACCTCTGTTTCCTCTCATAGGAGGGAATCCTCTCATGAGAGGAAAGAGAGACTGCTCAAGTATGAAGAAGCTCAGCTTAGAATCAGAAGAGAGCAGTTGGCTTTAGATAGGGAGTTCCTAGAGCTTCAGAAAACTAGAAGACAGTTGGGACTAGAGTCCCATGGTGGCAGCAACTTCCCTAGTGTTAGGGAAAGGTCTCATGACCATAGAAACCTAAGCAAGATTGTCCCTCCCTACCAGAGTGGGGATGACATCCACAAGTGGGTTACTGCACTGGAAAGGGCCTGTAAAGTTCAGAGGGTCCCCCAGGAGCAGTGGGCAGGAATCTTGTGGCTCTCCTTTGCAGACAAAGGTAGAGACAAGCTCCTCACTGTTAGAGAAGAGGATGCAGACAATTACAAAATCTTGAAGAGTGCTCTGATTGATGGGTTTGGCCTAACCACTGAACAGTAAAGGTTGAAGTTCAGAGACACCCAAAAGACTCAGACTCAAGACTGGGTTGACTTTGTAGATTGTGCTACTAAGGCTCTGGAAGGTTGGATAAATGGCAGCAAGGTGCATGACTTTATAGGATTGTACAATTTGATTATGAGGGAGCAGATCCTTAATAATTGTCAAAACCAGCTTTTACACCAGTACCTGGTGGACTCTGATCTGACCTCTCCCCAAAAATTGGGAAAGAAGGCAGACAAATGGGTCAGAATCAGGGTAAGGCCTAAGAATCAGGGTGGTGACCAGAAGAAAGATTCTACCAAGTCCCAAGAGAAAGGTGGGGATAAATCTAAGGATAAGTCCACTACAGGGCCCCAAAAGTCCTCTTCTGGGGGTGGGTCCCAAACTCCTTCCTCTCCTGAAAAGAAACCATATTGCCATGTCTGTAAAAAGCCTGGACACTGGAAAACTGATCCCAGTTGCCCCAGGATTGGCAATAAAGAAAATGTTCCTCCAACTAATACTATCACTCCTCCTGGTACTACTAGTAGTAATCCCCCAGGCGGTAGTGTTGCACCCAAAAAGTTAGGTGCATTCTCATGGGGAACAGAGGTGGGCCCTAGTTTAGACAGGTCTCCCTCACAAGCCTCCTTAGTCTGTGATGGTGGCATGGGATTTGCCACTTTTACCATGGGTCCCAATGCATTGGGCAGGTACAGACTGGAGCCACTGATTAATGGTCAGAAAGCTGTGGCATTCAGGGACACAGGGGCTAGTGTCACCATGGTGACAGCGAAACTAGTCCCCCCTCACCAGCTTTTACCTGAGTTTAAATACCAGGTGACCAACATTGATGGTATCAGCACAGATCACCCCATGGCCATAGTCAATCTCAGCTGGGGAGGGGTCACAGGCCCAAAAAGAGTGGCAGTGTCCCCAAACTTGCCTGTAGATTGCCTGATGGGCAATGATCTGGAAATTTCAGCCTGGGCTGAAGTTGAACACCAAGCCCATCTGAGAATGCTGGGCGTCCCTGAGAGAGTTAGTGGGGCTGTGAGGGCCACAGCCCAACCCCAGGGAAATTTTGGAGTGATGGAGCCTGAAAGAATGGCCCACTCTCCCCCACAAGAGAGCACAAGGGTTGAAGAAAAGTCTTCTTCCCCCCAGACTATAGGTACGGGTCAGCTTCCTCAGGGAACTGATCCTACCCCTAGTGAAGGAACTGCGCCAGAGGTGGTCAGGCCTGTCCTGGCAACACCCCTGATGGCAGGGGACCCTTCCAAGGTGATACCAGTCTGGAGCAGGTAACCTGCCCCTCTCTACCCTGCCTCAGTCAGCCCAGGGCTGCAGAGGTCAGGGAGGTCAGTGGACCCCACAGGGCCCCCTGTCCAGAGGAACCCCCCCATCAGCAGATTAGGGGCACCCAGTCTAGTAGCCCTAGCCAGGTGAAAATTCCTCAACCCACTGAGGGATCCCCCTTACCCTTGTGTAGGGACCTCCCCAGATGGACTCTGCTGGGCAAAGGCAAACCTGGGACCAAAAGGTTCCAAACCTGCCATGTCCCTCCAGTGCTCCAACCAAAGGGACCCAACCCCCAGCTGTAGGCAGCCAAAGGTTGACCCTTAGAGCTAGACCCAACTTAGTCATGGAAAGTAAGGCCCCCATGGTGGCTAGTGATCTGAGGAAGCTGAGGCCAACTTTATTAGGGCCTCACTTCTCTACTCAGACACCCCACCAGCCTTTTACTATGCCAAAACCCACCACAGGTAGTGACTCCAAATGGTGGAGATCATCCCATCCCCTTGGGGTTAGGGATTGCTTTGTGGACCATAAGACAGGGGGTAACCATGCTAGTGCAGGTACTTCCTTATATGGCCACTTAGTAAATAAAGGCTCAACTGGGCAAGGTTAGCCTTATCTCCTTTCGTTTGGGGGGGGTTATGTAGGAAGGTGGAATCTGACTGCATGGTTGCCCCACTTTTTTCCTGGTGTTTTGCTGGTTTTGGACTTAGTTGGACTGGGACCCTGCTATTCAGGGCCCCAGTTTATCTGCTTTCTCTTTAAAATTGATTCCCTGTACCTTAGGTACACCACAGATTGGATTCTGGGGTGCCCTTATAAGTCCCTAGTATATGGTATACTATGTACCCAGGGCATAGGTACCCCAGAGGCCTACCAGGGGCTGAAGCATGTATTATACCACCCCTGGGCAGCCTTCCAAAATGACACCACAGGACTGCTACAGCAGCCTGAGTAAGGTGGTGCATGCACCCCTTACTGAGATATAGGTTCACTATATCTCACCCTATCACTGCACATATAAACCTATCAGTCACCCCTATGGCAGGCCTTATCAATCCTGAAGGCAGGGTGCTTGGTTTTGTGTGAGAGGGTGCCCATGCATGAGCAGAGCCCCTCTGCAGCCTTCGGAATCTATCCTCCGGGGTTGTCTGTGAGTGCAGCCTGACCATATACTCTTAAGTGCATTATAACCAAATGGTAAATGCTAACTTTGGGATGGCTGCACGGAAACATGTCGTGTTTGGTGTCAAACACCTTGGAATCATACCCCCACACCAGTAACTGGTGTGAGAGTATGATCCCACCCTTCTAGAGGGAGAGACATGACAGCACCGGTATACCCGGTACCAGCTAACAGAGCCCTAGCATCACAAAATGGATGCTGCAGCCACAGACACGAGTCTGGCCTCCTGATGCTGACCGAAACTCCGGCAGGGGAGGCCTGGACAATAGGTTTCCTGTCACAGGGAGGTGTTACCACCTCCCAGACAGGCTTTAGTGTATTGGGGCTGAGTGGGTGCACTCTCAGAGTGCTTTTAAGTCCTGCACTGGGGGCACATTTGGTGTCCCTGTGCATAGCCCAGTTCAAACCGGTTGCAGGGGCTACCAGCCCCTGCTCTGGCGCTAAACTGGACAAAGGAAATGGGTGTAGCCACCCCTCTTTCCAAACCCTCCCATAGGTGGGTCCCCTGAGTTAGTCCAACCCCTTCCTTGGGTGTAAGATAGGAACCCCTGGCAACAGGATTTTAGATATCCCTGGACGAAACTCTGAAACTGAATCCTGGACCTTCGACGATCTGTTCAACGCCAGATGACTGAAGAATCTCCCTTGGAGTAAAGGAGTTACTCCCCTGCTTGGCAGGCACCAAAGATGCATCTGACCGGTCTGCATCTCCGAAGCTCCCGCCGGATGCCAAAGACTTTGCCACCCAGAAGGTGGGTTTCCAGACTTCCCAGAGGCTGACCCGAGTCCCCAGCAAAGCTGAGACCCGTAGCCCTTGTGGGTACCGTGGAACCGGAACCCCTGGACACCGTGCACATTTGCAAGTGCATAAGCTTCTCGTCAAACCTTGAGGCTGTGCTTTGAATTACTTGTAGCCCTGACCCCGAACAGTGAATCCACCGAAGATTGCCGGCCTACCTACTCCGAGTGACCCGTGGGCCGCCATTTTGTGATACCGCTTGAGATCCCTTTGCGATCCCTTGTCCATCGACTTGTGGATCCCTGAGAAGGGTAACTTTACTTTGATTGGACTTTCCTGGTTGCTCCAGACGTGCCCTGACTGTCCATTGCTTGGGGCGTCCCCAGGACCTTGCTGGTCCGTCCCGAAGCATCTTTCCTCTTCCTGCATGGGTTGCAGTTGCCAAGGCTTGTTGTGTCCAATCCGGGCACCGACGCTGCAGCACTCGACATCCTTTGTGGGACAGCTCGAATCCAGCTCCTGGTTGTCGTCGACGCCTCCTGGTCCTCGTGGCTGAAGAGTCAAGCTTCACCTCTTTCACCTGAAACACCCGACATCGGTGGGCATTCGTCTATCATGCCCCTGGTCACTGGCTAGTGACCCAGACTCTGTCCCCTCTGCTTTCAGACTCTTCACATCTCCGATCCAGGCTTGGATGATGGATCTCTTCGGACACTTCGCATCTTCCCGGCAGCAGCACTTCTCTGCAAGCCGCCATTGAAAACGACAACGCGACACGACACCGTTTGACACCTATGCACCCGGCTTCCCTGGGTGAGGTAACACGAGTACTCCGGTGCTCCCGTGGGTGTTGGCCCTAGAACCACCTAAGTCCAAAAGGGTTTGTTCCTAGTCCACTCTGAAGTGTCCCTAAACTCTAAAACTCTAACCGCGACTTTCCCCATAGAAGCTAACGGAGCTCGCGGCTGTGTTCACACACTGCACACGTCCCCCGTGGGTCCCCTGTGTCACTACCTTGGGTGGTTCCTTGGGGTCCCAGCGATTCTACAGGCTCTAGGCCTTGTGTCTATTCAAGTCGTGGTTCTTATACCACTTTCTTAATATATGGTTTGGTACGCCCCTAGGGCTAATCCTATATTGTGCTAATTTACTGTGCTATTTTAAGTGTAACTTGTGTACTTCGACCTCTAGCCTCATAAAGAGATGAGGGGGTGTGTTTTAGAATAAATACATATATTTTGAATATATACCTGGTGTGGTGCTCTTTCATTTGGTCACTCAAGAGATTATAGACTGGTAAAACAAACAGCTTTACACTCCTTCAAGACTTAGCCTGAAGGCTGCTCTCCATAGCTACCACTAGGATAGCTTTCAATAAAGGTTGTCTTTAACCTATCATCAATAAGGTGTTGTTTGGACTGGTGCAAGGTGCCCACTATAACTAGTGGACAGCATATACCAGGCCAACTTCTCACACTGATGAATTCTTGTTTTTGAAAAAGAGGAACACCAGTAATTTGTTCATTGATATATTATGTTTTCTTTTAATTTACAGCCCTGATGATGTCCAAGTGTGGACGAAACGCGTTGGCTGATTGATTTGTTACTATATTGTTTGAATCTAACAATTTGAAAGGTTTTTTAAATAAACCACAGAGTTTGAAATTCATCAAAGACTGCCTATGAACCTTTTTTTGCATGAAACCATTACTTGAATAATAGATATGTGAACTTTCAGGATAGGTTACGAATTCTTGTTGATTAGTGGCCCAGTGGCGGTGGGACCATTGAAAGTTGAGCGTGGATGAACTACCTAATCGACTAACCGGTATTACACACCAGTGCGCACACCTCCTAGCCCTCACCGCCTATCGAGTTGGATGAAGGATCTATAATTATGCCAAAATCGCTGTGGCCGCACAATCATATAATTCCAGTGGCCATGGTTATGACCAAGTATCCACTTGCAAGACTCGCGGTGGAAAAGTAAAAAGTTACATGGAGTTCAACCTCAGACTGCAGGAAGCAGAGAGAGGCAGAAGGTACAGGCATAAACAGCACTACTAGCGCTCAGGTTGCAGACAGCAGTAGCGATAACATCACAAAGCTTCGTCAATATAAATGACAGCATCATTTCAAAGAAGGCGTGTTTAGAAGCCGTAGCAGAAATTGTCATCAGGAACCGAGAGCACAACATCAGCAATATGTGTCCCAGAGTCAGCAAATACGGTCCGGTTAGATACATTGTGGCAGTTCAGGCATGTTCTCCCCAAGATTGTCAATTTTTAAAGGCAACACAGATTTTGCTATCAGACACAAGCTTCTTATTCTGAATAAATAAACCTAATTGCCCTCAAACAAAAGATTGTCATTTTCATGAAAAAACTAAATTTTGGTCCACAATCCTAGCTTTTCATTTAAATACTTATTTGCCCCCCAAACATCAGCATGTTATTTCCCCCATGCATTCACCTGTACATGCCATTTCCATCATGTATTCCAAACATTGGGAATACATCTGGCCAGGATGCACAGGGAATTAAAGATGACCCTTTCTGCTAGATGGCGATAAATGGAAGGAGGATAGCACGGTGTCTAAGTGTTGGCTGCACAGAGGAGCAAAATAGTTTATATTTGTTTAAATCAGTGACTTTTGAGGTGCAACACTTCAGCAAACCTTTAACCACCAGCGGTGTGCAAAAGGAACAAAGGGTGTTTTTAGGTCTCGCGCGTGCTTAATTTGTAAAAAGTAAATGCCAGGGCTCTTGTCAAGAGGCTACTGCAGCTTGCAGCACACATTGCCCCTACCATTGGGCCAGTGATAGTGATAACACAACTAGTAACCATCACACTCCTACAAGTGTGACAATTCAGACTATTAATGGCCACCATAGCTATATGAATGGCTTGGGCAGCAGTTAATAGCCATTTCTAATCTATATTGAATAAATAATTAACTGTTGTTGTAATCATCTCTAAGAGGCTGATTACGATGGCGGTTCACCGCCATCATAAGGCCAATTACCGCCCACCAGATTAGGATGGCGGGTGGTATGCCTGGAGGGCGGAAAGCCCGTCCGCCATGGGTCCGACAGAGGCAATCGTTACAATTCCCTGTTGGACCTGCCCCGCATCCACAGACTGGTGGCGGTGCCTAGCAGGCACCGCCCGCCAGATTTGGATGCTGGATCCCCGCCAGCCTTTCCATGGCGGTTCACCCGCCATGGAAAGGCTGGTGGGGATTGACTTCGGGGGCCCATTGCGGGCCCCCCTGTGCAGGGGCACTTTAGTTTTGCACTTGTGGGGCACCTATGGTGCCCCCCTACATTTCCCTCCACCACGTGGCAGGCACCGCACGGTGCCTGCCATGTAGTGCAGGGAAATGCAAAACCTGCATTTTTCCCATTGCGTGGGGTGCTGCAGCCAGCAGCACCCGCCGCAATGTAAAACATGTACACATGCCACAGTGGGGGACGCATTGTAATCTGGCCTGTGGGGCCCCCGACACTATGTTGGGTGGTCCACATCTCCGTTAGGGTGGCGGGCGGACGTGAGTCCGCCCGCCATCCTAATCAGGCCCTAAATTGGTGTGCAGACAGAATATCGAGTAAAAATATCGAGTTGCACAAATATTGAGTAATAAATATCGTCAGCAAGAATATCGTCGTCAAGAATATCGACTTAAGGTAAGTAATATCGATTTTAAAAATAATGAAGTGTTTAATATCGTTTGCAAAAATATAGTTGTTAAAAATATCGTTTTTTAAATTAATGTCATGTATTTTAGTATATATTTTATATGTATGTGTTGTATGATTTTTTGTATAAGAATTGTTTGTATTTTTAATATATGTGTTACATTTTTAGAAGTTATTAATTTTTTTTATTTGAATTTTGCGTTTTTAGTTCCGTAGCCGGTTGTGGGTTTGTAGGGGAATAGGGAGGGAAGTAATTTAATTATGTTAAATTAATTAATTATTTTTTATTTATTAATATTTGTTTAATTTAGATTTTATCATTTTAAATGTGTAAAGTAAGTTATTATTAATTAATTAATAATTGTTTGTTAATTAATTTTAATTAATCAATTGGTAATTAATTATGGTAATTGAGTAATTAATTTTAGGTGTGTGTTGTGGTGTTTATAGGTGTAAAGGGTGGGAAGTAATTTATTTTTAATTTATGGATTAATAATTGGTTGTTAATTATTTGTTATTAATTAATTAGTAATTAATTACAGTAATTGTGTAATTAATTGTATGTGTGTGTTGTGGTGTTTATAGGTGTAAATGGGGGGAAGGGTGGGAAGTAATTAATTTTTACTTAATGAATTAATAATTGGTTGTGAATTAATTTTAATTAATTAATTGGTAATTAATTATGGTATTTTTGTAATTAATTTTAGGTGTGTGTTTTGGGGTTTATTGGGGTAAAGGGTGTCAAGTAGTTTATTGATTTTTTTATTATTAATTTTATGTTAATTGATATTAATTAAATTAATTAACATTTTATTATGGTAATTGTGTAATTAATTTTAGGTGTGTGTTGTGGTGTTTATAGGAGTAAAGGGTGGGAAGTAATTTGTGTTTAATTAATTAATATATAGTTGTTAATTAATGTTAATTATTTGATATTTATTTTGGGTAATTGTTTATTTTTGTGTGTGTTGTTTTTACTTTTAAAGGGGTAAAGGGTGGGTATTAAATACATTTTAATTACTTTATTATTAGTTGTTAATAGTAACAGTTTTTAATTTAAAAATTAGTTTTAATTATGTTTATTATGTTATAGTTTAATTTAGGTGTGTGTTGTGGATATTATAGTGTTAAAGTGTGTGTAGTCAATTAATGTTTATTAGTTTTTTTTATTAATAATATTTTTTTAATTGATTATTAATTATGTTAACTATGGAAGTATATTTAATTTAAAATGTTGAAGTGTTTTGTTTTTGGCGTGGTGTTTTAGGGTAGGAAATAAAATGAATACATTTATGTATTAATTTTTTTGTTAGTAAATATTTTCTAGTTTAAAAAATTATTTAAAAAAATGTATTTATTATTTTATTTTATATAATATTTGTAGGTTTTTGTTATGTTATTAATATTATAATATGTTTTCTTTTCGTAAATTTAATATATTTGATTTTTCATTTTTTAAATATTGTTTATTTTTATGCTTTTTAAAATTTTTAATATATATTTTTTTATTAACTGTTTGAGTGTGAATAGTAATTTTTGTCTCTCCGCTATCCAACACTTTCCCTACTGTTGCACTCACTGGAGTGGAAATAGTAATTTTTACCTCTCCGCTATCCAGCACTTTCCCTACTGTTGCACTCACTGGAGTGGGAATAGTAATTTTAACCCCTTTGCTATCCAACACTTTCCCTACCGTTGCACTTTTTGGAGTGAGAATAGTAATTTTACCCCTCCACTATCCAACACTTTCCCTACTGTTGCACTCACCAGAGTAGGAATACATTTTTACATCGATGTTGTGTCAGTAAACCCTCTAAATTAGCCAGACAGTGCCCCCTTGTTGCAGACTGTCACCAGTGCCGGTGTTGACAACTAAGGGCCTGATTACCATGGTGGTGAACCCGCCACCGGCAGGCTGCCAGTGGCAGGTTCACTGCCATCCTAAGGCCATTCACTGCCCACAGATAAGGATGGCGGGCGGTGTGCTGGTGGGCGGAAAGCCGGTCCGCCACGGGTCCAACAGAGGCAATCATTAAGATTGCCTGTCGGATCCGCCCGCATCCCTGGAATGGTGGCGGTGCCTAGCAGGCACATTAGGATGCTGCATCCCGCCAGCCTTTCCATGGCGGTTCCCCCGCCATGGAAAGGTTGGCGGGGATTGACTTTGGGGGCCCGTTGAGGGCCCCCCTTGTGCAGGGGCTGATTGTATGTGCACTTGGGAGGCACATATGGTGCCCCCCTACAGTTCGCTGCACCAGGTGGCAGGCACCGGCTGGTGCTTGCCACATAGTGCAGGGAAATGCACAACATGCATTTTTACCATTGCGGCGGGTGCTGCAGCCAGCAGCACCCGCCGCAGTGGTAAACATGCACAATGCGACCGCCACAGCGGCGATCACATTGTAATGTCATGTGCGTGACCGCCGCCTCATAGGCGGCCGGTCCCAAAACCGATACGATGGCGGACGTACTAAAGTCCATCTGCCATCGTAATGACCCCCTAAGTGCCAGTGCCGAGCACCGGAAACCACTGGCTCACATTAAGCACTGGGTCTCTCAAAGGAATGAGATTGAGGAGGGGTTCAGAAGATGTCTGACTATAGAAAGCATCACAAGAGTGAAGACAGAGAACAGTGGGATTTTTGGATCTGAATCTTCAGAAAGTCATGTACTCTCACATGATGTGCCACACCTCATTGCTTCTCTATGGAAGTTATTTAACTTGGCTGGGGAGCCCAGGCTTTCAAGGAACCCACCAGGATGTTAGCGTATCTTTAAAGGTGAAAGTATATGCCCTCTGAGTTCCTGCTGCACTACACCTTGGACCAAAAAGGACCTCTTGTGGTACTTATGTACAATTGTGTCTGCTTCATACTTGTCTTAAATTAGCATATAACAGTAATTGTGAATTACCATATTTTGACAAACTTCAACTTGTGTCACATAAAAAAGTCCACCTGGCCAACCAGTGGTCTTTGCTGTCCGGTCGCTTTAGGATGGGTGACAGACAAGGCGTGTGCAGGGGTGTAACACATGCCCCTGCATCCCCTGTGGTGCAGGGGGGGAGCAACCCTCTAGGGAAGGCCGCAACCGTTAAAGAGCTGCCTCATTCAGCCCAAAGCCATTGAATATCTGTGAGCTATGGGAAACTTGGGGGCCCTCACAGCATTCTGCTGGAGGGGCCCATCATTTTGCGTTACGTCACTGGTCTCTTCCTGTGAGGGGACTGTCATAGGTCCATACACTGATATAGCTAGCTAATACTGGTTGGTGATACCCTGAGCCACCCCAGACCTGCTTCCCCTTCATCTAATTCTGCTCACATGTCCATCCACCTATGATGCCACATCTGGGCCAACCAGCTGATTCTCCATATTTACTGGGTGTTAGGGGGCTGTTTTAATTGTTTCCCCAGTTTTTCACAATTTGGAGGGGCCACGGCCACAAAGTTCCAGTTTTAGGGGTGTATACTTTGGGATAAAACTTAGGGCCTGATTACGATGGTGGTCGTAGGCACCTCCGCGGTCCCGTCGGAGGCAGAAAAACAAATTTTTGTTACGCCGGAAGTGGTCATCCCGACCGCCATATTACAATGGGCAAAGATAGGCAGATTTGCGTCCACCACTGTGTTTCCGGATCGACAGGAAAATCGTACCACGCCAGTGTCGGAGTGAACCAATGGAGACAGAAAGCGGGGCAGAAGAGCGCTCCGACTGCCCACCCCATTACGGTGCAGCCATCCGAACGCCGTGGTAAATCCAGCTTATCAAGGATGGCGGAAACAGAAATACAGAGAGCAGAAACTCTACATTCATGCACCTCTCCACGTACGAGGCAGTTGCGGACCCCACCCGAGGTAAGTCAAACACCTATCACGGCATGCAACTGCCTGACATCAACATGACCCAATCACCACTCAGATACAACTTACCTGTCAACCTCAGACCCGTTGATGGACACAGGAACCTATAGGCATGTCACACAACCATGCCGTGCATGAAGGGCCATTGTCACCTCAGCAACGGGGGCTCCAATTTGCGCACACAATGCAGCCATCTGGGCTGGCCTTGGCGGTCAAGTCACAGCAGCGGCGAAGCTGTAGGCAAAGATGCCCATTTGGATGCAGATGGTCCTCAGACCAGTACAGCATTGCCAGATCCATAGGGCATTCTCCAGCCTACAGCCAACCAAAAAGTAGCCCAAAGTAGCCCAAAGTAGCCCAACATAGCTACTCTAAGGAAGGAGGGGCAGGGACAGCCTCAAGCAGGCAGTAAATGTAGAGATCTGTACAGACCATCTCATAGAAGTGGTCTGCGAAGAATGTATGCACTTGCTAAGTCTGAAAATAGCAAGAGAGACAGGAGAGTTGACATGCGCCTGTTGAAATGCATGTGACAAAATTGCACTTTACAAGTGGTGTGGTCACACTTCTCAAGGGGCAGCTCTGATCCCACTGTCAGCGCAAGCACATTGTAATTTTATCTATATAGTGCTTACTACCCCTGAAGAGGCTTTGAAGTGCTGTTTGGCAAGTAGCACGCTATGCTGTAACCCAAAAAGGATTAGTGGTGGAATAGTCTATTGAAATCTGAGTTTATGTGAGCGGTGGATATGTGAGTATGTGAATTGGATTGAAAAGGATAGTGGAGGGAGAGAAGAGGGAAAGGTCTAGAAAGTGTTCATTGTGAGATCATAGTAGGAATATGAGGTGTGGAATGAGCAATAGGAGAGATGGAGGAGGGAAGAGCCTCTAGAAAGGAATTAGAGAGATCATTGTAGTGAAATGAGGTTTGGCCTGATCCAATGAGGAACAGAGGAGGGAATAGTAAAGAAAATGTGATTTTGGAGATTACAGTAGAACAATGAGGTTTGGGATGAGTTAGAGAGTGGAGGCAAATTACATATTAAGAGAGGTACCATGCCATATAATCGCAGGCCATATCATACCCTAAGCAGGCAATGACAGGCTCATACCATACAATGGCAGACCATACCACATAATGTCAGGGCATACCATTCACACCCCACCCCCCCCAGAATATTGTTGTTATGATCTGTAAACTCCATGGAACCAACAGGGTCCGTTTAGGCTCAATTGTATCTTGCAGCACTACATTTCTCCACATGTGTTTGTCCTGAATCACAGAAACACTGACTATCCAGCAAATCCACTTAACTCCTCCAGCCCAGCACTTCCTATTTCCAAATGTAGCAGAAAGCAGAAAAGCAGAATTGAATGCCGATGTGTAATGAAGAGGCCAGTAAGAAAGCGCTGATACATGACCTAAGCACCATAGCAAACCTCCTCCTTGTCACCCCTGCCTTTCCCTTTTGTGAATAACCTTGCACAATTGAATATTGAATAAGTGACTGCTCAGGTTCCCGACCGTTCACTAGTCGGTCTGCATGTCAGCTCCATAATCCACTCTCTGCAAGTCTTTAATTCAGTTTCCTCTGCCTCGCCCCCAATGTGGAATTCATCAACACTGTTTAATAACAAGTTAACTTATCAAAAGTGGAGCAAGGACTGCAAGAAATGTCTGTTGAAATGAGTGTTAGCACATGTTGATGTTATGAAAGAGGTTTCACATTTGAGACTACACCTAGGACGTCTACTGACCCTTGTGTGGCACAGAGGTGGATATAGAAGGAAAGATATCATCAGTGCAGTATCATCGGGGTCCAGCAATGCACGGAAGCCATTGAACCCCAATGATTGCACATTTTCAATAGCCATCCAGGGATCTGCACTCTATTTGTCCTCACTATTCTTTCATGTGTATGCCACTGCCACACTTCTCATGCCTCTCTGTGCCCTTCCCTGTTAGGAATACTGCAAAAATCAATTTACCCTTACCCATCCATCATCACCTTCCCTGCTCTACACCCTGCCCAATCTCTGATACAGGTGCCACACTACTCCCATGATGTCCCTGCTCTAGAATGCCTCAGACTGGTGGGTACACCGAATTCGGTGACCCCAGGTCAAGGATGTCAGATGTTATCTTGTACTCAAGGCAATTGCTAAAGTTTTTTACAGACCACATCAAAATACATCCCCAAACTATGGGTAGGTGAAGCAAGAGAGGGGACAGGCCAATATGCTCCCAGTTCTCCCCGGAACAGATATAAGGTTTTCATTTGTCTAACCGCACAGACCGCAGAAACCACACAAACCAAATTTGCCATGCACAACCGCTAAATGTAACCCCAATTGTGCTTGATCTAGCCTAATCTGGCAACACTGCCCCAGACACTCCACTGGTCACAAAGGGGCCACAGTGTCATTCCCCCTCCCAAGCATTAGCAGCCACAATCCTGACAGCCGATTGGTCACAGATAGGGGGCCAGAGCACAATTGGGCACACTCACGTAGCAAATGAACAAGACTCCACAATACCTGATTTGACGTGCACAAAAGAAATGCAAATTACAAAAGCAACACTCATCTCAGTGCACTCAATGACACACACTCCTCACACACACTCTCCTGTAATGACAACAGAACACACACATGCACTGGTCTGTGGAAAGAGCCAATACACAAAAAACACAGCATTCATCCCACTCAAACTCATTACCCATTCACATCCAATTACATCCCACTGCAACCATAGCTGGACATGAGGGGGCCTCACACCTGTCAAGGCCCATTGTTCAGCCACTGACAGCACTGCATGCGCAATAAGCAGTGTGCTAACACCACTACAACCAGGGACACACATATCTGTTCTCACCATCAGGAACAACAACATCACAAATCATCACAGCACACAGATCACTCTTCATTATCCATGAGTCACTCTTGAAATACCCCTCATTGTACTCTCACGGTCCACCCTCCACATGCATTACAATGAAGATCATGAGGTACAGCACATCTGCTACTAGGAGGAACATTACCATCACCACACTGCACACTCAGAGCACAGCAGACCAAACAGCGAGTACCTGTACATGTCAGGGTGCCAATAACACACATACTGAATGAGCTTCCACACACACTCAACATCAACACACCAAAGGCTATCATATCCAGAGATAGCATACATAAAACATCCAAGCAGGTGGTCAAACAACATATAACACAACCACCCTAGAGCATCAAGACAGTGGGAAAGGTCTTGACTTCCACATCCATGCCCAAAGGAAATCCACTGTGATCATGTATGCAACATCGCAAACACCACACCCCCACCTACATGTAAGTTGGTCACCCTATGTCTACACATATCACTATGGAGACGGATCTGGAGTATGAGAAGCTTGCAGGCCGTTTGAGGAATGCTATTGATAAGGTGGCCCCCGCACGGAGGGAAAGGGTAAGGGATAGAGTGAAGGGCGCCCCTTGGTATACGGAGGAACTAAGAGGGACAAAACAGGCCCTACGCCAGTGCGAAAGGCAATGGCGGAAATCATATGACCTGAAGGCTCGGGAGGAATACAAAGCAAAACTAGCCCTCTACAAAATCTCAATCATTGCAAAGAAATCCGAGTACTATGAGCGGCAGATCAAGGAGGCCAAGGACACTCAGAAAGAGACCTTCAAGGTGCTGAGGGAACTGAGTCAAAAGTAGGAACAGAGGGCGGTTGCCAATCTAGCTGATTGCAATAAGATACAGGATTTTTTCCTGGCAAAAGTCAAGGATATCCTAATAGAAATAGGTAACACCTGCATAAGCTCGTGCCCTTTTTCAGTGGTGGATCCACCAGACTTCGAGGGAGGCTACCTCTCAGTCTTTCCAACACTAGATCTAGACTGCATAGCGCACATTATGGCCAAAGTGAAATCAGGCTCTCCAGAGGACCCCTGCCCTCCTAGGGTGTTTAAAATGATCTTCGATGTGATGGGGCCAGAGATATTGTCCTTACTAAATCTGTCCCTGGTAACGGGGAAGGTTCCTCTCAATTTTAAGGAAGCTATGGTGACTCCGCAGCTGAAGAAAGCAGGGGCAGATGTTAACAACTTGAAGAACTACCGCCCCATATCCAGACTTCCTTTTCTGGCTAAGGTAGTGGAGCAATATGTACATAGAACACTCTCCTCCTTTTTGGAGGAACATCAGCTGCTCCATGCGTGGCAAGCAGGCTTCAGGGCCCACAACAGTACAGAGCTGGTGATGCTCTCAGTGCTGGATGAGCTGAGGCTCGCAGCTGACAAGAGGAAGTCGTCGGCATTGATCCTTTTGGATCTTTCAGTCGCGTTCGACACGGTGAACCATGCTCAGTTGCTGACCCGTGTTCGGGCGCTGGGAATTACTGGCGTTGTACACCAGTGGATTGCCTCCTTTCTAAAGGATCGGTCGCAAACGGACCAAGTAGGGGATTGTGTGTCCAGGAAAGGCGCTCTGCCGTGTGGGGTCCCGCAGGGCTCGGCGTTGTTCCCCCTGCTTTTTAACATCTATTTGCAGCCACTCGTGGAAGCGCTGGCAAAATTAGAATGTCTGGTGTTCAACTACGCCGACGATATGCAACTAATATTATGTATCGACAGCTCTACACAGGCACAGTCTAATGTACAGAACATCCACCGGTTCACTATGAACTGGAAGACCACCAATTCACTAAAAGTAAATCCGGACAAGACGGAGGTATTAGCTATTACCACAGGGGGCGACCCCTGGTCCAACTCCTTCTGGCCTCAAGAGCTAGGTACTACTCCGATACTGATGCCAGTTGTGAAGAGCTTGGGCATCAGGTTGGACGACAAGCTAACACTGACCAATCAGGTGACCGCTGTGGTGGAGAATTGTGTGGGCCTTATGAGGCAACTCCGGAAACTTGTACCCCTCCTGTCCTTTTCCACCATGCGCACCGTAGTGTCAGCACTAATTGTGTCATGACTGGACTACGGTAACGCGCTTTATATTGGGCTATCTGATAAACGGCTGGCTTGGGGAGGGGGAGGGCTTGGTTCGGTATGGGGAGGGCTGGGATAACCCTGAAGGTGACTCTGGGAATGGTAATTGAGGTGGCTACATCAGCCACCTTCTTCTCAGAATGTAGGGGTGGTGGGGGGGTCTTTTTTTCTGTTTCCCTGATTTGGGTGTGGGATCAGGGTGGGTGGACCTTTTCCCCTTCCTCCCCTGTTGGGAAGGGACATCCTCTTCTTGTTTCCTGGGGCCACCCTTCTCAGGGGGGTGGCTGGAAGTTGAAAGTGGAGGGATTCTGGGCAAGCCAGCCCTCTTAACTCTGGTTGGGGAGGGGGGGCAGGAGTGGCAGGCCAGAGGTCTATGGCACACAGGGTAAGGGTCTTTAAAGATGTGGGAGGAGGTGTGGTGATGGGTGGGGTTTTAGAGGGAGAGGAACCTGAGGTCTGAGACGTGGATAGGATAGGATAGGATATATGTTTGTAGAGCGCTCGATTGCCGTGGCGTCTTGGCGCTAGTGTATGTAGAAAGGAAGTATGGCCTGTGTTACCGAAGGACTATATGGTAGTGAACAGCCATGTTTTCAAGTTTTCAATATTTTCGGTGAGTATGTCTCTGAGTGTCTTGGGATGGTTTTGTTGGTATTGTGTCTTGGGTGCTTGTGGTGTGTGTTGTGCAGGGTGTGGTGGGTGTGGTGTGTTTGTGTTTCTTGGAGTGGCATTGATGTGTGCTGCATGCAGACGTCTGGGTGCCTGTGTGCTCAGGTATGCATGTGCCCTGGTCAGGTGGGGGCATTGGGAGGGTGGAGGGGGAAGGGACAGGAGCTGGGATGGGAGGTTGGTAGGTCTGGATGGCTGCTGTCACTGTGGAGGCCAGAGACTGGACAGATCTTTGCACGCCAGCCATGTCCGAATTAATGCCCTCCAGGAACGCAACAACTTTGGACAACTTGTTGCCGTGACCCTGGAGGGCATTCAGGCCTGTAGTCTGACCCACAGAGATCTGCTGCAGGATGTCTATGGCCTCCACACTGAGGGCAGCAGGGGAGACAGGGGCAGGGGCTGCGGTACCTGGGGGGAATGAGACTCTACCCTTCTTAGGGGAGCGGGCCCGGATAGTAGGTTGGGGAGCAGTAGGGAGGGTGGACACAGGACGTGGTTTGGCAGATGGAGGTGCAGATGTTGAGCTTCCTTGATCCATCAACACCATGGAGTCACCGCTGGAGTGTGATGTCGTGGAGCTTGGTGGTACTCCTGTCCCCCTCTGAGGCACTGGTCCCCTCCGTGTCGCTCAACTTTCGGGGACCACTCATGCCAACTGCTTCCCCAACGGTGTCGGGCCCGTCTCCTTCCCTGCCCTCGGTAGATGCTGTAAGAGATGGAGACATAGGTTCAATACAATGGCCTTGGCACAAATATGAAATCAAATAGAAAACCAACTCATTACACATCAGAATAGGAAATTACTTGTTTGAGTACTGGCTGCATCAGCACAACCTTTGGCATGATAACATGATGTATTGACACATGACTTGTGTACATTCATGCAACATGATGCATTGACAATGCCAAATCCCATTGCATGTGCCAACATTTACATCTCACATCCAATTGTGTGTAGCTACACCTATATGCTTCCTATCAAGCAAACTACACATCCAATTGTGTAGTGTCCCTCTGACGTTATGATGAAAGCCTAACCACCACACATGCAAACTGAAACTTGCAAATAGGTAATTGACCTTACATGCATACACTAATATCTCTTAGTACTGCAGAACACCTACTTGGGATCATTTTCAGACGTTCTTAAAAATACATTTTAGGTTTTTTTAATAACCAAATGTATTTTTTATGATGTAACATGCACTGTATGTGTAAATGATATTAGGTAATCATACAATAAAGAATATTACACACATACTTGGGATCATTGGCTTCACAATCTAAACGCGTCACTGACATGGAAGTGGACACCACACCTGTATCACACCCCCAATCATCAGGCTCACTGCTGTCCACTGCCAGATGATGCAATTGAGATATACACATCAGCGGACTCGACATGTGTCACATGTAGTTTGGATAAATGTAACTAAGCACCATGTACAAGTGTTAAAAAACAACAAGGTACATTAGCCTGTCAGTCAAGGGCCTTGCATGTGAGTAGAAATGATACACCAGACATATGTCAATGTCAGGGCAAGCCTTGAAGGACAGAAGGCATCAGAATGAGTCTTTACGGGAAGATGAGAGTGGCCTCTACAAGGACAGTGAATGTGTGTTCAAAGCCATTGTCTGGTGTCTGTCATCCCTATGTTGTGCTGACTGCTGACACACTGAACACATCAATGTCTCAAGAGCTCACTCCATGATGCAGATTAGTATCCACAACATGACCTTGCACTAATGCACATGTACACCCCTCCTCAATACACACAGAGTAAGCACTGCCACTCAGATTGACATGGGCTAACTTGCTTGCAATGTACAGTACATTACTTTTTAAACATACCAAAATTCCCTACACACTGATCCCATCCAACCATGTCAACCCTTAGGCATAAACACATTCACCCAATACTCACATACTGCTCCATTGCATCAGCCTTACACTATCTGACCATCACAAATACATATTGCCATGTACACTGTGTCCAAATTGACATCACCTAATGCATAACTGTTCTCATTACCATCTACACCATCAGCGCATGTGTGCAGCTGCTGTGATTGTAAAAGACACACAATTGATGGACGGAATGCAGAACAAATCAAAACATTCACCCCCAGTCAAGAGATCTGGGTTAAATCCATCATTCTTTTGCTCACCATGCCACCCCAGTTTAGACCTGGCCATATGCAAATCAGTCTTGACCCTGTGCCTCATGGGAACAGTCCAGCCCGAACTGCCAAGCCAGGTCCTCCCTGGACCGGAAACAAGCATTCTAGGACCGGTTTCGGGGTTTCACCCCTCTTCAGCCAGGATAGCTTGATTCCAGTGGCACAGTGAGCCCAGGACCCACGTCTGGGCATACCTGGCGCACTTAGGGCGAGAAAGCAAAAGACACACAATTGATGGACGGAATGCAGAACAAATCAAAACATTCACCCCCAGTCAAGAGATCTGGGTTAAATCCATCATTCTTTTGCTCACCATGCCACCCCAGTTTAGACCTGGCCATATGCAAATCAGTCTTGACCCTGTGCCTCATGGGAACAGTCCAGCCCGAACTGCCAAGCCAGGTCCTCCTGGACCGGAAACAAGCATCCTAGGACCGGTTTCTGGGTTTCACCCCTCTTCAGCCAGGATAGCTTGATTCCAGTGGCACAGTGAGCCCAGGACCCACGTCTGGGCATACCTGGCGCACTTAGGGCGAGAAAGCAAAAGACACCCAATTGATGGACGGAATGCAGAACAAATCAAAACATTCACCCCCAGTCAAGAGATCTGGATTAAATCCATCATTCTTTTACTCACAATGCCACCCCAGTTTAGACCTGGCCATATGCAAATCAGTCTTGACCCTGTGCCTCATGGGAACAGTCCAGCCCGAACTGCCAAGCCAGGTCCTCCCTGGACCGGAAACAAGCATCCTAGGACCGGTTTCGGGGTTTCACCCCTCTTCAGCCAGGATAGCTTGATTTCAGTGGCACAGTGAGCCCAGGACCCACGTCTGGGCATACCTGGCGCACTTAGGGCGAGAAAGCAAAAGACACACAATTGATGGACGGAATGCAGAACAAATCAAAACATTCACCCCCAGTCAAGAGATCTGGGTTAAATCCATCATTCTTTTGCTCACCATGCCACCCCAGTTTAGACCTGGCCATATGCAAATCAGTCTTGACCCTGTGCCTCATGGGAACAGTCCAGCCCGAACTGCAGGAAAACAACTACTGTGATGCCATGCTGCAGGTAGCCAATTAAAGGTTGAGCTGGAATGCTGTCATCTGTATCATTTGGCTCTACACAACACATAGGACAAGTGTAACCTCTGCTAACTTAGTGCACCCTGAGACCTCAATTGGCCATAACTCAAACCACTGCCACACCATCACACCATCACACGAGTCACAATAGTCTGGGAGCCACACTGCACACACAATGATGACAAGTGTACTGTGCTAGACAATTCACAGCCCTCTTTTCATGTGTCTGAATGGGTCAGTTCAGACATCATTCTCCAGATGGAATCTGCAAACATGGTAAGATTTTTTAGGCTGACACTGGCCATGTCAATGATACATGATTTGGAAACAGTTGTATACACCCGGCACCTCCTGCCATTCCCACTCGATCGACTTTCAACAGTTTGCATCACACCTGAGAAATCTCTGAGCTTCCTGGGTTGATGATGGCTGGAATTAAGGTAGTCAGTCATGCACAAATACTCACCCCAACTTGCTGCTGTTGGGCCCTCAAACGTCCATCCAGCTCAGGCTAGGTCACCTCCAGAATGCAGGCCATTAGGGGGGGTCAAGGTCCGGCGCGCCAACCTGCCACTTCGAGGGGCCAGCCCCAGCTGCATCTCGGCGACATTCTTGCTGGGGCGGCAGATGTCATCCCACCTCTTGTTGCAGTGGGTACTGCACCAGTCGGAGACCCCCAGGGTCCGCACCTTCCGGGCGATGCCCTTCCATATGGCCTTGCGCTGATGGACTTCAAGCTGTAGGCATGGGAGACATGGAGAAAAAGTATTTTCAACAATATGTAGTGGGCCTTTGTGTGCCAGTTCATACATAGGAAGTTTGATATTGATTTAGAAACACCTCACAGGGAACAGGTGCACAAAGTGACAATTGGCCCAGTCATCAGTGTAACTGTACAATTGCCAAACCTCATTCTGTCTAACTCCTCATTGCATGCAGTCGGGGATCTTGGGGAAGAAGGCTCTACACACCATTGCACCATAACCGTGAAGTCATTATGCAAGTCAGAGTAGCAAACATGATTCAGAGCCAAGCAGAGAACAATATCTGAGGTAAAAGTGTCAAAGAGAGCTACACTACTTACAATGGGGCAATCCTCTCCAAGACTTAAGTGCAACATATGGAATGTCATGTATGGGCCATGTAGTGGTCCTACAATAAAGGCATCTACATTGGCTAGCATTCTGAGGCACATACTACTGCACAATTACATGAGCTAACCATTCACATGAATCAAGATAATGCACACATTCACTTACCGGTACCTCTGGTGCACCATATAGCCGCCCGTACTGACCAAAGAGCACGTCCACCAGGAGATCCAGCTCCTCTGGGGTGAAGGGACGGGCCCTAACATTCTCAGTACAAGCCATGAGTGCTCCCAGAGATGCAAAACAGCAGCAGTTGATGGGGAGACATAGCAGGCAGCAGTGTCTGTAGGCAAGTGACAAATATGCCCATTTGCCACCCATACATAGGCCACTAGGATGGTTTCAGTGCTATTCCGCCATTGCCATTGGTCTACCACAGGCGCACACTACAATTGTGTCCAATGGCAGTGACCGCAGTGGCTGAGCATTCCTACTGCGATTTTAAAATCCTCAGATGCCGGCCGCGATGTCATGTCCCATTGGCTGCCATGTTATTCACATAGGCGGTGTAACACCACAGGGATGAGAAACTCTCCACCGCATCGCTGGCATTTTACAATTGTCTCCAATGGCCGGGACCGCTGTGGTTGACACCTACTGTGCGGGTGACACCATCTGGCATTTGCGGTTCTTGAGTAACAAATTGCAGCATTAAGCTCTACACAAAATCAGACATCAAGGGCACTTTGTGAAGGGACTTGAGAGTGTGACATACATTTTTTACATCCAACACATGAAATAGCTGTGCCCAGAGGTTTAACAACATTGCTTTGCGCTTCCTCAAAAGTCAGTGTCATCCATGTATGCATGGACACACATTTCCAGTGGAGTTGTGTTTCCTTGTTGTGAATGTGGCAAGGTGTGTAATGCAGACTCCTCACACAGGCAAAATGGACTAAACACAAAATGTGCATATATGCTGTACACAGTGCTGTAAAATATTGATGTCTTGTCCTGTTTTGAGTTAAAGGTGGACTATAGGGATGATGCTGTGCATCATTTACATCAAGGTGTGTCATGCTAAGAGACAACAGGTATATCCACCTCTGGCTTAATGCTTTGTGCCACCTGTGATGTGTACCCCACCCACATGGCTGAGTACCCATGAATTTGCAATGTACCATATGTCTGTCATCTATGCCATTACCCCATTCTGGTAGTTAGTATGTGCATCTTATCATCCTAATTAACTACATGATGCCAATGTATGTATAAAAGTCACACGTGAATGACAATGATTCAACATGACTATAAATCTTGTGCTGGTCTGAGTCATCGTGTACGCTGTAACCAACATCTCATCTTTGCCTATTTCCACACATGTGTCCCCTGCCAGAGGGAGAAGGAGACAAGCGCCTGTCTATCGGCCTTTTCCAGACCTGTTGACCATGGAGGAGCGAGACATCATCAAGAAGTTCCGACTCAATCACCTGACAATTCAAGAGCTATATCGGCAGTTGGCGCCTCAGTTAATGGATCACAGAACCTATCCCACAGCTCTGACCCCAACAGTGAAGGTGATGGCCACCCTGCATTTCTTTGCCACTGGTTCATTTCAGTACACGGTGACTACATCAGGTGGGATGTCACAACCGATGATCAGTATGGTGTTGCGTGATGTCCTGTCTGCATTGATGAGACACATGGACAGTTATATACATTTCCCAAGAAGAGGAGAGTTGATAACTGTGAAGGGCGACTTTTATGATCTAGGTCGCATCCCACATGTTGTAGGAGCCATTGATGGCACACACATTGGCCTTGTTCCACCTTAGGCACGTGAGCAAATCTATAGGAACCGTAAACATCATCATTCTATCAACGTGCAAGTGACTTGCCTAGCAGATTTGACCATTTCACGTCTGTGCAAAATTCCCAGGGTCTGCCCATGATTCCTATATCATGCGGAACAGCAACATACCACAGTCGATGTCACAGCTTCAAGCGGAGAGGAGCTGGCTTGTTGGTGAGCGAGATGTGTCATTATTTTGATTGTGTGATGTGACATGCTGACCTCCTCAGCAAAAATATTGATTCTGATTGTACATCTGTATGTCTCACAACTAGGCGACTCAGCGTATCCAAACCGGCCTTGGTTGCTGACCCCACTGAGAAATCCAACAACACTAGGGGAAGTCCGCTTCAATGATGCCCATGGGAGGACACGTCGGGTAGTGGAGCGGGCTTTTGGGCTCCTGGAAGGCCAGATTCCACTGTTTGGGCAAGACCGGTGGAGCCCTCCTCTACTCACCCAAGAAGGTGTGTCAGATCACAATTGCATGCTGCATGCTCCACAACCTTGCATTGAGCAAGGAGATCCCTCTGATTCTGGAGGATGGGGACCAGCAGGAGCCCCTGGGTGAGAATCCTCACATGGCCAGTGAAGATGATAGTGGCGAAGAGGAAGGTCTTGACCTGCGTCGGCAGCTCATCAACTACTTCCCTTGAGTGTAAGTATGCAGTAAGATGGCATGGCTGTGACAGTTGCATTTGCTGTTGTGGTGAAGCAGTGAGGATGTGGTGGGATGCTGACTGTTTGGTGTGCACAACTGTGGGCTACTTTGTGCATAGCTGTTTTTGGATGAACTCTTAACTGATGTATACTTTTAAGGTGTAGGTATGTATTGTCTGATCTGATCCTTGTACTGTGTACTCCAGGAGTGGAGTGTTGTTGTGACATCGTAGAACTGCTCAATTAAATCTCCTTGTTGTGTTGTTGTAGGTCCCTTCGCCCTGTCATTTTACAATCTGACATGTCGGTGTATTGACATCATCTGCAGAATGATGCTGGTCTGCCATGCAAAATGGACGTGAGGTGTCCCTGGGAATTTCTGACCCAGACTTTGTGAGTACAACTCAGCTCTGCAAGCTACTTGCACTGCGATAGGATGGATGTTTCAGGTACAACTTGCTATTTCTCATGTGTTGTGTGTTGGTGATTATCCTATGTGTTCCATCGTGTTCCTCATCACATTGTGTCTGCAGGCCAATACATGTTTCCCAATGTGTGTCATTATTGTATGCAACAGAAATCATGTGACAACACGTACACATGTCCTAAGGATATCCAGAAGATGCAGCCACACCTGTTTGGAGTGTACCACTGCAGAGTTGCAGTTTTGATCCCCTGTTGCTGTGACTGTTTGGCTATGTGAAGTTTCTTGGGGTCTACTTGACATGTCTGTGGCTGCACTGATGAAACATCAGTATTTTTACTCTGGCATTGGACAGTCCATGATGTTTCCTAAACATACTTGTATCTGAGATGTTGCTATGTGTAAACGGTGGTACTGCATGTTCCACTAGTGACACGTGTAATGTCACTGTGTGGATGTGCTTCTCCTCCTAACCACCTACGGGTGTAACACTGTAATGAAGATATGTGTGTACTTTAGACTTCAAGGTCTGTTCATGTTGACATTTTTGGTATACTCATCTGCAGTGTTAGCTTGCACTGCACCTAGTGGCTGCCACACATAATGTCATCAGTGGTACAGTCGCAGTCAAGTTCATGTAGTACGTAATCGGAAAGACATACAACTTAGACAAAGGGATGTGTGATAGGTGTATTTATTTAGGTACATATGGTGAGTTCAAAAAAGTGAAAAACAGTGGGAAGGTAAACACAGAGGGGTTCAGTTGTAAGTGATGGTAAAGGAACACATTAGAGTTGTTACCGCATTTGGAGTAGTCCACAGTCCAACAGACTCCTGCCATCAGAATGGAAATGTGTGACAGGATAGTCCACAAAGTCAATGTTCTGCGCACAACTGGTGAGATTATGGATGGCTCTGCTTCCTGGCTTGGGGTGTTGCATTGCCACTTGAATCTCCCGTCGGGTTTCTCGGACGTCCCCGCTTACGTTTTAGGGGGCTAGGGGGGTTCCACTGCTGCAGGCTCTGAGGTGTCTGAGGACACAGCGTGTGCCAGCTCCTCTCTCCCTGTGGCAGCTGCAGAGGTTGATGATGTAGATGTAGGCTGGCGGCTGGATAAAGATGTTGTGGGAGGAGGCGTGACTTGAGCTGCATTGATGTCCCTCAGCACCCCAACGAGCTGGCCCATATTCTCAATAAGTTGTCCAAACTGGTTGTCCATGGACAGCTGCAGCAGCTTGATCTCCCGAAGCTTCCTCCAGGACTTGGCCCATCTGTCCTTGGTTGTTTTCATAGGCACCAAGGACTCTGGCAATGGTGGCCAGGGCTTCAGTGTCAACAGTGGTCTCAAATGCTTGGCCCCCAGTGGCCCTCCCACCAGCCCTGCCCCCCGGAACTGTGCCATTGGCTGGGCCTGCACCCGCACCCTGTCCCCTGCATCCTCAGTGAGCGTGGTGTTGTTGCTCACCTCTGGGACGGTTACTGTGATGCAGGAAGCGGTGAAGGTGGTTGGTCCGCAGGTAGTTGGGGAAGTGCTCAGCGTTGTTGAAGCTGCTCTGGTGGGAGTTGTGGTGGTGGGGCCAGTGAGACCCACTGATTGTTGTCGCCATGGCTGGCCAGAAGGGCCAGGTTGGCCCTCCATGTCCGAATATTGGGGAGATTCAGCATCCGAGTGTTCACGATCCAGGGGTGGAGACTGGCTTTGCTCAGTGGTTGGAGTTTCAGCTGCTGTTGATTGCGATCCGCCTGTTGGAGAAATGTTACATTGCTAGGATGCTGAGTGCATTCCATAAAATTTTGTGACACAGTGAGTAATGGTTTGAAGGAGACAAAAGGCTTGGCCTTGGACATTAAGGACATTATCCATGTTCTTTACCTGTATGACATGCAATAGTTGTAATTACTTGTTTGTTTGTTTGTAAACTGCCATGGACACAATGATTATTGTACATCTTAATATTGCCTGTTTCAATAGACATGTCATGACCTACCAACTTGATGCTCAGCCACTGTAGTTTTGGCATGTGCATTGTTCATTTTGCAATACCATATTTTCAATATGCATGCATGTTCCAATTTGTGTTGTCCATTTTGCAGTGCTCATCATATGTGCTGTGTTCATTGAATGAGTGTCCATGCATGTATTGTGGCCATATCACCTTCATGCTTTCCATCCTTTTTGCACATATCATTGTGCACATGTTGTGATATGTCTCAAATTTTCTTTCCTGGAGCCTTAGTGATTGAAAGTGTGAGTAGTCAGACATGCACTTGAGCATAGCTATGTATGCAGTTGATGTGAAATTTGGAGCAGTGTTGACATGGCAGCCAAGAGAGGAATGTGGTGAGAGCAGTGTTACATGCTATTCAGGGGCGAGGCAAGGGAGCATAAAATGGCTACCTACCTGTAAGGTGAAGCAGAGGAATGAAATGGCTACCACATGGAACTCGGGTGGGAGGAGAGTTCCATCCTGTTCAGGTGTGAGGCAAGAGGGCCTGGTGGGAGTTGTAGTGCTGGCTGCCTGTCCCCATACCCCCCTGGAAAGATGGCTACCTACCTGTAAGGTGATGCAGAAGAATGAAATGGCTACCACATGGCTCTGTGGTGGGAGGAGAGTTCCATCCTGTTCAAGGGTGAGGTAAGAGGGCCTGGTGGGAGTTGTAGTGATTGCTGCCTGTCGCCACCCCCCCCCCCTAGTAAGATGGCTACTACCTGTAAGGTGAAGCAGAGGAATGAAATGGCTACCACATGGCACTGGGGTGGGAGGAGTGTTTCATCCTGTTCAGGGGTGAAGCAAGAGGGCCTGGTGGGAGTTGTAGTGCTGGCTACCTGCCCCACACCCCCCCTAGTAAGATGGCTACCTACCTGTAAGGTGAAGCTGAGGAATTAAATGGCTGCCAGGTGGCTCTCCGGTGGGATGAGTGTTCCATCCTGTTCAGGGGTGAATCAAGAGGGCCTGGTGGGAGTTGTAGTGCTGGCTGCCTGCCCCCCCCCCCCCATCCTCCTAGTAAGATGGTTACCTACCTGTAAGGTGAAGCAGAGGAGTGAAATGGCTTCCACATGGCTCTGTGGTGGGAGGAGTGTTACATGCTGTTCAGGGGTGAGGCAAGAGGGCCTGGTGGGAGTTGTAGTGCTGGCTGCCTGCCCCCCCCCCCATCCTCCTAGTAAGATGGTTACCTACCTGTAAGGTGAAGCAGAGGAGTGAAATGGCTTCCACATGGCTCTGTGGTGGGAGGAGTGTTACATGCTGTTCAGGGGTGAGGCAAGAGGGCCTGGTGGGAGTTGTAGTGCTGGCTGCCTGTCCCCACACCCCTCATAGTAAGATGGCTACCTAACTGTAAGGTGAAGCAGAGGAATGAAATGGCTTCCACATGGCTCTGGGGTGGG
Organism: Calotriton arnoldi; assembly: GCA_963921515.1. Lineage (NCBI taxonomy): Eukaryota > Metazoa > Chordata > Amphibia > Caudata > Salamandridae > Calotriton > Calotriton arnoldi. The sequence goes on from CAWUFW010008762.1 coordinate 211,535, forward strand.
AGGAGTGTTCCATCCTGTTCAGGGGTGAGGCAAGTGAGCATAAAATGGCTACCTACCTGTAAGGTGAAGCAGAGGAATGAAATGGCTTCCACATGGCTCTGGGGTGGGAGGAGTGTTCCATCCTGTTCAGGGGTGAGGCCAGAGGGCCTGGTGGGAGTTGTAGTGCTGGCTGCCTGTCCCCACACCCCTCATAGTAAGATGGCTACCTAACTGTAAGGTGAAGCAGAAGAGTGGAATGGCTGCCAAGTGATGATGGGGTAGGAGGGGTATTCCATCCTGTTCTGGGTTGAGGCCAGAGGGCCTGGTGGGAGTTGTAGTGCTGGCTGCCTCCCCCGCACCCCGGTAAGATGGCTACCTACCTGTAAGGTGAAGCAGAGGAATGAAATGGCTTCCACATGGCTCTGGGGTGGGAGGAGTGTTCCATCCTGTTCAGGGGTGAGGCAAGTGAGCATAAAATGGCTACCTACCTGTAAGGTGAAGCAGAGGAATGAAATGGCTTCCACATGGCTCTGGGGTGGGAGGAGTGTTCCATCCTGTTCAGGGGTGAGGCAAGTGAGCATAAAATGGCTACCTACCTGTAAGGTGAAGCAGAGGAATGAAATGGCTTCCACATGGCTCTGGGGTGGGAGGAGTGTTCCATCCTGTTCAGGGGTGAAGCAAGAGGGCCTGGTGGGAGTTGTAGTGCTGGCTGCCTCTCCTCACCCCCCCTCCCCCTAGTAAGATGGCTACCTACCTATAAGAAGAAGCAGAGGAGTGAAATGGCTGCCAAGTGAGGAATGGGGTGGGAGCAGTGGGTACTACATATGTGAGCTTTGGACATGATAGACTATGTCAATGGTTGTACAAAACAGTACATGACAGTGTGGTGGCAGTTTTGTAGTTGATACTTACCAATCTCAGGTCCCCCAGTTATTCCTGTAAAACTCTCTGGATGCAGGATGGCAAGCACCTTCTCCTACCATTCTGTGAATGTTAGTAGAGGAACGGGAGGTCACCCGCCAGTCCTCTGAGCCGCCTCGTGGTTCCTGTTGGCTTGGACTTTTACCCGGGCCTTGAGGTCATGCCACCTCTTCCTGATGTCCTCCTTTGTGCAAAGGGTGGAACCTACAGCATTGACTTTGTTAACTATCCTGTCCTACACTTGATTCTTCATGGCAAGTGGAGTCTGTTGGACTAGGGTTCCAAACAAATATGGTTCAACTCTAATGATCTCTTCTACCATCATTGACAACTCATTGTCAGTGAATTTGTGCATTTTTTGTCACATGGTGAATGGTGTCAAAAAGGAATACTAGTGGAAATAGTGATGTGGTGGTGAAGGTATAAAAGGTGGTTCAGGTGTGTGGTTGAGGAGGGTTGGTGTGTGGTGATAGGTGGGTGTGATGGTTTGCACTGTGATATGTCTAGTCTCCTAGCAGCGGTGGTGTCTGGGCCTTCAATGCTGTCTTTTAGCAAAGGATGCTGGTCAGGGATGGGGTGTGTTTTATACTCTGCAATGTGGGTGTGTCCACCTTAGGAATGACCATCAGCTGTGTTTTTCCTTGCTGACTTTGCTATGGGCATTTTTTTTATGTTGGCTTAGCAGGACCGCGGCGGTCGGATCGCAGAGTTCGTTGCAACAGGGCCGCCGTCTCATCATATTTTGCTCCACGGTCATGCTGCTGGGGAATCAGCGATTGAGTATGGACAAAATGCCTTTCCATCCGCCTCGGTCGGAGATTCAGGCTTTCCAACCGTGGCGGTCGGATTTTTTATAATCCGACCGCCACGGACGGATTTTTCAGTCCATGTATTGTAATGGGACCGTCGGATATTCCCCGGACCCGGCGGGCATTTTTTTCCGAAACCACAGCAGTTGAAAGGCAATTTCCTCTTTGTATATGTCCTGCAGAATGCAGCACACCTGCAAAGACGAAAAAATGAGGAGAAATAAAAATATTTCTCCTTGTTGCTCTAGCATCAGGAAGGGACAGGATTTTAGCGCAAATCCATGTCTACAAAGCTATGGATTTGTGTCAAAATCCACAGGTGGATGCACCGGAATGCCTGTGCACCAGTGGCGGAAGACCTCCTTGACGCAAAGTAACGTAAGGCAGTCTTTGAGCTGCATCGTAATACATTGGGTTACAATCCAATGCAAATTGTGATTTCATTGTATTGTAAATACGAGCTCTAGTATGCATTAAAAAAGTAACGCAAACCCAACGCAAAGTGTGTGTAAATCTGGGCTGTGTGGATTTGAACCCGATACATAATTTCCCCATCTTTTCAGCAGAATGGCGCTCGACAGTAGTGTGCTGCCTCTCTACCTGCAAAAGCAGCCTTGACGTAGGCTGCGTCGAGCATGTCTATACGTCTCCCCGCATGATGTCTCTCTGTTGTTCTCAAACCTGGAAGCCGAAGGATCTCTTCCTTAGCCCCCTCGCAGCAGCATCTAATTAGCAATACAGGGCTGCAGTTTGCGGCCCCTGAGTGGCAGGACTTCGACTGCACCAGACAGCCTGGAAGCAGGATCACAACCAAGCCATTCCCCGCCTTGTCAGAGGCAGGCTGTCAGTAATGGCGCCTTTCTGGCTTTAATAGAGTTAAGCGCCACTTAGAGGCGGAACTTTGGCGCATTATGCAGGCCAGCGGCTGCTCTGTTCCTCCAGCAGTCTTCTGCGTGGGCGACCAGTAATACTGCCCTACTGTGTGGACACTCCGGTGGATTCCAGCGGTACAATTGACTTGCAAATGCTGTTTGAACTTTTCCAGACAAGTTTTCATCATTATGAGCTTAATACACTAATGTGTTATTCTACTCAAAATAGTTCATTTTGACTTATCGTCGCGATGCGTGTCCATAGAGCTCTTGCGTTGACGCGCTGAAGTGAGGGAGTACCACCGGCGAAGTCACCAAGACGAATCAGGTCACTTCGTTAGAAGTGCCACAAACAATCCTCTTTGGGAAACAGAACCGGAAGCTCACACTTTGATAGCTCTCATGGTCTTCTATTCCTAGAATGTTGACCAATCAGTACCAGCTGTGTACACTCTCTCATGCAAACTCTATGATTTTTAGCTCCCTTCTCAAATCAAACAAAAAAAAGATGGCAAGACCTAACCTGAATTTTACTGACAAGACCCAAAGAGGCCAAAACCGGTCCAGGGAAGCTTATGTTTCTTTATGCTCATGGCCTGGCAGTTGGGACTAGACTATTCCTATTGGAGCAGAACCAAGGCTAATTTGCATATGGCTGGTTCCTGTCTGAGGTGTCATGGTGAACAAAGAAATGATGTACTGGATGACAGCCGAGTAATTACCAATGGCAATGAGTCAATCATTCCACTCAATGCTTTTTTTGTTTACCTCTTTACGCAAAGGCTGCTCTGAGTTGAAGGTGTAATGTACCCGAGTGATTCTGTTAAGCTAAGATCAATACTGAGGGCATCAGTGTAGATTTGCCTCACACCTGTGGTGTGAAGGAACACAACCACAAGTGTACCATTTCTGGACACATATTTCACGCTATTCCAGAGGGGTTCTTGATGGGTAACAGCAAGGCCAGTATTATGTGCGGTTACCAGTAGTAGTAAATATCATACATGTAACAATGGAATTTACCTCGTGCAATGGAAGAGACGGTGCATACGGAAGTGGGTGGTTGCCATTAGATGCTGTCAATAAAGTTTCACAGGCAGTCAGTAGCGGTTGCATGGCCAACATGGGCTTTGCAAGCATCGCGTGGAACCGTTGATGCCCCCATGCACTGCACACTGTTGGAGGTCTCATTTGCAGTATTAAAATTCCCACAGGTCGAGCCATAGAGGTTATACTAGTGACGACAGGGTGCTAACTCAACTTCCAGCTCCACCTATAAGATGCCTACTCATTGGGTGTGTCACTCTATAATGGGAGTCTTAGAGTGCACAGTAAGGTGGTGTGCCTGTGCAGATCTTGCAGAGGTGATGGTTCAGATTGGAGCCGACCTATAACCTCAAACTTAATTGGCCAGGTACAGTACCTTCATGGTCCAGACAGTTTGCTTTGAGATTTAAATTGACCAATCCCAATCCAATCCTGGTTCTGGAGAGATGAGGTAGCTGACAAAAGAACAAGGCCATGAGTATCAATAGGGATTGCATACAAAACGAGGGAATGAAGTAAGCGGAGCAGTGTATGATGGGAGTTGTAGTAAGTGTAGTGAAAAGGGATGCATTGAACAAAAATTGAGGACAGATATTGTGTAGCTTTGATTGTAGGATTTGTTGGAGTTATAATTATTGTGGTTCTCATGATGTTTATAACTTTTGATGAGAAGTACCTCAAGTTAAATACTGAATCAATACACTTGCCTGCTTGGAGAGGTGTACTGTGAGGCACCAAATTAGGAACGTAACTTTCTTGTACAAGTGTACTAGCAAGGCTCAGTGGTCATTCCTTAGTGCACAGGGAGTGGACACGCTGTATAGTGACTTTTGCCAGGTGAGAGCTCACATAGTGCAAGAGAAGGTAGAATTCTTGTTCTTTAGAAAATGTTTGTGTAGTCAAAGCAGGCAAACAGAGTAAAGATTAAAAAGAGACTTCAGAGCGATTGGAGTGTTGTGTCAGTGCAATGCTCTGCAGTGATTGGCTGGTGGACGGCGAAACCGTTCTGTGATAGGACGACCTTTGACAGAGATGCACTAGGACTGGTGGACGGATTAGAGTGATTGTGGGTATGAGAAAAGTGAAAGTTTGAACCTGGACTGCTTGTGGTTGTTGTTGCAATGGAGAATTTGTTGTCTTAAAGAGATAAGAATGCAAATAAGGAAGAGAAGTTTCCTCCCGAGGGCACCCCAGGTAGGTAAATGGCAGTGAAGAAAGGGTTACACTCATGCATGTGGCTTAACCAGTGGCACGAATATACATCTAACGATGAGGAGCTTTGATTTCCCCTGAGTGGAACCTTCCAAATTCCCAGAATAGAGAATTTGAGGAGAAGAATAAACCCCCAACCTACACCCACACAATATGAGGTGCTGAATCTTTGGGAACAGATAGCGAGTGAGAAAAAGAGGAAGAAATTTGAATTTAAGATTGGTAGCAAGGCTCGACCATGGATACAGGAGCAGGAAGAGTTCAGGCAGAGAATGTGGAGCGGGAGGTCACTGAAACTGTTGGAGCATATCCTCTGCTAGAAAAGGAAAAGGAACTGGAAAATCTTGAGAAAGAACCAGATACAGAAAGCGAGGAGGAGGATGCTATCACAGAAGAGCTTCTCAGTTTTAAACCACCCCCATAGAATGCCATAACCGCAGGGACGACAAGTGCCACCGCACCAATACTACCTGTGAAGGCAGCTGCCGCAGGATCCTCAGTGGAGTCCCGCACACCCCCAAGTTACACAGAGACACCTGTTCCATGCTCTACTCAGACCCCTGTATCAGTCGCAATAAGTACCATACCCCTGCAGAGCATCATCACTGCTCCCTTAGTCGAAACCTCTATTACTTTAGCTAGAGATAACCTGTCTCAAGTTTGCTGTGAGATTCAGCACCAAACACAGGAAGCATGGCTATAGGTCCTTACCAAGGGGGAAACATCATCAATAGAGAAATTATGGGTCAGACAACCGCCACAGACTTGTTAGCAAACTCACCGGGTGCAGGTCACACCACCTCGAGGACAAACTTATCCCAGTAAAAGACGCAATTTGAAGAGCTGGTAAAAGGAAATGTGGGAATGGATTACTTAGGATATTATGGGGAGAACGAGTTGCTTTATATGTGCAAGGAAGCAGTGAGAGTTCCAAAGGAGGTCCATGCCAAGATGGAAAAGGTGGCGGATGAATGTGGGGTTGATATGACACAGCAGAAGAAGTTGCGGAGGAATGCAGGGATGGATACAAGTGAAAAAGAATTATGGATGCTGAAGTTGAGATGTTTACGAACACATGTAAAGGAATTGATTGAAGGTATTAAAGAGTGGAGTGACACTGACAAACTCAGAGAATTGTGGTCCAAGAAAGAAAGGGTCAAGGTGAAGCAAAGGGGAACAGAGGGAGAAGAAGTAGTAGTTGGGGAAGAGGTAAGGGACTTTCCCTTACGAGAGAAACAAGAAGGAGCATATGTTCATGTCTCTTGGTCCTGATCAGATTTTTTCCATTTTACCAATTTCCTTCCAAAGCTTAGAGAAAATTTTGATAAATGTTACACCCAGATAAAGCAGATTGTGACCTTTTCGAAGGTATTGTGGGAAGATTTGGATGTGCTTTTTGAGGTCGCGGTCGCTAACGATCTATGGGCAGAATGTAAGAGAGCTCTTGAATGGGCCACACAGGAACCTTCACGAGTGCAGGGACTAACGCTCCCTCACCTATCGTTATGACCAAGTATGAGGAAGTCATAAGACACCTAAAGACGAAGGTTCCCACTATCTGAAGTGTCGATTTAGACCCTAATTTCGGAATGTTAATGCAAGGAGTTTCTCCGAACTACAGTGGGAATACACCTGGAATGGGGAGAGTACAGGGAAATATGACAGGAACTAACATAGGTGCCCTAAAGAAGGTGGCACAGTGCAACATTTGTAACAGGGTAGGGCATTGAAAGAGGGAGTGTGGATTAAATCCAGACCCAAAAGTGACAGATTTCCAAGGGGCGACTTTGACAGGTCAGGGAGAGTTTCCCTCAGGACTAAACCCCCTGTGCCAGTTCAGAAAGTTTCAAAAGCTGGAACATTGCCCAACAAGTTTAATCCAGTGCCAATGCGGGGAAGTATTCCAACATCACAGCCAAATCACAGGGTCCCCCAAAATCTGATGATACTGCAAAGAAATCCAAGCGCCATGATGTCTTGTAGTGTAGCTCCTATTTCCCTAATAGGCTCTGCGCATTGGAATAATATATCCTATAGGTTTGACATAGGACTACGGTCAGTATGTCCCTATCGAGTATATTAAACTTAATTACTTGTGCCAGCTAGCTCAGAGGCCACTAGAAACTCCTTGACAACAAGAAGGGAGTAGTTTCTGGCAGCCGCAAAACATGACCACTATGTTTCCCTTTAGAATCAGAACGTGTCCCAGAGTCGTGGAAACAATAGATAACTATTTCACTCAGCTCAATCGTGCATGCTTAGTTTTCTCCAAGTTACACAGAAAGAAATAGACGGGCGTTTCAATAAAAGATTTATTGAACAGTCTTGTTTCTGGTGTAGGTAAAATGTGCTGTTACGATCACAAGACAGTATGCGAGATAAATAATGTACAGTGTGAGCAGTAGAAATAAAAAATACTGCGATAGCATTATCTTTTAGTACATATGCCGTTACATATATAACATAGACTAAAAGTGCGAGTACTCATACGATGCGTTTCTAAGCTAGTTCTACCCCAATGTACCTAACCTAACCTAGGTGTAGGGAGAGGTATGAAGTAGGTGAAGTATTCCTTACTATGGTATACTAAGAGTATGTTAAGCCTAGTATGCCTAGTATGCCAAGAGTCCCTCTAGGTTCTTATCAGCTCCATACCTGAAGAATGAGAGAGGTAGGAATCTCTTTGCCAGACTCGAACTCCAACACCCCACAAGGGAAGTCAGATCACTGGAAGCTGGACTCTCTTCGTGCAGGGATGACAGCGTCTTCTCAGTGCGTCAGGCCGGGAAACGGGCTCCTCTGAAGTCGAGGTCTCCTCTAGTTAACAAGGGCTAGGGAAGGTATATTTATACCTGAGAGTACCTAGGAATGTTAGTATTGACGTGAGTCGGACAGCGAAAGACGTCATGAATGAACCCCTAAGGAATAACGGTTCATGCATAATATATGAGTCCTTGAAGAAATCAATAGTCCTGGACTAGGGAAACTCCCACAGCCTAAGGGTCTGTTCTTCATGTACTCGTTGTGACGTTAGGGTGGACGGATGTCGGAGACCATGCCTGTATTTGGAGTGCATGGTTTAATGCCTAAATAAGGCCTGGGAATTTATGCCTATATAAGGGCAGGGCGAATTGTGCCTATATAAGGACATGATACTGGAAAGCCCGTTATGGACACCCTAAGAGGAATACAACAGTCTGAAACTTCAATAGATCAGGATCAATGATGGTGCCTGAGAGGGGAAGAGGAGTGCGTGCTTGGGGCAGTCCTAGAAGTGGATCAGAGTGGACTATATGTGGATGGAGAGGTAAATGGACATTACACATCTTTCCTAATAGACACAGGAGCCACTCGTTAAACGGTCAGAACAGTTGAGGTCCCTCACCTACCCCTCTTGGGAAAAGAAGTCCAAGCTTCAGGAATCAGAAATCAGCAGTGTACTAATCAAGTTATCGCCCCATCACCAGTGACGACATGAGACATTGATGAACAACACCAATTTGTAATCTGTGATTCTAGTACTGTAAACCTTTTGGGCAGAGATCTTCTCTGTAAGCTTAACAGTGCCATATATTGTACGCAGGATGGAGTGGTAATTGAGACTCCAGCAGCTGACACCGAGAGTCGTCAGAGTCTGTTGTCAGGCTATACCCTGTCCTCACTACTGAGGATCTGCCAGTAGATTTAAGGCAGACAGTCAAAGAAGAGGTTTGGGATTTTATTTATTTATTCCATTTGTAGAGCGCAACTGTCACCAAACTGGTATCCTGCCGCTGAGGCGAGTGGGTAGGTACCGCTGCTAACATATAACCATTCAAAAGAAAACATAGCAGATTTATTTAGGGAAGATCCATGGCTTTAGAACTTTCCTAAATTGTAACATGGCTGTTGCTGATCTAAGAGTTGGCGGCAGCTTGTTCCAAAGCTGGGCCGCTTTGACTAAGAAGGCCCAGCCTCCTTGTCTTGCCTTACGAAACTTATTGATGCAGTCCAAGTTTGCAGTACTGGAGCTGAGATGATGTTCCGGGGTATACCCCTTCAGTCTTCTTTGTAGGGGTACTGGACCAGTACCCTTTAGTGTCTTGAACACAATGCACATAGTTTTAAACAGAATCCTCTGCTTCAAAGGCAGCTAGTGCAGTTCTTTTAAGCCATCAGAAGCTGATGATCTGCAAGGTTTGTTTAAGGCAAGTTTCGCTGCAGCCACTTCGACTCTATACAGTCTATCCAATAGATACTTCGGGGCCCCAAGAAGAAAGGCATTACAGTAAATGTCCAGTATTTGTAAAGCGCGAACAATTACCCGAGGGTGTCAAGGCGCTAGGGGCCGTCGGGAATATTAAGCGAGCTATTGCCCAGAGTCACATGGTGCTGGGCTGATCTGCCACCGGCGCCGGGGATCGAACCGTGAGCCCTCGGGTACGAGAGTCAGTTGCCCTGGCCGCTGCGCCACACCTCTTCCCTAGCCCAACCTACTGAGTATGATGCTATGCACTACAATCGATTTAGCTTGAGTGGGCAGCAGTGGTAGCACCCTTCTAAGACTTCGTAATAGTGTGATGCATGTGCCTGATACTTTTGTGACGTGGTTTTCCAAAGATAACTTGTTGTTAAAGGTGAACACCAAGTTACAAACCATGTCAGATTGCATTCTCTCATCACCGGGTGGGATAGGCCAAAAATTGGAGGTGAGAGTCATATGAATCTTGCTTGCCGAACAGGACAAGAACTCTGTTTTGTCCCCGTTGAGTTTTAATGAATTTGCATTCATCCAGCTGACAATTTCCAGCATGCCTTTCTGTAAGGCTGTTACTGCCTCCTCTTCATAATTATTGAGGGACAAAATTAGCTGGGTGTCATCAGCACAATTAACCACACTAATGGCGTGCTACTTTATCAAAGTGATAAGTGGCCTTATATAGATGTTAAATAATATCGGGCTGAGCGCCAAGTCCTGTTACTCCCTATCACAGCATTTTGAAAGCAGAGCAGTAGGGGGGCAAAGAGACACTCTGACACTTGTCCAATAAGAAGACTCCAGCCACGTTAGTGCTGTGACTCCCACGCTGATGGAGGTTAGCCTGGAAAGCAGGATATTGTGATCTACCCTGTCAAAGGCAGCCAACAAGTCGAGCATGATCAGGACTGTCGACTGCCCGCTGTCTACGCGCATCCATAGCTCGTCTAAAGCTACAAGTAAGGCTGACTCCTTACCATGTCCAGGTCGAAAGCCAAATTGCTCATCCTCAAGAAGGGACTGGAAATCCAGATATTGAGATGAAGTTCTGCTCATATAACGGTCCAAGATCTTCATTGGGAAGGGGGGGAGCGAAATGGGCCTATAGTTACTCAAAACCACAGGATCAGCTGATGCTTTCTTCAAAAGGGGGGGGTGACAATTGCTTTCTTCCAGGTTTGGGGTACCCTACCCATCTTCAAGGATTGGTTACACACCTGCAAGGTGGGGAGGGCAAGCTCATCTTCCAGCTCTTTCCAGATCCTTGGAGATAAGGGGTCCAGAGGAGATCCAGAGATGATAGACCTAGCAATATCTAGGATGGTCTCCTCCAAAATAGTGTCAAAGTTATTGAGCTTATAGTTATGACTATTATCGGAGTTTATGCCCATTAACATCATAGTGGCCCTAGACGCTGATAACTCAGTGGAACTCTGATTATCAGTCGCTCTAGACAGTGTCTCTAGATTATATCAGCAATGTTCAAAATAGTGGGTGCAGCCTGAACAGATGTGCTAATGCCCTCCTGAGTCTTGCTGAACTTTTTATTAAAGAAATCAACTCTGTAACTTTTTGTTTTAAGCAATCTGGGTCTGTTAATCCCTAAAGAATTCCAAAGACCTTTTTGCCCCATTATTGGCTGCAAGAATGCTGTTGGCATAGACGTCAGCCTTAGCTTTACTGACCCATCTCTTATAATCACCCAATGCAAGTTTAAGACACTTTTTGTCTGCTTCAAATTAGCCACTGCGCCATCTACTTTCAAGCTTCTTGCATGCCAATTTAAGCTCTCTAAGTGATTCATTGTACCAAGGAGCAGATGGTCCGTGGCGCTCTTTCAATTCAGTGATTGGCAAACCCTGTCCAAAGTTTCAACAATCCCTTGCTCACAAGCTAGACAGTTATCCTCAACTGATTTCTTAGGATCAAAAGTGTTAGGGAAGTGGAGGGCAGATCTCGTATTTGGTTCACTCATTTTGTACCAGACCCTCCCTTTTCTTAATGTTCCAGAGAGTGCTCTGGGAGGACATGGTTGGTTTTTACATGTGTGAAAGTATATGAGGGCATGGTCAGTCCAGTGCAGAGGTAGGATATCCTTAGTGGATATTAGACCGTCAGTGGCGAATATATAAGATCCAGCGTGTGCCCACCCAATGGGGTGGGGCATGCACTAGATGATATAAACTCAAGGCTTCACATGACCCCTGCAATTCTTTGGAAGGGGCTAGGCAATCATATCGGCCCAGAGACTGAAGTCTCCTAACATGAAAAGGTTTGCATGAGCAATCGCCATATTGGAGATGACTTCTATCAGGGGTTCAAGATGAGTATTTGGGAGTCGTGGTGGTCTGTAGCACAGGATGCCCAAAAAGACATTCCCTTTCTCAGTTTTTAGAGAAAAACCCAAAAGTTCAGGGCCACCTAATTCATTGAGTTCAAATCCCGAGAGTTACCACCTTTCATTGCAAATGACTCCTACTCCTCCCTCCTTCTTGTTAGTGCGTGCTTTATGGAAGGATTTGAACCCAGGACGGCAAGATGTAGCCAATTCTACCACTAACTCAGGGGCCGTCCAGGTTTCTGTCATGAACAGTGGATCCAACTCCCCTAATTCCAGAAGTAAGTAAATTTCCTCCATATTTTTACAAGCGATCTAGCGTTAAGTAGACCAAAACATAGGTAAGAAGGATTTTCACTATAGCCCTCGGAGAGTGCCTGGGCTCTGCTCTGCCCGTAGTATACAGTAGAAAACCATTATTACCATTCCCACACTGCTTACCGATATTGGGTAGTAGAGCCTTCGTTCCTTGTTGGCAAGATTAAACTCCCTCATACCTGGGGTAAAACCGGCAGTATGGCTGGCCTGTGCGAACGGCACGCAGACAGGCGCAGACTGGCTTGCCTTTGGTGCACCATTGGTGCGGTCGCGCCAGCCTCCAGATAATATAGCCTTTTCAAATAGGTGGAAGGTGGGCGCACACTGCCTCACATCCCAGCACTCAGTTTGCCCCGATGCATCATAGTAAATGCAGTGCATGATAACACTTACTTCGGTGTATGGCTTTAGTTTTTCACCCTTGTTGGTGCAGCCAGTGCTGTGTATCTCTAGACACCTGTTTCAGGATAGTTATCCTTCTTCAGTAGAAAGCAACAACACATTCTTTTTGGGGGTCCTGGAAATGCTGCCGAAAGTCTTCTCAGGTCTCTGTACCACTCGCTGGGCGCAGGTGCACCAACCAGAGCTCGTCAGCTCATTAGCTCAAGGGAGCCTTTTCAAACAGGAGGAAGGTGGGCACACACTGCCTCACATCCCAGCACTTAGTTTGCCCCACTGCATCATAGTAAATGCAGTGCATGATAACACTTACTCAAGATGGCGGTCAAACATTTCGCTCTCTAACCAACGCACACGTAAAATCACAGTAAAACAGATTCCCAATTTTTAAAAGCTGATCAAGTTTAAAAATTAAATAACAAATATTCGTTCCCCCCTTGGTGTGCAATATGTCTAAATAAAGTGCAGATTTTTAAAATTCTTACAGATTTTACCGGCTTTCGGAAATCCTGAAGGCCTGAACGGATAAACCGTGAGTTTGTTCGTTGCATCCCCCACAGGTTAGGGTGCGCCTTAGCGCGCGCATACCGCCGTGGAGGGACGGTCCTGACGAATGCTTCGCCAATTTGCATTTTTGAAGCAGAAACATGTTGACCAATCTTTTCACTTAGTTTAATAGGATGTGTCTGGCCAATTTAGCCAGATACGAAACATCCGAACCACTTGTTTTTACTGGTACCTGGTTTTCCACCATAAAAAAGTTTTCTGGGAATAAACCAAGGTATCTTTTAAATTGCACACTTTCACTATCGCACTTACACCACACTAAAACCTGCTCCGCTGTAACCAGGCATCGTAGCACACCAGGGAGGCATTCGGCCTCTCTGGTGGGGACCCAATGATGAAGCATGTCACCAACTGGGTTGGTGAGTGAGGGTTCTTTTAAACAAGAGTGATTCCTCGTGCTGGCTCTCTCCCCTTTTTTTCCTTCGTTTGGCCTCACTCTTTTGTTGTTTATGATATTGATTAGGGGGACCAAGAGTGATTCCCGGTGTATCCCTCTCTCTCTTGTTGTTATTACGGAATTAAGAGAACACCATGTTTAACAGCCTCGTGTGAAACAAAAGATGCTTGTCAGTGAAGCAACAAGCAATGTGAAGGCCTCATTCCAAAGTGTGGGACCCAGCACTGAGACCGACTATACAAACTTACAGCGTCTCCTAAACAGCGGTGCATGAAGTCGCAATGTTTTTTTCTTGCCACCTTTGTGTTTTTATTTAAAAAACAACCAAAATTGTTTGATGGTAATGAAGTTCTACATGACTTGGACTTTCACCTGAAAATCAGGACTTTCGTGATTCAATAGTAACACGTACGCAATGCTTATGCATTGGGGCCCAGACTCACGGAGGGCTTGCATCGGCCTTGCATCATGCAAGGGGACGCAAGGCAACGCAAGCTCTTAAGTCAGGTTTACTAAGCCACGCAAAGCCACCTTGCATGCCTCTGCATGGTTTAGTAAAGCCAGAGTAAAGTAAGGCAGCACAAGTCGCTGCCTTGTGTTACTCGGCATTGCCAGGGTGTTCCATGGGTTGAACGTGGGTGTGCCCAAGCATCCACCAATGGATTTTGGGGCATTTCCAGATTTACTTAGCGTAGTAAACCTAGGATTGCATCAAAACAGTACGCCATCCCAACAGAGGCGTAAGGAGGAGAAATATGTTTGTTTCTCCTTATTTTCTCCTCTTTCCACGTGTGCTGCATTCTGCAGCACAAGCAGAAAGAAGAAAATGACTCTGAGGATTGTTTTTGTGCAGGAAGGTACTCCTTCCTGTAGAAAACAATCCTGCCTGTAACGCAGGCTCCCTTGCACCATGGCGCATGGGTGCCTGTGTTGGTGCTAGGCAGCACACAGGGCACCAGCGCAGAGAGAGGACAGGAATGCGCTGTGTCTTAGTTGTCTTGGTGCGTTATGTGACTTTTTAGTAAATCTGCCCCCAGTTGTCTCACTCAAAGTGTAGTTTGACTTGCCTTTCCCTTGCCTGCGTTGAGTCACTCGCGAGGAAAGGTCATGAAAAATATTCTCTCACCCACTAAGCGCTCTGAAAACTAACACTCACAAGAGAAAACCTGTGCTTAGTGACGAGTAACCAGGAAACTTTAGTATGACCAATCTTAAGGCTGAACCTAAACTTGCCTCGTCTAATAACATCTTTACACATCCCTGATCTTGCAGTGGGACCACACTGCAGTGTTTGGCTCCAATTGGCTGGATTCAATAGGCCTGGGTCTAACGGAGGCTGCACCTGAAACTATCCAAGACCACCTTGTACAAATGATCCCAAATGTGTCTACGTTACACCCAACCACTTCGCATCTTCTTGGACCTCACACAGTGGGTACCAGCCAGTGCTGAATTTGTAAAAAAAATAAGTGCCAGGGTTCTGGACAGGAGACCACTGCAGCCTGCACCACACATTGCCCCTGCCACGCTGCCAGTGATAGTAACACAACTACTAACCATCACACTCCTACAAGTGTGACAATACAGACTATTCCAGTCCCTCAAAGCTATAAGATTGGCTTGGGTGGCAGGTAATATTAATTTTTAATGTATATTGAATTAATGATTAACTGTTGCTGTGGTCAGCTCTTCATTCACCAGACAGCACCACCTTGTGGCAGACTGTCACAAGCGCTGGTGTTGAAAATTAAGTGCCTGTACCTAGCACTGCAAACCACCGGCCCATATTAAGCACTGCCAGTGACTCATTTTCTTTTGCTGCATTGAGTGTCTCAGGCTCTGTCTTCCACATCAGGCAGGTGATAACTTTGGGGATGACATGGTGGTTGGACATTGGTCTACAGAGAGTAGGGTCAGCAATTTTTAGGCTGACCTTATAGCGGTGGAGCATGGGGTTAACCATGTCATGCCTGAGTGTGACGATACCCCAGTAGGGATACAGGGAACTAAACTGTGAGGCCTTCCTCCATGGTGTAGGATAGGTGTAGGCTGTCAGTGAAAACCTCCAGAGGGGCCCAAGTTGGATCTAGGGCGAGTTTTGAAGCTATAAACAAGGGGCGCATGCTTTGCGTTGGGTCTAAATGGCAATCAGACATACATGATGGTTGTCATGAAGATCTGGCCTGGGTCAACAAACTCCCCTGAGTTAAGGCCTTGGTGGTGTGTAGAGACTGCCAATCCTTGTACCATTACCTCTCAGACTGCTGCAAGAGGAAGCGATGAGAGGCGAAAAGGGACAGCTTTGGACACAGCTGTATGTCATCTGGCCCTTGGTGTGCTTGGAGGGTGCACATTTCATATGTCACTAAACTGGCCTGGCCACCAGGCAGGCTGTGTCCTGATGCTGGTGAAGATACAAGGGGGGTGTGTTCAGAGTTTGTGTTACTGGTAAAGCGGGCATTTGATCCGGGTCCAGCTGTCATGTGTTGCAGATGTGTGGTCAATGGCCACATCTGCCTTCTGGAGCCCGCTGGCATCCTTTACCGAAGACCCAGTGGCGTAACACAAGCCCCCACGGTGCGGGGGGCCCTCAAGCTCCAGGGGGCCGACTGGAAAGGTTCCAATGGGATGGACACTTTTTATTTTACTTGAGTATTTATAAAATGTGAATCTTGCAACAGAAGCCAGAAACCATCGCACCAAGGCAAACTATGAAGAAACACGTTATGGAAACAATAATTCCAATAACTTCCATTTATTTTGTGTACACCATTTACCCGAGAGTACAGTGCCCATAAAAATATAATGTCTCAATAAAACACATAAAAAGCACATTGTATTGCATAAAAAAGGTTTTCACATTGAAAATACAGTCCCAGTTTACACAGCTATTGCAGAACTAAGGTCCATTTAGAAGCTCAAGGGCCTGATATGATTCTGGTGCGAGGCCCGCTTCTCCACCTGCGGAGATGCCGCCACCAAAGTTTAGAAATCCCCGCCGCTGGCGGCCATTTCTATAGTGTTGGCAGATAACGCCATTGCTGCTTTTCCTGTCGATGCTTTTCGCACTTTGGAGGCCGCTGTCAACATGACAGAGTCCTGCACCAAACAGTTTTCTTCTTTTTAAAGAAAATCCCGTAGCGGCATTTTTTTTTTTTAAATAAAAAAGATACTGCCCCCCCCCCCTCGTCATGGGAGTCATCTCCCATGGCGAGGGGGACATTTTGTGTTTTTTGCTGTCCCTTACTGCTAGAGTTTGTCTGCCGGTGAAGGACACTAAAAAACAGCAACATATCTGCCCATCCTAATTGGGTGGACGGACATATAGCCAATTCTCTGACAGCCCTTAATCCGTCTGAGAAGTTTGGCCACGGCTGTGACTGAGTAGTCACCTGCGAGGCCAAACTATGGTCGCAAGCATTTAAATCGGGCAGACGGACGGACCACTTTGTTGGTGGGGAGAGAATACTGTCACCATGGCAACGAAGTTCCCTCTCCACCAACAATTAAATTTGGCCCTAAGTGTCCTGAGCGGAAATCCGCACTGTGTTGTTACACTAGTAAAAGGATGCTTGACACACTTTTTGGTGCCATGAATTCTTGTCTCAAGAAGAGGGCGCTGCTATAAGGCAGAAATGGCCAGAGGTTTCTGCACACACAGAAACTAACATGTTTGTGGGGGCCAACAACTGATTCTATGACCCGTTCAAGGGCAGGAGTAAATCCATTTTTAGAAGGAGAGTGAGGAAGGAACACAAGAAAATCAATAGGGGCATAAGGGAAGAAACTGTTGCACTGGGAAAACGATTTCCTCCTAAAAGAAGAAATGAAGAAAAAAGTGATTTTGGATGATGTAGACTCAGAGTTCTGAAGTTGGTCTACTTGTCCAAATAAAAAAATCTTTGTTTGAACATGCTCACCTTCGTAGTACCCGGATGTCCTACCTAATCCCAGCTTGGTTGCCCTCCCACCCGTCAGCCCTTGTGATTTGTGGGCATATTGAAATTCTATTCAATTCTTGCTCCTCCTACAAATGACGCATCATCTACACGTGTTTCCTGAAGTGCTACAGCTGCTAAGAAGCGGCTGGGTGAAACAAACAGCATTTTATCCCGCCCTTGCCTAACATTCACCAATATGGGCGCCTGATTCCGGGAGAGGCCTTTGTGGCCAAGACAAAGCGTATGTAACGCTGGAGGATTACTTCTTGCGCAGTTTGTGAAGAAGAATTAGACATTTTGCTAACTCGACTTAGATGGGAAGTATTTTGCTTTGGTAATTACATCAGCAAAACTGGAAGTATTGCAAGTGCAAAATGTGCCAAATATGTATTTAGCAGAATAAAACTCCACTAATAAACCTTTTGGGGGCCTATTCACAAAGACATTTTGGAGTGAATAAAGCAATACTCCTGTTGTACTTCTTTACCTACTCTTAAATGCCTTCTAAATTAGCCCCAAAACATCTATATTGGCTTTGGCTCCCAGCGTGTCGCCTTTGCCAATGCTTATTTGGTTTTGTCATGTTTCTTGGAGAATCTTACGGTTGTGGAACCTGTCCAACACTCGTCATTGTAAAATTAAAAAATTAAAACTTCAGATAAAAGCGGAATACTTCTGGTCTCAAAAGGCATTTATTGGGGTGGTGGTCCCTGGCACTTAAGGGGACTGCTTTGTATGTGGACGTGGTCCTTCCGGAAGCAAACGATGATGTCACTCTTAATGAAGCTAGACAGTGGCTGAAGTGGGCTGACCCACTGCTCCATGCTGCATGCTGTAGTGGGTGGGAGAAATATTGGAATGACTCAATAACAGACCAATGGGAGAAGAAGGTTAGATGAAGGCCCTGTAGAAAAGCATATACTATACATAGGATTTTATTAAAATCAATAGACCCTGGCTAATGCCAGACCTTAAAGAACTTCCACCACCCAAGCACAATTAACCAAGACACTTGATTGTCGTAGCCACACATCTTGTCTTAAGAGTCCAGTTTAGGTGAGGACTTCGCGCAATAACTACACTTCACGCTGTTACTTGAAGCGTAAAAGGCTATCTTTATTAGGACAAGGTTGCAATCATATAGACTTTATTAACAGTATATAAATGCAAGAATATACTTTTTCCCTCCCATACTGACTCATAATCCCTTCAGCCTTCTCAAACCATCTCACCTGTGACTCTTCCCCATTCACTCGGTGACCTCCTTCCTCTCCCCATTCTCACCTTCACTTGCCCTCCAAGCATCTTCTGTTGAATTTCCTTCCTTGCTCATTGCCTCCCGCGCCCGCTATCAGTCACCTGTGTACCGTTCTCCCCCCCCCCCCCCCCGAGGGGTGGATCCGCCTGTATGTGACTCACCACCCCTCCAAAGTACCGTAACACCACTACTCTGCAACCTGCCCTAAACTGGCACGCCAAGGCCAATCCAAAAACCCCAAGCCCCTTGCCTACAACTTGTAGGGTGGGTGGGTGGACTAATTTTCCTTCTGCCCTCCCGGTGGTGCTGAGATGTCAGGAAGAGGCCGACTCCTCCTCTCCTGACACCTTTATACCCTTCCAACTCCCGCCCCTTCCCCTACTCTTTAATCCCTCCCCACCTTATCCTTCCGGCCATTGTGCAAAATGCCCCGGGGGAAGACTGGTCTGCGACCTTCACTTCCCCCGGGGGCCGTCATTGCCACCTTGTGGCGACCTTTGCTTCAGTTAAATCTGGATTATATAAACCCTACACCCATGAAACTCCGATTCCCCTGTGCAGCAAACTCTCACAGCTCATGCATGTATGTATGCACGCATACGCCCACAATGCACGCGCTCACGCACACACACACACTAAAATACACACTGACATTTGTGTCTGTTTTTTTTAACATGTCAGCTGTTTGCGCAGTCGTTTATTTTACTGGTGTTGCTGTCAAACCGTTCAATGATTCTCGTTTTAAAAGCTCAGGGTTTATCACGGAAACGAGAGCTCTGGTACTTAACGCAGAGACTAACTGACTGCTCACGGGTATCACTCATCCGAAAATAGCTTAGGGTGTCAAACTCAAGTAATACCGCTGGGCTGCTTCACTGATTCATTCATTTACCGCAGGAACAGAGACACAAGCGTTTATTTGAATGAGAAATGCTCTAACAGGGTACCAGCGGCGGGCGCATTGTCATTTAAAAGATGAAGTTGGTGGACAAAAACCATAGCCACTGAGCTGCAGCAAAGAAGGCTGAAGAGAAGGAAACAGAAATGAACAAAAACAACATTACAAGATGTTTACATTTTAGGTGGACAAAATATTTACAGATGTGAACATATAGATAAAACTTAATTGGAGAAGGAATCAATTCAAAATGGATGCAGTCCCAGCACACCCCGGCTCAAAGAGAGGAGGCGCTCATGCATCTCTGAGCTCCAGAGGTGTGTGTCACTCCCAGTGATGGGATGTGCATCTGTGAGGGCCTGCTGAGTCTGGAGGCAGGGGGGAGAGGGTCCGGCTGTCCTGCCTTGGACGTCTGATAAAACACACAACTCTGACAAAATCTATTCAAGTACTGCAAATGAAATAAATAGTAATATTGATAGGTAATAAATAATAAAAAAAAAAAATAAAGCGTGGGCTGTTGACCCCTTTTTTAACTAGTTCAGTATCTGTTTTAGGGCGCAGAACCTGCCTGCAGGCCTCAAGGACACCCTAAGGAGTTGAAACAGGGGGTCTGAACTCAGCAGCGCACACGGTCAGTGTGCTGAAGTCTGGTCCGGCAGCACCTGTGCCTGTCTGGGCACATCTCATGCCTCTGCTTCCAGCCCATGGGCCTCGGGGTGCGTCCCCTCGCCAGTAAATGCCTCTGGCGGCAGTGCGGATCTGTCTGCTGGAGACCACACACAGCATGCACTGCACCCAGTGTGTGAAGGTCACACACCTTCAACATGGCTCCTTTTGTTTCTCATCCAGGTCTTGGTCCCTTTCAGCTCCCTGAGCTTTTGTTGTGTAAAAGTATAATACCAGCAGTGGCGACCAAGGTATAAAGTGCCCGGCGTCGCCCGAATAACTTACGCCAATCCTCCTGCTAGGCTCTAAGATCGGTGCCTTCGTGGGAGGCTGCCTTGGTTTCATCTGCTCTGTGTGACTGATTGAGCAGTAAGCAGAGAGCTTTGTAGTACTGAATCTTGACATGAAGAACACCGACATGCAAGACCAACAAGGGCAGATTATCGAGGGACAATCATCGAAAGGTAAGTGCACATAAGGAAGTATAGATTTACTACTCCTAACTCCACATCGACGTATCTTGATGATATATGTACCGCGTAGGTACTTATATATGGAGTGAAGTATAGAAAATCAAGACTTAGGGTCTGATTTAGATCTTGATACTCCATCACAACGGTGACGGATATCCCGTCCGACGACATGTAAATCCCATAGGATATAATGGGATTTATATTTCGGCTGACGGCATATCCGTCACCGCTGTGACAGAGTAACCCATCCGCCAAGATCTAAATCAGGCCCTTAGTTACCTGTCAATATTTTTTTTCACTAATTTATCCTCATTATTTAGTACCCTCGATATTCTGGCTTCGATATTAGTATGCACACCCCCAGACAGGCGTACCCATGCTCTTCCCCACCACACAATGCCTGCTTGTTCCATGTCCTTTATACTCACCGCTCAGCGGCTCATCGCCGCGTCTTTGTAGGCGCTGTCAGCAAGGTCGGTTGTTCCAGGTGGAACTTGAGGCGAGTTGCAGGGATTGTACAGTCATCACCGATGTCAACCTTACACCCCGAGCAGGACACACACAGCCATTGGGAGCCCTGCCACCGCATACCCTGAGCTGGCTTTAATTGCAACAGATTGGGTTTCTAAACTACAAATTGCACGCAACATAATCCCGTCGCCACTCTGACTTAAATTCCGACACTCTGGCGTTTGGAAATTGAATCCGCCATGCCGCTAAAGAGCCAACATCTCTGAAGGCTGAAAGAATTAAACTATTATGTGTTATTTATCATTCCGAATGAGACCCAACACTGTCACATAATCTCCAGCAATCCTCCTTTAATAAATAAATACGTGTTTTAAAGGCTGCGGATAAGACCAGAGGGATGTTTTACAGGGCTGCTTTAAGCAATCTCTGCCTCCTTCCATGGGACCCTTCCACTGGGGCTTCAATGGGAAGTGATTATCCTTGCAAGTAACTTACATGCAGTTGTAATTCTTCCACTGAGGCGGCTCAACCATGGAAAATTACTCAAGGGTCCAATATCTTTCCCTCAACTGTGCATGGAACAATATGGTGATCCAAGCTATTGAGTTATACCTACACTATCCGAAGCCGCCATATCCGTCTGACTCCCAATTCAAAGATGGCTGATTGTGTTCTCACACTTTCCGCAACACCACAGCCATGAGCTATTCAAACCTAAGGCAACTCTCCGATCCTGCCTGCAAACCTTATGCACTGCCCCTAACTTTCCAAACATAGACCAAACCACAACCAACTCCCTTTCATTCATACACCCGCAGGGCACCCAGAAACCGATGAAAATCAGAGAATGAACTTCAGTGACCACAAAGTGCTCTGTGACCGATACACATGGAGTAGCTACTTATGCCACATTCAAGAACCTGCTTTAAGCTTTGCAAGAAGTTTGGAACCTGCTATGTAAATACCAATACAGTGCAATGGGAGTAAGTTTCTTGAAGTGCAGGAGCCAGGATTGAAAAAGACCTCACACCAATTATCTTTAAATCATAGATCATGACCGCCACTGATTTGATTAACTTTAATTCATGGATCACGACCACCACTGATTCGACCACCTTTAATGCATGGATCACAGCCACCACTGATTTGACTACCTTTAATTCATAGATCGCGACCGCCACTGATTCGATTAACTTTAATTCATGGATCACGACCACCACTGATTCGACCACCTTTAATTCATGGATCACAACCACCACTGATTTGACTACCTTTAATTCATAGATCGCGACCGCCACTGATCCGATTAACTTTAATTCATGGATCAAGACCACCACTGATTCGACTACCTTTAATTCATGGATCACGACCACCACTGATTCGACCACCTTTAATTCATGGATCACAACCACCACTGATTTGACTACCTTTAATTCATAGATCGCGACCGCCACTGATCCGATTAACTTTAATTCATGGATCAAGACCACCACTGATTCGACTACCTTTAATTCATGGATCACAACCACCACTGATTCGACTACCTTTAATTCATAGATCGCGACCGCCACTGATTCGATTAACTTTAATTCATGGATCACGACCACCACTGATTCAATTCTTCCTATCACAGGAGACTGGTCTATGTGGAAAAAGGCCTTCCGCGCCCTGGTACAGTAGTGAACATACTTTGGCAAAGCATTCATGTAAGAAATGTGAAAGTGTTTGAAGAATGAACTACCTCCTATCAGACAAGGCCAAATACCTGTCTGTCCAAATACCTTGCCAAAAAACTCAGCTGGTATCAGCCCAATAGGACACTCAGGTCCAGTACTAAATTACTCCTTACCCCTCGTAGGATTCAGTACTGTCAGGAATGGCGGTAGATCATTTTCCTTCCTGGCACCTGCTTTTGGAATAAACTTCCATCACAGCTCCGTTCTATCACAGATCATAAGCCATTCCGCAGGGAATTAAACAGTGGCGGCTCGCATAGGGCTTGCTGCGGGCAGTGGGGTGGGGCGGGGGAGGGGCAGGGTGGGGAGGTAGTAAACTTGGACATACGACGGAACGGAGGAACGGAATAATTACTTTCCTCCGTTCCGTCATATGTTCGAGTTTACTACCCCCCCACCCTGCCCCTCCCCCGCCCCGCCCACCGCCCCGCAGCACGCCCTATGCGAGCCGCCACTGGAATTAAAAACCTGGCTATTTGATCACCTTTAACGGCCACTTAGTTCCACTGACTTACAACCCCAGCGGAGTTTTACGCTCGCGCCATGAGACCCTTGGGCGATATGTGCGCTTAATAAATCTCTTTGACTTGACTTGACTTGTCCGAAGAAACTACAAAAAAAAGCCCTCAGGCTCGCTCGATCCACCCACTGTTCTTTCAACATCTCATTGCACTTAACTCTGCTAGAGAAGCATTTCAGACCATACGCAGACTCAGTCTCCTCCGTGCAATGATCATTCTGCTTCCTCTTACCCAACAATTCCACAAGCAGAACTGCTTCATGAGAACATTTCCAACAGTATTACCTCTTTTGAAAATGCTGGTCTCCTCCCATCAATTGTAAATTCCTCTTCTGATCCTTCCCCTTAGCCAGCTTCTCTGAGTTTCCTCCACTCACCCCTGAATGAGTCACATTTCTCATGGATAACATCAAGTCCTGATGTTCCGTTAAACCACGGCCAACCTCTATTTTCTGAAATTTCTCTAACATCCGCTCCCCGCTGTTATGGTCCTCTGTATTTCCACTCTTCTCACTTTCACTTTTCTGTCTAGTCTCCTCAATCTGCTTTTTCTTTTTTTAAACTCCGCTGACCCCTTTGCTTTGTCCATTACTGTCCCATCTCTCTGCTTCCTTATCCAGTCAAGATCCTACAAAAATACATTCATTTTCATCTCTTCTCCTGTCTTGAAATCAACTCGATACTGGATACTGTGATTTCGGCTTTACGCCAATGTCACAGAAGCAAACTTGTTCTTGTGGAAGTCGTGGTTGATCTTAGAATGATCCTCGATTAGGGAGGATCCCTCTCGATTTATCCGCCGCAATCGACACAGTGTCCAATTCTCTTCAAATTCATGGACAGGCTCTAGCTTGGTTTTCTTCATTTCTAATTCTCAATCTCAACCTCTTCCATGTGGTGGTGTTTAGAGGTCTTTTATGAGCCCTAACTTTTTATTATATACATGACCCCGCTACCCCAGACCTCAAATTCTTTGGCCTGCAGCTTTCCTCCTACGTTGAGGATACTCAAAATCTTCTCTGATTTAACAATCTCACAAACTCCAACTCCAACAGTGAAAACTTCAGGAGTTCTCTAGTTGACTAAAATGAATCTCTGGTAAACCAGAAGTCCTGCTGCTTGGTCATTCCACCTCCATGTGGTCATCCTCCTGGTGGCCCATGGACCTCCACCAGTTCCAAAGGCTTCCTCCGCTGTTCGCAGTTTAGACGTTATATTTGTCACTCTCATTTGAAGCTCATATATGTTCAGGTCTCTGCAACATGCTCCTGTTCCAGTAGCCTTGATTTGATTGAATAGTTTGTAGACCAGGACAGTTATCCAATGGGATCTTGGCGCTATTTATGGACACCATTCAAATAAAGATCAGGTAAGATAAAATAATCCCAAAAAGGAATGTTTTCGGGCTTTTCCTGAAGGAAGGAGACGAATACTGGACCTCGGTTCTTGTGGCGGAGATTCAGTTTTTTGCTTTATAAGTAGACAATGCCCGTCCACCATGGCACGTTTTCAGAAAATCAGGAATAATTCAAAGGCTGGCTCTGCGTCCTCGCCCCATGCAATGCACTCAGTGGCAGAGGGTTGGCAGGGGGCCCTGCTTCCTCACTCCATGGGACGCATTCAGTGCCAGAGGGTTTGGAGGGGGCCCTGCCTCCTCACCCCATGAGACGGACTCAGTGCCAGAGGGTTGGGAGGTTGCCCTGCTTCCTTATTCGATGAGACACACTCAGTGCCAGAGGGTTGGGAGGGGCCCTGCCTCCTCACCCCATGAGCTGCGCTCAGTGCCAGAGGTTGGGAGGGCCCTGCCTCCTCACCCCATGAGCGGCACTCAGTGCCAGAGGGTTGGGAGGAGGCCTGCTTCCTCACCCCATGAGCGGTCCTCAGTGCCAGAGGGTTGGGAGGGGGCCTGCTTCTTCCTCATTCCATGGGACGCACTCAGTGCCAGAGGGTTGGAAGAGGGCCCGGCCTCCTCACCCCATAACCTGCACTCAGTGCCAGAGGGTTGGAAGAGGGCCCTGCCTCCTCACTCCTTGAGCTGCACTCAGTGCCAGAGGGTTGGGAGGGGCCCTGCCTTCTCACTCCATGGGATGCACTCAGTACCAGAGGGTTGGGAAGGGGCCCTGCCTCCTCACTCCTTGCGATGCACTCAGTGCCAGAGGGTTGGGAGGGGGCCCTGTTTACTCACTCCTTGAGCTGCACTCAGTGGCAGAGGGTTTGGGGAGGGCCCTGCCTCCTCATCTCTTGGGATGCACTCAGTGCCTGAGGGTTGGGAGGGGCCCTGCTTCCTCACCCCCCCAAGATGCACTCAGTTACCATGAGATGCACTCAGTAGCAGAGGGTTGGGAGAGGGCCCTGCCGCCTCACCCCCCGAGATGCACTCAGTGCCAGTGGGGCGGGGTGGGGGCATCCTTTCAACAGAAGGAGCCACGAGGGCGGATCATCAGGACAGGGGGGGGGTGCTGTCTCTCAGCCCCTTGTCAGTCCAAACCTCTTCTGCGGCTCTAAAAATATTTAGGAATGTTTGGAACTGCTTGACTTTAAAGTGCCAGATTGCGGCAGGCTGACATGACAGATGAGGGTGTATTTTAAACTTGCGTGGTGTTTGCATCTCGCAGACATCACACTCATGGTCTGGGAGGTGGGGATGGGAGGGAGGCAGAGGTACTAGAATGAGAGCTGGAGAAGAGGCTGAGAGTGGAGGGGAGCAGGGAAAGGAAAAGAGGCAGGGAAGGGATGATACTGTGAGGGCTGGGAGAATGCGTGGGGGGGCCCGGGAGGGGAGGGGAGGCGTGCAGAGGGTCTTACCGAGGGGTGTTTAAGAGTGGAATAAGAGATAAGAGAGATAGTAAAGAGATACTTTGGTGAGAGACGGAGAGCGTGAGGGAGCAGAGAAAGGAAAAGAGACAGTGAAGGGATGATATTGTGAGGGTTAGGAGAATGCGTGAGGGAGCTATGGAGGGGAGGGGAGGTGTGCAGAGGGTCTTACTGATGGGTGTTTGAGTGGAATAAGAGGTAAGAGCAGGGCTTTAAGTGGGATGAAAAAACTGGGGGGTCTCTCAAAGGGGCGTGGCCAATGTAATTCAGGGCGTGGCTTAAAAACACATAAGCTCAAAATCTGTGCTTAGCATAGTGTGCCGTCCGACTTGTATTTTGCTATTTCTGTCATTGAATCCAGATATATGATTCAACAAGCAACATCATACCCAAAACAAGTCAGGGCTATTGGCTTTGCCAATGGTTGTTAGTTGCATTAGATAAATAAGCAGCAACTATGGCTTGTATATAATATTGAAAAAGCTTCCACTTAAAGCCCTGGTGACACAAGGACAATGTTGCTGCTCCTGAGTTTCAAAAGAGAAGGGAAATTCAGAGAGAAAATGACTGGCATGACGTCATGCCGTAACTTCTCCACTAGTGAGCAGTGTGAGCACGCGCACATGATGTGCCTGCTGTCACTGCAGTCGGGAAAAAACGGACCGCCTGTGCCAGGGCACAAAAGAGAGCCCGATAGAGACCCGTTTCGAGGCCCCCTTTAAAAAACTGCCGGTGCTCAGACCCGGTGAGACCCGGCCCACTTAAAGCCCTGGGTAAGAGAGATAGTAAAGAGAAACTTTGGTGTTAGATGGAGAGTGTGAGGGATCAAAAAAAGGAAAAGAGACAGAGAAGGGATGATATTGTGATGGTGGATGGAAGGGGAGTAATGGAGGGGAGGGGCCTTTCCTGTGGATTTTTTTTTACTGCGCAAAAGTTGTGAATCATAACCCATTTGTGAATCATTTGCAAACTGTAGGTCGAATCGGGCTTCGATTTTTGATTGCCAAATTGCTTGACAGTTTGTACACTTTTCCTGGTGTGTGAATCAAGTTTTCCTGACCTTTAGGTACCACCCAGCACACCTCAGAGGCTGGTCCCTTATGGCTGGGGGGAAATGTTATCCCACAGCGCGAAAAATCACAAATTGGAATCAATTTGCGATTTTCAAACTGACAAAAAAAATCAGACCCCGTCTCTAGACAATCACATTTGTTGAAAAATTCAAAATGTGATGTGATTAATAGGAATTATGAATCATGATTAGTGATTTTAAATGGAAGAGATATGCACAAGTGTTCACCCTCTAAGCCCAATCAGCACCTGTTCCAATGCTTATCTCACAAACTACTGAATGAATTTACACTAAAACAAACAAAAGCACGCCTTCTGAGTAGAATTCTACTTCCGAGCCTAGTGTAGTGTAAAGCAGTTTGGGCTGTAGGTGCGAACACAATGTCTTGTTCAACAATAAAAGAGGGAGAGAGAAGTCTTTCCGCTCGGCTTCCCTTGTACTACAATACACAATCAAGGAAAGTGGAAGAGGAATTTGGACTCGAGGACCTCCAACTGAGTTCTTTGTGGGACCCTCAACAGTAATGTTCAGTCAGTGGTCTGCTTTCCACTGACGTACTTATGACTGAAAATGACATCATTGGGTCTTCACCTCTACCAGGAAGAGATGTCTCTCATGTCAGAGACACTGACGGGATCCTTTCTAAAAAAACAGTTAGCCTGCCAAAAATACTTGCATTTATTTAAAGACTACTAGGGATAGTAGCAAGATTAAAAAGGGGTACACAATATCTTTAGGGAAGTGTTATGTGTCCTACACATCTATATCATTAAAAAAAAATGTTTCATCCATACTCGCGCCCTCCTCGGTCGTCGGCTTTCATCGGGACCTTGAATTGATTTTTGGATCCCTCTCTAGGATCAGTCCAGGATATTTCCCTGATTATGTAAGTTCTCTCTCATTTAAAGAGTCTTATGGACATCTTTGTTTTTTCCATATATAGTGACTGTTAGGGTCCCAAAGATGGGGTAAGGATTGCCGGTTTTCCGTATTTCAGTTTTTTTGCCACACCATATGGTACTTCCCGATCTGCTTGAAGGGAGCAATGCGGATAGGGTTGATTTTTTGAAATATTGGCAACATTTCCACTAGAAGTTCATTTGGAGAAGTACATCTTTTTTGGAACACCCCCTTAACATTTTTCCTCTGCAAGGATCTACATGAAAATTGGCACGGCAGACCTTTGCTGAGTATGCTAAGCGATTGCCACATTTGGTACCAATCCATTTACGGGCTCTGAAGATATAGGCAAATCATAAAATGCTTTTTCTTTGGAAAGTGTGGCTAAACCATAACTGCATAGTGATGACTTTCAACATGTTAAATATATATATATTCACAGATTTGTTACTATAATGCATGGTCAAATTTGAGGGGATAGAGTAGGAGGCGAGGTAGAGTTGACAGAGACAAGTAGAGAGTTGATTGCATCTGCAAATGGGATGGAAACCACAAACCACCAGAACAAATCAGTTAATAGATTTCAATCGCAAGTACCCAGATGGAGAATACCTATTCCGGGGTATAGGGTACAAGATGCTGCAGGTGACAAAGCCAGGAATCTAAAATGTAAACATCTTCTGCACGAGTCGGTTCAACGGCCGCAAACAGATCATCATGCACAGAGGCACGGCAGGAAGTGGCGTCTGTGAAGCCACAAAAGATGAGGTGAAAGAACTCGACACACAGTTCGCATATATACAATCCACTGTACATTTCTTATGAGAGGGGTATAGAGAAAGCAGAGATCAACGTCATCACTATGGATAGCGGGGAGGCCTGCTCCCTCACCACCACTGAGAGAACAGCATGGGACTCCCTGATCAGTGCCAGGAATCACCTGCAAAACACAGCCCCATAAAACAGAGGAGGGACTGCAGAAGAAAGCACAGATCCCAGAAACCCATTCAACAGAGACAACAGAGGAGGGATTGCAGAAGAAAGCCTGGATCCCAGAAACCCATACAACAGAGGAGGGACTGCAGAAGAAAGCACAGATCCCAGAAACCCATTCAACAGAGACAACAGAGGAGGGATTGCAGAAGAAAGCACAGATCCTAGAAACCCATTCAACAGAGGAGGGACTGCAGAAGAAAACATGGATCCCAGAAACCCATACAACAGAGGAGGGACTACAGAGGAAAGCACAGATCCCAGAAACCCATTCAACAGAGGAGGGATTGCAGAAGAAAGCATGGATCCCAGAAACCCATACAACAGAGGAGTGACTGCAGAGGAAAGCACAGATCCCAGAAACCTTTTCAACAGAGACAACAGAGGAGGGATTGCAGAGGAAAGCATGGATCCCAGAAACCCATTCAACAGAGGAGGGACTGCAGAGGAAAGCATGGGACCTAGAACCCCATACAACAGAGGATTGACTGCAGAGGAAAGCATGGAACCCAGAACCCCATACAACAGAGGAGGGACTGCAGAGGAAAGCATGGTACCCAGAACCCCATACAACAGAGGAGGGACTGCAGAGGAAAGCATGGATCCCAGAAACCCATACAACAGAGGAGGGACTGTAGAGGAAAGCATAAAACCCAGAACCCCATACAACAGAGGAGGGACTGCAGAGGAAAGCGTGGAACCCAGAACCCCATACAACAGAGGAGGGACTGCAGAGGAAAGCGTGGAACCCAGAACCCCATACAACAGAGGAGGGACTGCAGAGGAAAGCATGGAACCCAGAACCCCATACAACAGAGGAGGGACTGCAGAGAAAAGCATGGATCCCAGAAACCCATACAACAGAGGAGGGACGGCAGAGGAAAGCATGGAACCCAGAAACCGATACAACAGATGAGGGACTGCAGAGGAAAGCATGGAACCCAAAACCCCATACAACAGAGGAGGGACGGCAGAGGAAAGCATGGAACCCAGAAACCCATACAACAGAGGAGGGACTGCAGAGGAAAGCATGGATCCCTGAAATCCATACAACAGAGACAACAGAGGAGGGACTGCAGAGGAAAGCATGGATCCCAGAAACCCATACGGAGGAGGGACTGCAGAGGAAAGCATGGAACCCAGAAACCCATACAACAGAGGAGGGACTGTAGAGGAAAGCATGGAACCCAGAAACCCATACAACAGAGGAGGGAGTGCAGAGGAAAGCATGGATCCCAGAAACCCATTCAAAAGAGGAGGACTAGAGAGGAAAGCATGGATCCCAGAAACTCCATAGCATAAAAAAATATTACGTAAGACATTCCTCATCACACACATACTTGCTACACCATGCTACACTCCGGCAGATGAAGATAACTGTATACTTCCATTCATTCAACCGGAGCAGTGGCCCCACTGCTTGAACTGCAAGTTGAATACAAATAAAAAATGATAATAACGTTCGTTATTATCATTTTATTTTCTGTATTCAGCCTGCAGCTGAAGCCAGGTGGGCGAGGCTGGGCTCCCCGGGTCACAGAGGGAAGAGTGGTGGCAGCACCTACAGAGTGCATGATGGTTTGGCCAGCCGTCTCGGGCCGTCCAAACTGTCATGCGCACTCTGCATGTTCTCCAAGCAGGCTCTATTACAGCCTGTGTGGAGAACATGCACAACCTGCCAGCCCCCGTCTGAGCACCGAACCACGGCGCTCAGACCAATCACACCGCTGCTAAGGCAGAGTTGTGATTGGTCAGGGGATTCTGGGCAGCTGTGTGCTTCTTGCGGAAGAAGGACGGAGGAAGGAGAAAGAAGAGGCAGCAGTCAACAATATAGGTAAGTGCTTTATTTTGAATTTTTTATGATTTCCAACCCCCTTCCCCCTTCCCTTCTACCCCTCACCCCTGTTCGGTAGCAGCGGCTGCTGAACCTGAGACAAGGACCAGACTATCCACAACAGAGACACAACTACAAAAAGTACAAGACAGAGCTAGACCAGATCAACCAAACCTACCATACTAGTCAAAAAATGCAGAAACCGAAATTGGTGCACCCAAACACAAAGGCAACACGAACAATAACACCAGAAAGAAAACCGGAAACTCCCAACCAAATTCGAAGCATACAAGCCAAGACAGTCAATGAAACTCACAAAGAGAGACTGTCAGACTTCCAGGCACCACAATCAGAAGACCATGGTAGAACAACTCTACTAACATGACAACACTGCAGACACATAGAAGAAAGAAATGGCGGGAAACCACAAAACAACATAAAAGCGCAGAATACATGGGGGCAGATTTACGTTTCCTGGCGCATCCCTGCAAATCAGCAGGGATGCGCGAAGAAACGTGCGACACGCAATGCCATCGTTGCGCCACCACGGATGCACCGCATTTACAATGCGGCGCGCCATGGCGCAAGTATTGGCAGATGCGTGTCGCATCTGCCGGCGTAAAGTTGGCGAAGTGCTGGAGTTGTGTCGCGGGCGCGACGCAACTTCAGCACTGTGCCAACCCGGCCTATTTTCCACATGGTGCGTCACACCTACGCCTGCTTCAAGCAGGCGCAAGGTTTTGACGCAGCGGGGTCGGAAAAGTGACTAAGTGAAATCTTGTAGATTTCACTCAGGCACTTTTCCGAGGCGTTCCTGCACCGGAACGCCCACCCTGCGCTGAACGCCCACATGAAACCTGACGCAGGTTTCATGTGGCGCAGGGCTTTACAACGTGACGCATCTCCCTAGATGCGTCACGTTGTAAATCCCCCGCAGCATGGCGCTAGCTTTACGCCACCGCTGCGTCACAGAAGTGACGCAACGGCGGTGCAAAAGTGGCGCACGGGGCTTGTAAATCTGCCCCATGATGCCTTAATCTTAGGGCAACCAACTGGCAGGAATTACAGAACTTGTGGAAACCATATCAACAATTTTCGAGATTGCTATCAATGCTCCTTTTCAAGAAAAAGAAAAAGCACAGCCCACCAGACAAAATGCTGTTTAACAGCAGCTCCAGAGCTGAAGCACTGTACGGGAATGACATTCATGACAATAAGTGACTGGATCATGCCATGGTATTTCAGCATTTTAATAATAACAAAAGGACTTCTGAAGTCACTCAAACCTACTATATCATCAATATCTACTAGACATGGCACAAACGTAGCTGGGTGGGCGTAACCTGTGAAATTTGCTGTAGATGACAGCAAAATTATGCAAGATTACACAGAATTATACCCAGGAGAGTAAACCAGCGTGTAGTGCTATATTCTTTCCAAAATGGACCCAAGGATGCATTTTGTGCTAAGAAAATAGTGCTCAATGGTGCAGACCTGTTGGAATGAAAATGTTTTAGCTGAGTTATCCATCCTTTGTATGTTTTAAGTTAGCATTCACGGCACCATTGTATGTTCAGCCATGATTGAAATTAACTTCTGTCCCTCTGTCTCTGCCCCAGCTGGAAGCAGCTGCGATAGTTTTCGTTTCTCCAAGGTTGAGCTTTGCTTTACTAATGAATACAATGTCTTTGTCAGTACATACCTTTCCCACTAGATAGGCCTGCTCCCACCCTTAGAGTGGCGGGCGCAGGCAGAGTGACCTTGACGCTCAGATAGCATGTGCCCGGTCTCAAGATCGAAACCCATCCTTCTGTATCTCCTTTGTTCACCAGCTACCAACTGGAAATTTCCAGTTAGGGCATGTCTTTATTGGTTTTGAGTTGTACATATTGTATTGTCATGCTTGCTAAAGTCAGTCCCTCTGCAGCAATCCAAGGAGGCTGGTCAGACTGGACTCCACTCGAGTGTACCCTGAATAAAATATACTTGGTTTGTATTTGTGAGAAGTTGGCCTGGCATATGCTGTCCACTAGTTATAGTGGGCACCTTGCACCAGTCCAAATGACCCTTATTGATGATAGGTTTAAAGACAACCTTTATTGAAAGCTATCCTAGTGGTAGCTATGGAGAACAGCCTTCAGGCTAAGTCTTGAAGGAGTGTAAAGCAGCTTGGTTTACCAGATTATAACCTCTTGAATGCCCAAATGAAAGGAGAACCACACCAGGTATATATATAAAATATATGTATTTATTTCTAAACACTCACTACTAATCTCTTTATGAGATTAGAGTCCAAGATACACAATATCACAGTATTAAAACGACAGTAAGTAGCACAATATACAATGCGCCACAGGGGGGACCAAACCATAGATTAAGAAAGTGGTATAAGAACCACGACTTGACTAGACACAGTGCCTAGAGCACGTAGAATCACTGGGACCCCAAGGAACCACCCAAGGTAGTGACACAGGACACCCACGGGGGACGAGTGCAGTGTGAGAACACAGCCGCGAGCGCCGTAGGATTCTATGAGGAAAGTCGCGGTTGGAATTTTAAAGCAAAAGGACACTTAGAAGAGGACTTTGAGCAAACCCCTTTAGACTTAAGGGGTTCTAGGGCCAACACCCATGGGAGCACTGGAGTACTCGAGTTACCTCACCCAGGGAAGCCGGGTGCATAGGTGTCAAAGGGTGTTGGGAATCGTCGTTGATTTCAATTGCGATCTGCTGCAAAGTGCTGCTGCCGTGAAGAAGAAAAGTGTCCGGGGTGATCCAAGCCTGGATCAAAGATGTGAAGAACCTGAAAGCAGAGGGGACAGAGTCTGGGTCACTAGCCAGTGACCAGGAGCGGAGCAATCGAATGCCCACCGATGTCGGGTGCTTCAGGTGCAAAGAGGTGAAGCTTGACTCTGCAGCCACGGTGTCCAGGAGATGTCGAGGATGACCGGGAGCCGGATTCGAGCTGTGCCACAAAGGATGTCGAGTGCTGGGGTGTCGGTGCTTGGATTGAACACAACACGCCTTGGCAACAGCAACCCACGCAGGAAGAGAAAAGATGCTTCTGTGCGGACCAGCAAGGTCCTGGGGACTCCCAAGCAATGGAGAGTCAGGGCACGTCTGGAGCAACCAGGGAAGCCCAATCAAAGTTAGAGTTGCCTTCGTGGGGACCCACAGGTCAACGGACCAGGGATCGCAAAGGGACCTCGAGAGGAATCACAAAATGGTGGTCCATGGAACACTCGTTGAGTGTAGGTCTGCAATCTTCAGTGTAATCACTGCTCGGGGTCAGGGCTACAAGTAACCCAAAGCTCAGCCTCAGGGGTTGCCAGAAAGCTGATGCTTCTGCAAATGGACGCGGTGCCCAGTGGTTCGGGTTGCACGGTCACCACGAGGGAAACGGGCCTCAGACTTGCTGTGGGCACAGATCAACCTCTAAGACCTCGGAAAACCCACCTCCTGTATGGCAATATTCTTCAGAGTCCGTCGGAGCTTCGGAGATGCCAACCGGTCAGTTGCGTTAAAGGTGCCTGCCTTGCAGGGGAGTAACTCCTTTACTCCAAGGGAGATTCTTCAGTCATCCAGCATAGTGCAGATCGTCGAAGTACTTGGTTTCTGTGTCAGAGTTTAGTCCAGGTGTAATCTAAAGTCCTGTAGTCAGGGGTTCCTACTTTATACCCAAGGAAGGGGTGGGACAAACTCTGGGGACCCACCTATGGGAGGGTCAGGAAAGAGGGGTGGCTACACCCATTTCCTTTGTCCAGTTTCGTGCCAGAGCAGGGTCTGGTAGCCCCTGCAACCGGTTTGAGCTGGACTATGCACAGGGACACCAAATGTGCCCCCAGTGCAGACTTCAAAGCACTCTGAGTGCACCCACCCAGCCCCAATACACTAAAGCCTGTCTGGGAGGTGGTCACACCTCCTGTGACAGGAAACCTATTGTCCAGGCCTCCCCTGCCGGAGTTCCGTCCAGCAGCAGGAGGGCAGACTCGTGTCTGTGGCTGCAGCATCCATTTTGTGATGCCAGGGTTCTGTTAAGCTGGTACCGGGTGTACCGGTGGTGCCATGTTTCTCCCTCTAGTAGGGTGGAATCATACCTCCCACCGGGTGGAGGTATGATTCCAAGGTGTTTGACACCAAACACGACATGTTTCCATGCAGCCATTCTCAAGATAGCATTTACCGCCAGGTTATAATGCACTTAAGAGTATATGGATGGCTGCATCACAAACAACCCCGGAATGAAGATTCCGAAAGCTGCAGAGGGGCTCTGCTCATGCATGAGCACCCTCTCACATGAAACCCAGCACCCTGCCTTCAGGATTGTTAAGGCCTGCCATAGGGGTGACTGATAGGTTTACATGTGCAGTGATATGGAGAGATATAGGGAACCTATATCTCAGTAAGGGGTGGATACACCACCTTACACAGGCTGCTGTAGCAGACCTGTGGTGTCATTTTAAAAGGCTTCCCTGGGGTGGCACAATACATGCTGCAGCCCCTGGTAGGCCTCTGGGGTACCTATGCCCTGGGTACATAGTATACCATATACTAGGGACTCACAAGGGTACCCCAGAATCTAATCTGGAGTGCACCTATATACAGTCAATTTAGAGTAGAAAGCAGATAGACTGGGGTCCTGATTAGCAGGGCCTCAGTCTGGCTAAGTCGAAAAACAGTGAAACATCAGCAAAAAGTGGGGGTAACTATAAGAAGCAGATCCTACTCTCCTACACAACCCCCCAAACGTCAGGACATTAAACTAACCTTGACCAGTTGAGTCTTCATGTTCTAAGTGGAAATATCTGGAGAGTCCATCTGCATTGGCATGGTTACTCCCAGGTCTATGTTCCACTGTATAGTCCATCCCCTGTAGGGAAATGGACCACCTCAAAAGTTTGGGGTTTTCACCCTTCATCTGTTTTAGCCATAAGAGGGGCTTGTGGTCTGTCTGAACAATGAAGTGAGTGCCAAACAAGTATGGCCTCAGCTTCTTCAAGGCCCAAACCACAGCAAAGGCCTCCCTCTCAATGGCTGACCAACGTTTCTCTCTGGGGGGTCAACCTTCTGCTAATAAAAGCTACGGGCTGATCCTGACCTTCATCATTCAATTGTGATAACACAGCCCCTACCCCCAACTCAGATGCATCTGTTTCGACAATGAATTATTTGGAGTAATCAGGACTTTGCAGAATGGGAGCAGTGAACATGGCCTGCTTCAGGTCATCAAATACCTTTTGACAGCTAACTGTCCACTGAACTTTCTTGGGCATTCTTTTAGAAGTCAAGTCATTCAAAGGGGTCACTATGGATCCATACCCTTTGACAAATCTTCTATAGTACCCAGTCAGGCCCAAGAAAGATCTGACCTGAGTCTGGGTAGTGGGAGCAACCCAGTCCATGATGGTCTGGATTTTGCTCTGCAATGGTTGAACCTGGCCTCCACCCACAAGGTGGCCCAGGTACACAACCTGACTCTGCCCTATCTGGCACTTGGTGGCCTTGATAGTTAGGCCTGCTTTCTGCAGGGCCTCCAAAACATTTTGCAGGTGGACCAGGTGATCCTCCCAGGTGGAGCTAAAGACAGCAATATCATCTAGATATGCTGCACTATAGGCTTCCAGTCCTGTAAGGACTTTGTTCACCAACCTTTGAAAAGTGGCAGGTGCATTTTTCAAACCAAAGGGCATCACCACAAATTGGTAGTGCCCACTAGGGGTAGAAAATGCTGTTTTTGCTTTTGCATCCTCAGCTAGTCTGATTTGCCAGTAGCCAGCTGTCAGGTCAAATGTGCTGAGAAACTTGGCTGAGGCCAAAGTGTCTATGAGCTCATCTGCCCTTGGTATGGGATGGGCATCAGTCCTAGTGACTGCATTGAGACCTCTGTAGTCTACACAAAACCTCATCTCTCTCTTACCACCCTGGGTGTGAGGTTTAGGCACTAAGACTACTGGACTAGCCCAAGGGCTATCTGAGGGCTCAATCACACCCAAATCCAACATCCTGATGCAGTCCCTGACATGGTCAGGTTGCCTGTAAATCTTATTTTTAACAGGCAGACTGTCCCCAGTGTCCACTTCATGAGTGCACCAGGTAGTCTGACTTGGAGTCAGAGAGGACATATGTCTGAACTGATTGAGAACTTTTCTGCAATCAGTTTGCTGCTGGTCAGTGAGGCTGCCTGCCAAGGCTACACCATCGACTGATCCATCATCAGGGTTCTGAGAGAGCAGGTCAGGAGTGGATCACTCTCTTCCTCCTGTCCCTCATCAGTAGCCATGAGCAAGCCCATGTCTGCCCTGTCAACATATGGTTTCAGTCTGTTGACATGGAGCACCCTGTGGGGGCTCCTGGGAGTTCCAAGGTCCACCAGATAGGTAACCTCTCCCTTCTGTTCAACAATGGTATGGGGGCCACTCCACTTGTCTTGGAGGGCTGCTGGGGCCACAGGCTCCAACACCCATACTTTCTGTCCTGGCTGATAAACAGTCAACACAGCCTTTTGGTCATGCCAGGCCTTTTGTAATTCCTGGCTAGCCTCAAGGTTTTTAGTTGCCTTCTTCATGTACTCAGCCATCCGGGAGCGGAGACCAAGTACATAGTCCACAATATCCTGTTTAGGGGTTTGAGAGGTAACTCCCATCCCTTCTTCACTAGACACAATGGACCCCGAACTGGATGTCCAAACAGAAGCTCAAATGGGCTGTAACCAACCCCCTTCTGTGGAACCTCCCTGTAGGCAAAGAGAAGGCAGGGCAAAAGTATGTCCCATCTGCACCTAAGCTTTTCTGGGAGACCTTTAATCATGCCCTTCAAGGGTTTGTTGAACCTTTCAACTAAACCATTGCATTGTGGGTGATAGGGGGTGGTACATTTATAATTTACTCCACACTCCTTCCACATAGCAGTCAAGTAACTAGACATGAAGTTTGCATCTCTGTCTGATACTACCTTCTTAGGAAAACCCACCCTGGAAAAGATTCCCAGGAGGGCCCTTGCCACCACAGGAGCTGTGGTGGTCCTGAGGGGAATTGCTTCTGGGTACCTAGTGGCATGGTCCACCACCACCAGGATAAATCTGTGCCCAGATGCTGTTTGAGGATCTAGGGGACCAACAATGTCAATCCCTACCCTCTCAAAGGGAACCCCCACCACAGGTAGTGGTATCAGGGGGCCTTTGTAGTGCTACCTGCCTTACCACTGGCTTGAAAGGTAACACAGGAGCGACAAAACTCTTTGGTGTCTTCAGACATATGAGGCCAATGAAAGTGAGGGACAATTCTGTCCCAAGTCTTGTTTTGGCCTAGGTGTCCTGCCAATGGGATATCATGTGCTAGGGTCAATAGGAAGCTCCTAAACTTCAGAGGTATAACCAACCTCCTGGTGGCTCCAGGCTTGGGGTCTCTACACTCTGAGTAAAGGAGTCCATCATCCCAATAGATCCTATGGGTACCTCTAGCACTCCCAGCAGCCTCAGCAGCAGCTTGCTGCCTGAGGGGTTCAAGAGAGGGGCAGCTCAGTTGCTCCTGGCTCAGATCTGCCCTGGAAGGACCCCCTGTCCCCAAGAACTCAACCTGATCAGGCTCAAGCTCCTCTGGGACAGTTCCTTCTTCAGGACTGAGATCATCTCCCTCAAGAGATTGATCTGCATTCTGAGGCAGGGGGGAAGACACTGCCTTAACCCTACTGCTCCTCCTCTTGGGAGGCACCTGGTCCATTCTTCCAGAATCCAGGGCCTGTCCAGTTTTAGACATGTTTGCCTGTGACCTGGTCATAGCAAACACATCTGCAGGGATGCCCAACATTTCTGCATGGGTCCTGAGCTCAACTTCAGCCCAAGCTGAGCTTTCCAAATCATTTCCAAGCAAGCATTCAACAGGGAGGTCTGCACTTACCACAACCTTCTTAGGGCCAATTACCCCTCCCCAGGAGAAATTAACAACTGACAGGGAATGGTCTCTCCTGACATTGCTAGTATTGGGCACTTGGTACATTTCACCAAGTATGATCTGCTCAGGGGCTACAAGATCTTTTGTCACCATTGTGACACTTGCTCCTGTGTCCCTGAATGCCAAAGCCTCTCTTCCATTAATCAAAGGCTGCTGTCTGTATTTGCCCAGATTACTGGGTCTCACATAGGAGGACATATCCATGCCTCCATCACAGATCAGTACAGCCTGAGTTGGAACTCTGACTAGGCCAGAGTCCATCTCAGATCCCAGGGTCAACCCTACAACACCCTTATTTGGAACACCACCACTTGGAGCTGAACTAGGGGGAACAGTTGCCTTAGGGGCAATGGTGGCTGGAGTTGTGTCTTTGGTCTTGGTACAATCACTAGTCCAATGGGTTTTCTGCTTACAGATTTTACACCATGGTTTCTTTTGGCCTTTTCCTTTGTTAGATTGGGACTCCCCACCAGATGCAGATTTTTTGGGCCCTTGAGAAGACTTCTGGTCTTTACCCTTCTCCCCACCCTTATCAGAGGTCTTAGAATCTTACTTCTTGGAGTCACCACCTTGGTTCTGAACCTTCTGCCTCACCCTGGTTCTGACCCACTTGTCTGCCTTCTGACCCAATTCTTGGGGAGAGGTCAGATCAGAGTCCACCAGGTACTGATGTAACAGTTGATTTTGACAGTTGTTAAGGATCTGCTCTCTCATGATCAAATTATACAATCCTTTAAAATCCCACACCTTACTGCCAAGTAACCAACCTTCCAGAGCCTTAGTAGCACAATCAACAAAGTCAACCCAGTCCTGAGTCTGTGCCTTTTGAGTATCTCTGAACTTTAACCTGTATTGTTCAGTGGTTAGGCCAAACCCTTCAATTAGAGCACTCTTCAGGACTTTGTAATTGTCAGCATCCTCTTCTCTTACAGTGAGGAGCTTGTCTCTACCGTTGTCTGCAAAGGAGAGCCACAAGATTGCTGCCCACTGCTCCTGAGGGACCCTCTGTACCTTACAGGCCCTCTCAAGTGCAGTTATCAACTTGTGGATGTCATCCCCACTCTGGTATGGAGGGACAATCTTGTTCAGGTTCCTATGGTCATGAGGATGATCTCTACCTCTAGGGACACTGCTGCTGCCACCATGGGACCCTAGTCCCAATTTCTGAGAAGCTCTCTGGAGCTCCAGGGATTCCCTGTCTAAGGCCAATTGCTCTCTCTTGATTCTGAGCTTAGCTCTCTCAAACTCAAGCAGTTGGCATTTCTTCTCATAAGAGGATGCCCTTTTATGAGAAGCAGAGGACCCTATAGACGTACTAGAATGATTAGATTCCTGAGAAGGAGATCTGGATCTTCTTGGTAGACTATTAACCCTTCCAGGTGGGGTAAAGAGAACCCCACTGGGGTCTCCTTCCTCACCTTCAGGAAGAATTGGATTTTCCAGGTTGGAATCATTTTGATCCCCCTGGCCAGCATCAGAGTCTGGGTCATAGTAGTTTTCACTACCTGGCCTTTCCTCTTCAGCTGCCCCACCCCTTTGCCAACCTCATCAGACCCTGGGGTCTTTCT
The DNA here is from genome assembly GCA_963921515.1 of Calotriton arnoldi. NCBI lineage: Eukaryota > Metazoa > Chordata > Amphibia > Caudata > Salamandridae > Calotriton > Calotriton arnoldi. The sequence continues at coordinate 251,726 of CAWUFW010008762.1, forward strand.
GAGGTCATCTTCAAGCAACATCTTTATTAGATGTTGGGTGGTTGGGCTTTTCCTGTCTTCAATTTCCTTGAGGCACACATAGTCCTCAATTCTTGGTATGAGGCATGGTCATACTTAGTTGGGAGAGACCCACTGGTTTCTGCCCTTGAAGACATGACTAGTGTGGTGTGGTGTATGCACCTACCTACTCTAGTGGGGCCTACTAAACTCTCTTGAGTTGTAGAAAGGGTGTGCTAAGCCCTTGACACACAACTCTAAGTTCAGTAGAACTTATTGTATTCTAAACTTGATTTATATGTACCTATGTACCTATAGTGGTTTTCAGTTAGTCACTCAAAGAGATTATCTGGTAAAGCAATACCAAGCTTGAATCCAACCGCTGCATACCAATGTGAGAAGTTGGCCTGGCATATGCTATCCACTAGTTATATAGTTGGCACCTTGCACCAGTCCAAACGACCCTTATATATGATAGGTTTAAAGACAACCTTTATTGAAAGCTATCCTAGTGGTAGCTATGGAGAGCAGCCTTCAGGCTAAGTCTTGAAGGAGTGTAAAGCAGCTTGGTTTACCAGACTATAACCTCTTGAATGACCAAATGAAAGGAGAACCACACCAGGTATATATATAAAATATATGTATTTATTTCAAAACACTCACTACTAATCTCTTTATGAGATTAGAGTCCAAGATAAACAATATCACAGTGTTAAAACGACAGTAAATAGCACAATATACAATTGGCCCCAGGGGGGGACCAAACCATATATTAAGAAAGTGGTATAAGAACCACGACTTGACTAGACACAGTGCCTAGAGCACGTAGAGTCGCTGGGACCCCAAGGAACCACACAAGGTAGTGACACAGGAGACCCACGGGGGACGTGTGCAGTGTGAGAACACAGCCGCGAGCGCCGTAGGATTCTATGAGGAATGTCGCGGTTGGAATTTTAAAGCAAAAGGACACTTAGAAGAGGACTTTGAGCAAACCCCTTTAGACTTAAGGGGTTCTAGGGCCAACACCCACGGGAGCACTGGAGTACTCAAGTTACCTCACACAGGGAAGCCGGGTGCATAGGTGTCAAAGGGTGTCGGGAATCGTCGTTGATTTCAATGGCGATCTGCTGCAAAGTGCTGCTGCCGTGAAGAAGAAAAGTGTCCGGGGTGATCCAAGCCTGGATCGAAGATGTGAAGAACCTGAAAGCAATGGGGACAGAGTCTGGGTCACTAGCCAGTGACCAGGAGCGGAGCAATCGAATGCCCACCGATGTCGGGTGCTTCAGGTGCGAAGAGGTGAAGCTTGACTCTGCAGCCACGGGGTCCAGGAGATGTCGAGGACAACCAGGAGCCTGATTTGAGCTGTCCCACGAAGGATGCTGGGGTGTCGGTGCTCAGATTGAACACAACAAGCCTTGGCAACAGCAACCCACACAGAAAGAGAAAAGATGCTTCTGTGCGGACCAGCAAGGTCCTGGGGACTCCCCAAGCAATGGAGAGTCAGGGCACGTCTGGAGCAACCAGGGAAGCCCAATCAAAGTTAGAGTTGCCTTCGTGGGGACCCACAGGTCAACGGACCAGGGATCGCGAAGGGACCTCAAGAGGAATCACAAAATGGCGGCCCACAGAACACTCGTTGAGTGTAGGCCTGCAATCTTCGGTGTGATCACTGCTCGGGGTCAGGGCTACAAGTAACCCAAAGCTCAGCCTCAGGAGTTGCCAAAAAGCTGATGCTTCTGCAAATGGACGCGGTGCCCAGGGGTTCGGGTTGCACGGTCACCATGAGGGATATGGGCCTCAGACTTGCTGTGGGCACAGATCGACCTCTAGGACCTCAGAAAACCCACCTCCTGTGTGGCAATATTCTTCGGAGTCCGTCAGAGCTTCAGAGATGCCAACCGGTCAGTTGCATTATAGGTGCCTGGCTTGCAGGGGAGTAACTCTTTTACTCCAAGGGAGATTCTTCAGTCATCCAGCGTAGTGCAGATCGTCGAAGTACTTGGTTTCTGTGTCAGAGTTTAGTCCAGGTGTAATCTAAAGTCCTGTAGTCAGGGGTTCCTACTTTATACCCAAGGAAGGGGTGGGACAAACTCTGGGGACCCACCTATGGGAGGGTCAGGAAAGAGGGGTGGCTACACCCATTTCCTTTGTCCAGTTTCGCGCCGGAGCAGGGGCTGGTAGCCCCTGCAACCGGTTTGAGCTGGACTATGCACAGGGACACCAAATGTGCCCCCAGTGCAGACTTCAAAGCACTCTCAGAGTGCACCCACCCAGCCCCAATACACTAAAGCCTGTCTGGGAGGTGGTCACACCTCCCTGTGACAGGAAACCTATTGTCCAGGCCTCCCCTGCCGGAGTTTTGTCCAGCAGCAGGAGGGCAGACTCGTGTCTGTGGCTGCAGCATCCATTTTGTGATGCCAGGGTTCTGTTAAGCTGGTACCGGGTGTACCGGTGGTGCCATGTTTCTCCCTCTAGTAGGGTGGAATCATACCTCCCACCCCAGTTACTGGGGTGGAGGTATGATTCGAAGGTGTTTGACACCAAACACGACATGTTTCCATGCAGCCATTCTCAAGATAGCATTTACCGTGAGGTTATAATGCACTTAAAAGTATATGGTTGGCTGCATCACAAACAACCCCGGAATGAAGATTCCAAAAGCTGCAGAGGGGCTCTGCTCATGCATGAGCACCCTCTCACATGAAACCCAGCACCCTGCCTTCAGGATTGTTAAGGCCTGCCATAGGGGTGACTGATAGGTTTACATGTGCAGTGATATGGAGAGATATAGGGAACCTATATCTCAGTAAGGGGAGGATACACCACCTTACACAGGCTGCTGTAGCAGACCTGTGGTGTCATTTTAAAAGGCTTCCCAGGGGTGGCACAATACATGCTGCAGCCCCTGGTAGGCCTCTGGGGAACCTATGCCCTGAGTACATAGTATACCATATACTAGGGACTCACAAGGGTACCCCAGAATCCAATCTGGAGTGTACCTAAAGTACATACAGTCAATTTAGAGTAGAAAGCAGATAGACTGGGGTCCTGATTAGCAGGGCCTCAGTCTGGCTAAGTCGAAAACAGTGAAACATCAGCAAAAAGTGGGGGTAACTATAAGAAGCAGATCCTACTCTCCTACAGTATTCTCTACTGTCTGACCGACTCTTCATTTGTATGGAAGGCTGAGAGGTGGTCGCGAGTGACCCAGGTGACCCTAATAGGTCACTTCCTTCAGACCATGAACAGCAGCAGCCAACACCTGCTCGTGCTCGCTAAATTTATCGTTCCTGTGCTCTTGCACATTGCATTGCAATTTTTTTGTGGAAATTTACTTATAGTTTCACACATGGGCATAATTGAGTTATTTTTGGTAATTTTGTGTCAAAAGAGTAACACGAAAATACCAAAATTACTCCGATTGCTCTGGTGTAATTAAAACGTTGTCCAGTCCTCCTCAAAATTGTAGGATGCTGATCCGATGCCAAGAATTGGAGAATCCAAAAACAAAATATGGACAGAAACCAGATGTATGAAAAGTTGTTACAAAACAGAACCAGCTAAACAATTCACAGCAGTAAAATCAGGACAGAGGCGTACACAGATTAAGATATTGTTCCTAATACTCCGACGAAAGACAGGTAATCTACCTCTGCTCACTATACATCCCGACATCCAAAACCTCTTGTTACAAGAAGGTGATCTTACACACCAGCAAACAGAAAACCGTCTCTTCCCCCCTGTGAGTAGGCCTCTACGTAAGAACAACCACAGAGTTGGTCTACCGAAGCATAGGGTAAAACACCCAAATCTGAAAATCATACCCACCACCAAACAACAAAGAAACAGCCTGGACATCAAAATAAACACACATGGGGTAAAATGACTAGATCTGTGCAGACCCTTTGGACTTCTAGTTCTGAGGGCAATTCTTGGAAGATTTAACAAACAGCACCAAACTAGGAAGTAGTGTAATAGACTATGGCCCACCAACATTCAACAATTATTACGGCATTCACCACTAGCCCAGACAACCTCTTTGACCATAAGCCAAATCGTCCTATTCTTAGACAAATCAGCAGCAGGTAGTAGTGGAAAGACCAGTGCTTAATTTGAGTCAGTGGTTTCCGGTGCTCAGCACTGGCACTTAATCATTAACGCCAGGATGCCAAGGATTTTGAGCCGATGCCGGGACTCGAACTTGGTTCCCCAGCTCCGAAGTCAGCAGCTCTGGCCATTACGCCATATCCTCTCCCCCTTTCATGTTAGTAGTTGGTTCTGTTCTAGGCGACGCTAACTGGAGAAATGGGCTGGTGAAAGCTGCCTCCTGATGTGAGCCCCGGCACTTATTTTTTTACAAATTAACCTCTGGAACAGACACATCCCACAAAAAAAGTACAACTCTGCGGCTGCCCGCGGCCCCCGCAGGGGGCCCCCTAAACGGGCGGCCCCTTTAGTGCCATTTGGGCACTTCCCCACCCCCACTAAGAACGCGGGGCTCGAGGAGGAGCCCCCTTCCAGACAGCGTCACTTCCGGGTCGCAGAGGAGGTGGGGAGGTATTTATGCCTCCCCTGGCCATCTTGGCGTCCTCTTTGCGCCGGACACGCCGTCTCCCACCCTACCGCTTACCCGGCGTGGGGTTGGCAGGCGAAGTACATAGAACGTTGTAATGTTTTTCTTTTGTCGTTGCAGGCGGAGTTACAGGGCGATCTGGAAGCAGATGGGTACAGAAGGGTACCTCTGCGTGGGCACAATAGGGGTGCCAGAGCCAAATCCCAGGAGCCTCATGGGAGGGTCCTGGAACAATTACGTTGGCGCCCCGTTAGTCCTTCAGGCGGTTGTGGGCCTGAACAACCGGGAGCTTGCCTTGCTACGCTCCGCCCCGAAAGGGGCGTGAGTAATAAGGGACCAATGTGTCACGTGATCCAGTAAGGGATCACCCCCATAAGGGTAGCGCTGATTGGATTCTCCACAGTGCTTGGCTCATCAGGCGGGCAGGGCAGCATAGAGTGGTACAGCTGCCTGCCCTTGGATCGCCCGTAAGATAACCCACCATATTTGCATACTTTTGTATGGAATAAACCTGCAGCAATAATTTCCCAAACAAAAGTTGTGTTGTGTATTTATTTATGCATGCATACTCTGTTGTGGTGTGGGTGGGGTGTGTTGCCAATAATGGGACTATGAGAAACTCATCAGAGTTATAGATGAACAAACCCTCAACAGTGCGGAGACAGAAAGGCAACTGGAATAACTTCAACTGGAAGAATACCTTCAGAACTGACGGACCATCACAGATTTCATCAAGCAAACTGCAAGCTCCTCCTAACTAAAGCACTAACTACCCTGTAGGGTCAAGCACAAGAAACCACAACCCACCTAACAGCCTCCATGGAAGTAATGAGAAGAAAGAATCTCCTGGACAAAAGCAAATTTGCAAAGTCGGAGAAGCTCTTCCTGAAAAAAATTCCAGGATACATAGACAACAAAAAGAGAGTAAAAAAAGCACGACGGACGATGACGAGAAAAAATTCAAAAATTATTTATTTTACCCTCGTCGTCGTCTGTTGAAACACCCCCTCCCCCACCCCCCGAGTCCTACCGCTCATATACCTGCACAGGGCCACAGCTGCTACCTACCCAAGTTCCTTTACGCCATACCAGCAGGTAGATGAGGTCACGTGAACACTGCTCTGGGATGGGGGGACCCCAATGGGACCCCTATAATGTCCTAATGATGCTGACAAGAAGGATGTAGGATGGAGGCATTGCCCTGCCTAACCTGAAATTGTACTACTGAGCGACTCACTGGGTGGGCAAGAACGATTGGGTGTTTTCCTCTCAAAGGGAGCCCTCCTTCCCCGCAGAAAGTGCGGCGCCGGAACCTGTGGGTTACTTATACCACTTATATGAAATACGGAGGACGTGAGAGCTTCCACCACCAACAGCCATGGTGGTGGATATCTAGAGGAAGGCTGAACGGTCCATGGGCTAAAGAGGAGACTCACAATGGCGACACCTCTGTGGGAGACAGAGGCCCTAGGGTAGCTTAGGGAGATTGAGGGACACAAACGGTGGGACGTGCTGGGTATCTCCATAGTGGGGGATGTCTGGAAGGAAGGGAGCATGGCACCCTTCCTAGAGCTGCAGGCAGAATGTGAGATGTCGGGTACCCAATACCTTAGGTACCTGAGGATGCGGCACATCCATAAGAAACATGAGGCTCTCCTCATGGACCTGCCGTAGGAATTGCCCCTGGAGATTAAGGGGCTTGCCTCCCCACTGCCTGTGCATGCTATATCATTAATATACACCACACTACTGGCCTATAGCCCCCCCTCACTAGACTCACTTAGAGATAGGTGGGAGCAGGATTTAGGTAAGCTGGGGGAAGATGCATGGGGTAAGACCTGCAGAAACCCCCGGGAGGGGGCAATGCAGGCGGGCTTTAGCTTGATGCAGTTAAAATGGCTGCACAGAGCATACTACACAAGGGAGAAACTAAACAAAATGGGGAGTAGCGAACCCGACCTAGTCCTGAGAGGATGTGGCCAGAGAAGTACTTTATTGCATACTATTTGGGGGTGCACAGCGGTGCGGAGATACTGGGAGAGTTGGAGCGTGTACATCTGAGGTAACGGAGGTGCAGATACAACTGATGCCTCAATTGATTACCCTGGGCATTTGGGGAAGCAAACCTTAGAGAGGTACCAGCAGCTCTTTTCAACGGAGCCCTAGCAGTGGCACAGTGGGGTATAGTCAGACGATGGGGAAGCCCCACTATACCCACAGTGTGGGAACAGGAAATGATTCTTGGCGGGTGTATGAGAGCAGAGGAACTGGTGTACAAAGCCTGAGGCTGTCCTCGCAAGTTTGAGAAGATATGAAACCCCTGGAGGACGGGGGAGGCCTGTCACTGACGACCGTTACCACATGAGTGGGGCGGGAAGGGCGTCACCAGTATGGCTCACACATGTACGGGGGTGACAGAGACCAACTGTGGGGATAGAAGCGGTCGGGCCACTGGAGGATGGGCCCAGACCAAAGCACCAGGACCCACGGTGGGCTAAGGATGTGGAAAGCCACCTGTGCTCTGCACAACTGCCAAAATCAGAGCAGGGGGTGTAGTTACTGGAGAGCTACACGGCTGCATAATGAGTGACGCCATCTGTCTGTCTGTCTGGACAATGATCGAATGGGAGGGGGTTCTTTTGCTTGTCTGGGGTTGTCGGGGATAATTCTGTGCTACCATGTAGATGAGAAGCACTACTGTCCATAATGCTGTGATGGGCGATGGGAAACACACTGTAAGTTATACGTTGAAACAACCCCCTCAAAAATATATATATATATGAAAAAAACTATAGCAGTCAGTAATCTTGAGGCAATTCAATGGCAGGGAAATCCTACACACAAAAAAATGAGAAACAAGGAACCTCAGTGGGTTAGCGCTCCTACACACAAACATGAGGACACAATGTACCTCAATAGCTTAGCGCTCCTACACACAAACATGGAGAAACAAGGAACCTTAGAGGCTTAGCGCTATTACACACAAACGAGACGACACAATGAACCTCAGTGGCTTCACGCTCCTAGACACAAACATGAGGACACAATGAACCTCAGTGGCTTAGCGCTCCTACACACAAACATGGAAAAACAAGGAACCTCAGAGGCTTAGCGCTCCTAGACACAAACATGGAGAAACAAGGAACCTCAGAGGCTTAGCGCTCCTAGACACACACATGGAGAAACAAGGAACCTCGAGGCTTAGCGCTCCTAGACACAAACATGAGGACACAATGTACCTCAATGGCGTAGCGCTCCTGGACACAAACATGAGGACAAAATGTACCTCTATGGCTTAGCGCTCCTACACACAAACATGTAGAAACAAGGAACCTCAGTGGCTTAGCGCTCCTAGACACAAACGAGAGGACACAATGAACCTCAGTGGCTTAGCGCTCCTACACACAAACATGAGGACACAATGAACCTCAGTGGCTTAGCGCTCCTACACACAAACATGAGGACACAACGAACCTCAGTGGATTAGCGCTCCTAGACACAAACATGAGGACACAACGAACCTCAGTGGCTTTCCGCTCCTAGACACAAACATGAGGACACAACGAACCTCAGTGGCTTAGCGCTCCTAGACACAAACATGAGGACACAATGAACCTCAGTGGCTTAGCGCTCCTAGACACAAACATGAGGACACAACGAACCTCAGTGGCTTAGCGCTCCTAGACACAAACATGAGGACACAACGAACCTCAGTGGCTTAGCGCTCCTACACACAAACATGAGGACACAAAGAACCTCAGTGGCTTAGCGCTCCTAGACACAAACATGAGGACACAATGAACCTCAGTGGCTTAGTGCTCCTAGACACAAACATGAGGACACAACGAACCTCAGTGGCTTAGCTCTCCTACACACAAACATGGAAAAACAAGGAACCTCAGTGGCTTAGCGCTCCTATGCACAAACATGAGGAAACAAGGAATCTCAGTGGCTTAGCCCTTCTACACACGAACATGGAGAAACAAGGAACATCAGTGGCTTAGCGCTCCTACACACAAACATGAGGACACAAGGAAGCTCAGTGGCTTAGCGCTCCTACACACAAACATGAGGACACAATGAACCTCAGTGGCTTAGTGCTCCTAGACACAAACATGAGGACACAACGAACCTCAGTGGCTTAACGCTCCTACACAAAAACATGGAAAAACAAGGAACCTCAGAGGCTTAGCGCTCCTAGACACAAACATGAGGACACAATGAACCTCAGTGGCTTAGCGCTCCTAGACACAAACATGAGGACACAATGAACCTCAGTGGCTTAGCGCTCCTAGAAACAAATATGAGGACACAATGAACCTCAGTGGCTTAGTGCTCCTCGACACAAACATGAGGACACAACGAACCTCAGTGGCTTAGCGCTCCTACACACAAACATGGAAAAACAAGGAGCCTCAGGGCCTTAGCGCTCCTATGCACAAACATGAGGAAACAAGGAATCTCAGTGGCTTAGCGCTCCTACACACAAACATGGAGAAACAAGGAACATCAGTGGCTTAGCACTCCTATTCACAAACATGAGGACACAAGGAAGCTCAGTGGCTTAGCGCTCCTACACACTTACATGGAAAAACAAGGAACCTCAGTGGCTTAGCGCTCCTGCACACAAACATGAGGAAACAAGGAACCTCAGTGGCTTAGCACTCCTATGCACAAACATGGAGAAACAAGGAACCTCAGTGATTTAGCACTCCTATACACAAACATGAGGACACAATGAACCTCAGCGGCTTAGTGATCCTACAGACAAACATGGAAAAACAACGAACCTCAGTGGGTTAGCGCTCCTACGCACAAACAAAGAATCTCAGTGGCTTAGTGCTCCTCAGTGGGTTAGCGCTCCTACGCACAAACAAAGAATCTCAGTGGCTTAGTGCTCCTACACACAAACATGGGAAAACAAGGAACCACAGTGGCTTAGCGCTCCTAGACACAAACATGGGGAAACAAGGAACCTCAGAGGCTTAGCACTCTTACACACAAACAAGGAGATACAAGGAACCTCAGTGGCTTAGGACACTTATACACAAAGATGGTGAAACAAGGAATATCAGTGGCTTAGGACACTTTTCCACAAACATGGGGGAACAAGGAACATCAGTGGCTTAGCGATATTATAAACAAACAGGGAGAAACCAGGAATCTCAGTGGCTTAGAGCTCCTACACTCAAAGATGGGGTAACAAGGAACCTCAGAGGCTTAGAGCGCCTAATCACAAACATGAGGAAACGAGGAACATCAGTTTCTTAGCGCTCCTACACACAAACATGGGGGAACAAGGAACCTCAGTGGCTTAGCACTGCTAATCACAAACATGAGGAAACGAGAAACATCAGTGGCTTAGCGCTCCTACACACAAACATGAGGAAACAAGGAACATCGGTGGATTAGCGCTCCTATAAACAAACAGGGAGAAACAAGGAATCTCAGTGGCTTAGAGCTCCTACACTCAAAGATGGGGTAACAAGGAACCTCAGAGGCTTAGAGCTCCTACACACAACCATGAGGAAACAAGGAATTTTGTGACTTAGTGCTGCTACACAAAAACATGGAGAAACAAGGAACCTCAGAAGCTTAGAGCTCCTAGACACAAACATGAGGACACAATGAACCTCAATGGCTTAGCGCTCCTACACACAAACATGGAGAAACAAGGAACCTCAGTGATTTAGCACTCCTATACACAAACATGAGGACACAATGAACCTCAATGGCTTAGTGATCCTACACACAAACATGGAAAAACAAGGAGCCTCAGTGGCTTAGTGCTCCTACACACAAACATGGGGAAACAAGGAATCTCAGTGGCTTAGTGCTCCTAGACACAAACATGGGGAAACAAGGAACCTCAGAGGCTTAGCGCCCCTACACACAAACATGGGAAAACAAGGAACCTCAGTGGCTTTGGACACTTATACACAAACATGGGGGCACAAGGAACATCAGTGGCTTAGCACTACTAATCACAAACATGAGGAAACGAAGAAGCTCAGTGGCTTAGTGCTCCTAATCACAAACATGAGGAAACGAGGAACATCAGTGGCTTAGCGCTCCTACACACAAACATGAGGAAACAAGGAACCTCAGTGGCTTAGTGCTGCTACACACAAACATGGAGAAACAAGGAACCTCAGTGGATTAGCGATCCTATAAACAAACAGGGAGAAACAAGCATCTCAGTGGCTTAGTGCTCTTACACACAAACATGGGGGAACAAGGAACATCAGAGGCTTAGCGATCCTACACACAAACATGAGGAAATAAGGAAGCTCAGTGGCTCAGCGCTCCTACACACAAACATGAGGAAGCAAGAAATCTCAGTGGCTTAGTGCTGCTACACACAAACATAGAGAAACAAGGAACCTCAGAGGCTTAGCGCCACTAGAAACAAACATGAGGACACAATTAACCTCAGTGGCTTAGTGCTCCTAGGCACAAACATGAGGTCACAATGAACGTCAGTGGCTTAGTGCTCCTACACACAAACATGGAAAAACAAGGAACCTACCTCAGTGGCTTAGCGCTCCTATGCACAAACATGAGGAAACAAGGAATCTCAATGGATTAGCGAACCTATAAACAAACAGGGAGAAACAAGAATCTCAGTGGCTTAGTGCTCCTAATCACAAACATGAGGAAACGAGGAACATCAGTGGCTTAGCGTTCCTACACACAAACATGAGGAAACAAGGAACCTCAGTGGCTTAGTGCTGCTACAAACAAATATGGAGAACCAAGGAACCTCAGTGGATTAGCGATCCTATAAACAAACAGGGAGAAAAAAGAATCTCAGTGGCTTAGTGCTCTTACACACAAACATGGAGAAACAAGGAACCTCAGAGGCTTAGCGCCCCTAGACACAAACATGAGGACACAATGAACCTCAGTGGCTTAGTGCTCCTAGGCACAAACATGAGTACACAATGAACCTCAGTGGCTTAGTCCTCCTACACACAAACATGGAAAAACAAGGAACCTCAGTGGCTTAGTGCTGCTACACACAAACATGGAGAAACAAGGAACATCAGTGGATTAGCGATCCTACAAACAAACAGGGAGAAACAAGAATCTCAGTGGCTTAGTGCTCCTAATCACAAACATGAGGAAACGAGGAACATCAGTGGCTTAGCGCTCCTACACACAAACATGAGGAAACAAGGAACCTCAGTGGCTTAGTGCTGCTACACACAAACATGGAGAAACAAGGTACCTCAGTGGATTAGCGATCCTATAAACAAACAGGGAGAAACAAGCATCTCAGTGGCTTAGTGCTCTTACACACAAACATGGGGGAACAAGGAACATCAGAGGCTTAGCGATCCAACACACAAACATGAGGAAACAAGGAACCTCAGTGGCTTAGCGCTCCTAGACACAAACATGAGGACACAATGAACCTCAGTGGCTTAGCGCTCCTACACACAAACATGAGGACACAACGAACCTCAGTGGCTTAGCGCTCCTAGACACAAACATGAGGACACAACGAACCTCAGGGGCTTAGCGCTCCTACACACAAACATGGGGGAACAAGGAACCTCAGTGGCTTAGCACTCCTAATCACAAACATGAGGAAACGAGAAACATCAGTGGCTTAGCGCTCCTACACACAAACATGAGGACACAATGAACATCAATGGCTTAGTGATCCTACACACAAACATGGAAAAACAAGGAACCTCAGTGGCTTAGTGCTCCTACACACAAACATGGGGAAACAAGGAACCTCAGTGGCTTAGCGCTCCTAGACACAAACATGGGGAAACAAGGAACCTCAGAGGCTTAGCGCTCCTACACACAAACATGGGGAAACAAGGAACCTCAGTGGCTTAGGACACTTATACACAAACATGAGGGAACAAGGAACATCAGTGGCTTAGCACTACTAATCACAAACATGAGGAAACGAAGAAGCTCAGTGGCTTAGTGCTCCTAATCACAAACATGAGGAAACGAGGAACATCAGTGGCTTAGCGCTCCTACACACAAACATGGAAACTCAGTGGCTTAGTGCTGCTACACACAAACATGGAGAAACAAGGAACCTCAGTGGATTAGCGATCCTATAAACAAACAGGGAGAAACAAGCATCTCAGTGCTTAGTGCTCTTACACACAAACATGGGGGAACAAGGAACATCAGAGGCTTAGCGATCCTACACACAAACATGAGGAAACAAGGAAGCTCAGTGGCTCAGCGCTCCTACACACAAACATGAGGAAGCAAGAAATCTCAGTGGCTTAGTGCTGCTACACACAAACATGGAGAAACAAGGAACCTCAGAGGCTTAGCGCCCCTAGAAACAAACATGAGGACACAATTAACCTCAGTGGCTTAGTGCTCCTAGGCACAAACATGAGGTCACAATGAACGTCAGTGGCTTAGTGCTCCTACACACAAATATGGAAAAACAAGGAACCTACCTCAGTGGCTTAGCGCTCCTATGCACAAACATGAGGAAACAAGGAATCTCAGTGGATTTGCGATCCTATAAACAAACAGGGAGAAACAAGAATCTCAGTGGCTTAGTGCTCCTAATCACAAACATGAGGAAACGAGGAACATCAGTGGCTTAGCGTTCCTACACACAAACATGAGGAAACAAGGAACCTCAGTGGCTTAGTGCTGCTACAAACAAACATGGAGAAACAAGGAACCTCAGTGGATTAGCGATCCTATAAACAAACAGGGAGAAAAAAGAATCTCAGTGGCTTAGTGCTCTTACACACAAACATGGGGGAACAAGGAACCTCAGTGGCTTAGCGCTCCTACACACAAACATGAGGACACAACGAACCTCAGTGGCTTAGCGCTCCTAGACACAAACATGAGGACACAACGAACCTCAGTGGCTTTGTGCTCCTAGACACAAACATGAGGACACAACGAACCTCAGTGGATTAGCGCTCCTAGACACAAACATGTGGACACAATGAACCTCAGTGGCTTAGCGCTCCTACAGACAAACATGAGGACACAATGAACCTCAGTGGCTTAGCGCTCCTAGACACAAACATGAGGACACAATGAACCTCAGTGGCTTAGCGCTCCTGCACACAAACATGAGGAAACAAGGAACCTCAGTGGCTTAGCACTCCTATGCACAAACATGGAGAAACAAGGAACCTCAGTGATTTAGCACTCCTATACACAAACATGAGGACACAATGAACCTCAGCGGCTTAGTGATCCTACACACAAACATGGAAAAACAAGGAACCTCAGTGGGTTAGTGCTCCTACGCACAAACATGAAGAAACAAAGAATCTCAGTGGCTTAGTGCTCCTACACACAAACATGGGAAAACAAGGAACCACAGTGGCTTAGCGCTCCTAGACACAAACATGGGGAAACAAGGAACCTCAGAGGCTTAGCACTCTTACACACAAACAAGGAGAAACAAGGAACCTCAGTGGCTTAGGACACATACACAAACATGGGGAAACAAGGAACATCAGTGGCTTAGGACACTTTTACACAAACATGGGGGAACAAGGAACATCAGTGGCTTAGCGATATTATAAACAAACAGGGAGAAACAAGGAATCTCAGTGGCTTAGTGCTCCTACACACAAACATGGGGGAACAAGGAACATCAGTGGCTTAGCACTCCTAATCACAAACATGAGGAAATGAGGAACATCAGTGGCATAGCGCTCCTACACACAAACATGGGGGAACAAGGAACCTCAGTGGCTTAGCACTCCTAATCACAAACATGAGGAAACGAGAAACATCAGTGGCTTAGCGCTCCTACACACAAACATGAGGAAACAAGGAACATCGGTGGATTAGCGCTCCTATAAACAAACAGGGAGAAACAAGGAATCTCAGTGGCTTAGAGCTCCTACACACAAAGATGGGGGAACAAGGAACCTCAGAGGCTTAGCGCTCCTACAAACAAACATGAGGAAACAAGGAAGCTCAGTGGCTTAGAGCTCCTACACACAACCATGAGGAAACAAGGAATTTCAGTGACTTAGTGCTGCTACACAAAAACATGGAGAAACAAGGAACCTCAGAGGCTTAGCGCTCCTAGACACAAACATGAGGACACAATGAACCTCAATGGCTTAGTGCTCCTACACACAAACATGGAGAAAAAAGGAACCTCAGTGATTTAGCACTCCTATACACAAACATGAGGACACAATGAACCTCAATGGCTTAGTGATCCTACACACAAACATGGAAAAACAAGGAACCTCAGTGGCTTAGTGCTCCTACACACAAACATGGGGAAACAAGGAACCTCAGTGGCTTAGCGCTCCTAGACACAAACATGGGGAAACAAGGAACCTCAGAGGCTTAGCGCTCCTACACACAAACATGGGGAAACAAGGAACCTCAGTGGCTTAGGACACTTATACACAAACATGGGGGAACAAGGAACATCAGTGGCTTAGCACTCCTAATCACAAACATGAGGAAATGAGGAACATCAGTGGCTAAGCGCTCCTACACACAAACATGGGGGAACAAGGAACCTCAGTGGCTTAGCACTCCTAATCACAAACATGAGGAAACGAGAAACATCAGTGGCTTAGCGCTCCTACACACAAACATGAGGAAACAAGGAACATCGGTGGATTAGCGCTCCTATAAACAAACAGGGAGAAACAAGGAATCTCAGTGGCTTAGAGCTCCTACACACAAAGATGGGGGAACAAGGAACCTCAGAGGCTTAGCGCTCCTACAAACAAACATGAGGAAACAAGGAAGCTCAGTGGCTTAGAGCTCCTACACACAACCATGAGGAAACAAGGAATTTCAGTGACTTAGTGCTGCTACACAAAAACATGGAGAAACAAGGAACCTCAGAGGCTTAGCGCTCCTAGACACAAACATGAGGACACAATGAACCTCAATGGCTTAGCGCTCCTACACACAAACATGGAGAAATAAGGAACCTCAGTGATTTAGCACTCCTATACACAAACATGAGGACACAATGAACCTCAATGGCTTAGTGATCCTACACACAAACATGGAAAAACAAGGAACCTCAGTGGCTTAGTGCTCCTACACACAAACATGGGGAAACAAGGAACCTCAGTGGCTTAGCGCTCCTAGACACAAACATGGGGAAACAAGGAACCTCAGAGGCTTAGCGCTCCTACACACAAACATGGGGGAACAAGGAACATCAGTGGCTTAGGACACTTATACACAAACATGGGGGAACAAGGAACATCAGTGGCTTAGCACTACTAATCACAAACATGAGGAAACGAAGAAGCTCAGTGGGTTAGTGCTCCTAATCACAAACATGAGGAAACGAGGAACATCAGTGGCTTAGCGCTCCTACACACAAACATGAGGAAACAAGGAAACTCAGTGGCTTAGTGCTGCTACACACAAACATGGAGAAACAAGGAACCTCAGTGGATTAGCGATCCTATAAACAAACAGGGAGAAACAAGCATCTCAGTGCTTAGTGCTCTTACACACAAACATGGGGGAACAAGGAACAACAGAGGCTTAGCGATCCTACACACAAACATGAGGAAACGAGGAACATCAGTGGCTTAGCGCTCCTACACACAAACATGAGGAAACAAGGAACCTCAGTGGCTTAGTGCTGCTACACACAAACATGGAGAAACAAGGTACCTCAGTGGATTAGCGATCCTATAAACAAACAGGGAGAAACAAGCATCTCAGTGGCTTAGTGCTCTTACACACAAACATGGGGGAACAAGGAACATCAGAGGCTTAGCGATCCAACACACAAACATGAGGAAACAAGGAACCTCAGTGGCTTAGCGCTCCTAGACACAAACATGAGGACACAATGAACCTCAGTGGCTTAGCGCTCCTACACACAAACATGAGGACACAACGAACCTCAGTGGCTTAGCGCTCCTAGACACAAACATGAGGACACAACGAACCTCAGGGGCTTAGCGCTCCTACACACAAACATGGGGGAACAAGGAACCTCAGTGGCTTAGCACTCCTAATCACAAACATGAGGAAACGAGAAACATCAGTGGCTTAGCGCTCCTACACACAAACATGAGGACACAATGAACATCAATGGCTTAGTGATCCTACACACAAACATGGAAAAACAAGGAACCTCAGTGGCTTAGTGCTCCTACACACAAACATGGGGAAACAAGGAACCTCAGTGGCTTAGCGCTCCTAGACACAAACATGGGGAAACAAGGAACCTCAGAGGCTTAGCGCTCCTACACACAAACATGGGGAAACAAGGAACCTCAGTGGCTTAGGACACTTATACACAAACATGAGGGAACAAGGAACATCAGTGGCTTAGCACTACTAATCACAAACATGAGGAAACGCAGAAGCTCAGTGGCTTAGTGCTCCTAATCACAAACATGAGGAAACGAGGAACATCAGTGGCTTAGCGCTCCTACACACAAACATGGAAACTCAGTGGCTTAGTGCTGCTACACACAAACATGGAGAAACAAGGAACCTCAGTGGATTAGCGATCCTATAAACAAACAGGGAGAAACAAGCATCTCAGTGCTTAGTGCTCTTACACACAAACATGGGGGAACAAGGAACATCAGAGGCTTAGCGATCCTACACACAAACATGAGGAAACAAGGAAGCTCAGTGGCTCAGCGCTCCTACACACAAACATGAGGAAGCAAGAAATCTCAGTGGCTTAGTGCTGCTACACACAAACATGGAGAAACAAGGAACCTCAGAGGCTTAGCGCCCCTAGAAACAAACATGAGGACACAATTAACCTCAGTGGCTTAGTGCTCCTAGGCACAAACATGAGGTCACAATGAACGTCAGTGGCTTAGTGCTCCTACACACAAACATGGAAAAACAAGGAACCTACCTCAGTGGCTTAGCGCTCCTATGCACAAACATGAGGAAACAAGGAATCTCAGTGGATTTGCGATCCTATAAACAAACAGGGAGAAACAAGAATCTCAGTGGCTTAGTGCTCCTAATCACAAACATGAGGAAACGAGGAACATCAGTGGCTTAGCGTTCCTACACACAAACATGAGGAAACAAGGAACCTCAGTGGCTTAGTGCTGCTACAAACAAACATGGAGAAACAAGGAACCTCAGTGGATTAGCGATCCTATAAACAAACAGGGAGAAAAAGAATCTCAGTGGCTTAGTGCTCTTACACACAAACATGGGGGAACAAGGAACCTCAGTGGCTTAGCGCTCCTACACACAAACATGAGGACACAACGAACCTCAGTGGCTTAGCGCTCCTAGACACAAACATGAGGACACAACGAACCTCAGTGGCTTTGTGCTCCTAGACACAAACATGAGGACACAACGAACCTCAGTGGATTAGCGCTCCTAGACACAAACATGTGGACACAATGAACCTCAGTGGCTTAGCGCTCCTAGACACAAACATGAGGACACAACGAACCTCAGTGGCTTAGCGCTCCTAGACACAAACATGAGGACACAACAAACCTCAGTGGCTTAGCGCTCCTACAGACAAACATGAGGACACAATGAACCTCAGTGGCTTAGCGCTCCTAGACACAAACATGAGGACACAATGAACCTCAGTGGCTTAGTGCTCCTAGACACAAACATGAGGACACAACGAACCTCAGTGGCTTAGCTCTCCTACACACAAACATGGAAAAACAAGGAACCTCAGTGGCTTAGCGCCCCTATGCACAAACATGAGGAAACAAGGAATCTCAGTGGCTTAGCCCTCCTACACACGAACATGGAGAAACAAGGAACATCAGTGGCTTAGCACTCCTACACACAAACATGAGGACACAAGGAAGCTCAGTGGCTTAGCGCTCCTACACACAAACATGAGGACACAATGAACCTCAGTGGCTTAGTGCTCCTAGACACAAACATGAGGACACAACGAACCTCAGTGGCTTA
Organism: Calotriton arnoldi; assembly: GCA_963921515.1. Taxonomy (NCBI): domain Eukaryota; kingdom Metazoa; phylum Chordata; class Amphibia; order Caudata; family Salamandridae; genus Calotriton; species Calotriton arnoldi. Next base: position 270,186 of record CAWUFW010008762.1, read on the forward strand.
ACGCTCCTACACAAAAACATGGAAAATCAAGGAACCTCAGAGGCTTAGCGCTCCTAGACACAAACATGGAGAAACAAGGAACCTCAGAGGCTTAGCGCTCCTAGACACAAACATGAGGACACAATGAACCTCAGTGGCTTAGCGCTCCTAGACACAAACATGAGGACACAATGAACCTCAGTGGCTTAGCGCTCCTAGAAACAAACATGAGGACACAATGAACCTCAGTGGCTTAGTGCTCCTCGACACAAACATGAGGACTCAACGAACCTCAGTGGTTTAGCGCTCCTACACACAAACATGGAAAAACTAGGAACCTCAGGGGCTTAGCGCTCCTATGCACAAACATGAGGAAACAAGGAATCTCAGTGGCTTAGCGCTCCTACACACAAACATGGAGAAACAAGGAACATCAGTGGCTTAGCGCTCCTATTCACAAACATGAGGACACAAGGAAGCTCAGTGGCTTAGCGCTCCTACACACTTACATGGAAAAACAAGGAACCTCAGTGGCTTAGCGCTCCTGCACACAAACATGAGGAAACAAGGAACCTCAGTGGCTTAGCACTCCTATGCACAAACATGGAGAAACAAGGAACCTCAGTGATTTAGCACTCCTATACACAAACATGAGGACACAATGAACCTCAGCGGCTTAGTGATCCTACACACAAACATGGAAAAACAAGGAACCTCAGTGGGTTAGCGCTCCTACGCACAAACATGAAGAAACAAAGAATCTCAGTGGCTTAGTGCTCCTACACACAAACATGGGAAAACAAGGAACCACAGTGGCTTAGCGCTCCTAGACACAAACATGGGGAAACAAGGAACCTCAGAGGCTTAGCACTCTTACACACAAACAAGGAGAAACAAGGAACCTCAGTGGCTTAGGACACATACACAAACATGGGGAAACAAGGAACATCAGTGGCTTAGCGATATTATAAACAAACAGGGAGAAACAAGGAATCTCAGTGGCTTAGTGCTCCTACACACAAACATGGGGGAACAAGGAACATCAGTGGCTTAGCACTCCTAATCACAAACATGAGGAAACGAGGAACATCAGTGGCATAGCGCTCCTACACACAAACATGGGGGAACAAGGAACCTCAGTGGCTTAGCACTCCTAATCACAAACATGAGGAAACGAGAAACATCAGTGGCTTAGCGCTCCTACACACAAACATGAGGAAACAAGGAACATCGGTGGATTAGCGCTCCTATAAACAAACAGGGAGAAACAAGGAATCTCAGTGGCTTAGAGCTCCTACACACAAAGATGGGGGAACAAGGAACCTCAGAGGCTTAGCGCTCCTACAAACAAACATGAGGAAACAAGGAAGCTCAGTGGCTTAGAGCTCCTACACACAACCATGAGGAAACAAGGAATTTCAGTGACTTAGTGCTGCTACACAAAAACATGGAGAAACAAGGAACCTCAGAGGCTTAGCACTCCTAGACACAAACATGAGGACACAATGAACCTCAATGGCTTAGTGCTCCTACACACAAACATGGAGAAAAAAGGAACCTCAGTGATTTAGCACTCCTATACACAAACATGAGGACACAATGAACCTCAATGGCTTAGTGATCCTACACACAAACATGGAAAAACAAGGAACCTCAGTGGCTTAGTGCTCCTACACACAAACATGGGGAAACTAGGAACCTCAGTGGCTTAGCGCTCCTAGACACAAACATGGGGAAACAAGGAACCTCAGAGGCTTAGCGCTCCTACACACAAACATGGGGAAACAAGGAACCTCAGTGGCTTAGGACACTTATACACAAACATGGGGGAACAAGGAACATCAGTGGCTTAGCACTCCTAATCACAAACATGAGGAAACGAGGAACATCAGTGGCTAAGCGCTCCTACACACAAACATGGGGGAACAAGGAACCTCAGTGGCTTAGCACTCCTAATCACAAACATGAGGAAACGAGAAACATCAGTGGCTTAGCGCTCCTACACACAAACATGAGGAAACAAGGAACATCGGTGGATTAGCGCTCCTATAAACAAACAGGGAGAAACAAGGAATCTCAGTGGCTTAGAGCTCCTACACACAAAGATGGGGGAACAAGGAACCTCAGAGGCTTAGCGCTCCTACAAACAAACATGAGGAAACAAGGAAGCTCAGTGGCTTAGAGCTCCTACACACAACCATGAGGAAACAAGGAATTTCAGTGACTTAGTGCTGCTACACAAAAACATGGAGAAACAAGGAACCTCAGTGATTTAGCACTCCTATACACAAACATGAGGACACAATGAACCTCAATGGCTTAGTGATCCTACACACAAACATGGAAAAACAAGGAACCTCAGTGGCTTAGTGCTCCTACACACAAACATGGGGAAACAAGGAACCTCAGTGGCTTAGCGCTCCTAGACACAAACATGGGGAAACAAGGAACCTCAGAGGCTTAGCGCTCCTACACACAAACATGGGGGAACAAGGAACATCAGTGGCTTAGGACACTTATACACAAACATGGGGGAACAAGGAACATCAGTGGCTTAGGACTACTAATCACAAACATGAGGAAACGAAGAAGCTCAGTGGGTTAGTGCTCCTAATCACAAACATGAGGAAACGAGGAACATCAGTGGCTTAGCGCTCCTACACACAAACATGAGGAAACAAGGAAACTCAGTGGCTTAGTGCTGCTACACACAAACATGGAGAAACAAGGAACCTCAGTGGATTAGCGATCCTATAAACAAACAGGGAGAAACAAGCATCTCAGTGCTTAGTGCTCTTACACACAAACATGGGGGAACAAGGAACAACAGAGGCTTAGCGATCCTACACACAAACATGAGGAAACGAGGAACATCAGTGGCTTAGCGCTCCTACACACAAACATGAGGAAACAAGGAACCTCAGTGGCTTAGTGCTGCTACACACAAACATGGAGAAACAAGGTACCTCAGTGGATTAGCGATCCTATAAACAAACAGGGAGAAACAAGCATCTCAGTGGCTTAGTGCTCTTACACACAAACATGGGGGAACAAGGAACATCAGAGGCTTAGCGATCCAACACACAAACATGAGGAAACAAGGAACCTCAGTGGCTTAGCGCTCCTAGACACAAACATGAGGACACAATGAACCTCAGTGGCTTAGCGCTCCTACACACAAACATGAGGACACAACGAACCTCAGTGGCTTAGCGCTCCTAGACACAAACATGAGGACACAACGAACCTCAGGGGCTTAGCGCTCCTACACACAAACATGGGGGAACAAGGAACCTCAGTGGCTTAGCACTCCTAATCACAAACATGAGGAAACGAGAAACATCAGTGGCTTAGCGCTCCTACACACAAACATGAGGACACAATGAACATCAATGGCTTAGTGATCCTACACACAAACATGGAAAAACAAGGAACCTCAGTGGCTTAGTGCTCCTACACACAAACATGGGGAAACAAGGAACCTCAGTGGCTTAGCGCTCCTAGACACAAACATGGGGAAACAAGGAACCTCAGAGGCTTAGCGCTCCTACACACAAACATGGGGAAACAAGGAACCTCAGTGGCTTAGGACACTTATACACAAACATGAGGGAACAAGGAACATCAGTGGCTTAGCACTACTAATCACAAACATGAGGAAACGAAGAAGCTCAGTGGCTTAGTGCTCCTAATCACAAACATGAGGAAACGAGGAACATCAGTGGCTTAGCGCTCCTACACACAAACATGGAAACTCAGTGGCTTAGTGCTGCTACACACAAACATGGAGAAACAAGGAACCTCAGTGGATTAGCGATCCTATAAACAAACAGGGAGAAACAAGCATCTCAGTGCTTAGTGCTCTTACACACAAACATGGGGGAACAAGGAACATCAGAGGCTTAGCGATCCTACACACAAACATGAGGAAACAAGGAAGCTCAGTGGCTCAGCGCTCCTACACACAAACATGAGGAAGCAAGAAATCTCAGTGGCTTAGTGCTGCTACACACAAACATGGAGAAACAAGGAACCTCAGAGGCTTAGCGCCCCTAGAAACAAACATGAGGACACAATTAACCTCAGTGGCTTAGTGCTCCTAGGCACAAACATGAGGTCACAATGAACGTCAGTGGCTTAGTGCTCCTACACACAAACATGGAAAAACAAGGAACCTACCTCAGTGGCTTAGCGCTCCTATGCACAAACATGAGGAAACAAGGAATCTCAGTGGATTTGCGATCCTATAAACAAACAGGGAGAAACAAGAATCTCAGTGGCTTAGTGCTCCTAATCACAAACATGAGGAAACGAGGAACATCAGTGGCTTAGCGTTCCTACACACAAACATGAGGAAACAAGGAACCTCAGTGGCTTAGTGCTGCTACAAACAAACATGGAGAAACAAGGAACCTCAGTGGATTAGCGATCCTATAAACAAACAGGGAGAAAAAGAATCTCAGTGGCTTAGTGCTCTTACACACAAACATGGGGGAACAAGGAACCTCAGTGGCTTAGCGCTCCTACACACAAACATGAGGACACAACGAACCTCAGTGGCTTAGCGCTCCTAGACACAAACATGAGGACACAACGAACCTCAGTGGCTTTGTGCTCCTAGACACAAACATGAGGACACAACGAACCTCAGTGGATTAGCGCTCCTAGACACAAACATGTGGACACAATGAACCTCAGTGGCTTAGCGCTCCTAGACACAAACATGAGGACACAACGAACCTCAGTGGCTTAGCGCTCCTAGACACAAACATGAGGACACAACAAACCTCAGTGGCTTAGCGCTCCTACAGACAAACATGAGGACACAATGAACCTCAGTGGCTTAGCGCTCCTAGACACAAACATGAGGACACAACGAACCTCAGTGGCTTAGCGCTCCTAGACACAAACATGAGGACACAACAAACCTCAGTGGCTTAGCGCTCCTAGACACAAACATGAGGACACAACGAACCTCAGTGGCTTAGCTCTCCTACACACAAACATGGAAAAACAAGGAACCTCAGTGGCTTAGCGCCCCTATGCACAAACATGAGGAAACAAGGAATCTCAGTGGCTTAGCCCTCCTACACACGAACATGGAGAAACAAGGAACATCAGTGGCTTAGCACTCCTACACACAAACATGAGGACACAAGGAAGCTCAGTGGCTTAGCGCTCCTACACACAAACATGAGGACACAATGAACCTCAGTGGCTTAGTGCTCCTAGACACAAACATGAGGACACAACGAACCTCAGTGGCTTAACGCTCCTACACAAAAACATGGAAAATCAAGGAACCTCAGAGGCTTAGCGCTCCTAGACACAAACATGGAGAAACAAGGAACCTCAGAGGCTTAGCGCTCCTAGACACAAACATGAGGACACAATGAACCTCAGTGGCTTAGCGCTCCTAGACACAAACATGAGGACACAATGAACCTCAGTGGCTTAGCGCTCCTAGAAACAAACATGAGGACACAATGAACCTCAGTGGCTTAGTGCTCCTCGACACAAACATGAGGACTCAACGAACCTCAGTGGTTTAGCGCTCCTACACACAAACATGGAAAAACTAGGAACCTCAGGGGCTTAGCGCTCTTATGCACAAACATGAGGAAACAAGGAATCTCAGTGGCTTAGCGCTCCTACACACAAACATGGAGAAACAAGGAACATCAGTGGCTTAGCGCTCCTATTCACAAACATGAGGACACAAGGAAGCTCAGTGGCTTAGCGCTCCTACACACTTACATGGAAAAACAAGGAACCTCAGTGGCTTAGCGCTCCTGCACACAAACATGAGGAAACAAGGAACCTCAGTGGCTTAGCACTCCTATGCACAAACATGGAGAAACAAGGAACCTCAGTGATTTAGCACTCCTATACACAAACATGAGGACACAATGAACCTCAGCGGCTTAGTGATCCTACACACAAACATGGAAAAACAAGGAACCTCAGTGGGTTAGCGCTCCTACGCACAAACATGAAGAAACAAAGAATCTCAGTGGCTTAGTGCTCCTACACACAAACATGGGAAAACAAGGAACCACAGTGGCTTAGCGCTCCTAGGCACAAACATGGGGAAACAAGGAACCTCAGAGGCTTAGCACTCTTACACACAAACAAGGAGAAACAAGGAACCTCAGTGGCTTAGGACACATACACAAACATGGGGAAACAAGGAACATCAGTGGCTTAGGACACTTTTACACAAACATGGGGGAACAAGGAACATCAGTGGCTTAGCGATATTATAAACAAACAGGGAGAAACAAGGAATCTCAGTGGCTTAGTGCTCCTACACACAAACATGGGGGAACAAGGAACATCAGTGGCTTAGCACTCCTAATCACAAACATGAGGAAACGAGGAACATCAGTGGCATAGCGCTCCTACACACAAACATGGGGGAACAAGGAACCTCAGTGGCTTAGCACTCCTAATCACAAACATGAGGAAACGAGAAACATCAGTGGCTTAGCGCTCCTACACACAAACATGAGGAAACAAGGAACATCGGTGGATTAGCGCTCCTATAAACAAACAGGGAGAAATAAGGAATCTCAGTGGCTTAGAGCTCCTACACACAAAGATGGGGGAACAAGGAACCTCAGAGGCTTAGCGCTCCTACAAACAAACATGAGGAAACAAGGAAGCTCAGTGGCTTAGAGCTCCTACACACAACCATGAGGAAACAAGGAATTTCAGTGACTTAGTGCTGCTACACAAAAACATGGAGAAACAAGGAACCTCAGAGGCTTAGCGCTCCTAGACACAAACATGAGGACACAATGAACCTCAATGGCTTAGTGCTCCTACACACAAACATGGAGAAAAAAGGAACCTCAGTGATTTAGCACTCCTATACACAAACATGAGGACACAATGAACCTCAATGGCTTAGTGATCCTACACACAAACATGGAAAAACAAGGAACCTCAGTGGCTTAGTGCTCCTACACACAAACATGGGGAAACAAGGAACCTCAGTGGCTTAGCGCTCCTAGACACAAACATGGGGAAACAAGGAACCTCAGAGGCTTAGCGCTCCTACACACAAACATGGGGAAACAAGGAACCTCAGTGGCTTAGGACACTTATACACAAACATGGGGGAACAAGGAACATCAGTGGCTTAGCACTCCTAATCACAAACATGAGGAAACGAGGAACATCAGTGGCTAAGCGCTCCTACACACAAACATGGGGGAACAAGGAACCTCAGTGGCTTAGCACTCCTAATCACAAACATGAGGAAACGAGAAACATCAGTGGCTTAGCGCTCCTACACACAAACATGAGGAAACAAGGAACATCGGTGGATTAGCGCTCCTATAAACAAACAGGGAGAAACAAGGAATCTCAGTGGCTTAGAGCTCCTACACACAAAGATGGGGGAACAAGGAACCTCAGAGGCTTAGCGCTCCTACAAACAAACATGAGGAAACAAGGAAGCTCAGTGGCTTAGAGCTCCTACACACAACCATGAGGAAACAAGGAATTTCAGTGACTTAGTGCTGCTACACAAAAACATGGAGAAACAAGTAACCTCAGAGGCTTAGCGCTCCTAGACACAAACATGAGGACACAATGAACCTCAATGGCTTAGTGATCCTACACACAAACATGGAAAAACAAGGAACCTCAGTGGCTTAGTGCTCCTACACACAAACATGGGGAAACAAGGAACCTCAGTGGCTTAGCGCTCCTAGACACAAACATGGAGAAATAAGGAACCTCAGTGATTTAGCACTCCTATACACAAACATGAGGACACAATGAACCTCAATGGCTTAGTGATCCTACACACAAACATGGAAAAACAAGGAACCTCAGTGGCTTAGTGCTCCTACACACAAACATGGGGAAACAAGGAACCTCAGTGGCTTAGCGCTCCTAGACACAAACATGGGGAAACAAGGAACCTCAGAGGCTTAGCGCTCCTACACACAAACATGGGGGAACAAGGAACATCAGTGGCTTAGGACACTTATACACAAACATGGGGGAACAAGGAACATCAGTGCTTAGCACTACTAATCACAAACATGAGGAAACGAAGAAGCTCAGTGGGTTAGTGCTCCTAATCACAAACATGAGGAAACGAGGAACATCAGTGGCTTAGCGCTCCTACACACAAACATGAGGAAACAAGGAAACTCAGTGGCTTAGTGCTGCTACACACAAACATGGAGAAACAGGAACCTCAGTGGATTAGCGATCCTATAAACAAACAGGGAGAAACAAGCATCTCAGTGCTTAGTGCTCTTATACACAAACATGGGGGAACAAGGAACAACAGAGGCTTAGCGATCCTACACACAAACATGAGGAAACAAGGAAGCTCAGTGGCTCAGCGCTCCTACACACAAACATGAGGAAGCAAGAAATCTCAGTGGCTTAGTGCTGCTACACACAAACATGGAGAAACAAGGAACCTCAGAGGCTTAGCCCCCCTAGAAACCAACATGAGGACACAATTAACCTCAGTGGCTTAGTGCTCCTAGGCACAAACATGAGGTCACAATGAACGTCAGTGGCTTAGTGCTCCTACACACAAACATGGAAAAACAAGGAACCTACCTCAGTGGCTTAGCGCTCCTATGCACAAACATGAGGAAACAAGGAATCTCCGTGGATTAGCGATCCTATAAACAAACAGGGAGAAACAAGAATCTTAGTGGCTTAGTACTCCTAATCACAAACATGAGGAAACGAGGAACATCAGTGGCTTAGCGTTCCTACACACAAACATGAGGAAACAAGGAACCTCAGTGGCTTAGTGCTGCTACAAACAAACATGGAGAAACAAGGAACCTCAGTGGATTAGCGATCCTATAAACAAACAGGGAGAAAAAGAATCTCAGTGGCTTAGTGCTCTTACACACAAACATGGGGGAACAAGGAAGGTCAGTGGCTCAGCGCTCCTACACACAAACATGAGGAAGCAAGAAATCTCAGTGGCTTAGTGCTGCTACACACAAACATGGAGAAACAAGGAACATCAGAGGCTTAGCGCCCCTAGACACAAACATGAGGACACAATGAACCTCAGTGGCTTAGTGCTCCTAGGCACAAACATGAGGACACAATGAACCTCCGTGGCTTAGTGCTCCTACACACAAACATGGTAAACAAGGAACCTCAGTGGCTTAGTGCTGCTACACACAAACATGGAGAAACAAGGAACATCAGTGGATTAGCGATCCTACAAACAAACAGGGAGAAACAAGAATCTTAGTGGCTTAGTACTCCTAATCACAAACATGAGGAAACGAGGAACATCAGTGGCTTAGCGTTCCTACACACAAACATGAGGAAACAAGGAACCTCTGTGGCTTAGTGCTGCTACACACAAACATGGAGAAACCAGGTACCTCAGTGGATTAGCGATCCTATAAACAAACAGGGAGAAACAAGCATCTCAGTGGCTTAGTGCTCTTACACACAAACATGGGGGAACAAGGAACATCAGAGGCTTAGCGCTCCTACACACAAACATGAGGAAACAAGGAAACTCAGTGGCTCAGCGCGCCTACACACAAACATGAGGAAGCAAGAAATCTCAGTGGCTTAGTGCTCCTAGGCACAAACATGAGGACACAATAAACGTCAGTGGCTTAGTGCTCCTACACACAAACATGGAAAAACAAGGAACCTCTGTGGCTTAGTGCTCCTATGCACAAACATGAGAAAACAAGGAATCTCAGTGGATTAGCGATCCTATAAACAAACAGGGAGAAACAAGAATCTCAGTGGCTTAGTGCTCTTACAAACATACATGGGGGTACAAAGAACCTCAGAGGCTTAGCGCTCCTACACACAAACATGAGGAAACAAGGAAGCTCAGTGGCTTAGCGCTCCTACACACACCATGAGGAAGCAAGAAATCTCAGTGGCTTAGTGCTGCTACACACAAACATGGAGAAACAAGGAACCTCAGTGGATTTAGCGATCCTATAAACAAACGGAGAAACAAGCATATCAGTGGCTTAGTGCTCTTACACATAAACATGGGGGAACAAGGAACATCAGAGGTTTAGCGATCCTACACACAAACATGAGGAAACAAGGAAGCTCAGTGGCTCAGCGCTCCTACACACAAACATGAGGAAGCAAGAAATCTCAGTGGCTTAGTGCTGCTACACACAAACATGGAGAAACAAGGAACCTCAGAGGCTTAGCGTCCCTAGAAACAAACATGAGGACACAATTAACCTCAGTGGCTTAGGACACCTAATCACAAACATGAGGAAACGAGAAACATCAGTGGCTTAGCGCGCCTACACACAAACATGAGGAAACAGGGAATATCGGTGGATTAGCGCTCCTATAAACAAACAGGGAGAAACAAGGAATCTCAGTGGCTTAGAGCTCCTACACTCAAAGATGGGGGTACAAGGAACCTCAGAGTCTTAGCGCTCCTACAAACAAACATGAGGAAACAAGGAAGCTCAGTGGCTTAGAGCTCCTACACAGAACCATGAGGAAACAAGGAATTTCAGTGACTTAGTGCTGCTACACAAAAACATGGAGAAACAAGGAACCTCAGAGGCTTAGCGCTCCTAGACACAAACATGAGGACACAATGAACCTCAACGGCTTAGCGCTCCTACACACAAACATGGAGAAACAAGGAACCTCAGTGATTTAGCACTCCTATACACAAACATGAGGACACAATGAACATCAATGGCTTAGTGATCCTACACACAAACATGGAAAAACAAGGAACCTCAGTGGCTTAGTGCTCCTACACACAAACATGGGGAAACAAGGAACCTCAGTGGCTTAGCGCTCCTAGACACAAACATGGGGAAACAAGGAACCTCAGAGGCTTAGCGCTCCTACACACAAACATGGGGAAACAAGGAACCTCAGTGGCTTAGGACACTTATACACAAACATGGGGGAACAAGGAACATCAGTGGCTTAGCACTACTAATCACAAACATGAGGAAACGAAGAAGCTCAGTGGCTTAGTGCTCCTAATCACAAACATGAGGAAACGAGGAAGATCAGTGGCTTAGCGCTCCTACACACAAACATGAGGAAACAAGGAAACTCAGTGGCTTAGTGCTGCTACACACAAACATGAGGAAGAAAGAAATCTCAGTGGCTTAGTGCTGCTACACACAAACATGGAAAAACAAGGAACCTACCTCAGTGGCTTAGCGCTCCTATGCACAAACATGAGGAAACAAGGAATCTCAGTGGATTAGCGATCCTATAAACAAACAGGGAGAAACAAGAATCTCAGTGGCTTAGTGCTCCTAATCACAAACATGAGGAAACGAGGAACATCAGTGGCTTAGCGTTCCTACACACAAACATGAGGAAACAAGGAACCTCAGTGGCTTAGTGCTGCTACAAACAGACATGGAGAAACAAGGAAACTCAGTGGATTAGCGATCCTATAAACAAACAGGGAGAAAAAGAATCTCAGTGGCTTAGTGCTCTTACACACAAACATGGGGGAACAAGGAACCTCAGAGATTTAGTGCTCCTACACACAAACATGAGGAAACAAGGAAGCTCAGTGGCTCAGCGCTCCTACACACAAACATGAGGAAGCAAGAAATCTCAGTGGCTTAGTGCTGCTACACACAAACATGGAGAAACAAGGAACCTCAGTGGCTTAGCGCCCCTAGACACAAACATGAGAACACAATGAACCTCAGTGGCTTAGTGCTCCTAGACACAAACATGAGGACACAATGAACCTCAGTGGCTTAGTGCTCCTACACACAAACATGGAAAAACAAGGAACCTCAGTGGCTTAGCGCTCCTATGCACAAACATGAGGAAACAAGGAATCTCAGTGGATTAGTGCTCCTACACACAAACATGGAGAAACATGGAACGTCCGTGGCTTAGCGCTCGTATACACAAACATGAGGACACAATGAACCACAGTGGCTTAGCGCTCCTACACACATACATGGAAAACAAGGAACCTCAGTGTCTTAGCGCTCCTGCACACAAACATAAGGAAACAAGGAAGCTCAGTGGCTTAGCGCTCCTATGCACAAACACGAGGAAACAAGGAATCTCAGTGGATTCTACACACAAACATGAAAAAACAAGGAACGTCCGTGGCTTAGCGCTCCTATACACAAACATGAGGACACAATGAACCACAGTGGCTTAGCTCTCCTACACACAAACATGGAAAAACAAGGAACCTCAGTGGCTTAGCTCTCCTATGCACAAACATGAGGAAACAAGGAACCTCAGTGGCTTAGCGCTCCTCCACACAAACATGAGGAAACAAGGAATCTCAGTGGCTTAGTGCTCCTACACACAAACATGAGGAAACAAGGAACCTCAGTGGCTTAGCGCTCCAGCACACAAACATGGAGAAACAAGGAACCTCAGTGGCTTAGCGCTCCTATGCACAAACATGAGGAAACAAGGAATCTCAGTGGATTAGCGATCCTATAAACAAACAGGGAGAAACAAGAATCTCAGTGGCTTAGTGCTCTTACAAACATACATGGGGGAACAAAGAACCTCAGAGGCTTAGCGCTCCTACACACACCATGAGGAAGCAAGAACTCTCAGTGGCTTAGTGCTGCTACACACAAACCTGGAGAAACAAGGAACCTCAGAGGCTTAGTGCCCCTAGACACAAACATGAGGACACAATGAACCTCAGTGGCTTAGCGCTCCTGGACACAAACATGAGAACACAATGAACCTCAGTGGCTTAGTGCTCCTAGACACAAACTTGAGGACACAATGAACCTCAGTGGCTTAGTGCTCCTACCACAAACATGGAAAAACAAGGAACCTCAGTGGCTTAGCGCTCCTATGCACAAACATGAGGAAACAAGGAATGTCAGTGGATTAATGCTCCTACACACAAACATGGAGAAACATGGAACGTCCGTGGCTTAGCGCTCCTATACACAAACATGAGGACACAATGAACCACAGTGGCTTAGCGCTCCTACACACATACATGGAAAAACAAGGAACCTCAGTGGCTTAGCGCTCCTGCACACAAACATAAGGAAACAAGGAAGCTCAGTGGCTTAGCGCTCCTATGCACAAACATGAGGAAACAAGGAATCTCAGTGGATTAGTGCTCCTACACACAAACATGAAAAAACAAGGAACGTCCGTGTCTTAGCGCTCCTATACACAAACATGAGGACACAATGAACCACAGTGGCTTAGCTCTCCTACACACAAACATGGAAAAACAAGGAACCTCAGTGGCTTAGCTCTCCTATGCACAAACATGAGGAAACAAGGAACCTCAGTGGCTTAGCGCTCCTCCACACAAACATGAGGAAACAAGGAATCTCAGTGGCTTAGTGCTCCTACACACAAACATGAGGAAACAAGGAACCTCAGTGGCTTAGCGCTCCAGCACACAAACATGGAGAAACAGGGAACCTCAGTGGCTTAGTGCTCCTACACATAAACACAGAGAAACAAGGAACCTCAGTGATTTAGCACTCCTATATGCAAACATGAGGACACAATAAACCTCAGTGGCTTAGTGATCCTACACACAAACATTTGAAAAACAAGGAAACACAGTGGCTTAGCGCTCCTATGCACAAACATGAGGAAACAAGGAACATCAGTGGCTTAGCGCTCCTACACACAAACATGAGGAAACAAGGAATCTCAGTGGCTTAGTGCTCCTACAAACAAAAATGGGGAAACAAGGAACCTCAGTGGCTTAGCGCTCCCACACACAAACATGAGGAAACAAGGAATCTCAGTGGATTAGTGCTCATACACACAAACATGGAGAAACAAGGAACGTCCATGGCTTAGCGCTCCTATACACAAACATGAGGACACAATGAACCTCGGTGCCTTAGCACTCCTAGACACAAACATGAGGACACAATGAACCTCAGTGGCTTAGTGCTCCTAGACACAAACATGAGGACACGATGAACCTCAGTGGCTTAGTGCTCCTACACACAAACATGGAAAAACAAGGAACCTCAGTGGCTTAGTGCTCCTAGGCACAAACATGAGGACACAATGAACCTCAGTGGCTTAGTGCTGCTACACACAAACATGGAGAAACAAGGAACATCAGTGGATTAGCGATCCTATAAACAAACAGGGAGAAATAAGAATCTCAGTGGCTTAGTGCTCTTACAAACATACATGGGGGAACAAGGAACCTCAGTGGCTTAGTGCTGCTACACACAAACATGGGGAAACGAGGAACATCAGTGGCTTAGCGCTCCTACACACAAACATGAGGAAACAAGGAACCTCAGTGGCTTAGTGCTGCTACACACAAACATGGAGAAACAAGGAACATCAGTGGATTAGCGATCCTATAAACAAACAGGGAGAAATAAGAATCTCAGTGGCTTAGTGCTCTTACAAACATACATGGGGGAACAAGGAACCTCAGAGGCTTAGCGCTCCTACACACAAACATGAGGAAACAAGGAAGCTCAGTGGCTTAACGCTCCTACACACAAACGTGAGGAAGCAAGACATTTCAGTGGCTTAGTGCTGCTACACACAAACATGGAGAATCAAGGAACCTCAGAGGCTTAGCGCCCCTAGACACAAACATGAGGACACTATGAACCTCAGTGGCTTAGCGCTCCTAGACACAAATATGAGGACACAATGAACCTGAGTGGCTTAGTGCTCCTAGACACAAACATGAGGACACAATGAACCTCAGTGGCTTAGTGCTCCTACACACAAACATGGAAAAACAAAGAACCTCAGTGGCTTAGCGCTCCTATGCACAAACATCAGGAAACAAGGAATCTCAGTGGATTAGTGCTCCTACACACAAACATGGAGAAACAAGGAACGTCCGTGGATTAGCGATCCTATAAACAAACAGGGAGAAACAAGAATTTCAGTGGCTTAGTGCTCCTATACACAAACATGAGGACACAATGAACCACAGTGGCTTAGCGCTCCTACACACAAACATGGAAAAACCAGGAACCTCAGTGGCTTAGCGCTCCTGCACACAAACATAAGGAAACAAGGAAGCTCAGTGGGTTAGCGCTCCTATGCACAAACATGAGGAAACAAGGAATCTCAGTGGCTTAGCGCTCCTACACACAAACATGGAAAAACAAGGAACCTCAGTGGCTTAGCGCTCCTATGCACAAACATGAGGAAACAAGGAATCTCAGTGGATTAGCGATCCTATAAACAAACAGGGAGAAACAATAATCTCAGTGGCTTAGTGCTCCTAATCACAAACATGAGGAAACGAGGAACATCAGTGGCTTAGCGTTCCTACACACAAACATGAGGAAACAGGGAACCTCAGTGGCTTAGTGCTGCTACAAACAAATATGGAGAAACAAGGAACCTCAGTGGATTAGCGATCCTATAAACAAACAGGGAGAAAAAAGAATCTCAGTGGCTTAGTGCTCTTACACACAAACATGGGGGAACAAAGAACCTCAGAGATTTAGCGCTCCTACACACAAACATGAGGAAACAAGGAAGCTCAGTGGCTCAGCGCTCCTACACACAAACATGAGGAAGCAAATCTCAGTGGCTTAGTGCTGCTACACACAAACATGGAGAAACAAGGAACCTCAGAGGCTTAGCGCCCCTAGACACAAACATGAGGACACAATGAACCTCAGTGGCTTAGTGCTCCTAGGCACAAACATGAGGACACAATGAACCTCAGTGGCTTAGTGCTCCTACACACAAACATGGAAAAACAAGGAACCTCAGTGGCTTAGTGCTGCTACACACAAACATGGAGAAACAAGGAACATCAGTGGATTAGTGATCCTACAAACAAACAGGGAGAAACAAGAATCTCAGTGGCTTAGTGCTCCTAATCACAAACATGAGGAAACGAGGAACATCAGTGGCTTAGCGCTCCTACACACAAACATGAGGAAACAAGGAACTTCAGTGGCGTAGTGCTGCTACACACAAACATGGAGAAACAAGGTACCTCAGTGGATTAGCGATCCTATGAACAAACAGGGAGAAACAAGCATCTCAGAGGCTTAGTGCTCTTACACACAAACATGGGGGAAAAAGGAACATCAGAGGCTTAGCGCTCCTACACACAAACATGAGGAAAGAAGGAAACTCAGTGGCTCAGCGTTCATACACACAAACATGAGGAAGGAAGAAATCTCAGTGGCTTAGTGCTGCTACACACAAACATGGAGAAACAAGGAACCTCAGTGGCTTAGCGCCCCTAGACACAAACATGAGAACACAATGAACCTCAGTGGCTTAGTGCTCCTAGACACAAACATGAGGACACAATGAACCTCAGTGGCTTAGTGCTCCTACACACAAACATGGAAAAACAAGGAACCTCAGTGGCTTAGCGCTCCTATGCACAAACATGAGGAAACAAGGAATCTCAGTGGATTAGTGCTCCTACACACAAACATGGAGAAACATGGAACGTCCGTGGCTTAGCGCTCGTATACACAAACATGAGGACACAATGAACCACAGTGGCTTAGCGCTCCTACACACATACATGGAAAACAAGGAACCTCAGTGGCTTAGCGCTCCTGCACACAAACATAAGGAAACAAGGAAGCTCAGTGGCTTAGCGCTCCTATGCACAAACACGAGGAAACAAGGAATCTCAGTGGATTCTACACACAAACATGAAAAAACAAGGAACGTCCGTGGCTTAGCGCTCCTATACACAAACATGAGGACACAATGAACCACAGTGGCTTAGCTCTCCTACACACAAACATGGAAAAACAAGGAACCTCAGTGGCTTAGCTCTCCTATGCACAAACATGAGGAAACAAGGAACCTCAGTGGCTTAGCGCTCCTCCACACAAACATGAGGAAACAAGGAATCTCAGTGGCTTAGTGCTCCTACACACAAACATGAGGAAACAAGGAACCTCAGTGGCTTAGCGCTCCAGCACACAAACATGGAGAAACAAGGAACCTCAGTGGCTTAGCGCTCCTATGCACAAACATGAGGAAACAAGGAATCTCAGTGGATTAGCGATCCTATAAACAAACAGGGAGAAACAAGAACCTCAGTGGCTTAGCGCTCCTACACACACCATGAGGAAGCAAGAAATCTCAGTGGCTTAGTGCTGCTACACACAAACCTGGAGAAACAAGGAACCTCAGAGGCTTAGTGCCCCTAGACACAAACATGAGGACACAATGAACCTCAGTGGCTTAGCGCTCCTGGACACAAACATGAGAACACAATGAACCTCAGTGGCTTAGTGCTCCTAGACACAAACTTGAGGACACAATGAACCTCAGTGGCTTAGTGCTCCTACCACAAACATGGAAAAACAAGGAACCTCAGTGGCTTAGCGCTCCTATGCACAAACATGAGGAAACAAGGAATCTCAGTGGATTAATGCTCCTACACACAAACATGGAGAAACATGGAACTTCCGTGGCTTAGCGCTCCTATACACAAACATGAGGACACAATGAACCACAGTGGCTTAGCGCTCCTACACACATACATGGAAAAACAAGGAACCTCAGTGGCTTAGCGCTCCTGCACACAAACATAAGGAAACAAGGAAGCTCAGTGGCTTAGCGCTCCTATGCACAAACATGAGGAAACAAGGAATCTCAGTGGATTAGTGCTCCTACACACAAACATGAAAAAACAAGGAACGTCCGTGTCTTAGCGCTCCTATACACAAACATGAGGACACAATGAACCACAGTGGCTTAGCTCTCCTACACACAAACATGGAAAAACAAGGAACCTCAGTGGCTTAGCTCTCCTATGCACAAACATGAGGAAACAAGGAACCTCAGTGGCTTAGCGCTCCTCCACACAAACATGAGGAAACAAGGAATCTCAGTGGCTTAGTGCTCCTACACACAAACATGAGGAAACAAGGAACCTCAGTGGCTTAGCGCTCCAGCACACAAACATGGAGAAACAGGGAACCTCAGTGGCTTAGTGCTCCTACACATAAACACAGAGAAACAAGGAACCTCAGTGATTTAGCACTCCTATATGCAAACATGAGGACACAATAAACCTCAGTGGCTTAGTGATCCTACACACAAACATTTGAAAAACAAGGAAACACAGTGGCTTAGCGCTCCTATGCACAAACATGAGGAAACAAGGAACATCAGTGGCTTAGCGCTCCTACACACAAACAAGAGGAAACAAGGAATCTCAGTGGCTTAGTGCTCCTACAAACAAAAATGGGGAAACAAGGAACCTCAGTGGCTTAGCGCTCCCAGACACAAACATGAGGAAACAAGGAATCTCAGTGGATTAGTGCTCATACACACAAACATGGAGAAACAAGGAACGTCCATGGCTTAGCGCTCCTATACACAAACATGAGGACACAATGAACCTCGGTGCCTTAGCACTCCTAGACACAAACATGAGGACACAATGAACCTCAGTGGCTTAGTGCTCCTAGACACAAACATGAGGACACGATGAACCTCAGTGGCTTAGTGCTCCTACACACAAACATGGAAAAACAAGGAACCTCAGTGGCTTAGTGCTCCTAGGCACAAACATGAGGACACAATGAACCTCAGTGGCTTAGTGCTGCTACACACAAACATGGAGAAACAAGGAACATCAGTGGATTAGCGATCCTATAAACAAACAGGGAGAAATAAGAATCTCAGTGGCTTAGTGCTCTTACAAACATACATGGGGGAACAAGGAACCTCAGTGGCTTAGTGCTGCTACACACAAACATGGGGAAACGAGGAACATCAGTGGCTTAGCGCTCCTACACACAAACATGAGGAAACAAGGAACCTCAGTGGCTTAGTGCTGCTACACACAAACATGGAGAAACAAGGAACATCAGTGGATTAGCGATCCTATAAACAAACAGGGAGAAATAAGAATCTCAGTGGCTTAGTGCTCTTACAAACATACATGGGGGAACAAGGAACCTCAGAGGCTTAGCGCTCCTACACACAAACATGAGGAAACAAGGAAGCTCAGTGGCTTAACGCTCCTACACACAAACGTGAGGAAGCAAGACATTTCAGTGGCTTAGTGCTGCTACACACAAACATGGAGAATCAAGGAACCTCAGAGGCTTAGCGCCCCTAGACACAAACATGAGGACACTATGAACCTCAGTGGCTTAGCGCTCCTAGACACAAATATGAGGACACAATGAACCTGAGTGGCTTAGTGCTCCTAGACACAAACATGAGGACACAATGAACCTCAGTGGCTTAGTGCTCCTACACACAAACATGGAAAAACAAAGAACCTCAGTGGCTTAGCGCTCCTATGCACAAACATGAGGAAACAAGGAATCTCAGTGGATTAGTGCTCCTACACACAAACATGGAGAAACAAGGAACGTCCGTGGATTAGCGATCCTATAAACAAACAGGGAGAAACAAGAATTTCAGTGGCTTAGTGCTCCTATACACAAACATGAGGACACAATGAACCACAGTGGCTTAGCGCTCCTACACACAAACATGGAAAAACCAGGAACCTCAGTGGCTTAGCGCTCCTGCACACAAACATAAGGAAACAAGGAAGCTCAGTGGGTTAGCGCTCCTATGCACAAACATGAGGAAACAAGGAATCTCAGTGGCTTAGCGCTCCTACACACAAACATGGAAAAACAAGGAACCTCAGTGGCTTAGCGCTCCTATGCACAAACATGAGGAAACAAGGAATCTCAGTGGATTAGCGATCCTATAAACAAACAGGGAGAAACAATAATCTCAGTGGCTTAGTGCTCCTAATCACAAACATGAGGAAACGAGGAACATCAGTGGCTTAGCGTTCCTACACACAAACATGAGGAAACAAGGAACCTCAGTGGCTTAGTGCTGCTACAAACAAATATGGAGAAACAAGGAACCTCAGTGGATTAGCGATCCTATAAACAAACAGGGAGAAAAAAGAATCTCAGTGGCTTAGTGCTCTTACACACAAACATGGGGAACAAAGAACCTCAGAGATTTAGCGCTCCTACACACAAACATGAGGAAACAAGGAAGCTCAGTGGCTCAGCGCTCCTACACACAAACATGAGGAAGCAAGAAATCTCAGTGGCTTAGTGCTGCTACACACAAACATGGAGAAACAAGGAACCTCAGAGGCTTAGCGCCCCTAGACACAAACATGAGGACACAATGAACCTCAGTGGCTTAGTGCTCCTAGGCACAAACATGAGGACACAATGAACCTCAGTGGCTTAGTGCTCCTACACACAAACATGGAAAAACAAGGAACCTCAGTGGCTTAGTGCTGCTACACACAAACATGGAGAAACAAGGAACATCAGTGGATTAGTGATCCTACAAACAAACAGGGAGAAACAAGAATCTCAGTGGCTTAGTGCTCCTAATCACAAACATGAGGAAACGAGGAACATCAGTGGCTTAGCGCTCCTACACACAAACATGAGGAAACAAGGAACTTCAGTGGCGTAGTGCTGCTACACACAAACATGGAGAAACAAGGTACCTCAGTGGATTAGCGATCCTATGAACAAACAGGGAGAAACAAGCATCTCAGAGGCTTAGTGCTCTTACACACAAACATGGGGGAAAAAGGAACATCAGAGGCTTAGCGCTCCTACACACAAACATGAGGAAAGAAGGAAACTCAGTGGCTCAGCGTTCATACACACAAACATGAGGAAGGAAGAAATCTCAGTGGCTTAGTGCTGCTACACACAAACATGGAGAAACAAGGAACCTCAGAGGCTTAGCGCCCCTACAAACAAACATGAGGACACAATTAACCTCAGTGGCTTAGTGCTCCTAGGCACAAACATGAGGACACAATGAACGTCAGTGGCTTAGTGCTCCTACAGACAAACATGGAAAAACAAGGAACCTCAGTGGCTTAGCGCTCCTATGCACAAACATGAGGAAACAAGGAATCTCAGTGGATTAGCGATCCTATAAACAAACAGGGAGAAACAAGAATCTCAGTGGCTTAGTGCTCCTAATCACAAACATGAGGAAACGAGGAACATCAGTGGCTTAGCGCTCGTACACATAAACATGAGGAAACAAGGCACCACAGTGGCTTAGTTCTGCTACACACAAACATGGAGAAAGAAGGAACATCGGTGGATTAGCGATCCTATAAACAAACAGGGTGAAACAAGAATCTCAGTGGCTTAGTGCTCTTACAAACATACATGGGACAACAAAGAACCTCAGAGGCTTAGCGCTCCTACACACAAACATGAGGAAACAAGGAAGCTCAGTGGCTTAGCGCTCCTACACACACCATGAGGAAGCAAGAAATCTCAGTGGCTTAGTGCTGCTACACACAAACCTGGAGAAACAAGGAACCTCAGAGGCTTAGCGCCCCTAGACACAAACTTGAGGACACAATGAACCTCAGTGGCTTAGCGCTCCTGGACACAAACATGAGGACACAATGAACCTCAGTGGCTTAGTGCTCCTAGACACAAACATGAGGACACAATGAACCTCAGTGGCTTAGTGCTCCTACACACAAACATGGAAAAACAAGGAACCTCAGTGGCTTAGCGCTACTATGCACAAACATGAGGAAACAAGGAATCTCAGTGGATTAGTGCTTCTACACACAAACATGGAGAAACATGGAACGTCCGTGGCTTAGCGCTCGTATACACAAACATGAGGACACAATGAACCACAGTGGTTTAGCGCTCCTACACACATACATGGAAAAACAAGGAACCTCAGTGGCTTAGCGCTCCTGCACACAAACATAAGGAAACAAGGAAGCTCAGTGGCTTAGCGCTCCTATGCACAAACATGAGGAAACAAGGAATCTCAGTGGATTAGTGCTCCTACACACAAACATGAAAAAACAAGGAACGTCCATGGCTTAGCGCTCCTATACACAAACATGAGGACACAATGAACCACAGTGGCTTAGCTCTCCTACACACAAACATGGAAAAACAAGGAACCTCAGTGGCTTAGCGCTCCTGCACACAAACATAAGGAAACAAGGAAGCTCAGTGGCTTAGCGCTCCTATGCACAAACATGAGGAAACAAGGAATCTCAGTGGCTTAGCGCTCCCACACACAAACATGGAAAAACAAGGAACCTCAGTGGCTTAGCTCTCCTATGCACAAACATGAGGAAACAAGGAAACTCATTGGCTTAGCGCTACTCCACACAAACATGAGGAAACAAGGAATCTCAGTGGCGTAGTGCTCCTACACACAAACATGAGGAAACAAGGAACCTCAGTGGCTTAGCGCTCCAGCACACAAACATGGAGAAACAAGGAACCTCAGTGGCTTAGTGCTCCTACACATAAACACGGAGAAACAAGGAACCTCAGTGATTTAGCACTCCTATATACAAACATGAGGACACAATAAACCTCAGTGGCTTAGTGATCCTACACACAAACATGGAAAAACAAGGAAACACAGTGGCTTAGCGCTCCTATGCACAAAATGAGGAAACAAGGAACATCAGTGGCTTAGCGCTCCTACACACAAACATGAGGAAACAAGGAATCTCAGTGGCTTAGTGCTCCTACAAACAAAGATGGGGAAACAAGGAACCTCAGTGGCTTAGCGCTCCCAGACACAAACATGAGGAAACAAGGAATCTCAGTGGATTAGTGCTCATACACACAAACATGGAGAAACAAGGAACGTCCGTGGCTTAGCGCTCCTATACACAAACATGAGGACACAATGAACCTCAGTGGCTTAGCACTCCTAGACACAAACATGAGGACACAATGAACCTCAGTGGCTTAGTGCTCCTAGACACAAATATGAGGACACGATGAACCTCAGTGGCTTAGTGCTCCTACACACAAACATGGAAAAACAAGGAACCTCAGTGGCTTAGTGCTCCTAGGCACAAACATGAGGACACAATGAACCTCAGTGGCTTAGTGCTGCTACACACAAACATGGAGAAACAAGGAACATCAGTGGATTAGCGATCCTATAAACAAACAGGGAGAAACAAGAATTTCAGTGGCTTAGTGCTCCTAATCACAAACATGAGGAAACGAGGAACATCAGTGACTTAACGCTCCTACACACAAACATGAGGAAACAAGGAACCTCAGTGGCTTAGTGCTGCTACACACAAACCTGGAGAAACAAGGAACATCAGTGGATTAGCGATCCTATAAACAAACAGGGAGAAATAAGAATCTCAGTGGCTTAGTGCTCTTACAAACATACATGGTGGAACAAGGAACCTCAGAGGCTTAGCGCTCCTACACACAAACATGAGGAAACATGGAAGCTCAGTGGCTTAGCGCTCCTACCCACAAACGTGAGGAAGCAAGACATTTCAGTGGCTTAGTGCTGCTACACACAAACATGGAGAATCAAGGAACCTCAGAGGCTTAGCGCCCCTAGACACAAACATGAGGACACTATGAACCTCAGTGGCTTAGCGCTCCTAGACACAAACATGAGGACACAATGAACCTCAGTGGCTTAGTGCTCCTAGACACAAACATGAGGACACAATGAACCTCAGTGGCTTAGTGCTCCTACACACAAACATGGAAAAACAAGGAACCGCAGTGGCTTAGCGCTCCTATGCACAAACATGAGGAAACAAGGAATCTCAGTGGATTAGTGCTCCTACACACAAACATGGAGAAACAAGGAACGTCCGTGGCTTAGCGCTCCTACACACAAACATGAGGACACAATGAACCACAGTGGCTTAGCGCTCCTACACACAAACATGGAAAAACAAGGAACCTCAGTGGCTGAGCGCTCCTGCACACAAACATAAGGAAACAAGGAATCTCAGTGGCTTAGCGCTCCTACACACAAACATGGAAAAACAAGGAACCTCAGTGGCTTAGCTCTCCTATGCACAAACATGAGGAAACAAGGAACCTCAGTGGCTTAGCACTCCAACACACAAACATGAGGAAACAAGGAATCTCAGTGGCTTAGTGCTCCTACACACAAACATGAGGAAACAAGGAACCTCAGTGGCTTAGCGCTCCAACACACAAACATGGAGAAACAAGGAACCTCAGTGGCTTAGTGCTCCTACACATAAACACGGAGAAACAAGGAACCTCAGTGATTTAGCACTCCTATATACAAACATGATGACACAATAAACCTCAGTGGCTTAGTGATCCTACACACAAACATGGAAAAACAAGGAACCTCAGTGGCTTAGCGCTCCTATGCACAAACATGAGGAAACAAGGAACATCAGTGGCTTAGCGCTCCTACACACAAACATGAGGAAACAAGGAATCTCAGTGGCTTAGTGCTCCTACAAAAAAAGATTGGGAAACAAGGAACCTCAGTGGATTAGCACTCCTATACACAAACATGAGGACACAATGAACCTCAGTGGCTTAGCGCTCCTAGACACAAACATGAGGACACAATGAACCTCAGTGGCTTAGTGCTCCAAGACACAAACATAAGAACACAATGAACCTCAGTGGCTTAGTGCTCCTATGCACAAACATGAGGAAAAAAGGAATCTCAGTGGATTAGTGCTCCTACACACAAACATGGAGAAACAAGGAACGTCCGTGGCTTAGCGCTCCTATACACAAACATGAGGACACAATGAACCACAGTGGCTTAGCGCTCCTACACACAAACATGGAAAAACCAGGAACCTCAGTGCCTTAGCGCTCCAGCACACAAACATAAGGAAACAAGGAATCTCAGTGGATTAGCGATCCTATAAACAAACAGGGAGAAACAAAGAATCTCAGTGGCTTAGTGCTCCTAATCACAAACATGAGGAAACGAGGAACATCAGTGGCTTAGCGTTCCTACACACAAACATGAGGAAACAAGGAACCTCAGTGGCTTAGTGCTGCTACAAACAAACATGGAGAAACAAGGAACCTCAGTGGATTAGCGATCCTATAAACAAACAGGGAGAAAAAAGAATCTCAGTGGCTTAGTGCTCTTACACACAAACATGGGGGAACAAGAAACCTCAGAGATTTAGCGCTCCTACACACAAACATGAGGAAGCAAGAACTCTCAGTGGCTTTGTGCTGCCACACACAAACATGGAGAAACAAGGAACCTCAGAGGCTTAGCGCCCCTAGACACAAACATGAGGACACAATGAACCTCAGTGGCTTAGTGCTCCTAGGCACAAACATGAGGACACAATGAACCTCAGTGGCTTAGTGCTCCTACACACAAACATGGAAAAACAAGGAACCTCAGTGGCTTAGTGCTGCTACACACAAACATGGAGAAACAAGGAACATCAGTGGATTAGCGATCCTACAAACAAACAGGGAGAAACAAGAATCTCAGTGGCTTAGTGCTCTTAATCACAAACATGAGGAAACGAGGAACATCAGTGGCTTAACGCTCCTACACACAAACATGAGGAAACAAGGAACTTCAGTGGCGTAGTGCTGCTACACACAAACATGGAGAAACAAGGTACCTCAGTGGATTAGCGATCCTATAAACAAACAGGGAGAAACAAGCATCTCAGTGGCTTAGTGCTCTTACACACAAACATGGGGGAACAAGGAACATCAGAGGCTTAGTGCTCCTACACACAAACATGAGGAAACAAGGAAACTCAGTGGCTCAGCGCTCCTACACACAAACATGAGGAAGCAAGAAATCTCAGTGGCTTAGTGCTGCTACACACAAACATGGAGAAACAAGGAACCTCAGAGGCTTAGCGCCCCTAGAAACAAACATGAGGACACAATTAACCTCAGTGGCTTAGTGCTCCTAGGCACAAACATGAGGACACAATGAACGTCAGTGGCTTAGTGCTCCTACACACAAACATGGAAAAACAAGGAACCTCAGTGGCTTAGCGCTCCTATGCACAAACATGAGGAAACAAGGAATCTCAGTGGATTAGCGATCCTATAAACAAACAGGGAGAAACAAGAATCTCAGTGGCTTAGTGCTCCTAATCAAAAACATGAGGAAACAAGGAACATCAGTGGCTTAGCGCTCGTACACACAAACATGAGGAAACAAGGAACCTCAGTGGCTTAGTGCTGCTACACACAAACATGGAGAAACAAGGAACATCGGAGGATTAGCGATCCTATAAACAAACAGGGTGAAACAAGAATCTCAGTGGCTTAGTGCTCTTACAAACATACATGGGGGAACAAAGAACCTCAGAGGCTTAGCGCTCCTACACACAAACATGAGGAAACAAGGAAGCTCAGTGGCTTAGCGCTCCTACACACACCATGAGGAAGCAAGAAATCTCAGTGGCTTAGTGCTGCTACACACAAACCTGGAGAAACAAGGTACCTCAGAGGCTTAGCGCCCCTAGACACAAACATGAGGACACAATGAACCTCAGTGGCTTAGCGCTCCTGGACACAAACATGAGGACACAATGAACCTCAGTGGCTTAGTGCTCCTAGACACAAACATGAGGACACAATGAACCTCAGTTGCTTAGTGCTCCTATGCACAAACATGAGGAAACAAGGAACCTCAGTGGCTTAGCGCTCCTATGCACAAACATGAGGAAACAAGGAATCTCAGTGGATTAGTGCTCCTACACACAAACATGGAGAAAAATGGAACGTCCGTGGCTTAGCGCTCCTATACACAAACATGAGGACACAATGAACCACAGTGGCTTAGCGCTCCTACACACATACATGGAAAAACAATGAACCTCAGTGGCTTAGCGCTCCTGCACACAAACATAAGGAAACAAGGAAGCTCAGTGGCTTAGTGCTCCTATGCACAAACATGAGGAAACAAGGAATCTCAGTGGATTAGTGCTCCTACACACAAACATGAAAAAACAAGGAACGTCCGTGGATTAGCGCTCCTATACACAAACATGAGGACACAATGAACCACAGTGGCGTAGCGCTCCTACACACAAACATGGAAAAACAAGGAACCTCAGTGGCTTAGCGCTCCTGCTCACAAACATAAGGAAACAAGGAAGCTCAGTGGCTTAGCGCTCCTATGCACAAACATGAGGAAACAAGGAATCTCAGTGGCTTAGCGCTCCCACACACAAACATGGAAAAACAAGGAACCTCAGTGGCTTAGCTCTCCTATGCACAAACATGAGGAAACAAGGAACCTCAGTGGCTTAGCGCTCCTCCACACAAACATGAGGAAACAAGGAATCTCAGTGGCTTAGTGCTCCTACACACAAACATGAGGAAACAAGGAACCTCAGTGGCTTAGCGCTCCAACACACAAACATGGAGAAACAAGGAACCTCAGTGGCTTAGTGCTCCTACACATAAACACGGAGAAACAAGGAACCTCAGTGATTTAGCACTCCTATATACAAACATGAGGACACAATAAACCTCAGTGGCTTAGTGATCCTACACACAAACATGGAAAAACAAGGAACCTCAGTGGCTTAGCGCTCCTATGCACAAACATGAGGAAACCAGGAACATCAGTGGCTTAGCGCTCCTATACACAAACATGAGGAAACAAGGAATCTCAGTGGCTTAGTGCTCCTACAAAAAGATTGGGAAACATGGAACCTCAGTGGCTTAGCGCTCCTAGACACAAACATGAGGACACAATGAACCTCAGTGGCTTAGTGCTCCTAGACACAAACCTGAGGACACAATGAACCTCAGTGGCTTAGTGCTCCTACACACAAACATGGAAAAACAATGAACCACAGTGACTTAGCGCTCCTACACACAAACATGGAAAAACAAGGAACCTCAGTGGCTTAGCGCTCCTGCACACAAACATAAGGAAACAAGGAACCTCAGTGGCTTAGCTCTCCTATGCACAAACATGAGGAAACAAGGAACCTCAGTGGCTTAGCGCTCCTCCACACAAACATGAGGAAACAAGGAATCTCAGTGGCTTAGTGCTCCTACACACAAACATGAGGAAACAAGGAACCTCAGTGGCTTAGCGCTCCAGCACACAAACATGGAGAAACAGGGAACCTCAGTGGCTTAGTGCTCCTACACATAAACACGGAGAAACAAGGAACCTCAGTGATTTAGCACTCCTATATACAAACATGAGGACACAATAAACCTCAGTGGCTTAGTGATCCTACACACAAACATGGAAAAACAAGGAAACACAGTGGCTTAGCGCTCCTATGCACAAACATGAGGAAACAAGGAACATCAGTGGCATAGCGCTCCTACACACAAACATGAGGAAACAAGGAATCTCAGTGGCTTAGTGCTCCTACAACAAAAATGGGGAAACAAGGAACCTCAGTGGCTTAGCGCTCCCACACACAAACATGAGGAAACAAGGAACCTCAGTGGCTTAGTGCTGCTACAAACAAACATGGAGAAACAAGGAACCTCAGTGGATTAGCGATCCTATAAACAAACAGGGAGAAAAAAGAATCTCAGTGGCTTAGTGCTCTTACACACAAACATGGGGGAACAAGAAACCTCAGAGATTTAGCGCTCCTACACACAAACATGAGGAAGCAAGAACTCTCAGTGGCTTTGTGCTGCCACACACAAACATGGAGAAACAAGGAACCTCAGAGGCTTAGCGCCCCTAGACACAAACATGAGGACACAATGAACCTCAGTGGCTTAGTGCTCCTAGGCACAAACATGAGGACACAATGAACCTCAGTGGCTTAGTGCTCCTACACACAAACATGGAAAAACAAGGAACCTCAGTGGCTTAGTGCTGCTACACACAAACATGGAGAAACAAGGAACATCAGTGGATTAGCGATCCTACAAACAAACAGGGAGAAACAAGAATCTCAGTGGCTTAGTGCTCTTAATCACAAACATGAGGAAACGAGGAACATCAGTGGCTTAACGCTCCTACACACAAACATGAGGAAACAAGGAACTTCAGTGGCGTAGTGCTGCTACACACAAACATGGAGAAACAAGGTACCTCAGTGGATTAGCGATCCTATAAACAAACAGGGAGAAACAAGCATCTCAGTGACTTAGTGCTCTTACACACAAACATGGGGGAACAAGGAATATCAGAGGCTTAGTGCTCCTACACACAAACATGAGGAAACAAGGAAACTCAGTGGCTCAGCGCTCCTAGACACAAACATGAGGACACAATGAACCTCAGTTGCTTAGTGCTCCTAGGCACAAACATGAGGACACAATGAACGTCAGTGGCTTAGTGCTCCTACACACAAACATGGAAAAACAAGGAACCTCAGTGGCTTAGCGCTCCTATGCACAAACATGAGGAAACAAGGAATCTCAGTGGATTAGCGATCCTATAAACAAACAGGGAGAAACAAGAATCTCAGTGGCTTAGTGCTCCTAATCAAAAACATGAGGAAACAAGGAACATCAGTGGCTTAGCGCTCGTACACACAAACATGAGGAAACAAGGAACCTCAGTGGCTTAGTGCTGCTACACACAAACATGGAGAAACAAGGAACATCGGAGGATTAGCGATCCTATAAACAAACAGGGTGAAACAAGAATCTCAGTGGCTTAGTGCTCTTACAAACATACATGGGGGAACAAAGAACCTCAGAGGCTTAGCGCTCCTACACACAAACATGAGGAAACAAGGAAGCTCAGTGGCTTAGCGCTCCTACACACACCATGAGGAAGCAAGAAATCTCAGTGGCTTAGTGCTGCTACACACAAACCTGGAGAAACAAGGTACCTCAGAGGCTTAGCGCCCCTAGACACAAACATGAGGACACAATGAACCTCAGTGGCTTAGCGCTCCTGGACACAAACATGAGGACACAATGAACCTCAGTGGCTTAGTGCTCCTAGACACAAACATGAGGACACAATGAACCTCAGTTGCTTAGTGCTCCTATGCACAAACATGAGGAAACAAGGAACCTCAGTGGCTTAGCGCTCCTATGCACAAACATGAGGAAACAAGGAATCTCAGTGGATTAGTGCTCCTACACACAAACATGGAGAAAAATGGAACGTCCGTGGCTTAGCGCTCCTATACACAAACATGAGGACACAATGAACCACAGTGGCTTAGCGCTCCTACACACATACATGGAAAAACAATGAACCTCAGTGGCTTAGCGCTCCTGCACACAAACATAAGGAAACAAGGAAGCTCAGTGGCTTAGTGCTCCTATGCACAAACATGAGGAAACAAGGAATCTCAGTGGATTAGTGCTCCTACACACAAACATGAAAAAACAAGGAACGTCCGTGGATTAGCGCTCCTATACACAAACATGAGGACACAATGAACCACAGTGGCGTAGCGCTCCTACACACAAACATGGAAAAACAAGGAACCTCAGTGGCTTAGCGCTCCTGCACACAAACATAAGGAAACAAGGAAGCTCAGTGGCTTAGCGCTCCTATGCACAAACATGAGGAAACAAGGAATCTCAGTGGCTTAGCGCTCCCACACACAAACATGGAAAAACAAGGAACCTCAGTGGCTTAGCTCTCCTATGCACAAACATGAGGAAACAAGGAACCTCAGTGGCTTAGCGCTCCTCCACACAAACATGAGGAAACAAGGAATCTCAGTGGCTTAGTGCTCCTACACACAAACATGAGGAAACAAGGAACCTCAGTGGCTTAGCGCTCCAACACACAAACATGGAGAAACAAGGAACCTCAGTGGCTTAGTGCTCCTACACATAAACACGGAGAAACAAGGAACCTCAGTGATTTAGCACTCCTATATACAAACATGAGGACACAATAAACCTCAGTGGCTTAGTGATCCTACACACAAACATGGAAAAACAAGGAACCTCAGTGGCTTAGCGCTCCTATGCACAAACATGAGGAAACCAGGAACATCAGTGGCTTAGCGCTCCTATACACAAACATGAGGAAACAAGGAATCTCAGTGGCTTAGTGCTCCTACAAAAAAGATTGGGAAACATGGAACCTCAGTGGCTTAGCGCTCCTAGACACAAACATGAGGACACAATGAACCTCAGTGGCTTAGTGCTCCTAGACACAAACCTGAGGACACAATGAACCTCAGTGGCTTAGTGCTCCTACACACAAACATGGAAAAACAATGAACCACAGTGACTTAGCGCTCCTACACACAAACATGGAAAAACAAGGAACCTCAGTGGCTTAGCGCTCCTGCACACAAACATAAGGAAACAAGGAACCTCAGTGGCTTAGCTCTCCTATGCACAAACATGAGGAAACAAGGAACCTCAGTGGCTTAGCGCTCCTCCACACAAACATGAGGAAACAAGGAATCTCAGTGGCTTAGTGCTCCTACACACAAACATGAGGAAACAAGGAACCTCAGTGGCTTAGCGCTCCAGCACACAAACATGGAGAAACAGGGAACCTCAGTGGCTTAGTGCTCCTACACATAAACACGGAGAAACAAGGAACCTCAGTGATTTAGCACTCCTATATACAAACATGAGGACACAATAAACCTCAGTGGCTTAGTGATCCTACACACAAACATGGAAAAACAAGGAAACACAGTGGCTTAGCGCTCCTATGCACAAACATGAGGAAACAAGGAACATCAGTGGCATAGCGCTCCTACACACAAACATGAGGAAACAAGGAATCTCAGTGGCTTAGTGCTCCTACAACAAAAATGGGGAAACAAGGAACCTCAGTGGCTTAGCGCTCCCAGACACAAACATGAGGAAACAAGGAATCTCAGTGGATTAGTGCTCGTACACACAAACATGGAGAAACAAGGAACGTCCATGGCTTAGCGCTCCTATACACAAACATGAGGACACAATGAACCTCGGTGGCTTAGCACTCCTAGACATAAACATGAGGACACAACCTCAGTGGCTTAGTGCTCCTAGACACAAACATGAGGACACGATGAACCTCAGTGGCTTAGTGCTCCTACACACAAACATGGAAAAATAAGGAACCTCAGTGGCTTAGTGCTCCTAGGCACAAACATGAGGACACAATGAACCTCAGTGGCTTAGTGCTGCTACACACAAACATGGAGAAACAAGGAACATCAGTGGATTAGCGATCCTATAAACAAACAGGGAGAAACAAGAATTTCAGTGGCTTAGTGCTCCTAATCACAAACATGAGGAAACGAGGAACATCAGTGGCTTAGCGCTCCTACACACAAACATGAGGAAACAAGGAACCTCAGTGGCTTAGTGCTGCTACACACAAACATGGAGAAACAAGGAACATCAGTGGATTAGCGATCCTACAAACAAACAGGGAGAAACAAGAATCTCAGTGGCTTAGTGCTCTTAATCACAAACATGAGGAAACGAGGAACATCAGTGGCTTAACGCTCCTACACACAAACATGAGGAAACAAGGAACTTCAGTGGCGTAGTGCTGCTACACACAAACATGGAGAAACAAGGTACCTCAGTGGATTAGCGATCCTATAAACAAACAGGGAGAAACAAGCATCTCAGTGACTTAGTGCTCTTACACACAAACATGGGGGAACAAGGAATATCAGAGGCTTAGTGCTCCTACACACAAACATGAGGAAACAAGGAAACTCAGTGGCTCAGCGCTCCTAGACACAAACATGAGGACACAATGAACCTCAGTTGCTTAGTGCTCCTAGGCACAAACATGAGGACACAATGAACGTCAGTGGCTTAGTGCTCCTACACACAAACATGGAAAAACAAGGAACCTCAGTGGCTTAGCGCTCCTATGCACAAACATGAGGAAACAAGGAATCTCAGTGGATTAGCGATCCTATAAACAAACAGGGAGAAACAAGAATCTCAGTGGCTTAGTGCTCCTAATCAAAAACATGAGGAAACAAGGAACATCAGTGGCTTAGCGCTCGTACACACAAACATGAGGAAACAAGGAACCTCAGTGGCTTAGTGCTGCTACACACAAACATGGAGAAACAAGGAACATCGGAGGATTAGCGATCCTATAAACAAACAGGGTGAAACAAGAATCTCAGTGGCTTAGTGCTCTTACAAACATACATGGGGGAACAAAGAACCTCAGAGGCTTAGCGCTCCTACACACAAACATGAGGAAACAAGGAAGCTCAGTGGCTTAGCGCTCCTACACACACCATGAGGAAGCAAGAAATCTCAGTGGCTTAGTGCTGCTACACACAAACCTGGAGAAACAAGGTACCTCAGAGGCTTAGCGCCCCTAGACACAAACATGAGGACACAATGAACCTCAGTGGCTTAGCGCTCCTGGACACAAACATGAGGACACAATGAACCTCAGTGGCTTAGTGCTCCTAGACACAAACATGAGGACACAATGAACCTCAGTTGCTTAGTGCTCCTATGCACAAACATGAGGAAACAAGGAACCTCAGTGGCTTAGCGCTCCTATGCACAAACATGAGGAAACAAGGAATCTCAGTGGATTAGTGCTCCTACACACAAACATGGAGAAAAATGGAACGTCCGTGGCTTAGCGCTCCTATACACAAACATGAGGACACAATGAACCACAGTGGCTTAGCGCTCCTACACACATACATGGAAAAACAATGAACCTCAGTGGCTTAGCGCTCCTGCACACAAACATAAGGAAACAAGGAAGCTCAGTGGCTTAGTGCTCCTATGCACAAACATGAGGAAACAAGGAATCTCAGTGGATTAGTGCTCCTACACACAAACATGAAAAAACAAGGAACGTCCGTGGATTAGCGCTCCTATACACAAACATGAGGACACAATGAACCACAGTGGCGTAGCGCTCCTACACACAAACATGGAAAAACAAGGAACCTCAGTGGCTTAGCGCTCCTGCACACAAACATAAGGAAACAAGGAAGCTCAGTGGCTTAGCGCTCCTATGCACAAACATGAGGAAACAAGGAATCTCAGTGGCTTAGCGCTCCCACACACAAACATGGAAAAACAAGGAACCTCAGTGGCTTAGCTCTCCTATGCACAAACATGAGGAAACAAGGAACCTCAGTGGCTTAGCGCTCCTCCACACAAACATGAGGAAACAAGGAATCTCAGTGGCTTAGTGCTCCTACACACAAACATGAGGAAACAAGGAACCTCAGTGGCTTAGCGCTCCAACACACAAACATGGAGAAACAAGGAACCTCAGTGGCTTAGCGCTCCTCCACACAAACATGAGGAAACAAGGAATCTCAGTGGCTTAGTGCTCCTACACATAAACACGGAGAAACAAGGAACCTCAGTGATTTAGCACTCCTATATACAAACATGAGGACACAATAAACCTCAGTGGCTTAGTGATCCTACACACAAACATGGAAAAACAAGGAACCTCAGTGGCTTAGCGCTCCTATGCACAAACATGAGGAAACCAGGAACATCAGTGGCTTAGCGCTCCTATACACAAACATGAGGAAACAAGGAATCTCAGTGGCTTAGTGCTCCTACAAAAAAGATTGGGAAACATGGAACCTCAGTGGCTTAGCGCTCCTAGACACAAACATGAGGACACAATGAACCTCAGTGGCTTAGTGCTCCTAGACACAAACCTGAGGACACAATGAACCTCAGTGGCTTAGTGCTCCTACACACAAACATGGAAAAACAATGAACCACAGTGACTTAGCGCTCCTACACACAAACATGGAAAAACAAGGAACCTCAGTGGCTTAGCGCTCCTGCACACAAACATAAGGAAACAAGGAACCTCAGTGGCTTAGCTCTCCTATGCACAAACATGAGGAAACAAGGAACCTCAGTGGCTTAGCGCTCCTCCACACAAACATGAGGAAACAAGGAATCTCAGTGGCTTAGTGCTCCTACACACAAACATGAGGAAACAAGGAACCTCAGTGGCTTAGCGCTCCAGCACACAAACATGGAGAAACAGGGAACCTCAGTGGCTTAGTGCTCCTACACATAAACACGGAGAAACAAGGAACCTCAGTGATTTAGCACTCCTATATACAAACATGAGGACACAATAAACCTCAGTGGCTTAGTGATCCTACACACAAACATGGAAAAACAAGGAAACACAGTGGCTTAGCGCTCCTATGCACAAACATGAGGAAACAAGGAACATCAGTGGCATAGCGCTCCTACACACAAACATGAGGAAACAAGGAATCTCAGTGGCTTAGTGCTCCTACAACAAAAATGGGGAAACAAGGAACCTCAGTGGCTTAGCGCTCCCAGACACAAACATGAGGAAACAAGGAATCTCAGTGGATTAGTGCTCGTACACACAAACATGGAGAAACAAGGAACGTCCATGGCTTAGCGCTCCTATACACAAACATGAGGACACAATGAACCTCGGTGGCTTAGCACTCCTAGACATAAACATGAGGACACAACCTCAGTGGCTTAGTGCTCCTAGACACAAACATGAGGACACGATGAACCTCAGTGGCTTAGTGCTCCTACACACAAACATGGAAAAATAAGGAACCTCAGTGGCTTAGTGCTCCTAGGCACAAACATGAGGACACAATGAACCTCAGTGGCTTAGTGCTGCTACACACAAACATGGAGAAACAAGGAACATCAGTGGATTAGCGATCCTATAAACAAACAGGGAGAAACAAGAATTTCAGTGGCTTAGTGCTCCTAATCACAAACATGAGGAAACGAGGAACATCAGTGGCTTAGCGCTCCTACACACAAACATGAGGAAACAAGGAACCTCAGTGGCTTAGTGCTGCTACACACAAACATGGAGAAACAAGGAACATCAGTGGATTAGCGATCCTATAAACAAACAGGGAGAAATAAGAATCTCAGTGGCTTAGTGCTCTTACAAACATACATGGGGGAACAAGGAACCTCAGAGGCTTAGCGCTCCTACACACAAACATGAGGAAACAAGGAAGCTCAGTGGCTTAACGCTCCTACACACAAACGTGAGGAAGCAAGACATTTCAGTGGCTTAGTGCTGCTACACACAAACATGGAGAATCAAGGAACCTCAGAGGCTTAGCGCCCCTAGACACAAACATGAGGACACTATGAACCTCAGTGGCTTAGCGCTCCTAGACACAAATATGAGGACACAATGAACCTGAGTGGCTTAGTGCTCCTAGACACAAACATGAGGACACAATGAACCTCAGTGGCTTAGTGCTCCTACACACAAACATGGAAAAACAAAGAACCTCAGTGGCTTAGCGCTCCTATGCACAAACATGAGGACACAAGGAATCTCAGTGGATTAGTGCTCCTACACACAAACATGGAGAAACAAGGAACGTCCGTGGATTAGCGATCCTATAAACAAACAGGGAGAAACAAGAATTTCAGTGGCTTAGTGCTCCTATACACAAACATGAGGACACAATGAACCACAGTGGCTTAGCGCTCCTACACACAAACATGGAAAAACCAGGAACCTCAGTGGCTTAGCACTCCTGCACACAAACATAAGGAAACAAGGAAGCTCAGTGGCTTAGCGCTCCTATGCACAAACATGAGGAAACAAGGAATCTCAGTGGCTTAGCGCTCCTACACACAAACATGGAAAAACAAGGAACCTCAGTGGCTTAGCGCTCCTATGCACAAACATGAGGAAACAAGGAATCTCAGTGGATTAGCGATCCTATAAACAAACAGGGAGAAACAATAATCTCAGTGGCTTAGTGCTCCTAATCACAAACATGAGGAAATGAGGAACATCAGTGGCTTAGCGTTCCTACACACAAACATGAGGAAACAAGGAATCTCAGTGGCTTAGTGCTCTTACACACAAACATGGGGGAACAAAGAACCTCAGAGATTTAGCGCTCCTACACACAAACATGAGGAAACAAGGAAGCTCAGTGGCTCAGCGCTCCTACACACAAACATGAGGAAGCAAGAAATCTCAGTGGCTTAGTGCTGCTACACACAAACATGGAGAAACAAGGAACCTCAGAGGCTTAGCGCCCCTAGACACAAACATGAGGACACAATGAACCTCAGTGGCTTAGTGCTCCTAGGTACAAACATGAGGACACAATGAACCTCAGTGGCTTAGTGCTCCTACACACAAACATGGAAAAACAAGGAACCTCAGTGGCTTAGTGCTGCTACACACAAACATGGAGAAACAAGGAACATCAGGGGATTAGTGATCCTACAAACAAACAGGGAGAAACAAGAATCTCAGTGGCTTAGTGCTCCTAATCACAAACATGAGGAAACGAGGAACATCAGTGGCTTAGCGCTCCTACACACAAACATGAGGAAACAAGGAACTTCAGTGGCGTAGTGCTGCTACACACAAACATGGAGAAACAAGGTACCTCAGTGGATTAGCGATCCTATGAACAAACAGGGAGAAACAAGCATCTCAGAGGCTTAGTGCTCTTACACACAAACATGGGGGAAAAAGGAACATCAGAGGCTTAGCGCTCCTACACACAAACATGAGGAAACAAGGAATCTCAGTGGCTTAGTGCTCCTACACACAAACATGAGGAAACAAGGAACCTCAGTGGCTTAGCGCTCCAACACACAAACATGGAGAAACAAGGAACCTCAGTGGCTTAGTGCTCCTACACATAAACACGGAGAAACAAGGAACCTCAGTGATTTAGCACTCCTATATACAAACATGAGGACACAATAAACCTCAGTGGCTTAGTGATCCTACACACAAACATGGAAAAACAAGGAACCTCAGTGACTTAGCGCTCCTATGCACAAACATGAGGAAACCAGGAACATCAGTGGCTTAGCGCTCCTATACACAAACATGAGGAAACAAGGAATCTCAGTGGCTTAGTGCTCCTACAAAAAAAGATTGGGAAACATGGAACCTCAGTGGCTTAGCGCTCCTAGACACAAACATGAGGAAACAAGGAATCTCAGTGGATTAGCATTCCTATACACAAACATGAGGACACAATGATCCTCAGTGGCTTAGCACTCCTAGACACAAACCTGAGGACACAATGAACCTCAGTGGCTTAGTGCTCCTACACACAAACATGGAAAAACAATGAACCAGAGTGACTTAGCGCTCCTACACACAAACATGGAAAAACAAGGAACCTCAGTGGCTTAGCGCTCCTGCACACAAACATAAGGAAACAAGGAAGCTCAGTGGCTTAGCGCTCCTATGCACAAACATGAGGAAGCAAGGAATCTCAGTGGCTTAGCGCACCTACACACAAACATGGAAAAACAAGGAAGCTCAGTGGCTTAGCGCTCCTATGCACAAACATGAGGAAACAAGGAATCTCAGTGGATTAGCGATCCTATAAACAAACAGGGAGAATCAAGAATCTCAGTGGCTTAGTGTTCCTAATCACAAACATGAGGAAACGAGGAACATCAGTGGCTTAGCGTTCCTACACACAAACATGAGGAAACAAGGAACCTCAGTGGCTTAGTGCTGCTACAAACAAACATGGAGAAACAAGGAACCTCAGTGGATTAGCGATCCTAGGCACAAACATGAGGACACAATGAACCTCCGTGGCTTAGTGCTCCTACACACAAACATGGAAAAACAAGGAACCTCAGTGGCTTAGTGCTGCTACACACAAACATGGAGAAACAAGGAACATCAGTGGATTAGCGATCCTACAAACAAACAGGGAGAAACAAGAATCTCAGTGGCTTAGTGCTCCTAATCACAAACATGAGGAAACGAGGAACATCAGTGGCTTAGCGCTCCTACACACAAACATGAGGAAACAAGGAACCTCAGTGGCTTAGTGCTGCTACACACAAACATGGAGAAACAAGGTTTCTCAGTGGATTAGCGATCCTATAAACAAACAGGGAGAAACAAGCATCTCAGTGGCTTAGTGCTCTTACACACAAACATTGGGGAACAAGGAACATCAGAGGCTTAGCGCTCCTACACACAAACATGAGGAAACAAGGAAACTCAGTGGCTCAGAGCTCCTACACACAAACATGAGGAAGCAAGAAATCTCAGTGGCTTAGTGCTGCCACAAACAAACATGGAGAAACAAGGAACCGCAGAGGCTTAGCGCCCCTAGAAACAAACATGAGGACACAATTAACCTCAGTGGCTTAGTGCTCCTAGGCACAAACATGAGGACACAATGAACGTCAGTGGCTTAGTGCTCCTACACACAAACATGGAAAAACAAGGAACCTCAGTGGCTTAGCGCTCCTATGCACAAACATGAGGAAACAAGGAATCTCAGTGGATTAGCGATCCTATAAACAAACAGGGAGAAACAAGAATCTCAGTGGCTTAGTGCTCCTAATCACAAACATGAGGAAACGAGGAACATCAGTGGCTTAGCGTTCCTACACACAAACATGAGGAAACATGGAACCTCAGTGGCTTAGTGCTGCTACAAACAAACATGGAGAAACAAGGAACATCAGTGGATTAGCGATCCTACAAACAAACAGGGAGAAACAAGAATCTCAGTGGCTTAGTGCTCCTAATCACAAACATGAGGAAACGAGGAACATCAGTGGCTTAGCGCTCCTACACACAAACATGAGGAAACAAGGAACCTCAGTGGCTTAGTGCTGCTACACACAAACATGGAGAAACAAGGTACCTCAGTGGATTAGTGATCCTATAAAAAAATAGGGAGAAACAAGCATATCAGTGGCTTAGTGCTCTTACACACAAACATGGGGGAACAAGGAACATCAGAGGCTTAGCGCTCCTACACACAAACATGAGGAAATAAGGAAACTCAGTGGCTCAGCGCTCCTACACACAAACATGAGGAAGCAAGAAATCTCAGTGGCTTAGTGCTGCTACACACAAACATGGAGAAACAAGGAACCTCATAGGCTTAGCGCCCCTAGAAACAAACATGAGGACACAATTAACCTCAGTGGCTTAGTGCTCTTAGGCACAAACATGAGGACACAATGAACGTCAGTGGCTTAGTGCTCCTACACACAAACATGGAAAAACAAGGAACCTCAGTGGCTTAGCGCTCCTATGCACAAACATGAGGAAACAAGGAATTTCAGTGGATTAGCGATCCTATAAACAAAGAGGGAGAAACAAGAATCTCAGTGGCTTAGTGCTCCTAATCACAAACATGAGGAAAAGTGGAACATCAGTGGCTTAGCGCTCGTACACACAAACATGAGGAAACAAGGAACCTCAGTGGCTTAGTGCTGCTACACACAAACATGGAGAAACAAGGAACATCGGTGGATTAGCGATCCTATAAACAAACAGGAAGAAACAAGAATCTCAGTGGCTTAGTGCTCTTACAAACATACATGGGGGAACAAAGAACCTCAGAGGCTTAGCGCTCCTACACACAAACATGAGGAAACAAGGAATCTCAGTGGCTTAGCGCTCCCACACACAAACATGGAAAAACAAGGAACCTCAGTGACTTAGCTCTCCTATGCACAAACATGAGGAAACAAGGAACCTCAGTGGCTTAGCGCTCCTACACACAAACATGAGGAAACAAGGCATCTCAGTGGCTTAGTGCTCCTACACACAAACACGAGGAAACAAGGAACCTCAGTGGCTTAGCGCTCCAGCACACAAACATGGAGAAACAAGGAACCTCAGTGTCTTAGTGCTCCTACACATAAACACAGAGAAACAAGGAACCTCAGTGATTTAGCACTCCTATATACAAACCTGAGGACACAATAAACCTCAGTGGCTTAGTGATCCTACACACAAACATGGAAAAACAAGGAAACACAGTGGCTTAGCGCTCCTATGCACAAACATGAGGAAACAAGGAACATCAGTGGCTTAGCGCTCCTACACACAAACATGAGGAAACAAGGAATCTCAGTGGCTTAGTGCTCCTACAAACAAAGATGGGGAAACAAGGAACCTCAGTGGCTTAGCGCTCCCAGACACAAACATGAGGAAACAAGGAATCTCAGTGGATTAGTGCTCATACACACAAACATGGAGAAACAAAGAACGTCCGTGGCTTAGCGCTCCTATACACAAACATGAGGACCCAATGAACCTCAGTGGCTTAGCACTCCTAGACACAAACATGAGGACACAATGAACCTCAGTGGCTTAGTGCTCCTAGACACAAACATGAGGACACGATGAACCTCAGTGGCTTAGTGCTCCTACACACAAACATGGAAAAACAAGGAACCTCAGTGGCTTAGTGCTCCTAGGCACAAACATGAGGACACAATGAACCTCAGTGGCTTAGTGCTGCTACACACAAACATGGAGAAACAAGGAACATCAGTGGATTAGCGATCCTATAAACAAACAGGGAGAAACAAGAATCTCAGTGGCTTAGTGCTCCTAATCACAAACATGAGGAAACGAGGAACATCAGTGGCTTAGCGCTCCTACACACAAACATGAGGAAACAAGGAACCTCAGTGGCTTAGTGCTGCTACACACAAACATGGAGAAACAGGGAACATCAGTGGATTAGCGATCCTATAAACAAACAGGGAGAAACAAGAATCTCAGTGGCTTAGTGCTCTTACAAACATACATAGGGGAACAAGGAACCTCAGAGGCTTAGCGCTCCTACACACAAACATGAGGAAACAAGGAAGCTCAGTGGCTTAGCGCTCCTACACACAAACGTGAGGAAGCAAGACATTTCAGTGGCTTAGTGCTGCTACACACAAACATGGAGAAACAAGGAACCTCAGAGGCTTAGCGCCCCTAGACACAAACATGAGGACACTATGAACCTCAGTGGCTTAGTGCTCCTACACACAAACATGGAAAAACAAGAAACCTCAGTGGCTTAGCGCTCCTATGCACAAACA
The DNA here is from genome assembly GCA_963921515.1 of Calotriton arnoldi. Taxonomy (NCBI): domain Eukaryota; kingdom Metazoa; phylum Chordata; class Amphibia; order Caudata; family Salamandridae; genus Calotriton; species Calotriton arnoldi. The sequence continues at coordinate 311,633 of CAWUFW010008762.1, forward strand.
TGAGGAAACAAGGAATCTCAGTGGATTAGTGCTCCTACACACAAACATGGAGAAACAAGGAACGTCCGTGGCTTAGCGCTCCTACACACAAACATGGGGACACAATGAACCACAGGGGCTTAGCGCTCCTACACACAAACATGGAAAAACAAGGAACCTCAGTGGCTGAGTGCTCCTGCACACAAACATAAGGAAACAAGGAAGCTCAGTGGCTTAGCGCTCCTATGCACAAACATGAGGAAACAAGGAACCTCAGTGGCTTAGCTCTCCTATGCACAAACATGAGGAAACAAGGAACCTCAGTGGCTTAGCACTCCTACACACAAACATGAGGAAACAAGGAATCTCAGTGGCTTAGTGCTCCTACACACAAACATGAGGAAACAAGGAACCTCAGTGGCTTAGCGCTCCAACACACAAACATGGAGAAACAAGGAACCTCAGTGGCTTAGTGCTCCTACACACAAACACGGAGAAACAAGGAACCTCAGTGATTTAGCACTCCTATATACAAACATGAGGACACAATAAACTTCAGTGGCTTAGTGATCCTACACACAAACATGGAAAAACAAGGAACCTCAGTGGCTTAGCGCTCCTATGCACAAACATGAGGAAACAAGGAATCTCAGTGGCTTAGTGCTCCTACAAACAAAGATTGGGAAACATGGAACCTCAGTGGCTTAGCGCTCCTAGACACAAACATGAGGAAACATGGAATCTCAGTGGATTAGCACTCCTATACACAAACATGAGAACACAATGAACCTCAGTGGCTTAGCGCTCCTAGACACAAACATGAGGACACAATGAACCTCAGTGGCTTAGTGCTTCTAGACACAAACATGAGGACACAATGAACCTCAGTGGCTTAGTGCTCCTACACACAAACATGGAAAAACAAGGAACCTCAGTGGCTTAGCGCTCCTATGCACAAACATGAGGAAACAAGGAATCTCAGTGGATTAGTGCTCCTACACACAAACATGGAGAAACAAGGAACGTCCGTGGCTTAACGCTCCTATACACAAACATGGAAAAACAAGGAACCTCAGTGGCTTAGCGCTCCTGCACACAAACATAAGGAAACAAGGAAGCTCAGTGGCTTAGCGCTCCTATGCACAAACATGAGGAAACAAGGAATCTCAGTGGCTTAGCGCTCCTACACACCAACATGGAAAAACAAGGAACCTCAGTGGCTTAGCGCTCCTGCACACTTACATAAGGAAACAAGGAAGCTCAGTGGCTTAGCGCTCCTATGCACAAACATGAGGAAACAAGGAATCTCAGTGGCTTAGCGCTCCTACACACCAACATGGAAAAACAAGGAACCTCAGTGGCTTAGCGCTCCTACACACAAACATGAGGAAACAAGGAATCTCAGTGGCTTAGTGCTCCTACACACAAACATGAGGAAACAAGGAACCTCAGTGGCTTAGCGCTCCAACACATAGACACGGAGAAACAAGAAACCTCAGTGGCTTAGTGCTCCTACACATAAACACGGAGAAACAAGGAACCTCAGTGATTTAGCACTCCTATATACAAACATGAGGACACAATAAACCTCAGTGGCTTAGTGATCCTACACACAAACATGGAAAAACAAGGAACCTCAGTGGCTTAGCGCTACTATGCACAAACATGAGGAAACAAGGAATATCAGTGGCTTAGCACTCCTACACACAAACATGAGGAAACAAGGAATCTCAGTGGCTTAGTGCTCCTACAAACAAAGATGGGGAAACAAGGAACTTCAGTGGCTTCGCGCTCCTAGACACAAACATGGGGAAACAAGGAACCTCAGTGGCTTAGGAAACTTATACACAAACATGGGGAAACAAGGAACATCAGTGGCTCAGGACACTTTTACACAAACATGGGGGAACAATGAACATCAGTGGCTTAGGACACTTTTACACAACCATGGGGGAACAAGGAACATAAGTGGCTTAGCACTTCTAATCACAAACAAGAGGAAACGAGGAACATCAGTGGCTTAGCGATCCTAGAAACAAACAGGGAGAAACAAGGAATCTCAGTGGCTTAGTGCTCCTACACACAAACATGGGGGAACAAGGAACCTCAGAGGCTTAGCGCTCCTACACACAAACATGAGGAAACAAGGAGAATATGTCTCTTTACACCGCGAGCAAATACCACGTGGTAGGTTACAACGCGGACGTTACATCGTCTGCGTTGTTACCACGCATGGCTTTACATCGCAAGTCGTTTCTACGACTTGCACTAGATGGCGCGCTGGACTTAGGAATAGTATAAATTACTATTCCTACTCCAGTTAGCGCAACAACAGGGAATGTGTTGGATTTAAAATCCAACACATTCCCTGGTGTTGCACGCCATCTAGCGCAAGTCGTTGAAACGACTTGCAATGTAATGCCATGCGTGGTAAGAACGCGGACGATGTAACGTCCGCGTTGTAACCTACCCGCGTGGTATTACCCGCGTTGAAACTGCTGTTTCCCAACAAGGACCATCAGTGGCTTAGCATTCCTACACACAAACATGAGGAAACAAGGAACATTAGTGGCTTAGCTCTCCGACACACAAACATGGGGAAACAAGGAACCTCAGTGGCTTCGCGCTTCTACACTCAATCATGGGGAAACAAGGAACATCAATGGCTTAGCTCCTCTATACAAACATGAGGAAACAAGGAACCTAAGTGGCTTAGCGCTCCTATACATAAACATGAAGAAACAAGGAACCTCAGAGGCTTAGCATTCCTACACACAAACATAGGGAAACAAAGAACCTCTGTAGCTTAGAGCTCCTACACACAAACATGAGGGAACATGGAACCTCAGTGGCTTAGTGCTCCTACACACAAACATGAGGAAACAAGGAGCATCAGTGGCTTAGCGCTCCTTCACACAAACACGGGAAAACAAGGAATATCAGTGGCTTATCGTTCCTACACACAAACATGGGGAAACAAGGAACCTCAGAGGCTTAGCGCTCCTACACACAAACATGGGGAAACAAGGAACCTCAGTGGCTTACCGCTCCTACACAGAAACATGGGGAAACAAGGAACCTCAGTGGTTTAGTGCTCGTATACACAAACATGGGGAAGGAAGGAACATTGGTAGCTTATCAGTCTTATACACAATCATGAGTAAACACGGAACCCCAGAGGCTTAGCACTCCTACACACAAACACGGGGAAACATTGAACCTCAGTGGCTTAGCACTCCTTTTTTTTTTTTTAAACAGACTTTATTGATTTTCCATTAACAGTCAGTGTTGCTGGTAAATACAAGCTAATCGTGCATAAATGCATCATGTAACACAATTCAGTGTTTGTACATACGTGTTATATCTTCAAGTATAGCGTATTGTGGGATAGCATTTGATGTGCATATACCCATTACAGTTCTATTATTATGCATACTACAAATAACTGAAAAGATCTGTTAACCAACAAACTTAACCCATCCCGCCTCCCCCCTCCCACTCTCGTTCTGGCAACCATATCTATATTCGGGAGTACTTTGCGTACTATTCCAACAAACAGAAAGTTTTAATGTTAATGATTGTGGCTCTTAGTTTACCCTGTTTTTATCTGCTGGTCCGTGTGTGGCAACCATGCAATAGACTATTCTGCGTTCAGGGTGCTAGCTATTGGGTCTAGGACTATACCTTTAAGGGTTTCTAGCATAGTATCCCACTCCATGGATATCTGGTTTTTCCCCAGTCCCCAGGCCTCCTCGCGTCGTATTGCGGTACTCAGCCCCACCCCAGCGTAGCATTTCACTGTGCCACATGTAGGCAGTAGGGGGTTTTGCTGACTTCCATCTCATGGTTATGGACCGCTTGGCTATGATTAGAGCGAGGTCCAGGAATCTGAGCTGAACCTTCTTGCCGGGCTGAGCGTTTACGTAGGCCTAAAAGGTACTCAACAGCTGAATCCCCTACGTGTAGCTGTGTGGCTGTCTCTATGTGAAGCCGGGCCGTCTCCCAGAAGCCTCTCAGGCGAGGGCAAGCCCATAACATGTGAGTTAGATCTGCCTCGTCCATCTGGCATCGAGGACAATGGTGTTGTGTATTTGGGAACATCCGCTGCAGTCGGCGTAGTGTGAGATAGGCCCTATGGAGAACCATGCTTTGTATAAATTTAAATTTTGCGTTTCGGGCACTTTTTTGGGGCACTCCAGTATTCCTGCCCATTCCTTGTCTGAAATCTCTCGCCCAATATCCGCCACCCATTTAGCTCGTAAGTCTGTAAGTGGAACCGCAGCGTGCGCACGTACTCTTACATATAACCATTGGATGAGGTGACGCCCTGTCCCCATGTAGTATAAGGCCTTAACCAATTCGTGAGTCGGGGGTTCATGTCTCTGGGGGGCCCAGTGCTTCCTAACATATTGCGATATCGCAGCATGCATCAGGTATAAGTGATTTGGTATTCCTGTTTCCCGCACAAAATTCTCGTGGTCCATTAAAATTTCGTTATTAAATAAATGCCCCACCGTATCGACTCCTTCATCCAACCCGGCACCTATCCTATGCCTTGTAAGCCTGCCACTAAGAATTGGAATTCCTACTAGAGGGATGTTTCCTGCATAAGGGGGGCAATGGGACGTGTGTCTTAGCGCTGCCTTCCAGCATTGTAGTGCTGTGTAGCAGGGGTGGCGCATTCAAGGGGGGTTTTACATTGAGGTAATAGTAGTGTGTATAAGGCACCTTGGTCTATATCACGCTTAGTGTAGCCAATCTCCTGTAAGTTGCGACCTGCAGTCCAGTAAGACAACCATTGCAGTTGGCTCGCATAATAATATGCTCTAAGGTCCGGTACTCCCAACCCCCTCTGTTGGTCACTAGTTGTAGTTTTATAAGACTTACCCTGCGCCTTCCGGCCCCCCATATAAGATCCAGAAGCATAGTGTCTAGGGTATGAAAAGTAGCAGGAGGTACTATTATCGGTAGGTTAGTGAAATAATATAAAAGCCTGGGGAGGACCACCATTTTTGACACTGCTATCCGGCCCATTGCCGAGAGAGGCAGCGTGGTCCAGAAGGCCAGTGGCTTAGCACTCCTACACACAAACATGAGGAAACAAGGAACCTCAGTGGCTTAGCTCTCCTACACACAAACATGAGGAAACAAGGAATCTCAGTGGCTCAGTGCTCCTACACACAAACATGAGGAAACAAGGAATCTCAGTGGCTCAGTGCTCCTACACACAAACATGAGGAAACAAGGAATCTCAGTGGCTCAGTGCTCCTACACACAAACATGGAGAAACAAGGAACCTCAGTGGCTTAGCGCTTCTATGAATAAACATGAGGAAATGAGGAAACAAGGAACCTCAGTGGCTTAGCGCTCCTATGCACAAACATGAGGAAACAAGGAACCTCAGTGGCTTCGCACTCCAACACACAAACATGAGGAAACAAGGAACCTCAGAGGCTTAGCGCTCCTACACACAAAAATAGGGAAACAAGGAACTTCAATAGCTTAGCGCTCCTACACACAAACATGAGGAAAGGAAACATGGAATCTCAGTGGCTTAGCGCTCCTAAGCATAAAAATGAAGAAACAAGGAACCTCAGTGACTTAGCGCTCCTACACACAAGCATAGGGAAACAAAGAACGTCTGGGGGTTAGAGCTGCTACACTCAAACATGAGGAAACAAGGAACCTCAGTTGCTTACCATGCCTATATATACAAACATGAGAAAACAATAACCGCAGTGGCTTAGTATGCCCTAAAATAAACATGAGGAAATAAGGAACCTTACTAGTTTAGCACACCGACACACACACAAACATTGGGAATACAAGGAACCTCAGTGGCTTAACACTCCCTTAAATAGATATGGGGAAACAAGGAACCTCAGAAGTATAGCTCTTCCTTACACAAATATGGGGAAACTAGGAAGCTCGGTGTCTTAGCACTCCCATACACAAACATGGGAAAACAAGAAACCTTAACGGCTTAGCTCTCCAATACACAAACATGGGGGAAATAAGGAGCCTCAGAAGTGTAGCCCTCCCTTAAGCTCCCAGACACTCAATGGGGAAACAAGGAACCTCAGAAGCTTAGCACTCTCTACACACAAACATGGGGAAATAAGGAAGCTCCGTGGCATAGCACTCACTACACACAAACATGTTGAAACAAGGAAGCTCCGTGGCATAGCACTCTCCACACACAAACATGGGGAAACAAGGAAGCTCCGTGGCATAGCGCTCCTACACACAAACATGGGGAAACAAGGAAGCTCCGTGGCATAGCACTCTCTACACACAAACATGTTGAAACAAGGAAGCTCCGTGGCATAGCACTCTCCACACACAAACATGGGGAAACAAGGAAGCTCCGTGGCATAGCGCTCCTACACACAAACATGGGGAAACAAGGAAGCTCCATGGCATAGCACTCTCTACACACAAACATGTTGAAACAAGCAAGCTCCGTGGCATAGCACTCTCCACACACAAGCATGGGGAAACAAGGAAGCTCCGTAGCATAGCGCTCCTACAAACAAACATGGGGAAGCAAGGAAGCTCCGTGGCATAGCACTCTCTACACACAAACATGGGGAAACAAGGAAGCTCCGTGGCATAGCACTCTCTACACACAAACACGGGGAAACAAGGAAGCTCCATGGCATAGCACTCTTTACACACAAACATGGGGAAACAAGGATGCTCTGTGGCATAGCACTCTCTACACACAAACATGGGGAAACAAGGCAGCTCCGTGGCATAGCGCTCCTACACACAAACATGGGGAAACAAGGAACCTCAGTGGCTTAGCGCTCCTACACACAAACATGAGGAAAGGAAACAAGGATTCTCAGTGGCTTAGCGCTCCCATACACAAACATGGGGAAACAAGGAAGCTCCGTGGCATAGCGCTCCTACACACAAACATGGGTAAGCAAGGAACCTCAGTGGCTCGGCGCTCCTACACACAAACATGAGGAAACAAGGAATCTCAGTGTCTTAGCACTCCTTTACACAAACATGAGAAAACAAGGATCCTCAGAGGCTTAGCACTCCCTTACTCTCCCATACACTCAATGGGGAAACAAGGAACCTCAAAAGCTTAGCACTCTCTTACACAAACGTGGGGAAACAAGGAAGCTCGGTGGCATAGCGCTCCTATACTCACACATGGGGAAACAAAGAACATGTGAAATGGGTACCCTGACCACCACATCACCGACTAAACAAGGCACGAAGAGGTACAAGATTAACTCTCTGCTGAGGGGAAGTCCAGAGCCAGCAGAATTGGTAAAGAACATGTCAGTTTGTGGTTCCCAGATAAGTCTGCCCGAAAACCTGCGAATCAGGAAAGCTTTAAAACAATTATAACCCACTCATAAGCCATGCCAATGAACCAGGACTGACTTGAACTGACCTGAGAAGAAGAGGGGTTGAACAAGAAAAGAGAAAGGCAGGGGTAGAGAGATAGCTAGAAGGAGTGAAAGCAGAAGAGAACATTTGAGGATAGATGGATAGATGGATAGATAGACGGACAGACAGACAGACGGACGGACGGACGTACAGACGGACAGACAGACAGACAGACAGACGTTTGGATATGTGAAAGAGACAAAGAAATCATACTGAGAGCTAGGAAAAAATTAGAGCAAGAGAGAAAGGAAGTAAATATAGACAGAAAGGAATCTGAGAGGAGGCACAAAGGAGAGAAAGTCAGAGAGAAAAGTTAGAGATGGGAAGGAGTGAGGACGAGAGAAAGTAGAGAGAATATACCTAAGAAGAAAGGAGGACAATGGAGATTAATAGAGCGAGAGAGAGAGAGAGACGAGTGGGCTTGGAGGCCAGAGTAAGGACGATTATCCAGACGTTCCTCCCAGAAGCCCAGCCCCCCGCAGCTCTAAGCGCTGCACAGCGCCTACACGGCCCCTGGCTGCGAGACGTGATGCGGCCTCACAATCAGAGGCATTCAGCCCCCGGCGCACTTATGTCTGCGGGGGGCCTGTAGTGCTGCACTCGCCTCGGTGCGGCTCCAGCACACGGGCTGAAAGGAAAGGTTAAGTGCTGTAGGGTAAGAGTGGAGAGACACCTCTCCTCACCAGGGCCTCCAGGAGGGCATTGTCATGCTAAACTAAGTGAGCTGCGCTCACTCCTCCGCGCTCCCTCCCTCCTCCAGCGCTCTCCCTGCCTCCCTCATTCTCCCTTTCTTATTGCAGCTTCCTTCGTCTCTCTCTCTCACTCACTCACTCTTACTCTTTCTTCCGTTGTCCTTCCTCCCTCCCTCTTCCCTCTCTCTCTCTTCCCATGCCCCCTCCTTTTCTCTCTCTTATTACAGCTTACTTCGTCTCTCACTTTCTCTCTCTTCCGTCTTCCTTCCTCCCTCTCTTTCCATGCCCCCTCCTTCTCTCTCTCTTATTACAGCTTACTTCGTCTCTCACTTTCTCTCTCTTCCGTCTTCCTTCCTCCCTCTCTTTCCATGCCCCTCCTTCTCTCTCTCTCTTGTTACCACTTCCTTAGTCTCTCACACACACTCTTGCTCTCTCTTCCTTCCTCTCGCTCTCTGTTCCTCTTTCTCTTTCTCTCTCACTCTTACTCTCTCGTCCGTCTTCCTTCCTCCCTCTCTTTCCATGCCCCTCCTTCTCTCTCTCGTGTTACCACTTCCTTAGTCTCTCTCTCTCACACACTCTTGCTCTCTCTTCCTTCTTCGCTCTCTTCATTCCTCTCTCACACTCTTGCTCTCTCTCCCTTCCTCGCTCTCTTCATTCCTCTCTCACACTCTTGCTCTCTCTTTCATCTTCCTTCCTTCCTCTCCCCCTCTCTACGCTCCTCTCTCATGCTTGCTCTCTCTCTCCCTCCCTCTCTCTCTCAATCTCTCCGTTCCTCTCTCTGACATTCTTTCTCTCTTTCCTTCTTCCCTCTATCGCTCTCTCTGTTCCTCTATTTCACATTCTTTCCCTCTCTTCCTTCTTCCCTCTCTTGCTCTCTCCGTTCCTCTCTCTGACATTCTTTCTCTCTTCCATCTTCCCTCTATCGCTCTCTCTGTTCCTCTATTTCACATTCTTTCCCTCTCTTCCTTCTTCCCTCTCTTGCTCTCTCCGTTCCTCTCTCTGACATTCTTTCTCTCTTCCATCTTCCCTCTATCGCTCTCTCAGTTCCTCTATTTCACATTCTTTCCCTCTCTTCCTTCTTCCCTCTCTTGCTCTCTCCGTTCCTCTCTCTGACACTCTTTCTCTCTCTTTCTTCTTCCCTCTATCGCTCTCTCCATTCCTCTCTCTCACATTATTTCTCTCTCTTCCTTCTCTCTATCGCTCTCTCTGTTCGTCTCTCTCACATTTTTGCTCTCTCTTCCTTCCTCTCTCGCTTTCTCCGTTCCTCTCTCTCATACTCTTGCTCTCTCTTAATTCTTCCTTCCTTCCTCTCCCACTCCCTACATTCATCTCTCTCACTCTTGCTCTCTTCCTTCCTCTCTCTTTCACTCTCTGATCCTCGCGCTCACAATCTTGCTCTCTCTTCCATCTTCCCTCCTCCCTCTCTTGCTCTCTCTGTTCCTCTCTCATGCTGTTTCTCTTCCAGGACCTTTCAGGACCTCTGACCTCCTAACGAGCAGGCTCTCCGCCCAAGCAGCTCCGACGTAGCCTCACCTGCCGCTGCACCAGACACCTCCCTCTCCTGGTAGGTGTTCGAGGCCCTCCTCCACCCGCAGGCTCCTGCCTGCACCTCATCCCTGGTGGTCCAGTGGGAGAGCCTTGCTCTTCTGCTGCTCCACTGCTGTCTGTCTGCCTTGTTGTGCCCGTTTTTGTTTGTGGTGTCTTTTCCTGTCTTTTCTGTTTTTTTCACTGTAATTTATGTGCCTATTTGTCTGTTTCTGTTTATTCTGCCCTTCGTTGTTTTTTGTGCCTGTGCCCTCGTTCTCCTCCCTGCCTGTTCTCGCTGCCCTTTTTTCCCACGGCTGCTCCCCCGCGGCCCCTCCCCCCTGCCATTCTTGCGCCCACCTCCCGCCTCCCAGCTGTGCTTCCCTCCCTCCTGCCCTATTTAATGCCGGCCACTGTGCGGCCGCGCAAGCCTGTCTGCGCCCGTCTGCGACCCGACTGCGACCAGCGCCAGGAACCCTGTATCTCCCACCATCCATCGCTACGACTCAGCCGCCCTCCTTGCACTCGACCCCGGAAGGAACAACAACTGCCAGCGGTCCACGCTGAGCACCACCCATGGACAGTTCTCCTGCCATCACTGCCGCCATACCTTCACCACTGCATGCACCCCCACAGCCACCCCCCCACACCGAATGCCAACACCACCGAAGCCCTGAAATGCATCCTCCTCAACGTGTGCTCCCTGCACAGATACACCGTAGAGATCTGGGACCTCCTCGACACCCCCTCACCAGACGTCGCCTTCTTCACAGAAACCTGGACTAACGCCTCCTCCGCCCCGACATCGCCACCGCCATCCCTCATGGATACAAGATCCAGAGGAAGGACCGCCCCAACAGCCCATGGGGGGGGACTCGCCATCGCACACAAGAGCTCCCTCCGACTCTCCACCTCCACCACCATCGACTCCTTCTCCACCACCGAACACCTGCACTTCCAGATACAGACCAGCCCTAGAACCACACTTCGCGGCACCCTCACGTACAGACCCCCCCGGACCTTGCGCTCCATTCACCACTACCATCGCCGACCTCATCACCCCCCACGCCATCACCTCCATGGACTACATACTTATCGGAGTCCTGAACTTCCACCTCGACAACCCCAGTGACCCCAACTCCGCCACCCTCCTGGACAACTTCGCCAACATCGGACTGAAACAGCTCATCACCACACCTACCCACAAGGCAGGACACACCCTGGACCCCATCTTCGCAGGAGGTAACAACATCCACTTCAGCCACACCACGCAACCCCCATGGACGGACCACCACTGGGTACACTTCTGCGACGACAAATCCATGCCGCCCAAACCTGTACCGCGCCCTCCACGAAGGAACTGGAGCAAAGTCACAGAGGAACAGCTCAACTACACCCTCAACCGAGACGCCCCCACCACCTCGACCGACGCCAACCTCGCAGCCAAGGAACTCCACAAATGGATCTCCAACTGCGCAGACAAGCTTGCACCCCTACGTAACCCCGACAGACAGCGCCCCAGGAAGGCCACCTGGTTCACCGCCGATCTCCAAGAATCCCGAAGGACCTGCAGACACCTTGAGAAGAACTGGAGAAATAGCAAAACGTCTGAAGATCGCACCACCTACAAGAACGCCATGATGGAACACCACCAATGCATCAGATCCACCAAAAGGACTTTCATCCAAAACAAGATCCTCACCAACTCCAGCAACTCGAAGGAACATTTTAGCATCATCCAGGAATTCACCAAGCCCCCCAGCGAAACCATGGACATCACCCCTTCCCAGGACCTATGCAACAAGCTCGGATCCTACTTCCATCTGAAAATCAAGGGCCTTTACGACAATTTCAGCGACAAGACGCCTGACCCCGAAACCACATCCACATCCTCCTCCACCAACGCCAGCCAGCCCACCATCTCCTCTTGGACCCCAGTCACCACCGAAGACACCACCTCAACCATGAAAGGCATCCACTCAGGAGCCCCCACGGACCCCTGCCCGCCGCACATTTTCCACAGAGCCGCCACCGCCATCGCTCCAGAACTACGACGCACAATCAACGCCACCTTCAAGACTGGCATCTATCCCGACGACTGGAAACGTGAGAAGTCAGACCCCTGCTCAAGAAGCCCTCAGCAGATCCCACGGACCTCAAGAACTACCGACCCATCTCCCTCCTCCTGTTCGTGGCCAAAGTCACTGAGAAGACCGTCAATGCCCAGCTGACAAGATTCATCTAAGAAAACTCCATACTCAACCCCTCCCAATCCGGATTCCGCAGCAACCACAGCACCGAGACCACTCGCCGCCACACACGACATCCGCACCCTCCTCGAACAAGGACACACCGCGGCCCTGATCCTACTCAACCTCTCTGCAGCTTTCGACACCGTCTCCCACCGCACACTCACCGCCAGACTCCACGACGTCGGAATACAGGGAACCGCCCTCGACTGGATCCGCTCCTTCCTCAACGACAGAACCCAAAGAATCAGACTGCCACCCTTCCTCTCCGAACCAACGGAAATCAACTGCGGAGTACCCCAAGGATCGTCATTCAGCCCCACGCTCTTCAACATCTACATGGCCCCCCTCGCCGCCAGACAGCACGGACTCAGCATAGTATCCTATGCCGACGACACCCAGCTCATCCTCTCCCTCACCAAGGACCCCATCACCACCAGACTCAACTTCCAGGAAGGAATGAAGGACGTCGCATCCTGGATGAGCAACAGCTGCCTGAAGCTCAACTCGAAGAAGACAGAGGTCCTCGTGCTCGGACCCTCCCCCTCTGCATGGGACAACACCTGGTGGCCCACCGCTGTCGTCAGCCCTCCCACCCCCACAGACCACGCCTGTAACCTAGGCATCGTACTCGACTCCTCCTTCTCCATGACCCGACAGATCAACGCCGTCACCTCCAGCTGCTTCAACACCCTCCGCATCCTCCGAAAGACCTTCAAATGGACCTCCCCCCCGAATCAAGGAAGACTGTCACCCACGCACTCATTACCAGCAGACTGGACTACGGAAACGCCTTCTACGCCGGGACCAACAAGTCTCTGCTCCGTAAACTCCAGACCATACAGAACACCGCAGCCAGAATCGTCCTCGGCATCCCTCGACACGAGCGCATCACCCAACACCTGCAGAACCTCCACTGGCTCCCCATAAAAAAGAGAATTACCTATAAGATACTCACCCACGCCTACAAATGCCTTCACAACACCGGACCCCAATACCTCAATGAGAGAATCTCCTTCCACGCACCCAAGCGAAACCTCCGATCCGCCGACTTCGCCCTTGCCGAAATACCGCGGGTCCGCAGAGCCAGAACAGGGGGAAGAGCTTTCTCCTACATCGCGGCCAAGACCTGGAACGAGCTCCTGATCGACATTAGTCGCGCCCCCTCCCTGAACATCTTCAGGAAGACACTCAAGACATGGCTCTTCAACGAAACAGAGCTGCTTACCCCCCCCCCAGCGCCTTGAGACCCTCACGGGTGAGTAGTGCGCTTACAATTCCCCTGATTGATTGATTGATTGATTCCATCTTCCTTCTGCCCTCTCTCCCTCTCTACGTTCCTCTCTCATGCTTGCTCTCTCTTCCTTCCTCCCTCTTCCCGCTTTCTTCACTCCTGTCTTACTCTTCCTCTCTCTTTCCTTTCCTCTCTCTTACAATTTTGCACTTTCTTCCTTCTTCCTTTCTTCCTCCCTCGCTCACTCTCTGTTCCTCTCTCTCACACTGTTGCGCTCTCTTCCTTCTTCGTTCCTCCCTCTCTTGCTCTCTGTGTTCCTCTCTCTCACTCTTGCTCTCACTTCCTTCCTTCCTTTCTCGCTATGTCCATGCCCCTGTCTCACTCTTGCTCGCTCTTCCTCCCTCTCTCCGTTCCTCTCTGTCACACTCTTGGTCTCTCTTCCTTTTTCCTTCCTCCCTCTCTTCGTTCATCTCTCACACACTTGCTCGCTCTCATTCTTCCTTACTCCCTCTCTTGCTCTTTCCGTTCCTCTCTCTCACACTCTTGCTCTCTCTTCCTTATTCCTTCCTCCCTGTCGTGCTCTCTCTGCTCTTTCTCTCTCACACTGTTGCTCTCTCTTCCTTCTTCCTTCCTTCCTTCTTGTCTCACTCTCTCTGTTCTTCTCTCTCACACTCTTGCTCTATCTTCCTTCTTCCTTCCTCCCTCTACCGATCTCTACATTCCTCTCTCTCACTCTTGCTCTCTTCCTTTCTCTCTCCGTTCCTCTCTCACACTATTGCTCTCTCTTCTGTCTTCTTTCCTCCCTCTCTCGCTCTCTCTTCTCTCCTCTCTCTCATGTTTGCTCTCTCCTCCTTCCTTCTTTCTCGCTCTGTCCATGCCTCTGTCTCACTCTTGCTCTCTCTTCCTCCCTCCCTCACTCTCTCTGTTCCTCTCTTACACTCTTGCTCTCTCCCATTCTTCCTTCCTCCCTCTCTTGCTTTCTCCGTTCCTCTCTCTCACACTCTTGCTCTATCATCCTTCTTTCTTCCTCCCTCTCTCGCTCTGTCTGCTCCTCTCTCTTACACTCTTGCTCTATCATCCTTCTTTCTTCCTCCCTCTCTCGCTCTGTCTGCTCCTCTCTCTTACACTGTGCTCTCTCTTCTTTCTTCCTTCCTTCCTCCCTCTCTCGCTCTCTCTGCTTTTCTCTCTCTCATGTTTGCTCTCTCCTCCTTCCTTCCTTTTTCACTCTGTCCATGCCTCTGTCTCACTCTTGCTCACTCTTCCTCCCTCCCTCACTCTCTCTGTTCCTCTCTCACACTCTTGCTCTCTCTCATTCTTCCTTCCTCCCTCTCTTGCTTTCTCCGTTCCTCTCTCTCTCACACTCTTGCTTTCTCTCATTCTTACTTCCTCCCTCTCTTGCTTTCTCCGTTCCTCTCTCTCACACTCTTGCTCTATCTTCCTTCTTCCTTCCTCCGTCTACTGCTCTCAACAATCCTCTCTCTCACTCTTGCTCTCTTCCTTTCTCCCTTTCTCGCTCTCTCCGTTCCTCTCTCTCACACTCTTGCTCTATCTTCCTTCTTCCTTCCTCCCTCTCTCGCTCTGTCTGCTCTTCTCTCTCACACTCTTGTTCTATCTTCCTTCTTCCCTCTACTGCTCTCAACAATCCTCTCTCTCACTCTTGCTCTCTTCCTTTCTCTCTTTCTCGCTCTCTCTGTTCCTCTCTCTCACACTTTTGCTCTATCTTCCTTCTTCCTTCCTCTTTGTCTCGCTCTCTCTGTTCTTCTCTCTCACACTGTTGGTCTCTTCTCCTTTCTTCCTTTCTCGCTCTGTCCATGCCTCTGTCTCACTCTTGCTGTCTCTCTCTTCCTCCCTCCCTCCCTCTCTCTTCCTCTCTCTCTCACACTCTTGCTTTCTCTCATTCTTACTTCCTCCCTCTCTTGCTTTCTCTGTTCTTCTCTCTCACACTCTTGCTCTCTCTTCCTTCCTCCCTCTCTCGCTCTCTCCATTCCTGTCTTACTCTTGCTCTATCTTCCTCCTTCTCACTCCGTTCCTCTCTCTCACACTCTTGCTCTATCTTCCTTCTTTCTTCCTTCCTCTCTCGCTCTCTCCGTTCCTCTCTCTCACACTGTGCTCTATCTTCCTTCTTCCTTCCTCCCTCTCTCCCTCTGTCTGCTCTTCTCTCTTACACTGTTGCTCTCTCTTCCTTCTTCCTTCCTCCATGTCTCGCTCTCTATGTTCCTCTTTTCACTCTTGCTGTCTCTTCTTTCCTTCCTCTCTCCGTTCTTCTCTCACACACTTTGCTCTCTCTCTTCCTTTTTCTTTCCTCTCTAAGTCACTCTCTGTTTTTCTCTCTAATTCTTATTCAGTCTCTTGCTCTCTCTGTTACTCTCCCTGCTCTCATTCTCTCTTGCTTGCTCTCTTCCGCCTCACTCCATCCCTCACTCTCTCTACATTCTCTTCCCATCTCTCATTCTCTTTCTTCCTCCTTCTCTCGCTCTGTCATGTCTCTCATTCTCTCTCCCTCTTCCTTTCTTTCTTCTTCTCCTGCTCTCTGCTGATTCTATCCCTCTTGCTCTCTTCCTTGCCTCTTCCTCTTTTCCCATCTCTGATTCTCACTTTCTCCCTCCTCCTTCCTCCATGCTTTTCTTGCACTCCCTGCCCCCTCCTATGCTTGTTCCTTCTCTCTCTTACTTTCTCTTCCTTCCTCCGCCCTTGCTATGTTTCCGTCTCTCATTCTCATTCTCGCTCTCCCTTTTTTACCTCCATTTTTCTTTCACTCTGTTCCTTTACCTCTTCCTCTCTCTCTCTCCCTCTTTCTCCTCCTCTCTCTCTCTCTCCTTCTCTCTCTTTCTTTGCTGTCTGTCTCTTTCTCACACATTCACACACACATTCTGCCTCCGCTTTCTTCTATTGCTGTAGTTTAATTTACATTCGATTGGTATTCTTTTTTCACACAATCTGGCTCTTCTGTTCCTATTGTCTCGCCTTCAGTTTAAGTCTCTGGCCCTCATTAAGAGTTGCCCCCCCTCCTATGGGGCGTGGCTTGACGCCTGCGGCAGATGGCGGCGCCTGAGTGAAGCTCCTCGGAACAACGCGGACCGCATATACATTCATGTTATATTGAGGCATTCGATGAGTTGCGGCGAGCAGCGGAGGATGGGCAGACGCAGTGGACACCCTTGGTGAGCAGCTTTGGTAACCGGAACCTGGCTTATTTCTGACTTTTGCTTCAGCATGCGCGGATCGCGGATTGCAGCCGCCATTTTGTAAGCTATGCCCATTTGCCTGCCGAACGCGTGAGGAGAACCATTTGGCAGCTTGTCACTGTGAGGACGGCCCACGACAATGCGGTTTCCCTCTTAAACAGTGAACAGGCAGGTGACAGATGCCTAATGTGTTTGTTTTTCCCCTTTTTTGCGAGACTTTGTGATAGCTTACAGTGCCATCGGTGAATTTTGTCAGGGCAGAAACAGGTGCATCCGCCATTTTGAGGGCTCTGTCTACTTTGCCTCTAGCACAAATATACTAGTAATAACCATGTAAGTCTCTTTAAAGAAGGTTACTCTTTACTCCTTCCTCCTTTCTACAATACCAAATGTGAAACACTCTTGCACCGCTTTTTTCTGAAGCTTATATATTTATGGTTTATTGTTATTATCACCTTTTTTGTGGCATATCTTCTATGGAGTAGTATTTGGATATTCTACGTTACGTTACAGTTGGGCCTAAATTCGTTTTTCTTCTTTTTTGCTTCGTATGGGACAACTAAAAAAACTGGGGCCCCCTACATCACGCTCCATGCAGTCCTTCATCAAAAACTCAAAAAGGGTTCTAACTCATCTGCCTAAATTGGAAACTGACATAGCTTGTATACAAGAATCTCATCTAACAGTAGAGGAATCTTTAAAATTAAAGAAAGGTTGGGATAGGGGAGGTCTTTTTTTCACCAGGAGATAGTAAACGGAATGGGGTTTTAACTCTTTGTCGTAAATCGCTTTCTGTTAAATTACTTTCCCAATGCTCTGATAAAGATGGTCGATGGTTATTTACCAAATTGTTGATTGGGAATGCTCCGGTTTCTTTACTTAATATATATGCACCCACCACTGGGGATTCCTCTTTTTGGACATCCTTGGCTCAACAAATTACACATTGTATTGAAGATAACTTTATCCTTGCAGGATATTGGAATCAAGTCATAGACCCCTTTTTAGATCGTAACTCAATGGTCTCTTTGTCCCCTATAAGGCTCATAAACTTTTTATCCAAACTATCAAACAATGCAAGCTGATTAATGCATGGAGACTCTGCAACCCCACTACAAGAGAATTCACTTACTATTCTCCAACCCATCATACCCAATCTCGATTAGATTATTTTTTCATTTCTCATAATATCTCCCAATCATTAATAGCTGTGGATCTTGGTTCTATTCTAATATCCGATCATGTTCCTACCACCATCCAACTTGATATTTTACAAAAACCTAACACTCCCAGAAGATGGCGTTTTAATAATGCTCTCCTTTTAGACCCAACATTTACCTACTCTTTTATCTCCTTCTCTAATGAATATTTTTTGTTTAATCAATCTGATACCCTACCTTTTTCTGTTATATGGGATGCATTTAAGGCAGCAGCTAGAGATTTTATTATTGGTTATGTCTCCAAGAAGCGCAAAACATCGCGTGAACTAACCAAAACCATCCTAACCAAGATAAAGATATTGGAGCATTCCTACTACTCTTTAAAATCAAAGGATTGTTTATCTGAACTTATAAATGCCAAGTTTCAATTAAATAAGGAATCAACAGATAATGCCTCAACATATTTATTAAAGTCCAGTGCAAAATGTTATGGTGGCCAAAACAAAGCCAGGAAAATATTTGCTAATTACCTGAAAGTTAAGCATAACAAACTTAATATAGAATCTATTATGGATGAGCAACACATATTGAAATTTAAAGACACCGAAATTCTGAATGAGTTCCTCCCCTTTTATAAGACACTTTATACATCAGAAATCACTTTTTCAGGACATCATATCTCTTAGTTTCTTTCTGGTGTCCAGCAACCCTCTGATATTCGGCCGAATTTTACATTCTTAGAATCTGACTTGTCACAAAAGGAACTCCTTACCGCCTTACAGACACTCAAAAAAGACAAAGCCCCAGGACCAGATGGTTTCACCGTCAAGTTTTTTTCACATTTCGCACAATTGCTACTCCCCAAATTATACTATCTTTTAGACTCTTTTCTACACTCAGGCAGATCCGCTGGCTCTTTTTCAGACGCCCTAATTTGCCTTATTCCTAAGGAAGGAAAGGATTTAAGATACTGCAAAAATTACCGGCCTATTTCATTTGTTAACATCGACTACAAAACTTTTTCAAAAGCTTTGGCCATACGTTTAGAATCCTATTTACCCAAATTATTAGGGAAGAAACTATCTGGATTTGTGAAAGGCCGTCTCATCACACATAATACCCGTTTATTTTTCGACATTTTGTCTAAATCCTCCCATTTATCCCAATCTCTAACAGCAGTGGCCTTAGACACGGAAAAAGCGTTTGATAGAGTGGAGTGGCCTTACCTTTTTCATACACTTAAGTGGTTTGGTTTTGGACCTAAAATTATATCTTTAATATCAATTCTCTACTCTAATCCACGAGCCGCAGTATGTGCAAATGGCAACACATCTTCATTTTTGACTTAGGCAGAGGTGTTCGTTAGAGTTGCCCTTTATCCCCATTTCTCTTTAATTTAGCCCTAGATCCTTTTTTGTCCAGAATTCGTCAGAATCAAGATATACATGGATTTGATTTTCAAAACACTCACATCAAATTGGCAGCATATGCTGACGATGTATTATTATTCATCTCACAACCCCAGTCCTCTATTCCCGAACCCCTACAAGAAGTTGAATCCTTTGCTTCTGTTTCCGGATATAAATTGAATAAAGACAAATGTGAATTATTACCTCTAACAAAATATACTTTTAAGGATGATTTTATTGTCTCAAACTTCACATGGAGCCCAAATCATATCAAATATTTAGGTTTACATTTCACTCCTTCCATCCCGGATACAGTCTCTCGTTGTATGGATAACTGTATACAAAGAGTCTCCACATTGACTGCCAAATGGCACCCTTTATACCTATCCTGGTGGGGTCGTTTAGAGACTGTAAAAATGATGCTGACCCCTATAATACTTTATACAATCTCTTGCATTCCAGTATCCATTTCTTTAAAAAATTAAGAAAATAAATTCTGTGTTATCCTCTTTTTATGGAATAACAGAAAATCACGCATGTCATTATCAAAGCTGATACATCCAAAATCAGAAGGCGGTGTTAATTTCCTGACTTCCCGATATACCAAAAGTCTTTTTTACTCCGTCAATCCTCGAGATGGCTTGCTGAGTCTTTACTGAATTGTCCTTTATGGGTTGAACTTGAACGTTCTTTTCTTTCCCCCTTCTCATTTCAAGAATATGTATCTTTCACCCGCAAGCCACAATCCCTATCTACTCCTATACTTAAATACACATGTAAAATTTTGGAATCCAATCTGTCGCTAATCCCTAAGGATTTAGACTCTTTTTCCAGATCTACACTATGGCATAATAAGATGATACTGATACCAGGCCTGGGCGTAGTTCGCGGAGTTGTGCTACGCGGAACTCCGCGAAGTTACAAAAAAACTCCATGAAGTTCCGCGAGTGGCGGAGTGCAGTGCGAACTGCAGTTTGTGCTGGTATTCCTGCCGCTCGGGTAAAAATTCTACCCGAGCAGCAGCTCGCGAACTTACTGCTCGCGATCGCGAACTTACTGTTCGCGATCGCGGGTGGGGAAAAAACTCCGCTGCACATCGCGAAGCGGGTTTTCTGCACTCCGCGAGCTCCGCGGAGTGCGGATTGCAGAAAACACTGCAAACTCCGCGAACGGAGCGAAGTTCACCGCCCAGGCCTAACTGATACGTGGTAAACCTGTGTATTGGAGATCTTGGAGACAGAAGGGCTTAATTTGGATAGATCAACTGAATATACAAGATGAGATCATGTCTTTTTCACAAGTCAGTAGACTTTTTGACCTACACACGTCCTTTCAATCGAAATATAACCTCCTGAAACAAGCTATTCTAACTGCATTTGCCCAGATTACACCCCCTAATGCTCCCACCTCCTCTCTTGTTAACAAATTACACACTCTTCTTCGCACTAACCCCAAAGCTTCTGTTATTTATAATTATTTACGCACTTCATGCACTATAAGAGAAAAAATTAAAGTGGAACTTTCCTGGTAACAGGATCTAGAGGTATGCTGGTCAACGACCCTATGGAACAAAATATGGACTAAAATCAGGAAATCTTCCAGAGCAGCAACCACCTCGCAAATATACAATAGACTTCTGTTATGCCTGGTTACTTTAAACAAAAGACACACAGATCTCCCAGACACTTGTTGGACATGTTCCTTCCCACATGCAGATTTACATCATTTACTCTTTACATGCCCTCTTGTCCATAACTTTTGGAAGAGTGTCTGGTCTCAAATTAATTTAATCTTTGGATCTAGTTGCCCTTTTTCTATCCCTCGTGTTTTTGGGAAGTTTACCCCCTGTCTGGACCAATTGTATTTCTAACACAAAGATAATAGACCTGTTAATAGCAGTTGCCTTTCCACAAATAACCAAGAATTGGAAAGATTTCACCAATTTATCTTATTAAGCATGGTGGTATGCTGTTTGCCATAACCACACATTAGATACAACTTTTGTATACCCTATTCACATGGCTACTAAACGCTTGAATTTATGGTTACCTATCACACTGTTTATTGATGCTAGTGCTAAACGCTCCTTTTCCCTAACCCCTATGCAACAAGACGTTTCTCAACCTCCATGACTTTCCTTATGTTGATATTATATTAATTTGATCATTTAAACCTTCTATTGTATTCTATGTATGAAATGTAATTTTCCTTTGTTTACACCAATCCAATTTGCATATCCTTTTCAATCTCTCCTTTAAGCTATGTTAATATGACTTTTACAACCAACTATTTTATTCCTAAATTCCATTTGAATTCATATGACTATTTATTGGTTTATTGTATTGTGTACTGATACTTTAAATTCCCTTAATAAACTTATTTTTGAACTTAAAAAGAGTTGGCCCCTAACTATTGGGTTTAACCTGCTGATACTTCTCAGAAAACTCATAATGCTGATATCCGTGGTAATAGGACGTACCACACATACTAGAATTTATTGTCTGGTACTATTCTGCACATTTTTGTAATCTTTCTTTATTTTCTTTACTCCCTCTCTCTGCACCCTCATATTGCGTGAACGGTCACTGTTAAAGGGCTGCAGTTCGAGTAGATTTGCTGCCGTTTGAATAGATTTGAGGATGCTCAAGCAGATGTTCTATTCAAGCAGCAACAAAGTTATCTTGAATGGCCACACGGTCTTGTGCAATGCATGGTGCCATTTGCGCTGATTTTCAGCGCTGCTTGCGCTGCTAGTGCTAAATTGCAGCGCAAGCAGAGCGAGCGGCATAGTTTTTATGTAACTCCACTGGATGCCGCAAGTTCCACCCACCTCTAGTCTTGAGCAGCTTATTATACTGGTCCTATGTCCAGACGTCTAAATTACTAAATATGGAGCCAAGCGACCGAAGACATAAATATGGCTGAGGCAAATGTTCATCAAAACATTAAGGAACTTATATACAAGCCCAGTGCGCCACTGGAATGTCACTTTTTTTGACGTTCCGGCGGCGCACTGGGCTCACCCTTATCTACAAGGCCACGGAAAGCCACCCTGCGTGGCTATTCATGGCCTCGTAGATGTGGTGTAAGGCAACACAGCGCAAATCGCTGTGTTGCCTCACACCACCTCGGGGAGGCGTGCCATGGGCGTTGTGGTGGGTGTTCGCCCATGGTATTTGACACATTCTCAGATTTACAACAAAGCGTAAATCTGGGAATGTGTCAAAACCCTGCGCCTCCCCAGGGGTGGCGTAAGGGTTGTTTTTGTGAAGGAAGATGTCCCTTCCTCCATAAAAACAACCTGATTTCAATGCAGACACCCTTGACTATAGTGCAAGGGTGCCTGCATTGGCGCATGACAGCCATTAGTGCACCAGTGCTGTGAAAGTGGACAGTAATGTGCCTTCTCTCATAGATACTGCGCATTCCTGCCCTTTTCTTTTGATGCAGGGCTGCGCAGCAAAAAGCCTTGTGACGCTGCACTGCACCAAAATGTTGTAAATGAAGCACTAAAAACAGAAGAAAGAAGAACATATTATATTATAGGCCTTATTGCGTGAAGTGAGTGTGCCACCATGTTGGTAGGAAACACTATGTATCGTATCACTGTCTATACCTGAGGGCTATATTAGTTGTTAAAGGCCCTGAGTGTGAGTTATATAGCGCAAAGGGCTATCATGAAGGGGGAGGGCCTTGAATAACCAGTATAGCTGAGGCAGAAGGGGTATAATGCCTTTAGAACATTCCACCCACTTGTACTACCCCTCTATAAGGGACATATAAGTAAATTAAATGTGCTAATTGGGTGTAAGTCAATTTTACCATGTTTAGGGGAGTGAGCACAAGCACTTTAGCACTGGTTAGCAGTGGTAAAGTGCACAGAGTCCTACCACCTGCAAAAACGAATTCCAGAAAAATAGGAGGAGTGAAGGCAAACAGTTTGCGGGAAGACCACCCTCAGGCTGACAAGTCTAACACCTGGGAATCCCTAATTTGTTAGGGGAACTTCAGGACGCTGCTTGTAATACCTGTCCATTCCATCCCCCTGAACACCTGTACTGGTATTCTGGGGGCAGAATTAGGGGGAGTGATAACGGGGTCTTCAGAATCAATCAATCAGTGTTTATAAAGCACGCTACTCACCTGTTAGGGTCTCAAGGCGCTGGGGGGGGGGGGGTGCAGCTCCGTTGGGGTCATTCGAAGAGCCAGGTCTTGAGGTCTTTCCTGAATTGGTCCAGTGTCGGGCTTCACCAGAGGTAGAGAGGAGCTTGTTCCATGTCTTGGCTGCAAGGTGGGAGAAGGACCTTCCACCCGCTCTGTTCCTGTAGAAGCGTGGGACGATGGCTAGGGAGAGGTTGACTGATCGTAGGTTTCTCTTGGGTGCGTGGAAGGAGAGGAGGTTGTTGAGGTATTGAGGTCTGACGTTGTGGAGTGCCTTGTATGCGTGCGTGAGAAGCCTGAAAGTTATCCTTCTTTCGACGGGGAGCCAGTGGAGGTCGTGGAGGTGTTGGGTGATGTGGTTGTGCCGTGGGATATCGAGGATTAGTCTGGCTGCAGCGTTCTGGACGGTCTGGAGTTTGCGGAGGAGTTTCTTGTTGATTCCGGCATAGACGGCATTGCCGTAGTCCAATCTGTTAGTGATGAGGGCGTGAGTGCCCGTTTTCCTGGAGTCGGCGGGTGTCCATTTGAATGTTTTACGTAGTAGGTGGAGGGTGTTGAAGCATGCAGAGGAGACGGCGTTGATCTGGCGATTCATTGTGAGCGATGAGTCCAGTATGATGCCGAGGTTGCATGCATGGTCTGTCAGGGTGGGTGGGTTTCCAAGGGCGGGGGGCCACCAGGTGTCGCCCCATGCTGAGGGGTGGAGCTGAGGATGAGGACTTCTGTTTTCTCTGAGTTGAGTGTCAGGCAGCTGTTCTTCATCCAGGTTGCGACGGCTTTCATCCCACCTTGGAAGTTGTGCCTGGTGATGTCGGGTTCCTTGGTGAGGGAGAGAATGAATTGGGTATCATCGGACTAGGAGATGATGTTGACCCCATGGTTTCTGGCGATGGTTGCGAGGGGGGCTATGTAGACGTTGAATAGGGTGGGGCTGAGGGAGGATCCTTGGTCTCTGTTGGTTCCAAGAGGAAGGGCGTGAGTTTTATTCTCTGTGTTCTGCCAGTGAGAAATGAGCGTATTCTGTCGAGGGCCTTTCCTTGGATGCCAGCGTCATGGAGTCTGGTCGCTAGTGTGCAGTGGGAGACAGTGTCGAAGGCTGCTAAAAGGTCCAGGAGGATGAGGGCTGCTGTTTGGCCTTGGTCGAGGAGAGCACGGATGTCGTCTGTGGCAGCGAGGAGGGCGATCTCGGTGCTGGGGTTGTTGCAGAATCTGGATTGGGAGGTGTCCAGGGGGTTGTTGGCTTCTATGAAGT
The DNA here is from genome assembly GCA_963921515.1 of Calotriton arnoldi. Taxonomy (NCBI): domain Eukaryota; kingdom Metazoa; phylum Chordata; class Amphibia; order Caudata; family Salamandridae; genus Calotriton; species Calotriton arnoldi. Next base: position 335,888 of record CAWUFW010008762.1, read on the forward strand.
GTGCTAGCTGGGTGTTGACGGCCTACACGATGGCCATGTCTGAGAAAATAAGCAGCGAGATGGGCCTGAAGTTCTTGAGGTCCGTTGGGTCCTCTGAGGGTTTCTTCAAGCGGGGGTTGACTTCGGTATGGTTCCAGTCGTTGGGAAAAGTGGCGGTCTCGAGGGAGCAGTTGATTGTCCGGCATAGCTCGGGTGTGATGGCTGTGGTGGCCCTGTAGAAGATGTGAGGCGGGCAGGGGTCTGAAGGTGCTCCGGAGTGGGTGCTCTTCATGGTCTTTATGGTGTCTTCTGTCGTGAGTGGAGTCCACGTAATGAGGGTCTGTTGGGTGGCATCACTGGGTCGGCGGTTGGGGTGGTGCAGAGGTCTTGGTCGTCAACGTTATCATAGAGCGTCTTGATCTTTAGGTGAAAGAAGGAGCTGAGTCTGTTGCAGAGGTTTTGGGAGGGAGGGACGTCCGTTGTTTCGCTGTTGGATTTGGTAAATTCCTGTATGATGGAGAAGAGTTCCTTGGTGTTGTGGGCATTGAAGAGGATTCTGTCTTGGAGGAAATTCTTTGATGAGTTGGTGGTGTGCCGTGGTGGCGGTTTTGTAGGCGGTGCGTGATTCCGGAGTTTTGCTGTTTCTCCATGTCTTTTCCAGCCGTCGGCAAGAGCGCTTGGATTCTTGGAGAGCTGTTGTGAACCAGTTTGCTTTCTTGTTGTGTCGTCTTGTGGTCTTCTGGAGAGGGGCAAGTGTGTTGGTACAGTTGGCGATCCATCAGTGGAGGTTGCTTGCCGCGGTGTTGGTGTCTGTCGTAGTGGGGGGTGGGGTGCAGGTGAGAGCGGAGGTGAGGTCTTCCTCTGAGACTTTGTTCCAGAGTCTGCGTGGGGGGCGGTGTGCATGCTTGTGAGCAGTGGGTTTTCTAAAAAAGAACGTCCAGAGCTGTTCTGTGGTGTGGCTGATGGAGATGCTGTTTCCTCCTTAGAAGACAGGGTTGAGTGTGTGTCCAGCTGTGTGAGTGGGGGTGGTGACAAGTTGCTTCAGTCCTATGTTGATGAGGTTCTCTAGGAGGGCGGTGGTGTTGGGTTCATCGTGGTTGTCCAGGTGGAGGTTTAGGTCTCCGAGTAGGATGTAGTCTGTGGAGTCGAGGGTGTGGGGAGCGATGAGGTCGCAATGGTGTTGGTGAGCGGGACGCAGGGCTGGGCATTCCGCGGAGCATGGTTCTGGGGTTGGTCTGGATCTGGAAGTGGATGTGCTCCATGGAGGGTGAGACTTCATCCGAGTCGGTGGTTATCGTGCGGAGGGAGCTTTTGTGGATGATGGCGAGGCCTCCTCCTGGGCAGGTGGGGCGGTCTTTCCTCAGGATCTTGTATCCGTCGGGAATGGCAGTTGCTATGTCGGGTCCAGAGCTGGCATTGGTCCAGGTCTCTGTGAAGAAGGCGACGTCGGGCGTGTGTGTGTTGAGGAGGTCATAGATTTCTGTGGTGTGTCAGTGTAGGGAGCATACATTGAGGAGGATACATTTAAGTGGTTTGTGTGCGCTGGCATCCGGTGGGCTGGGGGTTGCTGCAGGTGTCCGGAGGTGGGTGAAGGTGCGGCGGCAGTGTCGTCAGGAGATCGGGCCTTGGGTGTTGCTCAGCGTCGAGAGCTGGTAGTTGTTATTGTGTCTGGGGTTGAGGGTGTGGAGAGTGCTGGGGTGGTAGCGGCGGGGGTCGGAGGACCAGGGTCTCTGGCGCTGGTCGCTGTCGGGTCACGGACAGGCGTAGACTGGCTTGCTTTTGGCGCACCAGTGGTGCGACCGCGCAGTGGACGCCATTAAGTAGGGGTCGGAGGGGAGGGCGATCAGCTGGGAGGTGGGAGTGAGAGCGACACGCTGGGGGTGGAGGGGCCGCGGAGGCAGCAGCGGCAGGGAGCGCGGAAAGAGGGAGCAAGACTGGCAAGAGAGGAAAGGAGATAAACAAAGAAAAGGGGGCAAAGAGAAAGGAGGCAAACAGAGGAAAAGTGGCAAGAGAAAAGAGGCAAAAACGAAGCGAAGAGAGGCAAAAACAGAGAAAAAGTGGCAAGGAAAAAAGAGGCAAAAATGGGGCAAAGAGAAAAGAAGCAAACAGAGAGAAAAAGTGGCAAAGAAGAAAGAGGCAAAAACGAGAGAGAGAGAGGCAAGTAGAAAAGAGGCAAAAAAGAGAAAGAGAGGGGAAAAGAGGGCACAGATGGGAGCGGAATAGCAGAAAAACAGGGTGCTCTTCCACTAGACCACCAGGGATGAGGCGCAGGCAGGTGGAGGAGGGCCTCAAACACCTACCTGAGGAGCTCAAGCTGGAGCTTAGGGCAGACCCTTAACGGTGGAGCTGCGCGGGGGGGGAGAGCAGTGACTCTGACCAGGAGGTCAGAGGTCTTGCTGTATGAGGCAGTAAAGGCCAGTGTCTAGTGAATGGCACATTACAGCTTTCATTTCAGAAAGGAAATATGGCCTCAATTTTGAGTAGGTCAGAAAAGGGTAAAGTATTTACCGCTTCTGGTAAATACAGGTAATCCTTGGTGAGGTATTTATCAGGTGCTGTAAATACCACGTTTTCCGCTCGGAAATAAGCATAGCGTGCAAAATTAGTATTTAACACACTGAATTCCACATATTTTTCAATTTTTTCAGGTCCTTTTCCCAGGTACATTCTTGCACTTTGACCTACCGAAATGTGTGAGCTGAAAACCCTGGAGGTTCGAAAATGATTGCAGAACTCGGAATCATGACGCTTTGTGATCCTTCCACAAACTGCAGTTTACACAGGATTCGGAATTTAATCTGGTAACTATGGGCTGTCTTCCTTAAATTCATGGTTATGCAAAAACAATATGTTAACTGTGAAATAAGATCACCCGCCACATAAATTGTCATAAACACTATCGTTTTCCTTCCCGTGAGGCAAAGCGAAAATTTAGCTCATTGTCATAGTTACAAAATCTTTCAGAGAGGTTGGCAAAGGGTGCAAAAAAGTTGCACCCATTGCAAAATTTGCTTTCCAACGGTGCGGAAACAGATATAAAAACTATAGCGGTGAGAAACCTTGAAGTACGGAGGCCTATCAAGAGTTTTTGCCTGAATTAAGGTATTAAATACCTCTTTGATGTCCCCCTTTAAGAAGTATACATTAATGCCTTGACCACACCGCAGCCCATCCGTTTAGCTTGGTAATGATTTATTTTAGTGCGCAGGCGAGGTTTCTTGGCAGTGAACCCGCCGTTTATCAAACTGTCTCTGCGCATTTATTAATGTTCCACATCGGGTTATTTTGCTACTAAAAATGAAATGTGAGGAATATGCCGAAACATTTTCAAATAAAAGGAGAAAAACGACCTGCCGGCCTATTAATTGAGCCCCTTGTTTAGCTGAAGGCGACCATGATGGAACGGGAACGTATACACGTCTGATTGCATCTGACATCATCCCGCTCGCCGCGGCGGGGCCCGCGAGAAGCGTCTGCTCCGTTTACATCTCGGAGTTATGGAAACTAAAACATACTTTGAAGCCCAGGACTTGACTTGTTAGAACGTAACTAAAACAGACCTCAGACCAGGGGAACTGACGAGCAGCAACAGTCCCTGCTGAGAACTTTTCTCCAGAGTTCCTTCGTCCCCATGGAATTCATTTAAAGTTAGAACATTATTCTGAAACGAATATCTTTACTGTGTATGCCTTCAGTGTTTCTATTTATTTGACCTATGGGCACCCGGGCACTAGTGTCTTTTCGGTTTTCTGACTTTCCACCAACATTCACATCACAGTTCATAAAAATTGCCCAAAACGCCATGGGAAACGTAAAAGCTATGACAAGGCCTCCCTCTCTTCTCCGATCAATGACACCACAGGTCGTGACCTCATTGGTGCTTTGACATCGCGCTTGTATCACAGGAACTGTTGTCGTATAACCCTTGACCGTGATGGCGTCACGTGAAGCGATTATGGAGGGCAAAGAAGGGCATTTTCATCCTGCAGGTGGTCTTTGTCTGAGGGACAGGTAGATATTTGCATATAGATATCCTTAAAATGACCATCTTTTGCCAAAATTGGCGGTCAGGCTCTTCAAAAGTTGTATCCTTTAAAGGCTTGTATGCACCCAGGAGGTATTCCTGTGGCATGAACCTAGCCGAAAAGACAGCAGAGTGTTGTACAGGGTCACCGTCAACATGTGTGAGGAAATGCCTCTTTTTACATGTTCACCCCCAAAAATTTGGACTGATGCTGCAGGTTTTTTGACTCTCAGAGTGCATGGAGGCCTGCTAACTACACCTCAGTGCCAGTGTTCTAACCAGCTGTGGCCCATGCAGGTAAGAGTGGTGGGGCCGGGTGGGGTGGGGATTTCGATGGATGATGACGAGGGAAAATTAATTATTTATTTAATTTCCCCTCGTAATCGTCCGTCAAAATCCCCCTACCTGGCCCCTCCGCTCTTACCTGCATGGGCCGCGTCTGGTTCTAACCCTTTATAAAATGTATGTTGAATTGGTTACACCCAATTGACATTTGACTTACTTAAAAGTCCCTAGTATATGTTACCCAGGGCCTGTAAGTGAAAGTGTCCACCCAGGGCTGGAAGAGAAGTTTTAAACTGCCAGTTCGACTTTGCCATTTAAACCAATGACAAAGTCCCCACTTACCTTAACAATATATCTATAAGTCTCCCCTAAGGAAGGTCTATGGAGCCCCGAGGCAGGGAGCTGTGTATTGTTCAGTAGGGCATATTCTTTTAATACGTCGTAACAGCAAAACTTCCAAATAGTCGTTTTTGCTGTGGAAAAGTTAGTAGCCCCATTGGCTAACACAGAGTTACCGGCTGAACTCTCAGTTCGGATAACTTCTGAATGGGACTACTAAAATGGGTACTTAAAGGCAACCAATTATTCTTGGCATTAAATCCAACTTGATGCCCAAGTAGAATTTGATGTCACTTTTAAGGAAAGGCAACTTTTAGAAAGTTTCCCCTCTGTTGCCTAGTTTGTCATGTGATATAATCTACAATAAGTTCTGATGGGTGAAATAATTGCTTAGCAAAACTTAATTAATAGTACAATGTATCTATCCCAAATTACATACAATGTCAGGAAATGGTCTAATAATTATTTTAGTCAGGGATAAAAGTCAAAACTCACCACAAATGAAAGATCAGTTTTTAAAAAATGTATATATTATTTATAATGGTTACATTTGTAAGTGGCTGTCACATACACTAATGGTAGAGCAAACAACATAAAGGACATGACTTTGGCGAAAAAGTGTGACATAAGGTGCTTATGAAAATAAACAGAAATAAACATAAATTAGATGCACATATATATATGGTCTACATGTTTAGCCAGTTCCTGCAGGCACTGGCAACCGGCACGCCCTCTCGGTCTGGCAACCGGCACGTCCTCTCCGTCTGGCAGCAACGCGGGAGCCAGCAGTTTTGGTCTTTGTACGGACATGCAAACGCGTTGCCCCCCCTTGCAGATCTATCACCACAGTGTTATACATCACTGTGTGGGGAGAGAGGAGCAGTATTGTCTGCGAGGGTGAGGCGACAGGTTTCAGCATCGACAGCGGTATTTACCTACAGACAGTTGCGGCGGAGTGAGGACCGAGGGCCGCAGTGTTGGCAGCACCACTTGGTGTTTTGAATGTCCTACTTACTAAAGGGGCATTCACAAATTCACAAAGGAATCCACATACCAGCATGCAGCAGTCTGACAAGTGCAAGGTGAAACACAGCTGTGAGGCAGAGGAGGGGCCTTGACTAAGGACTCATCGGTATTGGTCATCGTAATATTCAAATGACCCCCATGTGAAAGGATCTGCCTCAGTAACTGGCACTGAAGAAAGCTTACCGGCTGAAACGAGTATGCCACAACGTTACATTAATTTGGGAACCTTGCGCTTGAATACAGCAATTTGAATAAATTCACTCGATCTTAACCTGGCGGTGTCGGACCCTTTCTTAATAGAGAGTGGGGTTTGGTCCACATGTTTAGCCAGTCTCTGCAGGCACTGGCAACCGGCATGCCCTCTTGGTCTGGCAGCAACGCGGGAGCCAGCAGTTTTGGTCTTTGTACGGACATGCAAACGCGTTGCCCCCCCTTGCAGATCTATCACCACAGTGTTATACATCACTGTGTGGGGAGAGAGGAGCAGTATTGTCTGCGAGGGTGAGGCGAGTGGTTTCAGCATCGACAGCGGTATTTACCTACAGACAGTTGCGGTGGAGAAGGAGTGAGGACCGAGGGCCGCAGTGTTGGCAGCACCACTTGGTGTTTTGAATGTCCTACTTACTAAAGGGGCATTCACAAAGGATTCCACATACCAGCATGCAGCAGTCTGACAGGTGCAAGGTGAAACACAGCTGTGAGGCAGAGGAGGGGCCTTGACTAAGGATCCATCGGGATTGGTCATCGTACTATTAAAATGACCCCCATGTGAAAGGTTCTGCCTCAGTAACTGGCACTGAAGAAAGCTTAGCGGCTGAAACGCGTATGCCACAACGTTACATTAATTTGGGAACCTTGCGCTTGAATACAGCAATTTGAATAAATCCACTCGATCTTAACCTGGCGGTGTCGGACCCTTTCTTAATAGAGAGTGGGGTTTGGTCTACATATATATATATATATATATATATCCAAGTAAAATATGAAACTCCCGCAACCTCCAGGCGGCGAAGAAGGAGAGACGGACCAACTCGAAATCTTCAGGCAAGTAGTTTATTTAACCATGTTTCTCATAAAATGACGCGTTTCGGGCTCGGAAGCCCTTGATCACATACGGAAAATTAGCCTGAACCTTCTTTTTTAAATGCAACTTCCCAGTGAATCCCCGCCTCCCTGTGTTCCGTGTCACATGATCATGTGCATGGAAAAAGACTATACAATATGCAGTGTAATTATCTCATCAATTGCATATGAACCATAACGTATCAATATTATTAGTGCATTATAACAATATAAACAATCGTATTGACAAATATTAATGACTTAATGTAAATATTTCTGTACAAATACATATGCTCCATATAAATAAATGAACCAGTTTAAAAAATGATGAAAAGATTATTATATCTGTATAAATACACCATTTCTAAAAGAGAAAAAAACTGGACTGCACATTAAAATTGATACTGCAATATTACAGGATGAATCCTGAATAATTTGTGAGACAATTGAATACTTGCTTTTTTTAGTATAGTACATCTACAGAAAGGACCCATTAAAGTGCAAAAAGTGCATAGCAGCAAAGGCTTATCGTGCAACTCAGTACAAATTGTGCAAAAATACAATAATCTGATTAAAATGCAATAGAAAGATTTTTACAAAAATATATTTATTTTAAATGTATATATATTAATAACAATATAAAATCATAATCCGATAAATATTGTTAAAATCATATAAATACTAACGACAAAATCCATCATATTACAAAAATTGTGAAAATATTAAAATTGTGCAAAAGCGGTTTTCGAGGTATCAATGATTATTTTATAACCAACTTTATTGGCTATAATGTTAAAAATTTGCGTCTATTGTACTGTAGAACCCTAATGCAACCTTTAGATATCAGTGGGACTTTGTAAGGAAACTGCATAATGAATGTTATTGACAAATATTTATAAAAATTATTATTAAAAAAATTATAGAAAATTATGCATGTCCTCTGTATTATTCAAGCCGTTAGGCCATTTACTATCGAATTCGAGGATCATTTTGGTTTCCATTTGTCTTAGTTTGCGTTCCCTATTGCCACCCCGTCTTGATTTGGCCACTGCTCCTATTACATAATATGTAAGGCAAGTCACATCATTATTATGAACTCTTTTAAAATGACGAGCTACAGGATATGTAGGATCACTATGCACAATTGCTCGCAGATGTTGTAAAATTCTTACATGCACTTGAAGCTTTGTACTACCAATGTAGTGAAGACCACAAGTGCACGTTAATACATAAACTGCAAATTCGCTCTTGCAATTAAAACTCCCTTTAATAGCTATGTCATTATCACTGAAAGGAGTATGATAGCAAGTCGTATTAATACCAAACTTGCATGCTCTGCAGCTCGAACATTTTCTAAACCCTGGAGCAGGTTTTAACCAACTACTTGTCTGTTTATTCTCAGGGCTGCTTGTATCTAAAATGGCACCCATGTTCCTTGCTCTTCTAAAAGTGATAGATGGAGTAACAGGCAAACTACTATTGAGTACTGGATCAGTAAGCAGGATAGGCCAATTCTTTTTAACAATTGACCTAATTTTTCTTTCATCTCTGCTGTAAGTAGTAATTAATCTAGGACCATCCTTGTTTACTACCTCAATAGGAGTGGAAGTATCCACTAAAACAGCAGGCTCAGTCATGGAATTATTCTTAAATAGACTTAATCTAGGGCGTGCATTGGCTTTTTTCATAGCCTCATTTAGTGTGGTTTCTGAATATCCACGTGCTCTCATTCTTATCATAGCTTCCTTAAGGCAGATTCCAAATCGCTCTCTACACTACAGATTCTTTTTAGTCTCAAAATTTCGCCATAAGGAATGCTTGCTATTAAATGCTTAGGGTGGGCACTGCTTGCATGAAGAGTAACGTTTCCAGCGGTTGGTTTCCTAAACAAGGTTGTTTCCAATTTGTTATCTTTAACATAGATTTTAACATCTAAAAATTCAATACAATCTTTACTCATGTGTGATGTGAACGTAAGATTCATAGAGTTTAAATTAATAGTTTTAATAAAATCTACCGCTTCTTTCTCTTCTCCCTTCCATAAAATAAAGATGTCGTCTATATATCTCAGATAACAACAAACATTATCGTCAAACCTGTCTCTTTGTTCTTGTTTGAGGACCTGCTCCTCCCACCAGCCTACGTGTAAACACGCATAGCTTGGGGAGAAGCAGGCCCCCATCGCAACACCTCTAAGTTGTCTATATAAATCCTTCCCAAAAAGGAAAAAATTATGATTGAGGCACCAATCAATGAGATCCAAAATCACTTTGTTATGTTCGTAGAGTTCACATGACCTTTTATCCAAAAAGTATTTAATTGCATTTAAGCCTATCTTATGATCAATACTAGTATAAAGCGACTCTGTCACAAGTAATTAATAACATATCATCTGTCCATAATAGTTTACTGATCTTAACAAGAAAGTCGCTGGTATCTTTTACATAGCTTCTCAAGTCTTTTACTATGTCTTGTAAGAAGAAATCAATGTATTGGCCTGTATGTTCTCCCATGCTATTTATAGCCGATATGATGGGCCTGCCCGGCACTGGCATTGTTCCTTTATGTATTTTTGGGATTAGATACAACACGGGAAGGACAGGAAATTCATTATTCATGAATTTATACTCTTCTGTAGAAATTAATCCCTCTCGTCGCCATTGTGCCAGATGTTTCAAGAGAGATTCTTTAGCTTTGTTGTACTCTTTAATTGAAGATTTTTCGTAACAACTGGAATCACATAGTTGTCTATTGGCTTCTTCCACATAACAAGTTTTCGGCCAGATAACTAAATTGCCACCTTTATCTGATTTTTTTATTATGATCTCGTTGTTTTCTCCCAATTTTTTCATTAAATTGACATATTCATTTCTTTTATGATGCATTTTTCTTTTTTTGTTATTTTTTTGAATATAAAATTATTTTATTTCTTCAATTACACAGTCATGAAACACATCTACCGCATCTTTTGGCATTAGAGGAACAAAACATGATTTAGATTTATATGGACTCAGACCTGCCCCTTTCTGTGTCAAATGAATTTTTTTTTGTAACCTTATTTGAGTGGTCAGGTCAGAATCAGTGCCAGAAGGTTGTGAATCTGTTGCTTCATTTAAATCATGTAGTGTCAGTAGAGTGGAAATGTCAGATGCAGCAAGTGCAGAATCAGCATTGGCATTGCTGATATCGTCAGAATCCGTTTTATTCTTACTAGGTTTAAGCGCAAAGAATTTTTGGAGCTTCAATTTTCTAATAAAACAATACACATCATATATATATATATATATTATCTACTGGCGGTCGCCAGTAGATAGTTATAGTTAGGACCTATTTTCCATAGGAAATCCGCAACATTCTATTTGAAATAACTTTGGCGCCGGTTGACGAATCTTCGCGAAATTTTCAAACTTTGTGGCCCGCTCTGGTCCGCTCCTATCTTGAAAGTCTCGCGGTGATTCATCAAGCGGGGGCCGAGAAAAAAGGGGGGTCCCAAAACGTGTTTTCCCCATGCAATTTTCCATAGAAACCTTTCATCGCAGCTACAGCCCGAACGGCTGAACGGAATTACACCACATTTGGCAAAAAGGTAGCCCTTGGTTCAGAGTCGTGCCTTTTGCTTAAATGGTATAAATCCGTTCAGTAGTTCCTGAGAAAATCAAAAGTAAAGACACATATATATCTATGGCCGAGTAGGGTCCGCGTACCCTCCCGATCACGAGCTACATGCTAATTGGCTGTCAAGTGGCTGTCAACACTCCAAATCAGGAAGTGTTGGCAGCCATCTTGTTCATCGGTAGAACCGAGGCACAGAAACAAGTGCGCAAAACGCACAAAGGGGGCAGGGTAGAAACACCCTGACCCCCTAGGTCTGCTCAGGGGGTCCCACAAGGACCCCCTGGGCAGAAAAAAGCATTTTATTTAAAAAAAAATCGGCGGGATGCGCTTAGGGTGCGCGGATCCCGCCGAGAAAAAACAAAAACGAAGCGCGGTCTCCCGCGATTCGTTGTAAATTGGCCCCTGGGTGGGCCAAGTCCCAGGGGCATGCGGGGGTTGATTAAGTTAATGTATGGGGGGGCCTCTAAGGCCCCCCCAAGCCCCGGGGACCGCCACCCCCTGGGGCTTTAAAAAAAAATGGTGCGGGAGGGCTCTCGGCCCTCCCGCAGCCCCGGGGACCGCCACCCCCCGGGGCTTCTTTTTAAATTAAAATTACCTGTGTGGGGGGCTCAAGCCACCCCACACGCCCGAGGACCGCCACCTCCCGGGCACTAAATCGTTAAATATGGGGGTCCGTTACGGACCCAGAGCCCCGGGGACCACCACCTCCCGGGGCTTTCAAGATGTTTGGAGGGGGCCGCGCGGCCCCCTCCTGGAGCCAGTGATGGCCCTGGGGACCGCCACCCCCCAGGGCCGGCTCCTGCAGTGTCCCGGGGTGCCTACCCCCAAGACACTGTAGTTTGCTATGGAAGGCCGGGAGCCTCGCGGCTCCCGCCCTGCCATAGCAAACTGCTTTGGTTTTTGGAACAGAGAGCAGGAAACCTGCTCTCTCTTCCAAAAACCAAAGCAGATTGCTTTCCCACATGGGGAGCTGCATCTTAGCAGCTCCCCATGTGGAAAAGCAATGCCGGCTCCCGAGGGACGCGGGGAGCCGGCGGGACCGTGCTGGGATTGGGGACCCCCCCACGGTCCCCAACGAGTGGCCAGGCCCCGGGGGATGGGGTCCCTGGGGCTATTAGTGGCCTGGGAGGGGGGCCACGCAGCCCCCCTCCCCAAAAATAAAAACATTAAAAAAAAAAAATTTAAAAGTAAAGGCCGGCCCCGGGGGATGGGGTCCCCGGGGCCTTAAATGGCCTGAGGAGGGGGGCCACGCAGCCCCCTCCAAAGATTTTTTTTATTTTTAAAAAAGAGGGCATGCCCCGGGGGATGGGGTCCCCGGGGCCAAAAGTGGCCGAGGGAAGGGGGGCCACGCAGCCCCCCTCCCATACAAAAAAAAAAAAAAGAAAAAAAAGACCGGCATCGTGCCGGAGGCCCCGCCCCCTCCCTGCAGCAGTGTGCAAATGCGCCCCCTGGCGCGTTGTAAAAAGGGGAAGTAATTCCCCTTGAATACTGGGAGTCCCTGGGGGCCAACTAGCCCACCAGGAACCTACAGTATGTGCCAGGGAGCTGCGTTGCAGAGAGGTGTACAGAGGCCACGCCCCTTTTTACACCTCTCTGCAACACAGCTCTGTGGCGCTTTTTGGAGGTACATGGTGGGCTAGTTGGACTCCAGGGACCCTCAGGATTCAAGGGGACTTAATCCCCCATCTTAAAACGCGCCACGGGGCGCGTTTGCACAGTGGTGAAGGGAGGGGGCGGGGCTTCAGGTGACATGTGTGCAAACAGGTCCCGTGGCGCATTTTAAGATGGGAAATTAAATCCCCTTCAATGCTGAGGGTCCCTGGGGGCCAACTAGCCCACCAGGTACGTCCAGAAAGCGCCACAGAGCTGCGTTGCAGAGAGGTGTAAAAAGAGGCGTGGCCTCTGAACACCTCTCTGCAACGCAGCTCCCTGGCGCATACTGGAGGTACAGGGTGTGCTAGTTGGACCCCAGGGACCCTCATGATTCAAGGGGACTTAATCCCCCAACTTAAAACGCGCCACGGGGCGCGTTTGCATAGTGGTGAAGGGAGGGGGCGGGGCTTGAGGTGACATGTGTGCAAACAGGCCCCGTGGCGTGTTTTAAGTTGGGAGATTAAGTCCCCTTCAATCCTGAGGGTCCCTGGAGTCCAACTAGCCCACCAGGTACCTTCAGTAAGCACAACAGAGTTGCGTTGCAGAGAAGTGGAAAAAGGTGCGTGGCCTCGGAACGCCTCTCTGCAACTCAGCTCTGTGGTCCTAACTGTAGGTACCTGGGGGGCTAGTTGGGCCCCAGGGACACTCAGTATTCAAGGGGATTTAATCCCGCAACTTAAAACGTGCCACGGGTCACCTTTGCACACATGTCACCTCAGGCCCCCCCTCCCTTCACCACTGTGCAAACGCGCCCTGTAGCGCATTTTAAGAGGTAGTTTTCATCCCCCTGCCCTATTATGTACTAGGGACTTACAGAGGAGGTCATGCTAATCACAGGGGTACCCCAACGCATAGTGTTCCCTAGTGTATGTAGGTGTTTTAACTGTATTCTAAGTGTGTTTTAGCATAGCACTGGCTCTGGTTAGTCAGAGTCAGTTACCACCAGTACACGTCGGAAAAAGTTGTGGGCACAGGATGATTTTGGAACAAGGCCTCTTTCTGCTCCTCTGTTGGTTCTTTCTGCACATCTTTTGCTTCTTCTTGCACTTTTCTTCGTCTTTGTGGACTTCTGTTGCTTCTTTTGGCATTTCTTTTGCTTCTTTCTGTGCGTTTTTTCTTCTTTCTTCACATGTCCTACCTCTGTAGGTATAGTTACAAACTAGCATTTAAAAAACCTTTGAAATTCACTGAAAAAACCATAGGTTTCAGATACGTTATAGTTAGAAATTAGCATTTAAAAAACCTTTGAAATTCACTGAAAAAACCATAGGTTTTAGGGACAGTTATAGTTAGTTGGACATTGCACTCGTACAAAACCCGTGAAATTCCCCCGTTATAGTTAGTTCAGCTAACTATAACTCGCTTCCTGCAATGCACTGCTGATGACGTCACATATTACATCACTCATGACATGGTCAGTGACATCACTGATGACATCACTGATGACATCTCAAATGAAATCACTTATGACATCATCCATGTGATAATTTCATGCATCTTCTCACACCCTAATATAACCTTTGATACACCCACTCTAAATTACAGACTGCCATTCTCAAAACCATACACACTCCAACACCAATAACTACATACCCACTCACTGATTCTTAGGTCTACACACACATCCACTCACTCACCCGTACAGTCACTCATACTTATGGTCACTCAGTACAGGACTATCATATGCACTCATACACCTACATAGACACACACACCGCCACTCATCCACCTAGTCAGTCATGCAAATAATTAATCACACTGCCATTTACTCACCTATACAGTGATACACACACCAGCTCACTTACTCATACAAATACTAGCACATTCTTACGCTCTTATACAATCACTGATACAAGCACACACGCATCCATACCACCACTCTCACAATCACACACTCTCACTTATAGCCTTTTAAATACTCTAACACACATATATACTGCCTTTTACATATGTCGTTACTCACACATGTACCACTGAGATATACATTCACTCACTAACACACCGATACACACACTCACCCACCCAAGCAGTCCATCACAGATGCACTCTTCAAATCATGCACCCAGTGAATCACCCACTCACACATCTATGTACAGAGTCACACACACCCCACCCACACAAACACTCAGGCACCCATACAGATACTCAGACAACCAATCAATAACCCATATAGACACTCATGTAGCTATTCGCACACCAACAGACAAATGGATACAGACATTCACACAGTTTAGTCAGTAACCCATGCATTCAGTAAGATACGTTTAATCACTCACTTGGAGAGTCAGTCACGCACCTACTCAATCATCCATTGAGACACTTATACACCCAGTCATTCTTCAATACGCCTTTGCCTATATATATTAAACATATTTAAACTTTACAGAAACACACAGTCACTGCATGATGTCATCAGTGATGTCATCAGTGATGTCACTGACCATGTCATGAGTGATGTAATATGTGACGTCATCAGCAGTGCATTGCGGGGGCGCGAGTTATAGTTAGCTGAACTAACTATAACGGGGGAATTTCACGGGTTTTGTACGAGTGAAATGTCCAACTAACTATAACTGTCCCTAAAACCTATGGTTTTTTCAGTGAATATATATATATACAGAATGTAGGTCCGTCCCTTTTCAAGTACAAAGGTTCTATCAACACCCTATGAATTGCCTTCTTCTTAGTAAAAGGGTGAAGAGACTAGGGAAATGGACAGATAAATGAAATGTCAATGTTTCGACCCAAATGTATGCGTAATTAAATGAGCGTCACTGCGGGTCTTCCTCAGAACTGGTGTAAGGCCCGTAGACAGCCTGTATCGAAGAAATTAATTTGGAATGAGTGGGGTGCGTTAAGACTATGTGATAACTCGAAAAAGGGGGAGGGAGAAATTTTAATTAAGAGAACTCACCAATTCTTAAAAACTCCTCCAATCCTGGATTGAGTCTGGGTATATATGAAAGAGAACCAGACAGCCTTCTGTCCTCCTGGGAGTTGTGTGAACGACTCCCAGGCTCAGGGACTATAGAGGCCTGCTACATGGGGAGGTGTTACCACCCCCTGGCAGGAAGCCACTCATGGTGTTGGCCCAAAAGGTGAGCTTTAAAGGAGAAGCCGTCTTTGGTGGGGAAATGGCGCTCACACTCATGTAAGGCTGTCCCTTTGTTCAGGTAGACAGACAGGCTGGCAGTGGAACAGAGATGGGGGACCAGTGGTCTAACTTGTTTTCTCATGAGCGTGTGGCCCACAGATAGCCACACGTCTAGGGTGGGCTACCAAGCTCCTAACATCCAAGGAAGATTCAGACATCTTGGGAGTAGGCAGAATAGTGCATTCTGGGATTGCTACATGTCACACATAGGTAGAAGTGGTCACAGGGTGGAAGGGATCCTGGTAGCCCATTGGCTAGTGACCACATCATTTCCTAGGGCACTTTCTGGGCATAAATAGGACACCACTGGCACCCTAAACCTTAGATCACAATGAAACTGGAGAAAGGACCAAATAAGGACTGCCCTGCTAACCCCTGGACCTGACAAGTGGGGCTACACTGACTGCTGGACTGCACCTGCCGCACCTTGGGCTAGCAAAGAGAGGACTGTGCCTGTGGTTCCTGGCTCGTGGAAAAGTTGCTCCGAGCCCCAAACCAAAGAAGTGACTCCAATGGTCAGTTAGCTGACCCCCTGGAATCAGCACCAGGGCTGTCAAAGCTGAAGAAGCCCACTCCGGCAAGTCAGTAGCCACATTCCTCGAATCGCCGCTGACCACGGTCGTGCAACACAAGAGACCAATTCTCAATGGCCAAAAGTTGCACCTGATTCTGCTGGACCTGGGAGTGTCATCTGAGTCCAGGTTGATTGCCAAATACGGGCACCAGCCCTACCCAAAGGAAACCTCTGGACCCGCTGTGTATGGAGATCTGTAGCCCAGCTGCAGCTGGCCTTCTACTTAGAGGACTTCAAGGGACACCCACCTCTGTGACCAAAGTCACCTCACTTGACACGTGGACCGAGGAACACCGTAAGGGCACCCCGTTGAATGCATAGAACCTAGAGCATCTTTCAGCATAATCAGCTTCCTGCATCCCAAGCATCAGGACCACTCCATTGAAGTCCATGGCGGTCTTCTTGTAATGCGTGGAACTTGACTTGAGGCTGCTTTGGTGACCACTCAACTGCCCAAATACTCCTTCTTGGCCCCTTGACCTTCTCCCTGCCAGAATTGGCCGCCTAACTTGGACCGGAGTAGCTGAACACTACACTTTCAAACTTTTTATAAAGTTTTTGAACTTTATAGTTTCCAATGCTTGTTTGGGCTTTGGATTAAAATGCTGGGATGTACATTTTCTTTAAAAATCTATATCTCCAGAACCCTCCGGTAGATTTTGCTCATCTTGGTATCTAAAAATTCCTAAAGATTTAATCTATTTTTATAAATTGGTGTTGGATTCCTTTCATGTTTCATGACTTTCTTATTTTGTTGTTTGATGCTTCTAAATGCTTTACACTAGTTCCTTTGTTTAAGCCTCACTGCTCAAAGCCACAGGTACCCTGGGTTGAGCTAAAGGTTTTACAAATGAGCCTGACTGGACCCAAGGCTGATGTGGCCAAAATCTTTTCTTGAAGACAGAGGCCAGGAAGTCTGGATGCCCCCTTTTTGTCTGGCAACAGCTGTGTCTCTGTAGGAGTACCGCAGGGCTTGGTCCTCAGCCCTACAAAGTTTAACATCTACATGTCCCTGCTGGCAGCATTGGTCGAGTCTTTTGGGGCCAAGAATATATCATATGCAGATGACACACAGCTTGTCTTTTCCTTTAAGAAAGGCAAGCTAATTGCCCCAGATGCCATTAAAACCTGTCTATCGAGGGGGGCGTGGTCTAATCACCCGCAAGATGGCCGCTACTCCCTGAAGCTCCGAGAGCCGACGGACACCGGAACACTTTCGGGGCTGCAATTTGCCCTGTTTACTAACATGAAGTGGAGATTCTAGCATGCGAACCTGGGTGGCACAGGTATTTTTGTCTTTGGCCCTCTAAAAAGCTACATCTGATGCAGTTTTCCCCCGCTCCGTTTTTTTCCTCAAACGCGGGAGCCGTGGCCGCCATTTTGTCTCCTCTGAAGCGCAGTGACGAGCAAATTTCATTTGCGCTGTGCGCTACCTGCAAAAATATATCAGACATGCTTGGAGACTGCTTTTAGGACATTTTAAGTCTTATAAATGTTGTGCCTGCTCCTAGACCGGTGTCTTTTCTCTTTTTCCTCAATGACTCCATTCCTCAGCATGGCCGTCAGCAAGCTCCACCTGGTACATTAGCCGTTTGGCCTCTTTTGCTTATTTTTCGCTTGTGATATATTGTAAGAGGTTATGGATTGCTCCAGTTGTGTTCTCATTTGAGGCTCTCTTCACTGGTTTACTTTTGCTGTTTGTTTACCAGTAAAAAAAGTCACACGCTCCTCTATTTCTGGCTTCAATTTGTCCTCCGTGGTTTGGCTCTCCTTGGCGTCATATTTTTTGTCTTTCTACATATGGAGCCTGCTTCAGCTTCTAATCAAAAAGCCTTATCAACGAACATGTCCTCAGTTCATAAGGATTCCACCACCGCTACAAAACGACAGAAAAGGAGCCTAATTCTCCAATAAAATCTCCATTACCTCTAACGTTGGAGGACCTCATGGAGGAAATAAAGCTCATGAAACCGTTTGTTATTGATACCAACGCTACACCTGTGTCCATTCACGAGCGGTATCACGCGTGGCGTGTTCGGCGGTGACTTGTGGATAGGCGAGGACTTGACGTATCATGGTCGGGCCACTTTTCTACACCTTTAATTCGTAGCTATATGGAATTTCACCACTTCAATAGACTGTTCTTTATTATTAGTCGCATGACTATGTGTGGATCTTCAAGCAACCTGGGTTTAACGACGAATTTATTAAGAATCAATCTGTAGCCTTGAGAAAGTCTGAATACTGATTAGTTCAGACGAAACACGTGTTGGCTGTTTTATATGCTGGAAATTATTCTGAAAATCAATAAAAGGAACGTTTTCTACAGAAGTCTCGTGGACTACCCATTATGTCTTGTACATTATTGGATTTCCTTTCATAATTTCAAGATTGCTTGGATTGACTTACTGAATTTGGATCAACATATGTCCACAACATTGTTTCTTTTCTGGGACCAACTTTAACTCAGGATGGGTGTGCTGTTTTAGCTTATTCTTTGGTTGTGAAGTTGCATGTTGTTCTAGACGTGCTGATAGCACCCTTGGGTGGTGGGTGCCTCAAGCTAGCCAAGCACCCTGCTGTACTTACAGCAACATATTTATTATTCACGCCATTGACTGTCAGTTTGCATAATATTTGTTTACTTCGATGTGTGTTTTTTCCCTTTTAGGGAACGCTACTACCCTTTTCTGTGATTGCTACTCTTCAACGACTAGACGAGAAGTGGTTTAGCCTAGATTCAAGAGTATCAACGATGGAACAGCAGATTAGTGATGTCCAGGATGCATCTACTAGAATCGACGCCATGTCTAAAGATATTATTCTCCTCAAACAGCAAGCAGAGGACTTAGAAAATCATAATAGATGTAATAATCTCAGAATTTATGGTATTCCTGAAGGGGCAGAGGGATCAGATATGCTTGCTTTCCTCAAGAATCATATTCCAAAAGTGGTCGGCCTCAAGGAGGGCACAAATCTCAATTTACAGCGCGCACACCTCCTGGGTCCTAAATATGGGGGAACTTCACCCTCTTCATCTTCCAGTCGTCCCACAGGAATAATTGTTCTCTTTCTGGAATACACTGAGTTGTTAATGGTCTTGTCTGCAGCTAAATAACATAAGCAAATGTTGTGGTCCGGTCAGAGAGTCTTTTTTTCACAGGATGTGGCCCGGGCTACTGCGGATCGGCTTAAGGAGTTTCTCTCCCTTCGTCCTGCTCTACGCTCCATGAACGCCAGATATTGTCTGGTACACCCATGTTATTTCAAGGTCATCTACAAGGAGAGAACTTTTTCATTCGATCGTCCGGAAGATTTGAGGCAATTCATTTTCCATCACAAAGGAGAGGAGATGGACCTTGAGAAGACCTGATCAGGATCATCTGTATTTGTTCTAGTTCATAAACACATAACTTGTTCTTGTTATTTCAGGAATGGCGGCTGCGGATGTTTCTCTAATCATTAATTTGGTTGTTACTGTTTATTCGTTATTTCATGTTGTTCTTTAATTATTTCTACCCCGTTTTTTCCTCCTCTTTTACAGATGTTTTGTGTCTAGTACAGACTTCCCTCCTTGATGTGTCCACTTCCTTGTGCATCCTTTCCTAGCCCTATTGTTTATAGTTCATCTACATTTGTTGGTAATTGTCATCCCATCTAACTAAGTTGACTGTCATTTATTTTTTAGTATACTTGTTTTAACTTTCGGTTATTCTCTTCATCTCATTTCTACTTTTCATTGCTGTTCCCTGCTCTTGTTATACCTAAACTTTCATACTCGGTCTCCGTCTTCTCTTTTAATTCTGTTAATTTGTCGTCCGTCTTCCCTTTTGCGATTCCCCGCCTCTGCTTGCTACTTTTTCTACACATTTTGTGTAACTTGTTATTTTTGACCGATGCCTCTCGGCTCAGTATCAACTTTTCTTTTTCTATTGGATTCAACAATGTTTACCTTCTTTTCCATTTATTTATTCACTTCTTGAATCATGCTTTTATGTTTCACATTCCTGTCCTACTTTCTTTTTTCTCCCCCTTTCTGTCCTCCTTTTTTCTGATATTTTTTTCTTTTTCTTCTATTTCCAGATTGATTTTGTGTACTTATTTTAAGAAAGGTTTTTATAAAGGTTCAATTTTTTTCTACAGTGTATGTATATGGCTATTCACCTCAAAATGCTCATGGTTGTTTATAACTTCTTTTTCCCTTTCCCATGACTGGTAATGTACGTATTGTGTCCTGGAATGTGAAGGGTTTACGGAACCCTATTAAGAAACAGAGGGTACTTACTCATTTATCTCGTTTACAGTGTAAGATTGCAATGTTACAGGAGACTCATCTTACGGAAAGTGATATTAACTCTCTTAAAAGGCACTGGGTGGGTCATGTTTTCTGTTCGCCTGCTAGGGAGAGAAAGAATGGTGTGGTGACCTTATTTCATAAATCTCTGTCTGTAACAATTGAAAAGGAGTAGAAAGATGTGGATGGTAGATGGCTTCTTCTTCATTTGGTTATTAATGGATCCCTTTTTCCCTCCTCAATATATATGGTCCTACAGGTGTGGATACTCAGATTTGGCACTCTATGTCACATGTCCTACACTCTTGTCCTAACTCAAATTTCCTTGTTGGTGGCAACTGCAACCAAATTATGGATCCCTTCATTGATAGGAAATCCCAATCAAGGTATGTTCCCAATAAAATGCAAAAACTTTCCTAAAAGTTATTCTAACTAAGGGTCTGGTGGATGCCTGGAGGATTTGCAACCCAGATAATCTTGAGTTCACTTTCTATTCCCATACTCACAACTCAAGCTCAAGAATTGACTACATCTTAGTTTCTCCCCAACTACTCACCAATTTAACTCTTGCTGAAATCGGATCTATACTGGTATCTGATCATGCTCCGGTTAATATTGATATAGATCTTCCTTCAGTTTCTTCTAAACCTTGTAGGTGGCGCTTCAATAATGGGTTACTTAAGGACCCAGTTTTTATGGAACGTTTTAAAACCTTTCTTCTAGAGTTTTTTTCAAACCAACATTACCTCCGACATTTAATTTCCTGTGATATGGGATGCATTTAAGGGTACTGCCGGGGGCTTCATTATCGACTATGTCGCCGTTAAGAAGAAAAAATTTCATAAGAAATCCTCTTCGTTATTGTCTTCTATTAAACATCTTGAACATGCCTATTATACTGCTAACACTAATGACACGCTCAAACAACTTATTAATGCTAAATTGGATTTTAATAGGAAATTGACTGATGAGGCCTCCGGAGCTCTATTAAAGATTAACTCCAAATTTTATGGAGGTCGTAACAGAGCAGGCAAATTATTAGCGAACTATTTAAAAGTCAAATCCCAAAAATCCAGGGTAAATAATATTATTGACGACAAAGGCATTAATCATCTTAAAAATGAAGAAATTTTACAATGTTTCACAGATTTTTTAAAAACTTTTTATACCCTTGAATCATCACCTTCTGATGTTGATTTAGATTCGTTTTTTGATTCCCTCCCTCCTCGTACTTCTCCATCTCCTGACTGTTCCTCTCTTGACAAAGACCTATCTCTTTCTGAAATTAAGACTGCTTTAACTCTATTACCAAAAGACAAAGCTCCGGGCCCTGTCGGCTTCACTGCTGAACTTTACTCTTGCTTTTCTCAAAGCCTTCTTCCTCATCTCTCCTCTCTTTTTCAACACTTCATTTCTCATAAGGAAGCTTGTGGCACTTTTTTGGAGGCAATGATTTGCTTGATCCCGAAGAAGGGTAAAGATCCATCATCTTGTGCCAAGACCCGGCCCATTTCTTTAATAAATTTAGATTGTAAGATTTTTGCTAAAGTGTTGGCTCTTCGAATAAATCAAGTGATTTCTGATCTGATTGGTATCGAGCAGTCTGGATTTGTTAAAGGCAGGAACTTAACCGACAATTCTAGAGCCTTTCTAAACATAATACATCTTGCCTCCAAGAGTTCAACTCCTTTAGCGGCTATTATCTTAGACGCTGAAAAGGCCTTCGGCCGTCTTCATTGGATTTTTTTGATGCGCGCTCTTAAGTGGCACGGTTTTGGTCCTGCTATTTTGTCTTATATTAGCTTGCTTTACTCCTCCCCAACTACTGTTTTTGTTAATGGTTCCTAGTCATCTTACTTCACTCTTCAAAGGGGCACTCGCCAGGGCTGTCCCCTCTCTCCTCTATTGTTTATATTATCCCTTGAACCATTTCTTCATTCTTTACGACACTCTTCCTTATTTCGAGGGTTTCGGTATAAAACCCTTGAAACTAATTTCACCGCATATGCGGATGACATCTTGTTATGTGTCAGACCCTCTGGTCTCCATACCTGCCTTTAATGATCTTTTGTCTTCCTTTGCCTCTGTATCAGGTTATAAGTTAAACTTTAACAAATCTGAAGTCCTTCCCTTAAACAAATTCTGCTTAAGGGAGATGTTTGTGGATATGGGTTTTAAATGGAATCCTCAACATATCACTTGCCTGGGAATTAAATATTCCTCCTCCATTGCTAAATTGGTCCAACTTAATTTGGATGATGTCCTACTTAAAGTGCAACTTGTGTCAGAGAAATGGTCACCCTTGTATTTGTCATGGTGGGGTAGGTTGGATACAATCAAATGATGATGCTTCCCGTCATCAATTTTTATCTATCCATGCTACCAGTTAAGATTCCATTGAAATTCTTCAAATTACTCAACTCTATCTTAAGTAAGTTCTTATGGAACAAGCAGAAGGCCCGTATTTCCCTGTCTTTGTTATCTGCACCCAAAGATAAGGGTGGTGTCAATTTCCCCAATTTCAGACAGTATCACTCTTCTTTTTTGATACGTCAACTTTTACCTCACCTCTCCTTTCCCGAGGACACTCCTTAAACGGTTTGGCGCAAATTGGAAGATTCCTTAATCCAACCTTTTCCTTTCTCATCATTAGCTAATTTTCCGCACCCTCCTCTTTCTTTTAAATCTCCTGTTATTTCACACTCCATATTGGTTATTTACCCGGTCTGGTCTAAAACTCTTTCTCCTTTGCAGAAGTTTCTAGATGCTTCTTTATGGCACAACAGATCCATTAAACTTGCTAATCATATCATTTTCTGGAAGGATTGGGTCAACAAGGGGATAATTCAAGTCATTTATTTATTGAATGGAACACGCCCTCTCTCCTTCAGTGAGCTTCAATCTAAATATGGATTGCCGGCTTCCTCTTGTCATAAATATGATTCTTTGAAATTGATTCTGACTCAGTTGTACTCCCTTCTTTCCCTACCCTCTTCCCCTTCACCAGATTCATCATTAGAGCCATTGCCCACTTCTTCTTCCCTCAGGGCATCTCACAACTATAAGCATTTACATTACTCTCTCCCCAATCGATCTAAGAGTAAGGTTGAACTGGTATGGGAGACTGATTAACAACAAAGTTTCTCTATACACACCTGGAACCTCATCTGGGCTCGTTTACATCATACGTCATGTAATGCTAGCTCTACTCAGACTTTATATTCCTTTTTCAGCAGGCTGTACCTAACCCCATCATCTATCTCTAAATACACTCAGGGTTCCTCACTCACCTGTTGGACCTGTTCAACCTCTCCTGGTACATACTTACACTCCTTTTTCTTATGTCCACATATTACCTCCTTTTGGTTAAATATTTGTAAAACAATTTCTGCTATATGCTCTGTTAGTTTTCCGCTTAGAATTATCTCTGTATTTTTAGGAAGTACTTCCCCATTCTGTTTTGGTGCCCGTAAACTTGGACAATTTGTGGATCTGTTATTGGCAATTGCCTTCCAGGTTATTACTTCCAATTGGAAAGATGCCTCCAAGGTTACCTTTTCTGCCTGGTGGAACCTTCTCTATCATCACCATAGACTGGGTAGAGCTTCTGTCACCTCCACTCACCATCTTCTCCCAAAAGAGGTCTTCTGGACTCCACTTACTAATTATTTATCTTCCCGTTCAACTCAGATCCAGGATAGCACTTCTATTTTTCAACCACCATGAGCCTTATGGCCTTAATTTTCTTATACTGTATATATTAGGAAATTTACTGTTACCTTCGCATTATTTGTTTATTCACTGTGTAATTATTGGAGTTAAATATGATTATTTCTGTAAATAGTGCCGAGTTTTTCTTGTTTTTTCTTTTCTTCTCCCTTTCCTTTTTACATATATATCAAAAATGCTAAGTTAATAAGGTACACTGTTCATATTGACCTTCTACTCCGTTGTTAATTATTTTCATTGTATCATAACACATTCATAATACGACTTTTAAGCATATGTACTACGTTCTTTTGATTACCTTTAACTCACGCTGTAAACTGTACCCTTGTTTTTTTTCATATATTTTAATAAGGCTATATTAAACTAAAAAAAAAAACTGTCTATCCACAGTTTTGTAATGGATGAACATCAATCAACTGAAATGTATACAGATAAGACAGAGCTTCTCAGTGTTGGTTCCAATGCCAACCTATGCTTGCTAACACACTGGCCGGACAGGGCCTCTCTGCTCAACCTGGAAGTGGATGCGGTAAAGAAGTTGGGAGTTAGGTGTGTTAAACAGATGACCTTGCACAACCAAGTTAACACGATAGTTGGTACGTATTTTGGTCTTTTGCGCATGGCAAAAAAATGTTTTGCATTTTCTCTCTGTACCAGTGAGAATAACAGTGATCCTTGCCTCGATTATGTTGAGGTTGAACTATGTCAATGCCCTTTATGCAGGTCTCTCACATTATTTGGTGAGGAAATTGCAAATGGTCCAAAATGCGGCGGCTCGTCTAGTGCTCAATCTACCAAGCCAGGACCATACCTCGCTGCATTTGAGGAACCTGCACAGGCTCCCTGTGAATAAGAGGATATTATTCAAAACCCTTCTGGTAATATACAGAGCAATGAACCACTCTGGCCCGGGTTACCGGTCATCCAGGGTATGCCATTACATACCCAAGAGAAACCTACGGTCTTCGTGTGGCCACCTGGCCATAAGTCCTAGGGTCTGCCTTGCTAAAACAGGAGGCAGATCCTTTTTCCTTCTTGGACCAGAAGCCTGGAATAGGCTTCCAGTAAAACTGCATCAAATTAAAGCCAAGGGGCCTATTAGAAAAAAATGTAAGACCTTGCGCTTTTCCTTTAGTCTCTCAGCACCCCGTTCCTTTCTTACACTCCGCATAGTGCCGGGACACTCTTCTGAGTAGCCATACACTTAAAAATCCCATTCATTCAAGCCAAGAATGTATTACACAGTGACGTCCCACAACCACACCATATAATACTCCACAATCCTCACAATGTGTTATTGGCGAGGAAGCTGGTTTCTTATTACTCTGTCGTGATTTAGTGTTCTTGAAATAGGCCCATCAGTGCCTCTTTCCTAAATCAGAGCAGGGTTGGAGCAGTCCTGTTGGATGTCCTTCCAGATCCTGGATGCATAAAGGAAGAAGGCCTGTTGCCTTGTTTCTAGTGTTTGCACGTCTTCACCTCTGCTCTGATAGTGTCCTGGCTGCGCGTGCACAGAGAGGCACCACAGATGTGAGCTTGTCAGCCAGATAGGCAGGGGTGCAAGTCGTGATGCTTGATGGCTAGAAGGTGCTGCTGGTTTTGAAGATGATGCAGTCTGGCAAGTGGAGCCAGTGTGGTTCCATCAGTGTGGGGTGATGTGGAAATATTTCTTCAGGCCTTTGATAAGACATACTGCATGATGTAGGATACCCTTGAAGAGACCAGTATGTAGTCTTGGAGGCTGTCGAGCATAATGACAGTTCTGTAGTCGCTTTCTGAGAATAATGGTTTCACTTTCTTCAGCAGTGTGAGCTGATACTAAGCTGTTTTTGTTTTCTTGGTCATATGTTCCTTGAGGGTAAGATCAGAGTATAGGATGAATCCGCATGACTTGGCATTAGATAAAAGTTGGGGTTTGAATCTGTCAAGGTTCATGTTGTTTAGCCAGGTTTGGATTGGTTGCTGCTTGTTGTTTTTGGTGAATAGCAGGAATTCTGTTAAGCTTCGGGAAGCTGCAGTGCATCCAGACCGGGGTGAGGTGCAGGCAGTGTTTGAGGAGTTGGATGTCTACAGTAGAGGAGACTTTCAAATATAGTTGTGTATCATTGGCGTATTGGTAAATGTTAATACTATTATTGGAGAGCAGAGTTCCAAGAGTGCTGTGTAGAGGTTGAAGATGACCATGGCTCACGATGGGATGCTTGGGGAACTCGGCAGCTGATGAGAATCTTCTGGGACCTGGAGGTGCCCCTGTGAACAAACTGTTGTGGTCGAAAAGCGAGGAGGAAAATCAGTGAAGGATGTTTCCAGTGAATTCCATTTGAGACTTCAGGGTATGTATGAGGTTGTGGTGCTTTATGGTTCTGAAGGCAGCTGAAGGGTCCGGTAATAACAGGAGCCAGTGGTCATCTTTATCTGTGGCCAGGAGGTGGTCGGCCATGATTTTTAAGGTAGCTGTCTCCCTGCTGTAGCATGATCTGAAGCCAGATTGATAGTTGCATGGGAGACAGCTTTTTCAATGATCTTGCCGATAAAGAGTAGGAGTGTGATGGGCTGGTAGTTGGCTAGGTTGGCAGAGACTAGGGTGGGTTTCTTCATGAATGGGAGGATCCGGCCCGTTTTCAGAGCTTCAGGAAAGATGCCTTGAGTGATGGAAACATGGACAATGGTGCCCACAAAGTAAGGGAGCTTCTCCAGAGAGGGCTTTGATGATGGACAAAGGTAAGACATTATCTTCATGGGTGGTTTCTGTGAGGGAGTTGAGGGTGTCAGTGAAGTCTGTGAGAGACAGGGATTCGAAGGACGACCATTGTGGTATACAACATGTAAGTATAGCAGTTATAAGATGCGTTGTCTTGGCGTTGTCAATGTGCTGTCAGAGCGTCTGTATTTTTCAATGAAGTGGTTGATGGCACGGCACTTGTCCATGGTGTGTGGGCTAGGAGGGTCGGGTTGATGCAATGCTTGATTGTTTTGAAGAGTGTTCTGCTTCTGTTGACAGGGTCAGTTCATTGTTCTTGTTTTCAGAAGTGCAACACTAAGGCCTTAATGTAAAAGAGTTTTTAGTTTCTTCCTAAAGGAGTGGAGGCTGAAAGAAAAGATTTTTATAACACTGTAGCATTGGCTTCAAGCTTTCAGACTCCTTCTCTAACCTTTACCTTCCTATATTGTTTCAAATGTTTACTCCTTGAACATAATTCTTGTGGAGGATCATGAGTCTGCAATCTTCTTTTCAAATATTCAGCGGCCATCCCATGGACAGCCTTCATGTGAAATTCATGTCATTTGCTTTTGCATAGTTAGACAAAAATTTGGAAAAATTATGCAACATTGTGTGTAATTATACAAAATGCAAAACTGCCATATGGTGCTATATTTTAGTGAGAAATGCCTCTTCATGTCCCCTTTTGAAGGAAGAATGCATTTTGCGCTAAAAAAAATGCAAAAAACCCCAAACCACCACGAACAACAGCCCCACACGTTCTGTTGTTCTCATTGTTTCCCATACGTTTGCAGTAAATTTTTATTAAAATTATTTCAGGAATTTTGCCTAACAAGAGTAAAGTGAAAATACTGAAATAATAATAGATTACGCTGGCATAACAAAACATTTGGCCAGGCCTACTTATGAGCCGGTTTCAAAGTCTTGAAATGAATTCACTTTTCCACAGATAACTTTAGCCAGAACCTAGAGCTGCCCTGGCTGTGGAGTTCTCCAACCCATGTAATTTATTGATGTAGGATTAAGAAGCCAATAGCTGCCCTACATTTTTTTCCAGCAGTGGTCTGATCCTCTACATAAGTTTAATGTGGTAGCTAATGGAGGCAATCCCTTCTTTAACTTGATAATTTAATAACATTTGTTTATCAAAGAGAGCACCCAGCATCCAATCTAGCAAGCTCCAACTCCAAAGCTGCCACGGCAAACAACCATTTCCTCTTCGCATCCAATCCAATCAGTAGAAATCCAGTCTTCCCTCCATTAAGGCTCAGTTAATTCTCATTTATCCAACCCTGGGTTGGGGCCTGATTACGAGTTTGGCGGTCCTCTTGTAGCACTGCCACTGCTTTGCTGCTAGGAGGACCAGCAAGCCCGTGGTGCACCCGCCTGCCGGATTCCGAATTGAATTCAGGGTGGGCGGGCGGTTCTGCGGCATTGTCAAAGTGGCGGATGTGCTAGGCTCATAGAAGAGCCTTAACAGCAGACCGCTGCCGTGAGAGTACCTGCAGCACATTCCTGCACGGTGTGGCATGCACCATGTCGCACATGCCACACCATGCAGGACTGAGGGTGCAATTCCAGGGGGGCACAACATGTGCCCCCTCCCCCCTCATGCACTCCTTAGGCCCAGAGTCAGCCGGAGGCCCTATGGCCCCCTTACCTGCATTCCCGCCACCCTTTTCATGGCCGGGTCACCGCCATGAAATGGGCGGTGGAAATGCAACTCGGAATATGCTCGGCGGTGCCGGCATCGACACCGCCAGCATATTCCTGCCCCTTCCCACACTGTTACTGCTGTGGGATCCTGGATCTCGGTAGAGGAGGCAGTACGACCGCCACCCACGGAATACAGCAGGCAGACCCACAGGGCTGGCGGTGGTCGGACCGTCACCACAAGGTACCCGCCATGCTCGTAATAAGCTCCTTAGCCTGTAAATATCATCCATTATTTTCTGTCAATTTCTCTTTCTCCAAAGAGTTCATGGTTCCACTTTGTGTCATCAACATAGGTGTGGAATTTTATCTTAGTTTCCCCCCATAGGATGTGCAGGGGCCCAATATAAAAGTTAAAAAGTATGTTTGACAGACATGACAGCCTGTTTGGTTAAAAACTTAGGGGCATATTATCAAGCCAGTTAACGCCGCGTTAGCCGCACTTTCCTGCGGCTAACGCGTGTTTTTTTTTATCGTCCTATTACCAAGATGTCGCTAACAAGCGTTAGCGATAGCTTTCCGGCGATAGCTATTGTTTTTACTATTGCCGTGCATGGCAGCGATAGTTTCCACTAATGATATGCAAAGTAGGCGTTCCTTCTCAAAATTTCACGAAAATAGTCGCTAACACACCATCGCACTATTACCAATGATGTCCCGGACCCGCGAAGCGATAAAAAAAGTCCAGCTAAGGCCACTTAGCTGTAGGAAAATAAGACCTGAAAAAACAGGTCTAAAAACTGAAAAATGGAGATAAATGGAGGTATATAAGGGAGGCCAGCCCAGACCCACACCTGAAGACCCACAGACGCCATGGAGGTGCTAATCATTCAGCTCGGAGTCCCAGGAAGGCAACAACCACCACCGCCACTGCCACCCCCCCGGGACCACCAGCAAGGCAGCGCCAAAGACGACAGCGGGCCCTGCGCAGACGTCTCAGCCTCGCAGACCTGACGCCAGAGGATGTCATTGCCCACTACAGGCTCAAAAGGACATCCATCCAACACATCCTGAACCTGATAGCCCACAGGCTGACGCCACAAATACAGCGGAGAACCAACATCCCTCCGCAGACAAAGCTGCAGAGGGATGCATATGTTGGCCTCTGGGACCTTTCAACCAACAACGGCCAGAGTTGGAAGAGTCTCACAGGCAGCCTTCTCAATCTTCCTCCCAACTGTCTTGGATGGCATACTCAGCCTGATACCCCAGCACCTTCACTTCCCCAACACTGTGCAGGAACAGATTGAGACCAAGCAAGGATTCTACGCCATAGCTGGATTCCCACAGGTGTTGGGCGCAATTGACTGCACACATGTCCTATTTGTGCCCCCTGCGGACAGTGCACACATATACCGCAACAGAAAGCACACATTCCATGAATGTGCAGGCAATAGTGGACCACCGGGGACTGTTCACCAATGTCATAGCCAAGTTCCCAGGGAGTGTGCATGATTCATACATCTTCCGACAGTCCATCATGAACCAGCGCTTCCAGGATGGCACATATGGAAATGCAGTTCTTGTTGGTAAGTACTAACTAAACACACCACACACCTCAACTCCACATTCATGCAACTCGCAATTGTGAAAATGCACATGTAACAATCACACAAACAACATGTCAATCAACATGCCCACATACCAGACACAACAACACCAAGAACTGTGGGAACTGTGGCTAGATATGTAGACAAACCATCCTCAAATACTTAGCCCCTGTGCCACACATAAGCAAATGTGGCGAGAGGTGGGAACCATGTATGTGCGATGGAGGCACACGATCCATAATGAAAGTATGAACACAAGGCCCAGTGTGTAGGTGTCGTGCTGGACAGTTGTGAGTAAGCTGACTGCAGACGTGCCCATGTTGGCATATAGTGTGTTTTTGTAGCCCAGCCTGATGGCAATGACTGTGTGGGTCACTGTTACACCCGACAATGGGGTGAACTATGCGACGGTTGCATGGAGGATGCAGAGGCTGGTGAAGCAGCTGCAGGCCACTGCGTACACCTGTAGGTACATGGAGATGGAGGAGTCAAATATGGGGCCTAGGTACCTAGATTTGGTGTGGGGGCATCCAAAAGCGTTGGACCACCAGGTGATGCCACATGCTGATTGTACTGTTACGAGGATGAGGACTCATGTTTCCCCTGCGTATAGCACACCCCAGCTGTTGATCATCCATGTTGCAAATCACAGCAATCCTACCTGGAAGAGCAGTTTGGTGTGTGTGCGTATTGTTGATGTTGAATATGAGCATTCTGTACGTGTTGGTGGTGCAGTTTACTGGTATCCCAAAGCTTGCACCAGCTCCACTCCATGTGTCAGCAGCTGCATCAGCCAACTCTGAGGTTGGTGCCGACCGAGGTGGCATTCATTGCCTGCTGTATGTTGCAGTTGCATAGTGGGACAAGGGTGCATGCGCAGTTGGAGATACATGTTTGGAAAATGTAGACTTGCGCCATTGTTGACGACTGCAGTGTTGTGGTTGTTGCTGTTGATGGTGGTGTGTAGCATCTCATCGGTGACTGATCTACACCAACTTTGTGGGGGCTTGCATGTGGTCAACGGTGGTTTTGGGTACATCAACAAGGTGGTGCATGCGTAAGTGGTCAACACATGTGCGTTTAGTGGGGCCGAGGAACTGGACGTAGTCTACACATGCAAAGAAGCCGTCAAAGGTGTGCCCTGCCTTGTGGATCAATGTGGTGAAGATCTGGGACAGTCTGATGTCAGCTAACATGTCCCTGAGTCAAATGTACCTTGAGTAGTCGTGGCATGTGAGTTGGAGGCTACACTCCCGAATGAGTAGGTAGTCCACGGAGTGGACAGTGTTGTGTATGATGATGCTGATGGCGTGGGTGAAGCGTTCCTGCCTGCAATGGGCCCTGCATGCGAGGGGGCTGATGACTGTTGATATGTGTCTTGACGGGACAGGAAACAGCATGTGTTGTGCATTGGGGCAGGTCTGGCAGCAGCGACAGCAGCACAACTGAACGTGAACCGTGTCTGGTGTGGCCCATTGCCATTTCAACGTTCACATGGCATTGACTGTGAGGAGGGTGGATGAGTGCCATCGATAGATGGTAGAAGAGCCAGTCATGCAACCGCGCAGCGCACACAATTGATGAGGCTTGGGGAAGGGAGTATGAACCGTGAGGCAATTTAATTCGCAGTGATGCTTGTAATCAGTCCAAAGCAACACATGGCTAACATGAAATCCAACATAACACAAATGACACACCACAAAACCATCTACACCAACAACACAGCCTACACAACCAATAATGTAAACATCTGGCGATCACATGTTACAGGTGACCAAGGATATGCACTATGCCCGTGGATGAGGACACCCCTCCGAAACCCCACCACCCAGGCCCAGAGGCAGTATAATGCGGCCCACAGATGCACCCGGTCCATTGTGGAGCGCACATTTGGTGTGCTAAAGTCACGTTTCCGTTGCCTGGACATCACAGGTGGCAGACTGCTGTACAGCCCTGAAATGGTCAACAAAATCATCCTTGCATGTTGTGTATTGCACAATATATGTGTGCGCACAAATGCTCCATGGATTCAAGTGCCTGCTGCACCGGACGACGACCAGGATGATGCTGAAGATGAGGCAGGTGGCGCACACCCCACAGTAAATGCAGCAGGAACTGCCCGAAGGGACCGAATAATAAACAATTTCTTCAACTGAGCACGTCACATTGTGACAGTCCCCCTCCAATGTATCTCCTAGCAAAATGACTGCAATCACGGTGTGTGCCAATAAAAAAAATTCACACACATACCCTGTCTGCATGTTATTGTCCAGCATGGGTACATCACTCTGAAAAGGGTACGTTGCACAATATGTGCAATGAAAATAACAAAACTTCATCCATGCTGGGAATGTCTCCTCAGTACAGAGATGCTTTACAGTGTGTCAAATGTGCAAGACTAGAGTCTTCATGGTGCAAATTGGGCTACCCAATCCAAAATTGTTGCGTGTCCTTTGTGTAAATCAGTCAATATAGGTTGTCGTCTGTGAATAAATGCACAATTGTAGTCTGTTGACAGTGGTCAATAATTTATTGGAGTGTGTACGTTGTGTAAAACAATGAGACTGTGGGCATGCAATGGGGTAAGAGATTAAACTTTGGGGGTGCAATGGGGTAAAATCTGAAAATAGGGCGTGCAATGGGATCAAATCTGAAAATAGGGCGTGCAATGGGGTAAAAACTGAAAATAGGGCGTGCAATGGGGTAAAAACTGAAAATAGGGCGTGCAATGGGGTAAAATCTGAAAATAGGGCGTGCAATGGGGTAAAAACTGAAAATAGGTCGTGCAATGGGGTAAAATATGAAAATAGGGCGTGCAATGGGGTAAAACCTGCCTTTCTGTGTGTCCTAAGCAATTAGCTTTGAAGCATCGACCACCTCCAGATCAACAAGCCCTACAACAAGTATGTGGACCACTAACTTGACACAGCAGACGGACCACCAGCACCCCATAGACAACAACCAGACCGCCATCTCCAAATGGACACCATGCACGGATGAAGACACCTCCTCCGCTAGGAAAGGCATCCACCCGGGGGCCCACACAGACCCCTGGCCCCCTCACATCTACCACAGAGCCACATCTGCCTCTGCACACGAACCACTATGCAACATCACCTTCAACACATGCACGTACACAGACAACTTGAAGCGTGCTGAAAGCCATGCCCCTACGCCTTGTGACCCCCACGGATGAGTAGCACACTTAAAAAATCCATGATAGATTGATGGTCCTCTTGTTAGGTATGCAATTATGGTGTGACCTGTGTTGAATGTTGCAAGTTAGGGTGTCATGTGTTGTGAAACATAATTTACATGGTGTCATTTCAATGCCAACCAACCTCAACATGTTACATGGCACTGACATGAAATTTGCAGCAAGACTGTACATCAGTGCATTGATTCCCTCTTAGCGTGCAGATCTGCCCGCTAACACGAAAAAGCGATATTTTCTCTTTCCATCCGCCCAATGTTAAAATACATTGCGCGACACTTTTTGCCATTAGAAAGTTTACTCATGTGACCATTTGCGTGCAGATTTTCGCCGCTAACCCAAAAACGGGCCGCAAAGAGACAGGAAGTGATGTCTGCATGCTTCCGGTCTACTGGAGGAGTGTTTTCCACTTTCCCTTTCTCTTTTAAGCACATTGCTGGTGATTGTGGAGAGTGTTGGAGCTGTTTGGTGGTGTGTGCTGCAGTTTGGAGATTTTGAGAGTGTTGCTGTGTCCTGTGTCCTGTTGATAGTGTCTGTGAAGTGTTGTGTACTGATTTATTGTGTTTAACTGTCTCCTGTCCTCAGTTTTGTCGGGTGTCTGTCTTGGGGTAGTACACTAACATTGTTTTTGGGGATATTTTAGAGGGATATTTTTTTTTCTCTGGCTGTGGGCTCACAGGTGTGCAGGGAGATGCCAGGTGTGGGCAGGAATGACAGGATGTCAAGGGGGCATTGGGGGGCTTCCTGTGGCTCATCAAATTCCACCTGCCACTGATGTTGGAGAGGGGAGGCCGTATCCTGCAAGGATACAACGTGAGTGTGCGGAAGATTCGGTGGGAGCGTGTGCAGGTGCATATGCGCAAGTTCTTTGGAGTGGACCGTAACGTGCGCCAGTGGAAGCACCGCTGGCAGGACATGCTTGCACGAGAAGCTGACCTCCTTGACTACGTGGGAGTCATGACAGGCCTACAGGGTGGTAAGTACAAACTCCACATTTAATCTGGTGTACTGTAACGAATGAAAATTACGACGTGTGTGACACTGGTGTCAAAGTGAGAAATGGTTGCTGATTGAGGTGGGAGACACAATGCGTTTGCGCATCTTGTTGGCACATCCGAAACACAACGCAGCATCACATTGACAAGCATATGTTGCAAGTCTGTGTCACCCACTGCGCTGGACCAACACTTGGCACTGTACTGCCATAACTGGCACACCTGTGCAAAATGTGCGTGCAGGCAGAAGATTGTTTGGGTACGGCAGGGGTGACTGTACATGAACCAGCCATGGAATTGTTCATGTGAGCTGTGTGCTGGCCAAAAGGTAGAGTCAAAATGCTGTCCTCATGATTTGTGTTACGTTAGCTACGCTGCCCTGTGAACATAGGTGCTGTGTAACAAAGTATAGTATAGGTACAAATGGTCTAAGGAAAGTGGACATCCCCAGATTGTCATACACCACCTACCTCTGTGTGACTGCTTTGTGCAATCTGCAGCTACTCAATTGTACAAAGTGCATGTAGAACATCAGGATGCATGTAGTAATGTTGCCTTGTGGATGACTCACACTACGATCATGGGCATGTCAGCTAGCATTACAGTCTTGTCTGTCCAAAATCAGCTGTCACAGGTCTGGTGTGAATGGCAGTCAAAGTTGACCCAATCATGTAGTCAACATGAAACGCCACACTACAGTTACGTAGCATTTGCTGTCATGGTGATGATTGGTATGAGGAATACGACACATATGAATTGAAGTCTAATACCAACACATATTTCTTTCCTTGTCTCACAGATGGACGACCGCCAATCACACAGAGGGACATTGACAGCTTTGAGGACCCACACGCCACTGGTGAGTTGGAACGTAATTGACTAGCATGTTGCGTTGGCATGGATGTCTGGGTCACATGATCACCGTTGCAGTATGTAGTATGGGTACGTATCACGTCTAGCTTGCCTACAGTGTGATGATGTATTGTGGAAGTCAGCAGTGTGCACTAATCGGGAAGTGACTCTGGACAAATGCATTGGTCTCACAGTTGTGACTTGGCCCATCCCCAGTCAGTGACACACATTGGAAGTGAGGTGCATATCATCAAGCCCATATCGCAAAGTCAACGTAACTGTCATCAAAGTTGTGTTGTCAATAGGGGCCTAGCATCATAATCTGAGCAGCGTTAATACATTTCACATGTATTAATGCTTACTTGTCAATGAGGTACACTGTCACTCTGTGTTGAGTGTGAACGGGGCGTGCATTGGGGGTTCTGTTCGGCGTTCCACGGTAACACCCATTGTATCAGAGGCTGCCCCTGATGTCCAAGTGCGGCATTCATATTTGGCAGCGCACAACTCACCAACAGTTACATCTCGGTTGTATTCTGGCCATATCAGCAGGGATGCTTCTTGATCATCATGTTTGCTTTGTACATGTGAGCTGCTTTGTGCAGCACACATGGGAATAGAGAATTGACGTGGTGTGTATAAGTACAGCAAGGTGGCCCTTCCAGTACATACATTAACATGCCTCATTTTTCCCCAATGTATCTTTCCTGTGTGCTGCACTAAGCAACACACATGATAGTCACAACATGGTCCTCTAGGATGGAATCTGTGCATGAAGGGGCACCTTCATGTACAGACACCAAACTCACCTGCACACACACAACCTTGCACTCTGGTGCAAGGGTGCCTGTGTTGGCGCTGTCGTGATGAACCGCACACATGTGCTGGGGGACACACATGCCTGCACATGGGCATAGTACCTATCATGCAGCCCTGTGTCACTGTAGAGGATGAGGGTGGTGCTACACACAGGGGGGTAATGCTTTCATCCTCCGATTGCTTCTACATGTCACCCTCTGCCCGTGTATGTAATGGCACAATCGTTTGGCACTGTCAGCCTAATTTGTTAGTGACAGTGCATGTACCATGCCATGCACTGTCATGTCAGTCTCCACAGCATGTAGTCACTGATCCATGCTTCAACATGTCCTTGTCCAGGTCACTTGCTGACTTCACATAGTTACGCTGTAGTGTAGGCTCCCATGTTGAAGTGAACTTGTATTGCAGATGTGTATGGAGGAAATTGAAATTGGCTAAGGATCTCTAATTTGCCTTTGTGATTGTTTTACAGACAACATGACGCCTGGCCAAATACATGCCTTCCAGGTGCGGAAGGACCGTTACCGCCATGTGAAGAAGGTTGCGAAGGGGTACCGCAACATGTCCAAGAGGTACCATGAGAAACGTAGGAAGGGCACATGGAAGGTGGTGCCTGAGCATGCCCAGGATGTCACACAGCCCCCACAGGCACCTCAGGCGTCAGTGGTTTGTCCCAGCCGGTACAGGTGGCACATCCCCCTATGGCTCCACCCCACCCCAAGGCACTGTCCCACCTGCAACTGGGGATCAAGTGCTTCCATTCACATTGCGGGACAGGAGGCTGCTACAGGACATTGTTGTATCGCAGGCCGAGCTCAGGCATGAATTGTCTGATGTCAACAGACGAGTGATGGACATACATAAACACTTGGGACTGTTGGACACCATCCCCCTCTTCTCCCTTCCCCCAATATTTGAAATGTTTTATTATGTAGTGTTAGGTTAGTTATTTATTTGTTAGGTAGTGTAGTTTTAGTGTAGATTTTAGTTAGTGTTAGCTTGTTAGGTAGATATAAGATTTTAATTAGTCATCCCTATTTGGGGATAAGTTTCCTTTTCCTTTGGGTGGGGGGTTGATGTGTTTTTTCTTCATAAAAAATGAAAACTAAATCTTACAAAAAAATATATATTTGTGTAGGTTACATGTTTAGTTAGTTTATGTATAGCTTAGATGTCTTTGTCCTGTCTCGTGGTGTGCCTTAAGGGTGGGAGTGGGGTTGATGTCTATGATGTGTTGTTGCATGTTTAGGATTAGTTAGGGTAGATAGTTTAGGTAAGTAAGATTGTTTTATAGTTAGTTTAGATTTTAGTAGTAGTTATAGTGATAAGTGTTAGTTTAGGTCACTTGCATATTTATACTGTTTGAATAAAATTTTGATACTTTGGATTACTGCTTGCACTTATGTCAGGGACGATGTTGTGGAGTGGTGGCTCTTCCCATTGTAGGCAACTTTTCACATCACTGGACTATCCATTGGAATCGCTAAGTCTGCTCATGACATGTAAGTTTGCAGGATGTATTGTGTCAGGATCCCTTAGATGTGAGCACACTGGCTTTGCATTGATGACAGGGTGTCAATTTGGATTGACGCCCTGGTCTAGGGACAGTCGTCTGTGACGTTCTACATCTTCTGTGTGACTCACGGATTTGGACAGCATATTGTTGCACATTTTGAACATGACCTAGTGAGATGGCATGGCAAGTGAATACAGTTAGCTACTGTTATCCATCATGGAGATGGATGTATGCGCCAGGTTCCACAGATTCCGTCACACACCTGCATGTCAGATGCTCCTGCCGCAGAGCCCATCTACATTGCACAGACCTAGCCACACTTGCTGCGTAGTGCCAGTGTGTCCGCTTCCTTTGCAAGATATGTTCAGGTTCATGTACGCTCACTCTCCAGACCATGCATGATTTGTTAGGAATCTTTGTGCATTGTGTACAGGACATGGAACAGCAGTGTTCATGATTTACAAAAGTGATCTGTGAGTAAGTGATGACTTCACATTTTACGTTACTCACAGATGGATTTATTTTGGGAGTAGTGCATTTTGCTTTACAGAGTTGACATCTCCTAAATGCCTTTCGTGACTCACTGGACTAGTCAAGTTTAGATTTTGTCACAGCTGACGTTTGGGGGGTGGCACACTGTCCTGCTGCACACAAGGGGGAAATGTTGCATTGCTCCCTGTAGTGACAGTGTCATGGAGACTTGTCCCAGCTGTTACTTCTGCCATTGGCTCATGTTGATGACGCCCTTGAAATGTTGTCCGTGCATCTGACTATATGCTGAGTGCAGTGCCACACACATCCCTACACACATTGCCCGATACGCTCGCAATGGTCACAGCATGGGAGGGGGCATATTTTAGGTTACATCGTTTGTCAACAGGGAGGGGCTGACTGAGGGCTTGCACTTTGGGGTGAGCCCCTATTTGCCAATCTACTTCACTGAGGCTGACATTGTGGTTCCGTATGTGTATGGTGGACATGTGCCCTTCCGTGTCTTCATCAATGTGAATATGCTGTCCAGTATTTTGGGATGTGACATGCAATGTGCACCATCACGACAGGCTTTGTCCACCACGTAGTGTGTGAGTAGATATGCCAAGAGATATTTGTTTACAAGTGTTAAGGAGGACACAACTCGTGGCCTGCAACAGACTAGGACATTTTTGCACACATGCCTTTTCATGAGAGGACGTGGGGCTAGGTTGGTATATTGCTAGATGGTTGTTTTGGAGCAATGGGGGCAACGCTAGTTCACACATACACTGCCATCTCACTGCCTATCTGTATCAGCTAAAACTGGTACATTGCTCGTATTTCCCTTGGTGTACCTTCTGGGTGAATCAGTGTCCTAACACTTTTTACATACTTCTATACTTGATTGGTCAAGAACCACACACATCTGTGTGAGTTAAACAATTTTATTGACATTCAGAGGATGAAGACTGGACCAGTGCTTGGCCATACATGCCCACATTGCATGGATGCCCGTTGGAGGGCCAGACAGAGTCATTTGGTGGTAACAGGTCCAAGGGAAGAGGCATAGTTCAGTCCGCAGGCTGATTGCAGTGGCATTGGCAAGAGAAAAAGTTATATGGCAGTCCATGTGGAGGTCCAAGGTGATTTTCGGGGGACAGTGGAAGACAGTGCAAGAAGATTTTCTGTGGCATGATACTAAGCCTGGCACCAAGGAGGAAACTGGTCTTTTGGCGCAGATGGATGCTACTGCTTCCTCCTTAGCACAAATGCACTTTCACCCTCCTCTTCGTCCTCTGATGTGTCATGTGCCTCACATGTGGGTGGTGGTATGGTGGGTGCAGCACTGTGAGGCACTGACACATCAGGTGGCGGAGCTGAGGATGTGGAGGCAGCAGCAGCATTCATCTGCGCCAGTCCTTGTGGCAGCAATGAAGTGATGAGCAGGTGCAGGGCATGATAGATCCCAGCAACCTCGCGCTGGTGTGCGGCCCTGGCAGCCATATCTTGTGCCTGCATCCGCTCCATGCTCTCCATTATCTGACAGATGTTGGCCAAATCCTGGCTGACATTGCTGGAGCCACTCTGAGCAGACAGTTGTTGTTGTCTCAGAATCATGACTCCAGCAATGTCAGCCATGGACCGTTGGAGGGCATTGAGCGGGCTGTGGGTGTCCGTGTTCTTCTGCATGTGGTCCCGGATGGGACTCAGACACCCACGTATGGCCTCAAGTTTGTCCGCCAGGCGCTCGAACCCCACCCGCACCTGTTCCGCCATCTCCCGCTGGATCTCCAGCACACGGCGTTGGAAGGCCAGGTTTGTGTTCTCGAGGTCCGGGGTGGCAGCTGTGGTGGGAGGTGCTTGCTGCTGGTTGGTTTGTGCAGGGGGTGGGCTTGCCACTATGCTGCTGGGTTGCCCTGCTCCTGGAGGTGGGGTGCTGAAGGAGTCTAGCAGATGTTGCAGTGCTTCCTGATCGATGGTGGGGTATTCCTCCTCGTCATCAGTGAAGGTTGGGCCAGTCTGCTGTCCAGGAGGTGATGTCTCTCCCTCTGCAATATGATGGGATAGATACAGTTTAACCATGTTTGTCATGTACAATCATGCATTGATGTCTTTACAAGCAGACAGCAGGACAGTGTCCATTCATACTGTTTTTGAGGAGATGCCTATTTGTTGCAGGATAGTGATGATTTTGAGGAAATTGCGGATGTGATGTAGTTCTACATTGTCATCTCACAGTTTCCAGCTATGACAAATGTTATTGTACAATATCTACACCCAAGCATCACAAGTTGTGTCCTCTGTTCATTTGTGTGAGTAATGCAATTTGGCCCACATAGTAGTCAATGTTGATGTGCTCAGATTTGTCTGTGTGTGCACTGCATTGTGTGCTGGTGGCACCTGCAGCTTTGGCTTAGCTGCCCATTATACCTTTCAGGTAGTGTGCCGTGGGGTTCTGTGCATTTATAATGCTGTGCTGGGGCAAACTGGGTGGGATATGGGTCTTGGTCAGAGTTGTGAGAGTTGTGCATTGTTTAACTTCAAATGTCTTGTTTACGTCAGGGGTTGCATGTACACGAGGATGTGTCAGAGTGTGACTTGCTTGTTTAAGGATGTTGTCCACACTCAGCCACCTCAGTGAGGTGGCCTGAACCATGTTAATAGGTTGGGCCTGCAGGCATGCTATTCTTCATGCACTGTCACTTGCCTTGTCAATGTGGCTCACGGACACGCAGCATTGCAGGGTACTGCACATGTGCATGTGTTTTGTGCAAGTATGGTTATGTGTGAGTAGGGCACACTTTAGGCACATTAGCAATGTGAGCTTACTTGCTGTTTCAACATGTGCTGCACTATGTGGTACACATGGACATCCATTTTGCTTTGTCTATTGTGATTTGTCTGGTGTGCATGTCGATCTTCATGTTTTTTGTTGCATGCATTGCTGAGTGCCCTCCGTTTGGCTGACCCGTTGTGAGTATGGTTCGGTGTGAGTTTCGATAGTTGTTGCGGTCTGGACAGGGGCATGTTACTGAGGAAGTGTCAGGGAGAGGCGTTAGCCATCTTGTCTTCATGGCTCTCGCATCCACTTTGGTAACGCCAGGCTCATACATTTTATCAAGGATATGGTGCAGCCTGGCGTTTCCCCCTGCAATGGGAGTAAATTACACAGCTTAGCGCCAGCGCAGGCTCCCTTGCACCATAGCGCAAGGGTGTCTGCGAGCAGGGAGGTTTGTTCATGTGTAGGAAGTAGTTGCTTCCTGCACATGGACAAAGCTAAGAAGGCATTTTGTAGCTTTCATGTGTGCTGCTTCGTGCAGCACACATGGAAGTTACGAAATTACATTCAGAAGTACAGTTTGCTCATGTACAGGAAGGGACACCTTCCTGTACATGAACATACCATGGAATTTGGCTTTTCACATGTGGGCTGCACAAGGCAGCACACATGATACAAGCAATAACAAGGGGATTAATGCATTTCTCCTAGTTTTGCAACCTTAGGCCCATGATTTCTCTGGTGTTAAGATCAGCACTGCCACCTCTTCTCGCCTAACTTGATGATGGATGGCAGTGTCGACTTCAATGGGTGTTGTGGTGGGACGCCCACCACAACACCCACTGCACGCCCCCTTTCACACAAAGTTTAGTGTGAAAGGGGCCCTATTCTCAAAGCAGCGTAAAGCAACTTAACGTGTCTTTAAGCCACATTGGGTGACTTAACGCTGCCTTGATTATGGTGCGCTGACCCTATCGCCACCCCAACGTCAAGAGATAAGTGATGTTGTGGTGGCGATAGGGGCTTGGTAATATGCCCCATGGTGTCAACACCCATTACCCTCAAGGTTGATCCCACGTGTGGTGTGTAAGTGGTCAGTTTTCTGATGTATGTGCATTTCATGATGCCTATTAATGGTGCTGAGGCCTGGTCTACGCCACCCTCACAGGAGATGCAAATGTGCGGGTGATGTGTGTTTGTGTATGTGCCACGCAGCTGCTGCCATGGATGATACCTGCTGTCCTGGTTCTGTTATTCAATGCCTGGGTTGGCATGTGGGTGATGACTACCTGACTGCATATTTGTTCACTGACACAGTTGACTTACTAAACCGTTAATTTGACTTGCACATGATGGTGTGATGGGCAACTCACATCAGGACTGATGTGGGATGCTGTATTCTGTGTGTCAGATGTGTACACTTGGGGGGGTGGAGTGCAATTTTACATAGGGGTCGAGGGTGGCATTTGGCCGGTTGACATGATTTATTTCAATTTAGCTATCCTTGCTTGTTGTCATACTTTGGCAGTGAGACAGCTTTACAGGCACATTGTGGTTCAGCGAGTATGTCACACAGACAAGGCATGCAGTACATATTGGTGTGGTACATTCCTGTTCTGCATTCTTCACGTACTGTGTGGTTGTTGGCACGTCACCCTGCTCATTGTATTCCCTCGCCCTTTGAGTGAAGTGTGCTGTTTGTGTGCATTTTTGTAGGTGCAAGCTTTATCCAGCAGCCTACGTGGTCAATTCGTTGTGACATTGCATGTGTGTGTGGTATGCAGACTCACTAGATGTTTCCCCACTTGGTGTACAGCAGACTGCATCTCATGAACAGGCAAGGGGGCACATTGCATGGTGATGCTGGTGATGTCAGATTTTCCCCCTTGCCACATCACCACGCACATACAAATTGCCTGCACATGGACACATCTCACTCTGAGGCCAAAATGCGGATGCACTGTGCATGTGACTGGTCATGTGCACGATGAGGCATGCCACCACCAATGTCAGCACACCTGCAGCATTGTGCACATGTGTCTGAGTAGTGTGCAAGGTTGTGTATGCACATCAAAGTCCACCTATATGCACATGCACATTCCTGCACACCATTCATACACATGTGCAGAATGCTGCAGGTGTGCTGACATTGGTGGTGGCATGCCTTATCGTGCACATGACCAGTAACACTCACAGTGCACATGCATTTTGGCGTTGGAGTGAGATGTGTCCTTGTGCAGGCAATTTATGTGTGTGGTGATGTGGCAAGGGGGCCATTTAGCCACCCTGCCGCATGTCAGGTTGTTGTTCCACTTTGTCATTTGAGGGGGCACTTATGGAGTGGTCTGACGTTGACCTAGGACTAATTTGGGGTTCCTTTCCTGTGCTCATTTGAAGGTCTGTATGCCGGCCAATGTGTGTCGTGCAATGTGTTGTTTGAGAAGGGTGATATGTCCCTAAGCCACCATGGACAGGGGTATCCGGGACATGATCCACAGTACATGTGGGTATGCACTTCAATTAATTTAATTGTACATGAGTTCTACTGTGCCCATCCAACCCCTTCCCCCCGTCCCTGGTTGATGCTCACCCTGGTGTTGTTGTGTCTGTTCACATTCAGCGCTATCCTGGCCCGCAACTCCAACCACCGTCTCATCACTGATGACTCGGGACACCTGCTCCTCCAACTCATCCAGCTCCTCCTGTGGCGCTGGACTCCCACCTCCAGTCTGCCTGGCTGCTCTCACGTTGGCTGCTAGTTTCTCCTTGGTTTTGCGCTTGGTATCATGCCAGCGCTTCTTGCAGTCGTCCACTGTCCTCCTACTCTCTCCAACGGCATTCACCTTGGACACAATGTCCTCCCATATTTCTTATTTTCTTGCCAATGTCACTGTGGAGGTGACAAACAGTTCTTGTTGGTGTTCAGTCACCTCTGCAATCAGGACCTGGTTTTCCTGCAGGCTGAATTTGGGATTCCTCTTCCTCTTGGCCTTCACATGGGTCTCTGGCTGGTCCTCCTGGGTATTTGTGGGCATGTTTGTGGCCTCTGCACTGGTCCCAGCTTCTTCCATTGCTCCTCTGGTATTTTCCTTTTTTCTTTTTTTCTGCTTGGCGGGCCTTTTATGGTGCATTTGCCCGCTAAACGCGTTAAATGCAGGCCTGGTGCTAATTAGCGATAGGATTCTGTCGCTGATTGGCCCTTCGCCACTTTTTTCACGTTAGCGTGCATTTTTTTATCGCCGGCACGCTAAATCTATTGCCGTCCATTCCCACGGGAAAAGGTAGCTATCGGCTGTTAGCGGCGTGTTGATAATATGCCGCTAATGCGGCGATAGATTCTGGCGAACTGCGGAGATATGGGAAATGGCGCTAAGGGGAGTTAGCGATAATTATCGCCATTTGTTGATAATATGCCCCTTAGTAACTTGTTGTTTAAGAGTGGGTTGACTAGTTACTTCACCTTTACTCAGAATTCTGCCTCCGATATATTGGGTATTTAGACAGAATATCGAAAACACAAATATCTTGTCAAAAATATTGAGCACAAAAATATGGTGAAGTTAAGTTTTCATAGGTATCTTCAGTTTTACTATATGTGACTCCTCATATATCTACCATGATGATATATATATCTTCAAGGTACACAGATGTGGAGTTAAAAATAGTAAATTTATACTTGCCTATTTGCACTTACCTTCTCGATGTTCTTGTTCTCGATATTTTTGTCACGGTATTCTATCCACACGATATTTGTGTTTTCGATATTCTGTCAGTGATCCGGTATCTTGTACTTTTTTCAGAAGTGTTACTGGATCGTAGTGCACCAACCTAGGAATAATTAATATTTTCCGCATCTCTTTATCTGCAGACATTTAAAACTTTTTCAGGGAATTGGTAGCTTCTCTATACTGAAGGCAAATAACGTTTTCATTTATTATTTACTTATATTTATAATTACTTATATTTTTTATTTTTATTTATATACAGTTTTATGATGAGTCAACAGTATCACACGGGGGCAGAGTGCTTCACCTAGGCGATGGAGTAAATGTAGTATACACAGATCGCAGAAGTACAAAGGATACCATCTGAAAGTGGAGTACGAACAGTGTGTGGTACTCACACTATAATAAGGGAATCGTTACCCAAAGTGAAGAGAAAAAGGTCTCTGTTCAGATTTATTATCTGTCCTCCCAGATTCCTATTCACCCACTCACAGCTGGAAGTGCCTTTGAAAGAGCAGCACTTTAAGATCTTACTTAAAAGTGTCATATGAGGGTGGAATGCTGTTTCAGACCCTGTGAGTACTCACTGAGGAAGTTTGTTTCAGTGAGTTATTACCTGTTTGAAGGCTGGAGTTTCCAGACATGTATAGTCTGTTCTTCAGAGAGAGAACGCCTCCTGGAATTGCCGGTTTATGTCCTAGGTAATTTGCAGACCCTTCATGCGTAACCTTATGTACAATACATGCCAGTTTGATTACGTTTCTTGCTTCTATCAGACACCAGTTTAGAGTGACCAGGACTGAGGTGATGTGGTCTGATCTTTT
The DNA here is from genome assembly GCA_963921515.1 of Calotriton arnoldi. Classification (NCBI taxonomy): domain Eukaryota; kingdom Metazoa; phylum Chordata; class Amphibia; order Caudata; family Salamandridae; genus Calotriton; species Calotriton arnoldi. The sequence goes on from CAWUFW010008762.1 coordinate 380,805, forward strand.
GCAGCCAGATACTAGACGAGCTGTGACACCGAGGGATGTTTTTAAAGAAGAAAATTAAATACCATGGATGGCCATCAGTAACAAGTTGCCATAAGTACGCCTTGGAAGGCCTAGTGGCTGAACCACAAGTTCAGTCCTCTGCTGCTATGGGGGATTTCATCCCTGGAAGGAGTCTGTTTTGGTACTGGACTTCTTTTGCCAGAGCATCATTCTGGAGATGCAGACTTGGGTTTTGTTGAAGGGGAATCCCACATATTTGCGTGTTTTCGCAAACAGGAGGCCTGCAGCCTAGCAGATGTGCTTCATGAAGCCGGGATTGCCTCCAAGTGGAGCAGTGTGGGGGCTGGCAGGAGGAGCTCCATTTCTGCATGTTCCACTTGAGGGTATGTAGTCCCTTTCAAGACTGGAGGTCCCTGGTGGTGTTTGCAAGGTCCTCAATGTACTTTGGAGAATAGACTTCCCAGCATAGCTGTGTGTGATTAGTATATAGGTGAAAGCATCTGTTGAATTTTCTCAGAAGGGAAAATTGATGTTCCATGTACACGTTGAAAAACATCAGGAAATGTATAGAGCCTTGAAGAACTCCTTGCTGAAGTGGAGAGGAGCTGGAGAGAGAGAGCAACAGTTTTATTCGCTGGGAGCGAGTGTTCAGATAAGATTCAAATCCAATCCAATCTATGCCACTGTACCCCACCCATTTCCCCATGATTTTTAGAAGGGAGCCAGGGTTGGCCGTGCCAAATGTTGCTAACAAGTCAAGAGAACGTGTAAGCAAATCGTTTTTTAGTGTACGTTTCTACAGGTCCAGATTGCATCTAGATTAGTAGATGATTTTGTTTTTTGCCAGTTTCTAAAGGAGATCTTACCTTTCTCTTTGTTTCTTTGAGCACTGTTGTCAATCAAGCATTCTTTTTCCATTTTCTTAAGTTGAAGAGGAGCACACGTGTCCACAAACCTAATCAAGCTGTTGTTATATCATTCCACCGTCTCCGACAGATAGTCATTCCCTTCAATAGGATGATGCCTTAGGACATCTTTAAGGTTTTCTTTTTTTTTTTCAAGCTTTTTAAAATGTCTTTATTTAACAAGTGATTGACTTTTGGGCTTGAAAACAGGAGCGGTGTGGTAAACATCAAACAAACCCATGACCAGTCAATTCCAATGTGCTGGTAAACCCCACTGGCTGATAGTGCCTTAAAATCTAGGCAGGCACAAAAACCTTTCTGGTGATAGGCTTGACAAGAGATTTGCCTAAAGCCCTTCTCTAGCACTGAATTATGTTGCAAAAGTATTTTATGTTTCTGGTCATCAAACCACCAGTTAAAGTCTCCAAGGATTTGTATAATATATTCTCAGGGACATGGAAGATCATGTATTGTTCAATAGGTGGGATTCAAACAAATCATTCCCGCTTGGTGGCTGATAAATTCCACTGTCCAGTGACTTTTTGCAGCTTGTTTCACTATTAAGTGTTCACATCTAGGCCCCGGAAGTGAGCTAAAAGAATATAACTTATATCGGATCAGTAAATACCTGCTACTCCGCCACCTATCGCATCTGCTTGGATAATCTCAAAGTTAACTGGAATGTTAATCATCAGGTTGGGGCTGACTTTTATCCAGCCATGTCCCCATGATGAAGAGGATATCGCAATCCTGACCTTCAGTGAGACCCTTACTTCTTTATCTTCTGCTGTGGGAGGTCTCGCACGTGCCAGGGCACACCTGAAGCCAGACTGGGTGTTTAACAAAAACCTCCATAAACCCGGGTAGACTATGAGCTCAGAACTTTGAGTTCCAAAAGTTATTCACCTATTACACTTCATGCAATCAATTTATACAAAAAGCAGCTTACCCCAGTGTACCACATATACCCCTAATATCTAAATAGTACGTAGAGACTTCCCCTTAATCCATAATCCTATTCAAGTGTCTTTCCTCCTCTCATATGGACCCATCTTAACATACTTGTTAATCAGTTCTTCACTCCCAACCTTTGTTTTATTCTTTCTGGTCTCCAGCACAATAGTTTTGATTGTCCTCATTATACAGTCTCCCATAATAGCTAAACCCCCTTGGACCTCAACTCTGACCTTACCCTACTCTCCTCCTCTTCATCTCAAGCCAGGACCCAATATTTGGCTAGAACAGGAGATAAATGTGACATAGAAAAACAACACTTGGCGGTAAATAAAATGCCCTAGACAGCCCAACATCTGTCCACAGTCCCGCTTAATGCTTCTCAGCGGAAGTAATTAAGTGATAGGATCAACCAAATTTGATAAAAAGGGGTATGAGACAACACTTCCTAACCATTGTCAAGCTCATAAAATAGAACAGAGATCCAACAAATAGCCCCTATCAGAAGACAAGGACAAGGAACCATGCCGTTTTAGGATGAGCCTGGGCAGCACATGTGCTGCTCTGCGAGGCATGCTGTATTCGATTATGGACTTGAAGCCCTGCCCACTCTCCGCCCATATTTGTCATTGGCTTGTGTCATTGTCCTTCGTAAATGCTGGTTTCTGATTCATTAATAGGCTTGTTAGTCCCTCCTTGGTACCTCCTTGTCTTCATTTGTAACCTCCCATGAGGACTGGCACTTTTACTTCGGCTGTTACAGGGTACGTCTTATTTAGTCTGTAAGCACTATTTTCTTTAATGAGTTTCTCTTACTGCAGGCACGACTAACCCTGGGCGTAGTTCGCGTAGTCGCGCTACGCGAAGCTACGCGAAGACGTCGGAGGGCTACGCGAGCTACGCGTAGCTTCGCGAGCATGCGTAGCTGCTTGGCGCGCCCGTTCGCGATGCGTTTTTCTTGCTCGGGAACGCGTTGTTCGTGTTCGGGACGCTGTTTGCGTGCTCGGGGGCGCGAACTTACCCATGCGGTCGCCTATGGGCGCGGCCATTTTGTTTTTCACTTGTCCCGCCCGTTCGCGATCCCTTATTTCCTGTTCCGGGTCGCGTATAGCGTGCTCGCGATGCGCATTCCATGTTCGGGAACGCGTTGTACGTGTTCGCGACGTTTTTTGCGTGCTCGGGGAGAAATATCGCGCGAACTTACCCATGCGGTCGCGATGGGCGCGGCCATCTTGTTTTACCACTCTATGCTATGGTTCTGGGCCTGCTTTTCTATCCTCCCTCAATCTTTGCAATCCTTAGTTTTTTACACTGTTTTTCAATTTTTCTTTATTTCTTACCTATCTCTCTCTCTGCCTAAGTCTATATTTTGCATTTTTTTCTACTTTTTACTGTGTTTTTTTTACTTTTCAACTGTTTTATATAACTTTCTTCTTTAAGCTCCTACTTCTTCCCCTAACTTTATTTTTCCCTTCTAACTTTTCTTTTTCACCTCCTCCCACCCCAGAACCATGGCGAAGGGTAGCAGCAGCGGCTCAAAGGGCAAGGCGCGTGCGCCCAATCGCCGCCTGCCTTGCGGCAGACTGCGCCCTGCAGGGGTGCAAGCCCGCCAGCTGTTTACGGAGGAGGAGGTGGCCGCCCTTGTTTTTTTTATTCAGCGCCACCTCCCCTTGACCTTGGCAGCAGGCGGCAGGCCAGGCTCCGGTTACCCGACCCAGGAGCGTCACCGCCGGTGGGCGAAGGTGCGTCGGGCAGTGTTTCGCTGCTCCGCGGTCCGGCGCACCCATAACCAGCTGGCCCACCGGTGGTCAGACATTCTTGACCGGGAGCAGGACCTGTTGGACCTGCTAGGTGTCGAGGTCGTGGGGCTTGGTGAGTAGCCAATATATATAGTAGTATAAGTATTGTGATTTGTGTATACATTTTTTACAAATAACAAGAATAATGCTGCTTACATTGCAGGTAAATTACGTTTCAAAATCTTCTGTGATTGTAGGACACAGGTGCTGGGCGGTACTCTTACTTTTTTGCAACTTTGCGCTCGCTTGTCATTATTATGTAAGAGTTTACTTTAGAGAACTTCAGTTAGGTAATGCTATTGCTAGAGAGACTGTAGTCCTTCCTTTGTCCTCCTGTCAAATAGTGGTGGATGGATTTGATACTAGGTTTAGTTACTATTAGTTGATAATTTTTGAGCGGTCTGCGTGACGCATCCTCTGTCACTGAGTGCTGCTTACCCCAGTCCTTAGTAGAACCTTTTGTAGTTTGTTTAGTGAGTGGTACTGGTAAGCTTAGCTTAGCAGTGTCAGTCAGCTGCAGAACATCAGACGCAACCAACCAACAATTTGGTGTATGCATTATGCACTGACTTTATGCATGTGTCCTCCTTCTCATCTATGCATTTTTGATGGAAAAAAAAAATGGAAATGCAGGCTTAATGAACAATTGGCCCGCCTGGAATAGGTGGGCTAGGTCAGGTGGTACTTAGGCTTAGTTAGTGTTCTGGATTTTATTTGAATCAATCAGAATGGAACACTGAATTAGTGTTCCCAAATAAGTAGACTGTCCGTGAATCCCGCAAGCCAGTAGTCGATCGGATTAGATAGGTCAATTTTATTGCAATTTTTGTTTCCTAAAACGTTTTTTGAGCGTTTTTTTAGATAATTTATTTGTTTCACAGCAATCATTAATGTTTGTGTCTTTCTTTTTCTTTATTATATCTTACATGATCACTGATCTGCAGCACCCAGGGGCAAGAAGACGGGGTCCGAGTCGGCGGGACAACCACCAGAGGACCGCTCCTCTACCGAGGGCCCTGCTGCTGGTCCCAGTAAGTCCTCCAGTGGTTATATTAACAATTATATTGCCCTAACTTTTACTGGACCTTATTTTTTCAGAACTATTAATTCTGGCTCCACTCCCTAATTATATTTTTTACAAAAGATTCTTTGATCTTGACTTGACTATCTGTTTCTAAATTCTGGTTATCCCTGCCTCTAAGTTCTAACTGCCTCTGCTATGAATGTCTGTACTCTGTACTACTACTATTAGTCTGTCGCTAAGCTTGCCCAGTTTGCATTGCCACTCTTTATTGTACGGTTTTGAATAAAACTCAGATTGACCAATACTAATAGCTCTAGCCACTGAGTCCAGTCCTTTCGGTTGTCCTCTTCTAGGCTTCTTAATCTTGAGGCTTTGACAATTACCACAAACAAAATGCACAACCAGATATTTGACTATTTTTGATAGGATATAGTACATACTACTTGGATTCTGCACAGCCCCATGCAGAACTATGCACAATGAAATAGGATGTTGGTGATGCGAGTTTGGAACTTGGACGTTCCTCACACCTCAGTCAGAAGTGAACCCACAATCCCCTGAACGACTAGCTAGTGTCTCATTAGGTCCCCGAACCCCCACCCGAAGATACCCAATGATTATGATTCCACAACCCAGAACATAACACCCTTTCGCTCACTCACTCGTGTAAGTCCACCACCACCACCACACCAAATACCACAGAGTCTATGTGTAAGTTCAAAAGGTTTATTTTCAAATAACAACCTCTGTATGTTGTTGTTCTATAAAATTCAGTGTACTCCAGCCAGCTCCAACAGCAAAATGCATAAGATTAAAACAATAAAAATTGTTGCAACAAGTGCATGATGATATAAGACAAAAGATCTGTGTGAATTCTGGGCGACTCCTCACCGTAGAACGTAGAATTACTGGTTACATGCATCATTCATAAGCTCTGCAAATCTCTGGTTCGTAGAAGGGAATCCTCTGCCTGAGAAAAATGGTGCGTGTTAATGCAAGCATTTGTCAGTCCTGCCAAAAAAGTGTAACATGTTACCTATGGCTAAGTAATACGGACTAACCGAACTCCATAACAAAGTGGCTTGTTTTTCGACCTCTTGTACGCAACGCTCAGACAGTAGCTGTATGTGCTCATGTGGGCTCAAAAAGGCGTCTTACTGTTACTGCACAACAAGCTGCGAGGTAACATGCGCAAAAGACATGAAGCGAAAAATGGTTGCATGGCTCAGGCTAACTTTGCAAAGAGTAGAGTATAGTATAATAATGACCCTAGGGACCATAATAACACTACTAGTGTCTGTCTACTGACTGTACTCTAGTACCCGATTTGGACTATTGAATGTGATTTATAATAATAATATGTATGTATTAACTTTTTTTTCAATCTTGCTAGTGAAAAAGAATAAATAGGGGGAGGTGTACAGGCATCTAAAAATGTGTCATGTTTTTTCTAGGCGTACTACCGACCACCAGTGCCGGTGGGGCCAGCGGCGATGGCGTTGCGGCCATTCCGGAGGGGGCAGGAGATGCAGCACCTGCAGGAGATACAGGGGGTGAGCCAGCAGCAGTGGCGGGCGGTGGTAAGTTATATTCATGACTTATTGACATTGCACTAGCTGGAAGGGTGTGTGGAGTGGACTTCACTCACTGTACTGTTGTTGAGACTTATTAGGTATGAAGTTGTAGTGAACATTATACAACGGTTAATAAAGAAGACACCCTTTACTTAGCATGAGCAATGCAGTAGCAATAGCATTACCAGCGTGACTTCATTAACCAATGGCCTCTTATATCTGACTCCAACTCAGCTGTGAAAGTTTTATGGAGGAGACTAAAAGTCAGATCAGATGACCTTGATGGATGTGTTGAACAAAAAGGGAAAGAAGGGTGGAAGGAGGAAGGGCGGGCGAGATTTAATATGACGACTGGCAGAGAAGGATACGTTGGAAGCATGGATAGGTGGCTGATAGGAATCAGATGCATGTGTTGTTGAAGGATGGGTGGGAGGTGAAAGAAGAATGGATGCCTGCCTGGGTGGGCGACACAGTATGGGTGGATACTGTGGATAGCAAGAATCATCAGCGGTGTTTGGGTGAAACTCAAAGCCAAGGCAAGCAACGGAGTGAGTGGACGCATGCGTTGTTGTTGGTGAAACAAAGTAACGTTTGTGGAGAGATTAAGAAGAATGATTGACATTTACTTAGAATGGATGGATGCCTGTATGTATTCATCATAGACAGCATAGGTGGAGACTGTCACGGGATGCACAGTTTTAGGGAATGTTAAAGAAACCGCGCCAGCGTAGCAAAGCCGATGTGGGGAGGGGCAGGGTGGGGGGTAGTAGTAAACAATGTATTACGCGGGCAAATACAGGTAACTTTACTGTAACATACAAATAAATAAAGTGAATTTCATTGTGCGCACTGCACCGCCAAATGCGATGCAGTGTGCGCAACAAAATTAGTTTCATTTATTTATATGTTTACTTACCTGTAATTGGCCGTAATCCATAGTTTACTACCCCCATCCTGCCCCTACCCACGTCACCGCCCGGCCAAACTCCCCGAGTCCCACCACCGACCGCTACTGACCTTATGTCGTTGTCCCATATAAAAGCAACGATCATTGGATCAGATATATAATCTGCCTTTTTGTAGTAGCCAAGGCACTGTGAAATTGAGCAATTGCCCTCCATGTAACAGAGAGAGTATGGCCAGTGCCACCCGTAATAGAAAAATACGAGCTTCCCCACCTGCAAACAGTAGTAAATCAAACTAATGTGACTCTGCGTCATGACTCGTATGTTTGTCTTGGGTTCAAGCATAGATGACCGAGCTGGCAATGCCGGCTACAACCAGGTTATGTCATTTCGCTAAACTAGAGATAAGAAGAACACTGGTGTACTGTGTACTGGTTGGAGTCCATAGTGCTAGTATAATGCCTGAAACTCCCACAAATGTTAGAGGCCGAGGAAGTGGGAGGATAGATAGATTATTACCACAAATGTTATGTACTGTGCTTCTTGCTAGTGCTACTGTGCCATTATGTGTTGAATTAATTTTGTGTTACTGTTTAGGTAAGAGTACTGGTTACAACAATATTTTTTTTCTTTCTTTTCCCAAGACAAACCATCGCGGAAGGAGTTGGCAGTCAGGGCCCGGCGCCGGAAACTGGAGGCCATATGCCAGGAGTACCGGCGGCTGGTGGCTCAGGCGGAGGAGGAGGAGGAGGCGGCAGCAGCTGCAGCCTCGTCCGATGCCCCGGGCCCCAGCCAGGCCCCAACTCCAGCGGTACGGCGCCGCGGTCTGGTAGCCGCCCGCCGCAATTCACTAGCAGCCAGCACTGCTGTCCCCCATTGTGGATGCCACTGCAGGGCATTCCGCAGGAAGATTCTCCTCCGGATGGCACGGCAAGAGGAGCAAATGGAGGAGCGGGTGAAAATCCTGGTGGACAAACACCTCAAAGCCCGCCGATTATAACATCGAGGACCCTGTTGCTTTGCCCCTTTTTATTCCTTGTTTTGGTGGGTGGGAATTGGGCGTTGGGGTTTCGGGACATTCTTTGGACTTTTTTCGTTTTGGACATTGGTTGGGGTTAGGGAGAGGGGTGGGTCAGGTGTGGGATAGTTTATTTTTGTTAGGGTAATAAATTATATTTATACTTAAACATACAATGTTAATGTTTTGTGGGGGGTTACTGTTTTACGAATTAACGTCACATTGGTTTCCTTGCTGCTGCAGGGCCGCAGCCAGTGTTTGATTTAAATAATCTGCCGATGATGTATAACAAACAGATAGATGCGGTACCCCTCACTGAGTTATTTGTCCTACTAGTATTCTACCTCCCACCAAACTTATCTTACCTGTGATTGATGATGACTACGTTCGGCACAGCGATGGCTGCATGGTTTCCATAGAGAATGTAGAAGATGCCATGGTTGTGGTGGTAGTAGTAGAGTAGACACTGGCAGTAGCATTTGCTAAAAAAATAAAAAAGAGACAGTCACTTGCCTGAGAACAACTGTGGGAGGAGTAGTCGAACGAAGTAAAATACAGTACAGAAGACGACTGCCAAACAAACAATATTGCAGTTGCAACTGCTAAAGTCAAATTAAACATAATGGTGGCGGGGACAGCCTAGTACAAGAAGTTATAAACTGTAGTTGTGCTGTCGAGTGAGTCACTTAACTTAACACAATCGTAATTCGTAACCTTTACTGCTGTGTGGTAGGAGTTTGATGATTAATCCAATCAATGACGGCAATTAATTATGATGTACTACTATTAGCCGGTGACGGCTTGCACATAGACTGAGCATGGGTGGGCAAGCAGAAGAAGCTCCTCGCCCTGCCTTGCAATTGAATTAGTGTTGCTTTCACCACATCTGCCCCAGCAAGCGTGTGATCAATTGGTGTACATTTTATGTAGTCACATCACACCTCAATATAAATCACAGCCCGGGGGAAGAGGGTTAGGGTTTGATGAATGGATGGGAAGGGGGTTTGGGGAAAGGTTTGAAAATGAAAAACAGTACGCATGGACAACAAAAGCAAAGCGCAATCTTGGCAGACGACCATGATCTTATCCAAAAAATCAATAAAGGGAGAAAAGGGAAATGCATGCGTTAATGATGATGAAGATTAGATAACTTGATGGTTAATGAGTAGTACTTAATAACTCCTACTAGACAATTAGACAGTACAGGGCACCAGTATATTCTATGCAATTTGCCTTGCCTGTAATATGCCCTCAGAGACCCAAATTCCATGTTGTACTGGGCTTACTTGTAAAGATAGCAAAGACAATTAAAAAACATTTGTAGGGATCAATTAGCAAACAAACACACAACACACAGTCCTAATGATTGCAGAGAAAAAAGGATTCAAATTAATTAAAAGATGAATGATGAATGATACTAAAGTTACTGTATTATCATGCTAAAATTGTGGAGTTGAATCTCGTCCTTCCTCTTGGTCCTATCTTCCATGGACGCTCCGCACATCAATCTTGGTGGCCTTCCTGATGCCGATTGGTAAGGTAAATGTGAGTTGTGTCTCCCAGTATAGCAAGCACAGGGTAAAGGCCGGCCTGTAACGTCTAGATGGAAAAACAAAAGGGGTATTGAGAAATCAATGAATAAAAAAAAACATCATTTACGGTGGAGTCCAAGAAGAGAAGAGAGAACACTTTCAGAGTGAGGCGGCTTGGATATATCGTGTAGATTCTGTTTACAGCATTAAGCTACAACAACAACAGGACAGAACAGGCCCACCACAGCACCAGCCCGTGACCCAACCTCCATTTACCTTAATTTTTGACATAGCCAGACAAAAGGCATACACAGCAACTTAGCATTTTCCTAATTAAGTGACAAAATCAATGCGCCGCTGTCAGTCATCACTACACTCGACTACACCACTACATGGACATGTAGGTCTGCTGTGTTTACTACTTTCTTGTTGAATTGTTGTGTTTATGTTTACCTTATGCCACTTCATGAAATGCAGTTAGTCCTTGAATCATCTCCGATCCAACTGAATGACTGCGCGCAAAAAGATAGTATGGTCATCATCATGGTGTGGTACGTGTTGTCCAACTACAACTCAGTCTGTATTGACTCCGATTAAGTCCATATTCCATATTAAAAAATTGCAACAGATATTGGCCTGCACCTGCAGTAGTAGGAGTACAATTTGGTTATTAAACAACAAGAAGGGAAACATTGACTGTCACTGACTTACTTGAGTCACTTTGTAGATTAACTAGTAGAGTAGAGTTCGACTTCATGCACAACATCAACAACAAACAACAGCAATCGCTCAGAGTCTGCAAGCATCCAATGCATTCCATCATTACCTGTCTTGCTCTTCTCTTTGGCTGTCAGATCATCAGATGCCTAGTTCTGACATTTTTTTTTTTTTTTTTTACGGGGCAGTGGCCTCATCATTACTCCAGTCCACATTCATTTTGAGTGTTAGGCGCTGTTTCGGTTTTCGTCTTATTCATCTGTGGCACTTTGTCACAGTTTAAGTTGCTTCCCATGGTCAGCACTGTGATGATGGGCCGCGGCCTGTGTAGCGCTCATTGCTGGTCATTTGAGTTTGCACAAATGTCAGCAAGTTTCTTCGAAGAGTCTCTTGTCTTTCTCTGCCAAGTACCTTCTGTCCTGACAGTGAGGACCTTTGGATGCCTGCTGAGGCTGTAGCCTTCGGACACTGATGAGTTTCGGCTCGAAAACAAAACGGAGGATAGCTATAGTAGTCACGTTTCACTTCTAATGGAGGCGGGACTGGTAAAGGCAACATTTCTTGTACTAATGTCTGGCTTGATGGAAATGTACTTGTGCGAGACAGGAAGATGAAGCAGGACTCTGAAGAGTGGACAGTTAAATGCACAGACGTGCAACTCCAATAGGGAAATAAAAAGAGAAGACGGTGGTGATGGTTTTGTTGTGATTTGATTTGAACCAGAAAGACAGATACACAGACACATAAAGGAAGGAAGAAAGCAACAATTTGAAAGCCTAGTTGTCAGGGAAGAGGAGCTCGTCCTCAAACTCTGGTGGTTCGGACAGAAGTAGGTCCTGTAACGCACTATTTACGTCATCCAAGTCGCTCTCCTCTTCCTGCTGTGATTCACGTATTTTGTAATCCGGTGGTATAAAGTGCTGATTCATTTTGATCATGGTTAACCTCTCCACGCTTTGGGCCGAGAGACTGGTCCTTTTCGAAGTTACAATGGCACCAGCAGCACTGAAAACACGCTCAGAAGAGACACTTGCGACAGGGGAAGCCAGATACTTTATCGCCAGCCTGCTGAGCACTGTCCATTGGCTTCTTTTCCCATACCAATACACCAATGGGTTTCGATCCATGAAGACCTCTGTTGGGTCATCCAGATAGGCCTGGACCATCCGCTCAATGTTCAGGGGTGCTCTGATGTGCTCGGCCTGTTTTGCCTTTGCATCAGCACTGGACTTACCATACCCCTGCTGTAGAAACCAATCAGTTGCACATTGTGCTGTGGATGATCCTGTTCTTGATGTTATTGTTGGTGTAGGTGACTGCTGGGAGGCAAATGCACTGCCCTCAGGCTCCGAAGTAGAACTTGACTCTGGATGCCCTGTAGTACTGGTTATGGCCTGGGGTGGGGGGCCTGTAATTAACAGCCGTTCGCTTTCGAAAATAGTGGCTTCCTTAGCTATCAAAGTTTTGTAGTTGGCAACATCCACTTCCGAAAAAGGAATTACTGCCTTGCTGTTCAGAAATACTTTGTACCGTGGATCCAAAATTGTGGCACTAATGTAATGTGGTTGTGACAAAATTTTATTTTTAATCCTTGTATTTTCCGATAAGCGAGCGGCTAAGGTCTCCGCCAAATGATATGCGTCTTGTTTGTCATCCACACCTGCGTACGTTTCAGACACATCCTTCAGCTGTTGCTCTAGCATGTGCAACAATGGGATAGCTTGGCCCATAGTACAGTCCTCCCTGCTGACTTCACGTGTGAAGATCTCAAAAGGAAGTAGCATCTCAGTCAGGCATTTAATGAGGTCCCATTGAGCCATCTCAACGGTCATGCCTCTCACAGTAGGTTCCCCTAATCTTTGCATGACATAAGCATTGAGTGGTATGTACAGTTCAAACAGACGATCAAGCATGTAATAAGTTGAGTTCCAACGTGTTGGCACCTCCTGGATGAGCGCTTTGACTGGCTGTTTATGCTCACGTTGAATGACCCTCAGCTGCTTCCGGGCTTTAAAAGAATGGCTGAAATGTGTGCATATTCTTCTGCAGGTGACCAGTAAGTTGCTGACTTTTGATTCATTTTTCAAAAAGTCTTGAACAACAATGTTAATGCAGTGTGCCAAACACGGGACCCTGAAATAGCCACCATTGCGCATGGCCAAAACTACATTACTGCCGTTGTCCGTGGCAACAAAACCAATCGTAAGCCCTCTTGGGCGCAGCCACTCAAAGACCTTGGTGTTAAACTCTTCCAAAATGTTTGCAGCAGTATGAGATTTCTCCATGGCAAACATGGCTACAGTTGCATGTTTGCGAGTGGCATGAAAAATCTCTGCAGTATCAACACCAGCAGATACCTGTTCTCTAACCCCCACAAAACTGATCCAGTGTGCAGTGATGCACATGTAATCTGTGGCTTGGCAACTGGTCCACATGTCTGTAGTCAGGTGGATACTGTGAACAGCACTCTGCTTCAAGGCCTTTCCTAGCAATTCCAGCACGTCGTGATGTAGTGCTGGAACTGCAACTCTGGCAAAATAGTAGCGGCTGGGAACATGCCATTTTGGGCAGATGGTTGACACAAATTCCACAAAACCCAACCCTTCAACAAAAGAAAAAGGGAGAAGGTCCAGTGCTAACATTTTAGCCAGCTTCGCATTGTACAAACGTGCTATTGGGTGGTTGCGTTCGTACTGCCCCTCACCCCCAAACATGCTGATAATGGTAGGCTGCATGGTTTTCCTTTCTCTTAGGCTCAACGCACTTTTTGGTAGTGCGGACCTGGTACTTCTTGGTGTCTCCGGCTGACTCTTACTCTTGTGCCACTGAGATGTTGCTGAAGATGTGTGCAACGTTAAGACTGCACTGCTGGGGTCAGGGACACCTTGTGTACCACTACCAGAGAGAATGTCTCCCTGTCCTTCCTCTTCCACCGTGATCGGATCTTCTTCTTCTACTCCTTTATCCCCACCAACACCAATGGTTGCAGTTTTTTTTATGGCGCGAAGGTGGTCCTCCCAGCTGATCAAGTGGTGTTTTTTCAGATGGGTCATTTGGCCTCCGGTACCATAGTTTGTACCAAGCTTACCACGACTAACAGAGGTATTACAAATGGAGCATATAGCAATGTTCTCCTCCTTTTCGCTAACCGTAAAGAAGTCCCAAACTGGGGAGCTTAACTTTGGCCTCCTGCTGGAGGTGCCACTTCCAATGCCGGATGATCTGTAGGGTGTGTGTTGAATTTGACTCTGTGCTGCTGTACCACTACCTACTCCTACAGAGGTGGTGGTTGTGCTGGATGTAGGTCGCTGCCGGGCCTTTGCTAATGCAAATATGGAAGCTGTAGGTCGTGTTGGTGTTACCTGTGGAGGTATGCGTGCTACATCCCTCGCAGCGATTTTGGATAGAGTAAGAATGTTGGTCTCCATCTCCTCGGGGCCGGGAGTGATGTTCGTGATGACTGGCTCGTCGTCATCATCATCATCATCTTGCTGTTCTACATCGACCTCCATAAGTGTAAGGCTTTCTGGAACCTTCCTTTTCCCTAGCTTGGTCTTGGAACGTGGCTCCCTCTCAGACTCAGTTTGTGGCTTCCAAGTGGCATCTAGATCATCAGAAGGGGGCTTGGCGAAGAACTTGATGGACTACCCCTCCTTTTCCTTGCTGGGGATTTGGAAGACAATGGATCTTCTGAATGAGTGGCTTCTTCTTCTACCTCTGCATGAGGCTCAATTTCCTGAACTGCCCCTACTTCAGGAGGAACAACAACTACTATTGCGGGCGGTGGTTGCGGCTGTTGTTGTTGACCACTTATCTGCTGTGTTTCCTCCTGCGTTGATTGGGTACTACTTTGAGATAGCGATAAGTTTATCTCCGGCTCAGCATCACTGCTTTCCACCATTAGGCTGGCTACCTCTTCCCCACTCATGTGCTTGGGCCTGGGTTGGTGGGTTGGGTCCACTGATGCGGAGGTGCTGCCCCCAGCTTGCCCCCCGGACACCGCTGCTGCAGGCGCAATTTTTTTTTCCCCAAAAAGGTATTGGCCGGCACACCAGACTTCAGTGTCACTTGCTTCTTCTGTTCCTTCTTCTTCTCAATAGCAACTTTCTTGGTACTGGAGGACCTGGTACCTGCTTTCTTTGGGCCCATCTTCTTCAGATGTCAGCAGCACTCAGTTGCAGAGATGTCTGGTCAGGTCACACGTCACGTTGTGTTGTGTGTACAGCAGCAGGATGTCTGTCTGGAAGTGCAACAGGCAATGATGAGAGACACACCTCCTCCTCAGTCTTTGTGCACCTAAAAGCAAAAAAGCCAGAACATCAGTCAAACATAGCACAAATCAAACAAATAGAATATAGAACTTAGTGTGTGGTGGCCTCAATTATTAAATTTCAGAAACTCTGTGAACAACAACACACAGTGTAGCCATTTATGAGACGTTGACAACAAGGCCAGGGCTTTCCTGGCTACTGTGTAGTGCTAGTGTACACTCTGGAAGAATAAGAATAGTAAAGAACAAAAACTAAAATGTACTGGAGCATGTTTGGCCTAAATTTGTGCATCACGTGGGATGTATTATATAGCAGCATCAGGGAGCTGCAGCTGGCAATGGGGATGGATTTGGAAGCAGTAAGACAAGAGGAACAATGGAAAGACACGCAGGCCTATGTGGCAAAAACAGCACACTAATAACTACCACAACAAAATGGCCCCCAGAAACATGGTGACTCACAGGCACAAGGCACGGCAAACAATGAACTCAAGCAGGCCTATATATGGGCAGACAAAGGATGCCTTATAAAACACACACAGCTTTAATGCAAAAACTAAAATCCACATGGCTAAAAACACTTTGGAAAGTTAGACAACCACTACAACAACACAATTATAATTACACAGTACACACGCAAAAAAGGCATTTATTTAACACACCCAAAAAGTGAAATAGTCAGACCCTCCAAAAAAACCCACATTTCGCAATTCAATTGAATCAATTCAATGCCATCCATGGCCTAAATGATGTCAAAATTCCACAGACTACACAGAAACAGTTTTATGCACCCATGGTGACTACCTCTGGGCCTACTGGCATACTGGGCCGCAAGCTTGGAGGCCTATGGCAAAAGCACAGTGGCTGGTTTAACAAAATGGCCGCCGCCCACATGGCCAGGCCACCAAAAATAACAAAAAAGTGAAGACAAAGGACAGGACCAGGCAGTTGGAGACTCTGGGCAACTTGCTACCTCTTGGAAAAAATTGTAAAACAAAAAAAAAATGACTCCTTGCTCACCAAACTACATCTAAATGACAACCTGAGGAGTTTTTTGTGCAAAATGAACTAAATCAACATTTTCGAGAAGGTTTAATGATGCTCGAGAGATATTGTTCGCCAGATTGTAAATTCTGCGTGTTCGGCATCGCGATCGTCACAAAATGTCGTTATCGCGCGCGCGAAAACGTACATTGAGCGCGCGAAGAAGATAAAAAGTGTAAGTCCGCGTTGTCGCGCAGTGCGGACTTGCCCAAAGTCCGCGAGCTGAACGCCCAGGGTTACTTACTGGCTGAAAAGGCCTATTTATTTAACAAACACCCAAAAAAATAAAATACGCCCCAAAAGCCACATTTTGCAAATCAATCCAATGCCATCCATGGCCTAAATTATGTTACAATTCAACAGACAACACAGAAACAGTTTTTATGCACCCATGAGGATGACTACCTCCGGGCCTACTGGCACACTAGGCCGCAAGCTTGGAGGCCTATGGCAAAAGCACAGTGGCTGTTCACACAAAATGGCCGCCAACACATGGCCAGGCCACCCAGAACAACAAGAAAAGGAACACAAGACAGACAATGCAGGCCTATGGCAAAAGCACAATGCCTGGCTTTACAAAATGGCCGCCACCCACATGGCCAGGCCACCCAAAATAACAAAAAAGTGAAGACAAAGGACAGGACCAGGCAGTTGGAGACTCTGGGAAACTTGCTACCTCTTGGAAAAAATTGTAAAACAAAAAAAAAATGACTCCTTGATCACCAAACTACATCTAAATGACAACCTGAGGAGTTTTTTGTGCAAAATGAACTAAATCAACATTTTCGAGAAGGTTTAATGATGCTCGAGAGATATTGTTCGCCAGATTGTAAATTCTGCGTGTTCGGCATCGCGATCGTCACAAATTGTCGTTATCGCGCGCGCAAAAACGTACATTGAGCGCGCGAAGAAGATAAAAAGTGTAAGTCCGCGTTGTTGCGCAGTGCGGACTTGCCCAAAGTCCGCGAGCTGAACGCCCAGGGTTACCTACTGGCTGAAAAGGCCTATTTATTTAACAAACACCCAAAAAAATAAAATACGCCCCAAAAGCCACATTTTGCAAATCAATCCAATGCCATCCATGGCCTAAATTATGTTACAATTCAACAGACAACACAGAAACAGTTTTTATGCACCCATGAGGATGACTACCTCCGGGCCTACTGGCACACTAGGCCGCAAGCTTTGAGGCCTATGGCAAAAGCACAGTGGCTGTTCACACAAAATGGCCGCCAACACATGGCCAGGCCACCCAGAACAACAAGAAAAGGAACACAAGACAGACAATGCAGGCCTATGGCAAAAGCACAATGCCTGGCTTTACAAAATGGCCGCCACCCACATGGCCAGGCCACCCAAAATAACAAAAAGTGAAGACAAAGGACAGGACCAGGCAGTTGGAGACTCTGGGAAACTTGCTACCTCTTGGAAAAAATTGTAAAACAAAAAAAAAATGACTCCTTGATCACCAAACTACATCTAAATGACAACCTGAGGAGTTTTTTGTGCAAAATGAACTAAATCAACATTTTCGAGAAGGTTTAATGATGCTCGAGAGATATTGTTCGCCAGATTGTAAATTCTGCGTGTTCGGCATCGCGATCGTCACAAATTGTCGTTATCGCGTGCGCGAAAACGTACATTGAGCGCGCGAAGAAGATAAAAAGTGTAAGTCCGCGTTGTCGCGCAGTGCGGACTTGCCCAAAGTCCGCGAGCTGAACGCCCAGGGTTACCTACTGCCTGAAAAGGCCTATTTATTTAACAAATCCCAAAAATATAAAATACCACCCCAAAACCCACATTTTGCAAATCAATCCAATGCCATCCATGGATGCCCGGCCTACATGATGTTTAAACTTTAAATTCAACAGACACCACAGAAACATGCACCCATGGGTACCTCTGGCTCTAGTCCGGGCCTACTGGCTGAAATTCCAATCAAAGAAAAACAACTAGGCCCCTGCCGAAACTACAGGCCACAACAATACATTTTAAAAACTATGGAAATACCACAAAAAAATGTAGGTACAAACAAGCCCCAATCAAACAAACAAGTACACCAATTCTCCAACTTACTTGTAAAATCTCAAATCCAAGAGTCCTCAAATCCAATCCAATGATATGATGCAGCAGACAGACACAAAAAGTGATCCTTCCAGCTCCAAATCCAAATGAAAGTGAACAGCACATGGACAAAGCACTGGGAGGAGCCTGCTGGACAGGAACAGGAAGTTTGAGAATCAGGGGCACTTCCTTCCTCTTGGAAAAAAAGAAAAAGGACTCCTTGCTCACCAAACTACATCTCTAAATGACAACCTGAGGAGTTTTTTGTGCAAAATGAACTAATTCATCATTTTCGAGAAGGTTTTATGATGCTCGAGATATATTCTTCGCCAGATTGTAGTTTCTTCGTGTTCGGGATCGCGATCTTACCAACACTGCCGCCGGAAGTCAGATCGCGCGTCCGAATGACGTGTTCGCGTTCGCACACTCTCGCGGGATCGTGCGGCCGGATTCCAAATCTCGTGGCGCCCGCGAACGGATAGGAAGTCGCGTCGGCGAACGCAGAATCACGGTAGGTCGTTACCGCGCGCGCGAGAACGTATATTGAGCGCGCGAAGAAGAAAAACAGCTACGCTACGCCGCAAATTGCGTAGTGCACGGTAACTTCGCGTTCTACGCGAATCGCGAAGTTACCGAAACTTCGCAAACTCCGCGAGCGTAGCGTAGTTCACCGCCCAGGCTTAGGCACGACATGCTTTCTTGCAACATTCTGCGTGCTATGCGCACTTTCACTTTCCAGGCAGCCCGGGACAATGGCAGCCGCTTCTTTGAAATTAAATAGGTCTCGCATTTACAAGAGTTTGAGGTATTGGTATTGTAAATGAAAATGCCTTTAATTTATGTGTTAATTATCAAAACAGATAAATAAAAGGCCTTTTCATTTACAATGCCAATAGCTTAAACTCTCGCAAATGCAAGACCTATTGCATTGCAAAGGCTTGTTCTTTAAAGTCACAAGAGAGAAACCCCCATTATTTAGCCCCAGAAAGAACAAGCCCCACAACTTTGTCCATCGACTTTTAAGCTCACAGGCTAACTCGCTAGCCTCCTCCATCAAAAGTTGTAGCAGTAAATTACATATTTTTCCTTAGAAGGACAACTGTAAAGAATAAACTTTTCTCAAAAAAATAAAATGGCTTTTTGGTAGCGAATTCAATGCAGTCAGACCTAACTTCACTCATATCACTTCTACTGTTGCACTGGAAAGAGTTTCAGTATCTTTTTTAAAGTTAATTCTTCAGATTCTTGCCAATTAACCAAAGTCACTGTAAAGCAGCTCAGACATAAATACAACCAGGCACTTATTTTTGCATTGAAAGCTTTAAAAGTGGCTCATTGGACAGGCCCCCAAACTAGGTATCCAAACAAGCTTTAGCAGATGCTTGCCATGACTCAGTATCAAAACAGGCTTTAACTGCTGCTTGTGAAGAGTGAGACTCTGGATTGAAGCAGGCTTTCGTAGGTGCTTGTCAAGACTCGGAATTGAAGCAGGCTTTAGCAGCTGCTTGTCAAGACTCGGTATTGAAGCAGGCTATTGCAACTTCCTGTCAAAACGCAGTTTCGAAGCAGACATTCGCAGCTACTTGTCAAGAATATGTATCAAAGCAGGGTTCTTCAGCTGCTTGTAAAGACTTAATATCGAAGCAGGCTTTCGCAGCTGCTTGTCAAGATTCTGTATTGTAGCAGGTTTTTGCGGCTGCTTGTCAAGACTTGGTATCGAAGCAGGCTTTCTTAGTTGTTTGTCAAGACTCGGTATTGAAGCAGGTTTTAGCAGCTTCTTGTCAAGACTCGGTACTGAAGCAGACTATTGCAACTGCCTGTCAAGGCTCAGTATCGAAGCAGGCTTTCGCAGCTACTTGTCAAGAACCTGTATCGAAGCAAGGTTTTGCAGCTGCTTATCAAGACTCAGTATAGAAGCAGGATTTAGCAGCTGCTTGTCAAAACTTGGTATCGAAGTAGGCTATTGCAATTGACTGTCAAGACTTGGTATCGAAGCAGGATTTTGCAGCTGCTTGTCAAGACTGTATCGAAGCAGGCTATTGCAACTGACTTTCAAGACTTGGTATCGAAGCAGGATTTTGCAGCTGCTTGTCAAGACTCTGTATCGAAGCAGGCTTTCACAGCTGCTTGTCAAGACTTGGTATCGAAGCAGGCTATTGCAACTGACTGTCAAGACTTGATATCGAAGCAGGATTTTGCAGCTGCTTGTCAAGACTCTGTATCGAAGCAGGCTATTGCAACTGACTGTCAAGACTTGGTATTGAAGCAGGATTTTGCAGCTGCTTGTCAAGACTCTGTATCGAAGCAGACTTTCACAGCTGCTTGTCAAGACTTGATATTAAAGCAGGCTTTCGCAGCTGCCTGTCAAGACTCGGTATCGAAGCAGGCTATTGTAACTGACTGTCAAGACTTGGTATCGAAGCAGGCTATTGTAACTGACTGTCAAGACTTGGTATCGAAGCAGGATTTTGCAGCTGCTTGTCAAAACTCTGTATCGAAGCAGGCTTTCACAGCTGCTTGTCAAGACTTGATATTAAAGCAGGCTTTGGCAGCTGCCTGTCAAGACTCGGTATCGAAGCAGGATTTTGCAGCTGCTTTTCAGATTAGCTTAAATGCCACTATATGCCCATTCCACTTCAAACTGCACAAAAATACAATTCCAAGATATTTATATTAGGGCTTCTGTGTTCTGTCACAATTTAAATTTGTTTAGCCTCCATGTAAACTTTAGAGGTGTGGATGCAAAAACTAATGTTTTAGTTTTCTCTGTACAAATTGCAAATTTGTTAAGGTCAGAATATTTTTCAAGAGAACATAATTTCTGTTGAAGTGGAACTGAGGTATAATCTGTTACTCTAAAACAGTCAGCAAACAACAAACTTGGTATATGTTTTGTCCCAATATTAGGAGAGAAGGACTGTTTATTCTTGGAGCGCGTGTGCGAGGTCTGCAAGATCAAGGGCCAATTAGGAGGGACCAAAATTCACCCTTACCTTAAACTTTTATTATTTGCATTACATTGTAAAAACTGTCCATCGAGAGCAATTTCGACTTGGGCCCAGTTGCCTTTGTGTAAGACTTGTAAAATGCTCATGAAGCCTGATTTGATTGACCGCGTTCGAAGTTTAGACCACAAAATATCACAATCAACTCTATCAGAGGCTGCCTGGAAGTCCACAAAGCAATGGCATTAGCACTTTGCAACTTCTATGGATCTTCCGGCAGTCGCCCAGAGGGCAAAGCTACGGTCGACCACTGAATGACTGAGTTGAAAACCCTTGTGCTCGCACAGTATTCATTGCTTTTTTATATTACCTTTGAGTAAACCTTAGCAATAATGACTAGAAGTGAAATGAGAATGTAACTTTCAGGGCTGCGCACCCCCCTTTTTAAAAAAAGGCTTAACAGGTGGACCCCATCTAGGACCCTCATTACTAGTTGGAATATTTCACCCAGAGAGATAACTAGTGGTGAAAGTAGGAATTACAAGCACCTCTGGCCCGATATTATCGGGTCTAAAATCTCCAGACCCAATAATTCTGTCCCGGAGACACAGAACCTGACTTTGCTACTGTGGCAGGGGCTGAGGACAACAGCACAGGCCAGCCCCTGCCTGACCCCTGCAGCAGCACGGGGGGGTCAGACAATGCACACAGAAGCCTGCCCTTATCCCTAGCCTCAACACCCCCCCACACCCTCCCACTGACATGTTTCCTCTGCCACAGCAGGCGGAATATATCACCATGTTTGTCTCTCCCGAGTAGGGAAAAAATGCCAGGTAAAGGACCCTAGTATTTCTGGGGCTGGCCCAGTGGCGGCTCCTCCGCTATGGCCGAGGAGCATCGCCCCACTGCTTTAAAGCAGTGCGAAGTAGAAACATAAAATGATAATAACTTCGAGTAATTATCATTTTATGCTTGTGCTGCTTTAATGGCGGGCGGGCGGGTGGGCGGGGCTGCTCTGCTCTCAGAGCAGGGCAAGGGAGGAGTGGTTTGCCCATTCTAAGTGCACATGACTGTTTTGCCAGCCCTCTTGGGTTGCCCAAACCAGTCATGCACACTTTCACTGTTCTCTTTGCAGGCTGCATTACAGCCTGCGTGGAGAACATACCCAGAGCCCTATTCCCTGGCTGAGCGTAGAACCAGGACGCTCAAACCAATCACAATGCTGCATTGTAGCGTTGTGATTGGTTAGGGGAGCCTGGATGCTTACCAATCACAGCACTGCATTGCAGCGTTGTGATTGGTCAGTGGAGCCTGGCTGTGCTTCCTATTCCTCGAGTTCCACGATGACAGCAGGAGCAGAGACGCGGGACCCGGTGGCAAGGGAAGTTTATTTATTTTTTAATATTGGGCACCCCCCGCGAGATCGCCCCCCTGTGAGACCACCCCCCTTGCGCCCGCCCCACCCCCGCGAGCCATGCCAGCAGCCACTGGGCTGGCCAGTTATTCCTCATTCCGGGAAAAATCCTGAATACCACATTTTTATGCTAAGATATCAGCCAGAATTGTAGATTCCAGCCCCCTCATATCGCTGCACCACATTCCGGCCAAATTGTAATGAAATGAGGGCCCAAGACATATAGATGCACCAGAGAAATTAACCCATTTGAAAAGAGGGTGCTAGAACTGATGCCCACCACGTGGGTATTGCAGTGGAATTGTAGCGGAATATTATCCGAACCAGCAGCCCATGAGAACTTCAGAGACGTAATAATATCAAACACTACGTTTGGGCTCAATAACCTTCATAATCGCAGTCCAGTTCAGACTTTAATAAGGGGCTTTATTATAATAAGTTCTCGGATGCGCAGCGGACGCGAGCAGCGGGCGCGCCAAAGGCAAGCCCGCCTGCGCCCGTTCGTGTCCGGCTGGGGCCAGGGGCCACAACCCCTGTATCTTTCCCCTCAAAACAGTACTACTATAATGCAGAACAGCTGCTTCATTTAAAGGGAACTATTATGGATAACTGCAGACACTCTATTGATCCAGACAGCACCGATACCGAGTGCATGCACTGCCCCTTTAAGCTGTCAATGCCCTTGCATATTAATCCAATCAACCATAAATCATACAAAATGTTCCTGCTTAACTGCAGGTCGCTGCCTAAACATGCGGCGGAAATTTCAATTTTCTTGGAAGAAGAAGGGCCAGAAGTTCTGTTTTTGACAGAAACCTGGCTCAATTCAGGATCTGATCCTGATCTCGTCCAAGCTCTCCCCCCGGGCTATATTACCCAGAGGCTAGATCGGACCTGAGGTAAAGGTGGCGGGATCGCCATTATTTACAAAAGTCAACTTACCTGTCGTATATCCGGTAGTCCACTACCAAATTGTGAGAACCTCTCATTCTCGATAGGTTGTACACCTATGCTTACTCTGTCAAGCATTTTAATCTATCGGCCCCCTGGGTCCTTGGGCCAATTTTGTAAATCTCTGCCGGACATGGCTGCCAATTTAGCCAGCGCCCCTGCCAACTTTACTTTATTGGGAGATTTTAATCTTCACTTTGATGACCTCTCACAGGCGGCCGCAGCTGAGATAACTAATGACCTAGCAGCTTATCAGTTTCTCCAGAAGGTTACCAATGCAACCCATATGAAAGGACATTTATTAGATCCTATCTTCTCCAATTTGGAAGATTTAGTAAGAGGGAAACCCATTCCAGTACCTTGGTCTGATCATTTTCTTATCCCATTCTTCTGGACCCCCAACTGCGCCACGTCCCCCACTAAGCCGAATAGAACAAAGTCACGCCCTTGGCCTAAACTTTTGACAGAACAATGGATTTTAGAATTAGAAAAAACGAAGCCAATCCCTGACCCAGATGCCATAATTGCTAACGAAAATTTTAATAAGTGGATAGAAAGCTCTTTAGATCAGGTTCTCCCTATAAAATAAACCCAGATGAAAATTGGAATTAACAGAATGGCATGGTACTCCCCAAAGCTTCGGGTGCTAAAACAAACTTGCAAGAAACTCGAAAGAACTTGGAGAAAGGATTTCTCCTTAAATAAGAAACTGGAATATAGGGAGGCCATCAAATTGTGCAAAGCAGAAATTAAACTAGCCCAGGCTGCCTACTATTAAGATAAAATTTCCTTGGCAGCTAATTCTGCACGTGAAATCTTTCGCATTGCGAAAACACTGCTCAGAGCCCCTCCACCCCCAGTGATTTCGGATACTTCGGGCTCACGCTGTAATAACCTAGCAGACTTTTTCCTTGATAAAATTCAAGCCATCTATACATCATTCCCTCTGGCAGATGGCCAAACATTGGATATCAGTCCTCATAGCATGGAATTCTATCTGGAGACAATCCCCCTGATGGACCCTGAGGCGCTTGAAACCATCTCGGCACAGGTGAAAAGTGGGTCGCCCAGAGACCCAGCGCCTCTTAATGTCTTGAAACAAGTAGCCAGAACTGTCTCCCCTATTATATTGGAGTTGATCAACGCCTCGCTTTCCACTAGAGTGGTCCCCCCTCCATGGAAGAAAGCGATGGTGAAGGCACTCCTAAAAAAGCCTAGCCTTGACCTTGATTCCCTGGAAAACTATTGTCAATCAATCAATCAATCACGGCATTTATAGAGCGCGCTACTCACCCGGGAGGGTCTCAAGGCGCTGGGGGAGGGGGTAAGTTACTGCTCGAACAGCCAGGTCTTGAGCTGCTTCCTGAAGGAGAGATGGTCCTGGGTTCGCCGAAGGTGAGTGGGGAGGGAGTTCCAGGTCTTGGCTGCCAGGTAGGAGAAGGATCTTCCTCCGGCGGTGGTTCTGCGGATGCGTGGTACGGTGGCGAGGGCGTGGCTGGTTGATCGTAGCTGGCGTGTGGGCGTGTAGAAGGTCACGCGGTCGTTGAGGTACTTTGGGCCCAGGTCGTGGAGGGCCTTGTGTGCGTGGGTGAGGAGTCTGAACGTGATTCTCTTGCTGACGGGGAGCCAGTGCAGGTCTTTCAGGTGTCCGGTGATGTGGCTGTGTCGGGGGATGTCCAGGATGAGTCGTGCGGAGGCGTTCTGGATGCGCTGGAGTCTTTTTGAAGTTTGGCTGTGGTTCCGGCGTAGAGGGTGTTCCCATAGTCCAGTCGGCTGGTGACGAGTGCCTGGGTGACGGTCTTCCTGGTTTCAGTGGGGATCCATCTGAAGATCTTGCGGAGCATGCGCAGGGTGTTGAAGCATGAAGATGAGACGGCGTTGACTTGTCTGGTCATCGACAGGGAGGAGTCCAGGATGAAGCCCAGGTTGCGTGCGTGGTCCGTTGGCTTGGGTGCGGTGCCCAGGGCCGGGGGCCACCAGGAGTCGTCCCAGGCGGAGGGTGATGAGCCCAGGATGAGGACTTCCGTCTTGTCTGAGTTCAGTTTAAGGCGGCTGTTCTTCATCCAGTCGGCGACATCTCTCATCCCGTCGTGTAGGTTGGCTCTGGCGGTGGTGGGGTCGTTGGTGAGGGAGAGGATCAGCTGGGTGTCGTCGGCGTAGGAGATGATGTTGAGGTTGTGTTGGCGTGCGATGGCTGCGAGGGGGCTCATGTAGACGTTGAAGAGGGTTGGGCTGAGTGAAGATCCTTGTGGAACGCCGCAGATGACTTCGGTGGCTTCGGAACTGAACGGGGGGGAGGCGGACTCTCTGGGTTCTACCGGCGAGGAATGAGATGATCCATTCCAGTGCTTTCTCTCGGATTCCGAGGTTGCTGAGGCGCTTCACTAGGGTGCGGTGGCAGACGGTGTCGAACGCCGCGGAGAGGTCCAAGAGGATGAGGGCAGCTGTTTCCCCGTTGTCGGTTAGGGTTCTGATGTCGTCGGTGGCTGCGATAAGGGCGGTCTCGGTGCTGTGGTTGGCCCGAAACCCGGACTGCGAGGGGTCGAGGGATCCATTCGTCTCGAGGAAGGCGGCAAGCTGTCTGTTGGCGGTCTTCTCGATGACTTTGGCCGGAAACGGAAGGAGCGAGATGGGACGGTAGTTCTTGAGGTCGGTGGGGTCCGCCGTTGGTTTCTTCAGGAGGGCGGTAAGCTCGGCGTGCTTCCAGCTCTCCGGGAAGGTGGCGGTGTGGAAGGAGGAGTTGATGATGTCCCGGAGATGGGGTGCGATGGTGGCGTCGGCTTTGTTGAAGACGTGGTGTGGGCAGGGGTCGGTTGGTGATCCGGAGTGGATGGAGTTCATCGTGCGGGTGGTGTCTTCGGTGCTGATCGGGGTCCAGTTGCAGAGGGTGGTGGTGGCGGGCGTTGGTTCGGCGGTAGGGTGCGTGGTTTGTGCGTCGAAGCTGTTATGTATGTCGGTGATCTTGCGGTGGAAGAACGCGGAGAGTGAGTTGCAGAGGTCTTGCGAGGGGGTGATGTCGTTGTTTCCGGCGCTGGGGTTGGAGAACTCTTTGACGATGCTGAAAAGTTCCTTGCTGTCATGGGCGTTGTTGTCCAGTCGTTCTTTGAGTGCCGACTTCTTGGTGGCACGGATCAGCTGGTGGTGTTTGCGGGTGGCGTGTTTGAGGGTGGTCCTGTTGTCTGTGGTCTGGTCGAGTCGCCAGGTTTTCTCGAGAGTGCGGCAGTTCTTCTTGGATTCCTTGAGTTCGTTGGTGAACCAAGGGGTTTTCTTGCTTCCGGGTCTGCTGGGAGGGTTTTTAGTGGTGCGAGGTCGTCGGCGCAGGCGGTCAGCCACTTGGCGAGGTTGCTGGCTGCTTCGTTTGGGTCCGTTGTGTTGGTGGGTGTGTTCTGGCTGAGGGAGGCGGTGAGCTGCTCGGCGGTGATCTTGCTCCAGCTCCGGCGGGGAACCTGTTGCGGGTGGTGGTGGGTCGCAGTCTTTCTGAAGCTGAAGTGGACGCAGCTGTGGTCGGTCCAGTGGAGTCCGGTGGCGTGGCTGAAGGAGATGTGCTTGCTGGACGAGAAGACGGGGTCAAGCGTGTGGCCGGCGTAGTGGGTGGGCGTGTTCACCAGTTGCTTGAGTCCGAGGTTGGCGAGGTTGTCCAGCAGGGCGGTGGTGTTTCTGTCGTTGTTGTTCTCCAGGTGGAAGTTGAGGTCCCCTAGGAGGATGTAGTCGGCGGAGGGCATGGCGTGCGGGCTGATGAAGTCTGCGATGTCTTCGCTGAATAGTGTGCGTGGTCCCGGGGGTCTGTAGATGAGGGTGCCTCGGAGGGTGGTCTTGGGGTCAGTGTGTATCTGGAAGTGTAGGTGTTCGGCGGCGGTGAAGGTCTCGTCGGAGTTAGTCGAGATGCGGATGGTGCTCTTGTGTACGATGGCGATGCCTCCTCCCGTCTGGTTGACGCGGTTCCTCCGGGTGATCTTGTATCCGTCCGGGATGGCTATGGCGACGTCGGGCGCTGAGGAGGCGTTCATCCAGGTTTCGGTGAGGAAGGCGATGTCCGGTGCTGTTGCGTCGAGCAGGTCCCAGAGTTCCACGGCGTGCCTGTGGACGGAGCGGGTGTTCAGCAGGATGCATTTCAGGTGGTTGCTGCTGGTGCTCGACTTGGCGGAGGTGGTGCACGTCCGGGGGCAGGTGAATCGGCAGGTTTGGCAGGTGAAGGGTCCGTGGGTGCGTCTCGGTGAGGCTCGGTAGCAGGCAGGGTTCCGGCCGGCATTGAGTGCGGTGAGTGTGGCGGCGTCGTAGCTCCGTCGAGTGGTGTTGCATCGGTGGGATCCAGGGGTTCTGGCGCTGGGCGCGGTCCAGTCGCGGACGGGCGCAGACGGGCTTGCCTTAGGCGCGCCTTCGGCGCGCCAGCGGCGTGGCCGCGCAGCGGCCGCCATTTATGGGGAGGTGGGAGGGAGGAGCAGCTGGGAGGCGGGAGGCAGGGGCAGTGAATGGGCAGTCAGGGGGCGGGGCCGCAGGATGCAGCGGCGGGAATGGCGAGAGGTAGCGGGGGCACAGAAAGGAAAAAGGGGAGACAAAATCACGGGCACAACGACAGTGGGGCAGCGAGGGGCACAGAAGGAAAAAGGGGAGACAAAATCACGGGCACAATGACAATGGGGCAGCGAGGGGCACAGAAGGAAAAAGGGGAGACAAAATCACGGGCACAACGACAATGGGGCAGCGAGGGGCACAGAAGGAAAAAGGGGAGACAAAATCACAAGCGGAGGGCGATCTTACCTGCAGGAGCAGCGGGCAGACAACACAGGCGGAGCTGTGTGGTGGGGAGCGACCTACCTGGCAAGGTCAAGGGTCGCTATCCTCACGCGCAGCGGCCGCCATTTATGGGGAGGTGGGAGGGAGGAGCAGCTGGGAGGCGGGAGGCAGGGGCAGCGAATGGGCAGTCAGGGGGCGGGGCCGCAGGGATGCAGCGGCGGGAATGGCGAGAGGTAGCGGGGGCACAGAAAGGAAAAAGGGGAGACAAAATCACGGGCACAATGACAATGGGGCAGCGAGGGGCACAGAAGGAAAAAGGGGAGACAAAATCACGGGCACAACGACAGTGGGGCAGCGAGGGGCACAGAAGGAAAAAGGGGAGACAAAATCACGGGCACAATGACAATGGGGCAGCGAGGGGCACAGAAGGAAAAAGGGGAGACAAAATCACGGGCACAACGACAGTGGGGCAGCGAGGGGCACAGAAGGAAAAAGGGGAGACAAAATCACGGGCACAATGACAATGGGGCAGCGAGGGGCACAGAAGGAAAAAGGGGAGACAAAATCACGGGCACAACGACAATGGGGCAGCGAGGGGCACAGAAGGAAAAAGGGGAGACAAAATCACAAGCGGAGGGCGATCTTACCTGCAGGAGCAGCGGGCAGACAACACAGGCGGAGCTGTGTGGTGGGGGAGCGACCTACCTGGCAAGGTCAAGGGTCGCTATCCTCACCGCGCAGCGGCCGCCATTTATGGGGAGGTGGGAGGGAGGAGCAGCTGGGAGGCGGGAGGCAGGGGCAGCGAATGGGCAGTCAGGGGGCGGGGCCGCAGGGGATGCAGCGGCGGGAATGGCGAGAGGTAGCGGGGGCACAGAAAGGAAAAAGGGGAGACAAAATCACGGGCACAATGACAATGGGGCAGCGAGGGGCACAGAAGGAAAAAGGGGAGACAAAATCACGGGCACAACGACAGTGGGGCAGCGAGGGGCACAGAAGGAAAAAGGGGAGACAAAATCACGGGCACAATGACAATGGGGCAGCGAGGGGCACAGAAGGAAAAAGGGGAGACAAAATCACGGGCACAACGACAGTGGGGCAGCGAGGGGCACAGAAGGAAAAAGGGGAGACAAAATCACGGGCACAATGACAATGGGGCAGCGAGGGGCACAGAAGGAAAAAGGGGAGACAAAATCACGGGCACAACGACAATGGGGCAGCGAGGGGCACAGAAGGAAAAAGGGGAGACAAAATCACAAGCGGAGGGCGATCTTACCTGCAGGAGCAGCGGGCAGACAACACAGGCGGAGCTGTGTGGTGGGGGAGCGACCTACCTGGCAATTGTCCCATCTCACTTCTCCCAGGGATCAGTAAAATAGCAGAAAAACATGTTAACTCAGTGCTGTCTGCATTCCTAGAGACTCATAATCTCCTCCACCCATCACAGACTGGCTTCCGACCACTCCAAGGAACAGAAACTGCCCTGTTAACAGTAGTTGAAGAGTCTAAAAAAATCCTGGACGCTGGAGGTACCACTGTGGTCATCCTCTTGGACCTCAGTGCAGCCTTTGACACGGTCAACCACCAAATTTTGTCCATAGACTTATAAGTCTGGGGGTGACCGGGGTTGCTTTGGCATGGCTGCAATCCTTCTTGGATGATAGATCCTTCCAGGTCTTTGAAGCCGATGTGGCCTCAAAACAAGTGCCTCTCCGCTGCGGAGTTCCCCAGGGATCTTCCTTGAGTCCCACCCTATTTAACATTTATATGAGCCCGTTAGCGGAGATTGTGCTGCCTTTTGGGGTACATATAGTGACCTATGCAGATGACACTCAACTCGTAGTGGGACTCAACCATTCTAATAACTCCTCTCCCAGCCTCCGTCCTTGCTTGGAAGAGGTAGCCAAATGGATGAATAATTCCTATCTGAAATTAAATGGAGAAAAGACTGAGATGATGATTTTAGGGAACTCGGCCCTTTTTTAACCTAATATAATGTGGCCGGCCGACCTGGGCCCTGTTCCGGCCCCCAAGACCCAGATGAAAAGCCTGGGTATTTAGCCGGATCAAGTCCTGAGTTTTAAGGTTCAGGCGTGTAATGTGGCGGCCTCCTGCTACGGCATCCTAAGGATGCCTCGCAAAGTCCTTCCACTCCTCCCCTTCCAGGCAAGGAAGCTCATGGTCCAGGCGCTCATTCTATCACGTCTGGACTATGGGAATGCCCTTTATTTAGGGGCCCCATGCGCGACCATCTCAAAACTCCAGACGGTGCAAAACTGCGCAGCCAGGATACTTCTGGAAATCCCGAAATGCCAATCTGCAAAACCAGCCCTGAAATCTCTCCACTGGCTCCCTATCAAGGAGAGAGTTAATTTCAAGGCTATGTGTATTGTTCACAAGATGCTAGCCGGAAAGGGTCCTTCCATCAATCGCTCTATTGTTCGGCCCTACCTACAGACGCCTTCGTTCGGACGACCTTCGTCTTGCCGCAGTTCCCAGGATTAAGAAAGCTAGAAGTGGGGGTCGTCTGTTCTCTTACAATGCCGCGAAGTTCTGGAACACTCTCCCACTTCATTTGCGTAAGGAACCCAATTATCTGGCTTTTCGTAAACTGTTAAAAATCTGGCTCTTCCCCTAGTTTGGTTGTGGTGTCTATTACTTGCCGCTGTCAGCGCTGGGATGCCCCCGGGTAGCTATGCGCTTAATAAATCTCTTTTTCATTTCATTATATCTAGACCTTAGCTGGTGTAGGTCTCTGAGAATAATTACGCAGGTTTTGTTTTTTATAAGCTCTAAATTTTGCGCGAGCCGCCAATTTCATAGCTTTTATTTCTTATTAAACCATTTATTCCTGGGAATTTTCTCCAGACCACTAACTAGACGGAAGTTGTTTGACCTAATGGATGAGCTTGAACAGGAAAGAATCTGTGAAACTAAAGAATAGGCCTAGGAGAAAATGAAATTACGCGGGCGTAATTTGGGGAATTTCGCGATGCGTTTGTTACGTGACATCACATGACTACGTGCTATTCGCATTAAAAATTTATCACAAATGTACCAATATCCCTGTAAAAATGTACAGCAAATATACACGAACAACAGAACGCAGGTGGCTGTTGTGCTGGTTTTTTTTGCATTTTTTTTAGTGTGAAATGTGTCTTTGTGTCAAAAATTGCAGCGAAGACGCATTTCATGCTAAAATATAGCACTGAATCATGGATTTGCCTTTTACATAATTACGAGTAATTTCACCAGTATTTCGCATAATTTCTTGAAAGCAAATTACGCACATGTTGTGCACTCCATCTAAAGAGTCTTACCAGTCTAATGGAGACCAAACCTCAGAATCTGGCCATAATAAAGCTGCTCGAGGCGCTCGAGTTAAAAGTACCAAAGGAACAGGCTGATGCCCGAGCTTGGCTTCAGTTTTGTGTTAAGTGAGTTATGGGTGTCACTGCAATTTGGTTTCTAATGTGTGTTATTTGTGTCAGGTACTTAATCAGGAGCACAGGCGGTCTGTCTGTTGAGTGTGTTATTTGTCGGATATGCAGTTGGTGTTTAGTTTGCATTGTGTGTCATATATGTTATGGGTGCCACTGGACTTTGGTTTGCATTTTGTGTTAAATGGGTGATGTACTTAAACCTGATTAAAGAGCTGTCTGACTTTGGTTTCCATCGTGTGTTGTCTGTGTGATGATCACAGCCTGTGTTTGGTTCTCATTCTACGTTGTGTGTGATTAACAGGTGCCATCTATATATGGTTCCCATTAGGTGTTGTATTTGCTTCTGTTTGGTTTCTCTTTGTGTTATCAGTGTAATAAATGCAGCCTGTGTTTGGTTTCCAGTGTGTGTGCATTATGTGTCCAGTCAGTCTGTGGTTTCCCTCGTCTATTGCATGTGTGATTCTGGCAATGTGTGCATTTCCATTGTGTATTATATGTGTGGTGTTGATTGGTTTCCACAGTTTATTACATGTGTGATTTAAAAGTGGTGCAAAATTGGGTCTTTTTTGCAACCTTCATGAAGGTCTGTAAAAGTATTTGAAACGTCGGGAAAGTTGCAAAGTCGTGTAGTTGCCCTTTCCAGGTGTAAGTCTTGACTTTTGCTACAATCTATGCCGCACATATCTTTATTCAACACTAACAAACTGTTCTGGATAACACGTACTGCAAAGAAAACAGTTATGCTTTCAGTCCGAGTGGAATTAAATCAGATGCAACCCCCCGAAAAACACCGGGCAGTGTGGCACCAGATTGCAGGTGTCACGGGGGGGGGGGGGGGGGTGAGTAGCACACGATAACAGTGAAACCGGATTCATGCACAGTGTCCCACCTTCCGCACTTTATATCTGTGCAAATTACTCTGGGTGACAACTAGAAGAATTTGTGTGGCCATACCCAGGTATGACGCAATTTGAGCACAACTTGCAGTCTAAAATTAGTGTAAACACCAGTTTCACCCAATTTCCGATTTCTCCTACCGACGGTATTGAGGCGATCAATGTTCGTTTCCTGATCAATAACATTGTGCAAAGAAAGCTTCAGAAAAGATAAACTTCAGAGAGATATTCGGCATACCCTCCCCAGATTTCCTGTGTTCCGTGTGTGAGGAGTGCAGCCTTTGATTGCATTCCCTTGTATTTTGGATGTGTGAGGGTGCTGTGTCGGCATTCCCTTGTGTGTTGTAAGAGTGATGGCTGTAGTTCCTGCCTCGCTTTCTTGGTATGTTGTATGATTGATGGGTACTGTCTGCATTTGGTTTTTATGGTGTGTTCCGTGTGTGAGGAGTGCAGCCTTTGATTGCATTCCCTTGTACTTTGGATGTGTGAGGGTGCCTTGTCGGCATTCCCTTGTGTGTTTTAGGAGTGATGGCTGTAGTCCCCGCTTGGCTTTGTTGGTATGTTGTATGATTGATGGGTACTGTCTGCATTTGGTTTTTATGGTGTGTTCTGTGTGTGAGGAGTGCAGCCTGTGATTGCATTCCCTTATACTTTGGATGTGTGAGGGTGCCTTGTCGGCATTCCCTTGTGTGTTTTATGAGTGATGGCTGGAGTCCCTGCTTGGCTTTCTTGGTATGTTGTATGATTGATGGGCAATGTCTGTGTTTGGTTTTTATGGTGTGTTCTGTGTGTGAGGAGTGCAGCCTGTGATTGCATTCCCTTGTATTTTGGATGTGTGAGGGTGCTGTGTCGGCATTCCCTTGTGTGTTGTAAGAGT
This sequence comes from Calotriton arnoldi, assembly GCA_963921515.1. Taxonomy (NCBI): domain Eukaryota; kingdom Metazoa; phylum Chordata; class Amphibia; order Caudata; family Salamandridae; genus Calotriton; species Calotriton arnoldi. The sequence goes on from CAWUFW010008762.1 coordinate 413,868, forward strand.
GATGGCTGTAGTTCCTGCCTCGCTTTCTTGGTATGTTGTATGATTGATGGGTAATGTCTGCATTTGGTTTCTCTAGTGTGCTCTGTGTGTGAGGAGTGCAGCCTGTGATTGCATTCCCTTGTACTTTGGATGTGTGAGGGTGCTGTGTCGGCATTCCCTTGTGTGTTTTATGAGTGATGGCTGTAGTCCCTGCTTGGCTTTCTTGGTATGTTGTATGATTGATGGGCACTGTCTGTGTTTGGTTTCTATGGTGTGTTCTGTGTGTGACGGGGGCAGTCGCTCTTTCTTTGGTTTCCATCGTGTCTGTAGCTTGAGTGATTATGGCACAGTCGGTCTTTGGTTTATGTTTGTTGTAGTTGCATCTGTTTTTGGAAGCAGATGTTTCCTTAGTGTGATATGTCCGTATTTGGTGCTTTCGGAGTTTGCTTTTCAGGCTGTGTTTTATCTGTGCTGTGCTTACACCTGGTTATGGGTGCTGCATGTCTTTGGTTTCCTTACTGAGTTGCACCGGAGAGAGTTAGGTGAGCTCCCGGGTGAAGTCTGCAAGACATGTCCATTGTCGCTTTACTTGATGGATACAGTCAGCATTAGAGTCCCATTGTGTCCTGTACAATTAGTGTATATTGGGTGTTGGATTCCTATTGTGTCTGTACATCTGGGGTACAATGTGCATTAGGTTCGATTGCATGCTGCACATCTGGGGTACAGTGTGCATTAGATTCCTGTTGTATGGGGGTACATCTGGGGTGCAGTACATTATGTTCCTGTTGTGTGGGGTACATCTGGGGTGTAATGCCTTAGATTCCTGGTGTGTGGGGTACATCTGGGGTACAGTATGCATTAGATTCCTGTTGTGTGGGGTACATCTGGGGTATAGTGCATTAGATTCCTGTTGTGTGGGGTACATCTGGGGTGCAGTGTGCATTAGATTCCTGTTGTGTGGGGGTACATCTGGGGTACAGTGTGCATTAGATTCCTGTTGTGTGGGGTACATCTGGGGTACAGTGCCTTAGATTCCTGTTGTGTGGGGTACATCTGGGGTACAGTGTGCATTAGATTCCTGTTGTGTGGGGTACATCTGGGGTACAGTGTGCATTAGATTCCTATTGTGTGATGTACATCTGGAGTACAGTGTGCATTAGATTCCTGTTGTGTGGGTTACATCTGGGGTACAGTGCATTAGATTCCTGTTGTGTGGGGTACATCTGGGGTACAGTGTGCATTAGATTCCCGTTGTGTACTGTACATCTGGGGTACAGTGTGCATTAGATTCCTGTTGTGTGCTGTACATCTGGGGTACAGTGTGCATTAGATTCCTGTTGTGTGCTGTACATCTGGGGTACAGTCACCATTAGTTTCCCACTGAGTGCTGTAGTATTCTGGAGGTCTGGTTTTCTAAGCACAGTTTGTTTATCAAGTTTCTTACAGTTTAGTCTGGAGTATAAACTCTGTGTGTATCAAAGGGTGCACTCTACAAGCTGGTGTGTGTGTGCCGCGGGTGCCCCCCACCAGTGGAAGCTGACCCTTCGGACCAGCTGCTCCAGAGCTGCCTATGTGCACCATACCGTCCAACTGGAGGTTGAGTGTGCAGGTGAGGGGCGGGCGGTACCTGCCCCTTCCCTCCTCTCTGCCTCTGAGAGGCTGCAGACCCAAGGAGCAGCGAGGCCACCCTCTCCTGCAGGCTCTCCCCACCCTCCACCCCACCACACTCTGTCGGCCATGTTGCCTCCATTTGGCGCCCGTCAATCATCCGATTCCCAACTCAATTAGCTTGGCCCTTTCTGTCCTCAAGTAAAACAAACTGTTTACTTACCCCTGCGCGGTATTTACTTCACGAGGCTGCGGGACACAAACGCAGCAGTGACAAAGGTGTCTGGGGACGAGGCCTGGGTCAAAAAATTTAACCCAGGCCGTGGGGCCTCCTCGGCTCCTGCAACGGGAGAGGCCTTCCCGCTCCGCGCGCATAAAGGGCTCCTTTATGGGGTCCCCCGGCCCTCACGCGGTCCCCTCTCACGCTGAAAAGGGATATAGCGCTTTTGTTGGAAAGTATCCCATTGGCCCCCTGAGATTAGCCTGCAGATGAGGCGGGATTAGCTAGGGTTTCGCGCCAGTAACCAGTGGGGCTCGGGAGCCGCGGCGGGACCCTCTAGGGTTACACTGGGTGCAGGGGAAGGGATGGGGGCAAACAGCCCTTCTTTTAACACTCCACTCACAAATCGGATTAATTTCATTATTCGCTGACAGGAAGGCTCCTCCCGGGGAAGCGCTCGTGCAGACATGAGAAGCCCAGAGCGGGCAAGGTGTGAGGCGTGAATCTGTAGCAGGTAAACCTGCCATCTCTCTCTCTCTCGGGGCTCCTCGTCACTCGTGGTCTCCGCACTTGTTCACATCTTCTCTTTCGCGTGTTGCGAGCAGCGAAGGCCAAACAAGAAATCGATGGAAGAAAGAAGGGTGATGGAAGCCCCCAGACCACTGACCCAGCCTTCTCTTGAATTTGGGCGCATCTTTCTAGCAGTTGCAGGAAGATGTCTTTACAGTCTCTGTCTCACACAATCAGTTTTCACACACTTTCATCCTTTTTGTAGCTCACGGGGCTTCCTTGGCCCTTTTAAATTCTGTTCTTTTCTGTTTTTCTTTTTTTTCATGTTTCCTTTTAATTCTTTTCGTACCTTGTTCTGTAATGAATTCCTTGGTTCGTCGATGTTTGTGTTTTCACGTCCTTTCCATTGTTTCTCTGTCATTCTCCAAGTTTCTCCAACACATTCCGTGTTGTTTCCCTCCCAATGATCTGGATTATTCCATTGGTTTATACCTCAAATTCCAGACCTCACACCACCTCAACCTCCTCCAGGGAGATGCCCAATTGGAAAGCTGTACCAGGCAAAACATTGCCATGAGGCCCCTGCAAAGACCAACAGCCTGCGAGGGTGAGCACCTGCCATGATTTCATGTCAAGAGCGGAGACTCCTACTACATTCATCCTTCTTAAGTTGCTAACCTGCAACAGCAAAGACACACCACAAATCCCCACAGAGTGGACAAACACCTAAACAACATCCACGGAGACGCAGCCAGTAAACACAGCCGCTGTAAAGCTGTTACCAGCTCTGTGGGGCTCCTGAATCAGTAACTTTCTAGTTTTGATGTGATTTCCTGTTTACTGGTTTGTTGTGTCTGTGGTGTGCATTGTGTGCAGTTTAACACTGTATTATTTTGGGGTGTTTCCTGTTGGACTTTACTGCATTTTTTATGCCCATTTGATGCCAGACATGATCACATTACTCATGACCTCTGGACACTTTGACACTTACCATGAACACAACCAACTGACTGCAGACTTCACTCCTGTAACACGCAAGAGAAGCCACAGACGGGCCCCTTACGGCTACAACAATCTAATGTATGCTTTCAGTATCGGCCATCGGTGGATCCATGGAGCAGGACTCACCCTTCGGTAACCAAAACTCATGCTCTACTGCCAGAGGAGGAAGGTAGGAACCAGCATGGCCCCACTCCTAATCATGGCCCCTTTTCAAAAATACTATTTATTTATTTTACTCTCCCTCACTGCCAGGTATATCCTGGTGGTTGGAGGCAGTAATATCAGGAAGAATGAGCCCATACTATGGGAGAAAACTCCATGGTGTGGGGGTCATTAGCTTTTTTTATTTTTCAACCCAAACTCCCACTTTGGGTGTTTGTCTTTGAAAAATAAAAAAATTGGAAAGGTTTGATGGCCAGCCATCATGTTTGAAGGATCTGTTTTGCAAACTTTTCCTACATTGACAGGAACCACTATGAGGATGCTTCTAGCCAATGCACAGAGATGTTCGCGGGCCGGAGGACATCTCTAACTTTAGTGTGCGGAGTAAAGGCAGGGTGGCAGACGTAAAGTCCTCCATCACCCTGCCTTCCTTTACTCCAGCTTCCATACCTTAATCAGGCCCTCTGTCTAGAGAGGCAGAGTGGGTGAAAAACAATGGATTGGAATGCTACCCCCGTGGGATTGCCAGTGATTAGACTATTTGTAAGCTTTCACTCCATCACCTTTCGGGTGTTTGTTTGCCAGTCGTGTGCCTGGAACCTGAGTCTGGAGCAGCTTTCCACGTCTACTGCTGCCAATGTATGCGGGGAGACTAAGGGCCTGATTTAGAACGTGGTGGATGGGTTACTTAGTCAACGGTGACGGATATCTCGTTTGCCGAAATATAAATCCCATAAGCTGTAAAGGGATTTATATTTCGGTGGATGGGATATCCATCCCTGTTGTGACAGAGTTACCCGTCCGCCGCGATCTAAATTAGGCTCTAAGTGATTGGGCCAGAATCACAGGATGTTGAGCTGACACCAAAGACTTGAACCTGGTTCCCTAGTTCCAATGTCGGCAGCTCGCCACAACCTCTCCCAACTTGACTCTGCGTTCATTCTCGGCAGTGACATGCCAGCTCTGGAACATGGCTCAGAAAATAATAAGGTTAATCGACAAGCATCTAGAATGTACAAGGGTAATGTGGACAGTGTCATAGTAGGGATGTTGGGGGTCCAAGGCAGGATTGTGCTTAGGGGCCCCAGTTCAGAACAACGTTCAATTTTATTACTCATTTTCTGCTAATTTAAACCTCAATTGTTCCAAACAATACTGAATTATACTTTAAACTTTCAGAAACAGGGTTCCCAAATATTGGACAAATATCCTTAAGATGACACTTAGGAGAGAGAGACGTTCAGAGGTAGAGGGAGGCAGAGAAGAGGAAGACAGGTTGATATAAAGAAATAGACAATGGTAAAATAGAAAGAGTTCAGGCCCAGGGGGTCCATTGAAGGTGGTGGCCCTGGACAATAGCCCACTTTACCCATGTCTTATAACATCTCTGAATATAGACCTGGCAATTACCTGTAAAATAATACCAACTGAACGCAAACAACATGAATCTACTGGTCTGGATAATCAAGCTGTGATTCATATTTTGTCACATCACACATCATGCAGTACTGCAGTGTGACATGTCTGCTACAAAAAGACAAACACAATTTCAACACTAACGCACAATACCAAGACATGTCTCCCATAGGAAACACCTCAACCAACACCAGTGAAATCTTACACAACAAATCGGGTAGATACTATCCCTGGGGGCTCGTGCTTTTGACCTCACAAGTATGAAAGTGCTAACTGAATGCCAGTGAGTTACAATACAGTACAATGCTGTTTTATGGCCATTAGCAAACTGCACACGCCCCATTTGCCACTTTATCCAAGGGCTTTATTTGCTTACCAGTCTGCCACGTCTCTTGTGCTACTGCACCCTGAACCTTTCCCCTAGTGTCCTGTTTCAGGGCTCCTTTGCAAGCCAGTCATCTGGTTGCTTTCAGGCCTTAGGCCACCTTCTTAAAAGACTGCAGATGACTCAGAATTCAGCTGTCAGACACATCCTAGACCTCCCGAGATGAACCCACATCACCCCCATCTCACAAAGCTTGACTGGCTGCCTAGATGAGATGTCAATTCAAGTTGCTGGTCCACTCATACAGAGCCCTGCACAACCAGGGACCAGCATACATCAACCACTGCCTGAACTTCCACCAACCCACCAGACACCTGCGCTACGCCTCTCTCTCCCTCACTCACACCCCCTGCATTCACTGAAGCAACAGTGGAGGCCGCTCCTTCTCCTATCCCACTGCAAAGTCCTGGAACAACCTCCCTTCACTTCCGAACCTCATCCTCACTGCTGGATTTCAGGAAAGAACTCAATACCTGGCTGTTCACCTGAACGCCCCTCCCGCAGGGTTCTCAGTGCCTGGAGACCCTCACAGGTGAACAGCTGTGCTCTACAAGTTCTGCTAGATTGATTGATTAATAGACTGTAGGGTCTACACCCACCGACCTGTATTAGCCCATTAGGCCTGTGTGCAGATTTATTCTCTCAGCCTGTCAAGAGCATGGTTGTCTCCCACGTTTCCATGGTTCATGTGCCAGAGAGGTCTCCCACGTCATGTTCACACCATCATGCAGCACATCCAGGAAGCCATATTGTTAGTAGCCATTAGCTCGCTGTCAGTGCTTAATTTGAGCTGGTGGTTGCTGGAGGGGGCCACCTGCACTTATTTTTGGGGACCGTCAATTATTTTTCTGTATCAGGCATTTACCGTTAGCAAGAGAGGGAAGAACATACGAAGACGGAGGAAGAGAAAAACAGAAAATCCATCACTAATGGAGAAAGCAGGAACCTGCAAGAGTGAGATGACGAGGCAGGGAGTGCCTGTTAATGGATTAAAGAGGTGAACTGAAGACTACACAGCTTTGGTGTTCGGAGCGCTGACTTTTAATTGCATCGGCCGCAGGCTTCTGAGAAGAACTTTGGTCACCGGCCCTCATTTACAAATTAAACAATGCTCTCTGCCATGCAAATGAAGATCAGTTCTTTGTCTAGATTTCGCCAGACCTCCTACCGCCAAAGGTTTACATCCATCATGTCTGCAACTTCACGCTACCCAGATGCGTTTGCCTTCATGATAAACTTGAATCAGAAGGTGATTAGGCGTTTAAAGAAAAGAAGTACTTGCAAGAATGACAATTAATAAATGGCAATGTATAAATGTCTGTCTGTGCAGGGATTTAATCTGGTGTACTAAGGGGGAATGCTCCCACATGTTAAAGAAATACACTTTTATGTATTCTGAAGAGATTGTATCATATTTTTACATTATGTTTGTTGTACAATATACATGCCAAACATTTTCATTGCTTGGCTGGTGCATGGACTCTTAAAGCCAAGCCAGACCCACGGCTCGACTCTGGCTCGGCTTGCTCTATTAATTTGCCTACTCGCCCTCCTCTATTTATGACTCCGGCTTAGTACATGGGGCCGTCAGCTGCTTGATAAAAAGATTTGCAAAAGGCGAGGACTAGAAACATGGAGCCATGCCCACATGCACCGATTTGATAACTCTCCCATCAAGGCTTCTTGTAGTAGAGACAAAGAAGAGTGCATGCAGTGAAAATGCATTAACAATAAGTGATCCCAGGGCAAGGACTCCAGGCCGTTGTGTTGTATGTGACCATAGTTGTGAGTTCCCAAGGAGAATTATCAGGCCCAGGTGGAACAGGCAGGGGCGTAGCTTCAGCAGGGGTGTTTGGAGTGTGCCATCTGGTAAATACATTCTTGGTTTGTCATTTGGGTCTGGAGGTCCTGAGTTGGGTCTGCTATGTTTGTGCCACTTTTTCAAAAACAATTCTCATTTCACGAATGTGTTCATTTTTTTCGATTGTGATCTCAAATGTGTGTAGTGACTGGTTCACCAAAAAAGGAGTAAATCTGCAACCGTAGAGGTACTGCTTGAATCGACGCACATTTACTCCTTTTTGGACTTCACAAACATTGGCAGCAGTAGGATCGGAAAACTGCATCAGTCTCAAGTTTCCAGGCATACTATTGGCAAGCAATCACCCAAAAGGATGAATACTTTTAAATAGAACAACCAGTGACAATCGCTAGGGGAAGCATTCCAACCCATCGGTGTTTGCCCGCTGTGCCGCTCTACACAGAGGTCCACCTAATGCAAATCTCTACTGACCCGGCTCCCCATGGGAACAGTCCATCCCGAACCCTGGTCATCTCACCCTCCACCCTGCAGCCCACTGCTTTTTCAAGAAGAAATTTGATATTCACTCCACCCCGAAACTTACAGACTAAGCTAAGCCCCTTCTGCTGACCTGCAGTAGCCCATTAGAGTTGTGTGCAGATGTCTTCTTTCAGGCTACCTAGAGAATGGTTGTATCCCACATACATGGTTCATGTGCCAGAGAAGTCTCCCACATCATGTCCACACCCTCATGGAGCACATTCAGGAAGACATACATTACAATACAGTTACAATACAATACATTTATAGAGCGCAGCTACCTCCGAAGAGGCGTCCCGGCACTAGTGGAAAGACCACCTCTAAGAGATCAAACTAGAGGGAACCTCAATGACGTCAAGGCAGGAGTCAAAGAGGAGAGTTTTAAGGCTCTTTCTGAAAGCAGCTTCAGCCCATAATGCTGCCAAGCCAAGAGCTCTCTGCCGTGTAAATGAAGGTCACTTGTCTGCCTAGATTTCGCCAGACCCCCTACCGCCAAAGGTCTTCACCCATCAGCTTCACACTACCCCAAAGCTTTTGCCTTCATAATACACTTGAATGAGAAGGTGATCAGGAGTTTTAAAGAACAAGTGCTTGCAAGAATGAAGGGAGAAGTGGCCAGCTGGTTAGAGAAATATCTGGCAGGAGGTGGTCCCAAGCTACCTTCCTTAAAAAAGGAAAGAGGGGACAAAGTCTGAAAGAGATTCTCTATGAAAGAACTTTTGGAAAAAGAAAAAGAGAAATTAAGTTTGCAGACGTACAACATTGGGCAACAGCAACAATATAATCAATGAAACCCCTGGTCAGACCAGCACCTTTCGACACCATGTCTGAAGAACAAAAAAGAGAGCAATCTAACAATGTTGTTTCACAGCGCCTGGAAGGACATGCCTCAGCCTAGCAGTGCTCCCTAAGTGAGGCCTTGTCTTTTATGAAGCTATGGAGAACCTGTACACGGAATGAAATGGAAACCCCCTACTCTCAGGTGTATCACACTATGCAGTTTTGAATATAATTTTAAATAGTCTTTGCCTAATATTGACTACCATGAAAGTAAGTATATGGCATGGTACCAGAATAAGTTGTAACCAAAATACCGCCGGACACAAATATTGTGTCATAAGTATCATCTACGTAAATACTGCACCATTGTGATAATGTGGAATTTAAAATATTGCCTTAGTCTAACTTTAATAGCTGCAGCCATCTTTTCACTCATTGCTAACCAATTTTACTATGGGCCCGAGTTAGATTTCAGTGGATGGGTTACTCCATCACAACGGTGACAGATATCCCGTCCGCCAAAATATTAATCCTGTTATATCCAATGGGATTTATATTTCAGCGAACGTGTTACTCCATCACAACGGTGACAGATATCCCGTCCGCCAAAATATAAATCCTGTTATATCCAATGGGATTTATATTTCAGCGAACGTGTTACTCCATCACAACGGTGACAGATATCCCGTCCGCCAAAATATAAATCCTGTTATATCCAATGGGATTTGTATTTCGGCGGACGGGATATCTTTCACCATTGTGTCCGCCGAGATCTAAATCAGGCCCTTAATTGTGCCCGTCTATGACGTGTGAAGCTTTACTCTCTTGCCTGGCATCGTAGATGTGAATTTCTAGACTAGCTTGCTCAGTTCTGATAGGCTGCGAAGTGCCAGATGATGTAGTGATGCGCACCAGATAAGAGGCTGAGTCCACAACATCACACACTTCTTCCAGAGCCTGCTCCACTCTGCACACTACCGGAGCAAGGATAGGCCTCGCCCAGTAGATTGTGAAGCCTGAGTGTAACCCAGGGTAGTCTGAGGCGCACCATTGGTCAAAGAGTGTAAGAAACTGTGAGATGTCTGAAATAATGAACACACCTCCGCGTCCAGTGATAAACATGGTGATGCCCCCATTCAAGCCATCCGATACCCTCTCTCATCTACAGAAACACCTGGGGTCAGGGGCAGAAGGTTGTTACCGTTTGTGCCCTTTGGTCAGCTGCAGGCATTGTCAACATTAAGAAACAGATTCCTAATATCCAAGAAGAGCTGTTAACTGTTTTTGAATGTTACCAACCCAGCTGGGCAGATGTGAACTAACTATTGCTTCTTGTTTTGCGAAGTGAGGGTAGGGATCAGTTTGGTGAAAAAAAGTGTTTCGTCTGTGGAGAGCTGGGTCACTGGAAACAGACCTGGCCTAATTTAGTCTCTACTGGACCCGTCCACCCCCAATAACCCGAGTTTATGGAAGTCCCTCAGAGTCGATACTCTTCTTTTACGAAAGCCCGAGAGGTGCCAACTGCTCTGTAACCACAATAGTCCTGGTAAACAAAAAGAGACCATAAGTGAAATGTGTCAATAACAGGAAACTCACTGCATGCTTTATTTACACTAGTGTCAGCCAATCTGCCTTAAAAACCTCTGAGTTCCCCTCATTAAGTCACTCAGGCTTGTCCATCGGTGCAGTGGGCATTTTAAACACCAGTGTCCCCCTCCATAATACTGATCCTGTGTCCATTACTCGGGGTCCTATCACAAATCAACATGCTTTTCTACTGAGCACAACTTCTCATGCAAACCTTTTGGGGAGAGATTTTTTTTGTGTAAATGGTACTGTACTGTCTATTACAATAGTGATGGTCTTTTTCTGAATGTGCCAAAAAATATTGAAAATAAAGTTCTGTCTTATGTGATACCACTAATTGTAACAATTATGTTATGTTTTGTGTTATGTTATGCGGTTTTGTAGAGTGCTCAGCTGCCCCTGCAAAGGGGCGTCCCGGCGCTGATAGCAGAAAACTGCACAGCCTCTAACAGGGAAGAGGCCTACAACGGAGGGAAGAGGAACGTTTTGATTGCTTTACGAAATGCCGAATAATTCTTCAAGCTGCGGATGGAAATAGGGAGCGCGTTCCAAAGTTTGGATGCCAAAGTACGGAAGGAACGCCCCCCGGCGCGAACCCTCCTCACCCGAGGGATAACGGCCAGATGCTGCCCCGTCGACCGAAGTTGGTGGGAGGGGGTGTATGGTGTAAGCAGATTGGCCAGAATACCTGGGGATGAGGAGTTCAAGATTTTAAACGAAATACAAAGGGACTTGAACTCTATACGTTTGGCCACAGGCAGCCAGTGGAGCCGGCGAATAGCACTAGATGCAGAGCATGTCCTAGGCAGGCCCAGGAGAGTTCTGGCCGCAGCATTCTGAACCCTTTGCAGTCTAACAATTTCAGACTTGTTAGACCCCAGATAAAGTGAGCTGGCATAGTCTAGTCTCGACAGAATCGAAGCCTGAACAATAACCTGCCTGATGGAGGGGTCAAAAAACCCCAACAACGGTTTGAGCCCACGCAGTATACCAAAACAGGTCCCCGCCACCTTCTTGGTTTGGGTCTGAAAGCTAAGGGCGGAGTCAACCCAGACACCCAGGTTTTTTACCACCTGTTTGGGGGCAGGTGCATGCCCCAAAGTGGCAGGCCACCAGTGCTCACTCCACAGCTCAGAGTCTTTCCCTACCAGCAGTACCTCGGACTTGCTGGCGTTGAGCTGGAGACAGTTGGCAGTCATCCACTCCGCGACGGCCTCAAGATCACTCCGGAACTTGCAAGCGTCCCGAGTGGAGTCGTCAGAGAGTGTGACTACCAACTGTGTATCATCCACATATGATACTGCAGTGAGCCCTCTGCTCTTAGCCACCATCGCTAGCGGTTGAACATACAGGTTGAAGAGGGTAGGGCTTAGGGCTGAGCCCTGCGGCACCCCCTGTTTGGTAGTATGGACTCTAGAGACAAAAGGGGGGGTGGCTACCTGGAAGGTCCTCTCCGAAAGAAAAGAGGCAAACCAATGAATGTAAAAATATCATACAAAAATCTGTCGCTGATATACTTGATAAAATGCTGTATGGTCTGAACATGCAAATAATGTTGGATGTGTACTGTCTGCAGAGACTGCTAAGTTTAATGTAAGATCAATGAAGAAACGATACCACATTCCCCAATGCCCCTCGCGGAAGCGAGAATCAGACCTGGTATTAGAGCTTTACTCATACAAGTAGTCCGAGTAGCTATTGTCAGTTTGTGTGACACTCCTATTTTACCGATCATCAAAACTCCGGCCAAAGGCACATGCAGATTTGTGCAAGACCTAAAGTAGACTTTTTTCAGCCTTCTGCTCTGTTCTTACACACTATGAGAACCAGTTCCTCTTTGCATTCCCATTCTCGAGAGGCCAGCTGACATGGTGTGGCTCCTCAAGGGTTCACCCAGGGGGTCACCAGCTGTCTTCTTTTAAGCACTCAACAAAGATCTGGGCTCGCTTGTCTTCCCGGGTGGATCCACTCTCGTTCAGTATGTTGATGGTTTGTTGGTTGTGTCAGACCCCTTGGACCAATGCAAGACTGGCTCTCTGTATCTTCTTACTGAGTTAGCTAAGAAAGGGCACAAACCTTCTAGATTAAAATTAAAATTCTGTCTTCCAGTGTTTACTATCTAGGTCATGAAATCTCAGCAAGGAGAGGCACCTGTCTACAGACCACATTGAAGCTACTGGAAGTTATCCAGGCCAGTCGCCGTCTCTCACATACACATGACGTTCGGAATGGTGGAAATCGATACGGGTATATGCAGCTATTGTTAGACCTGTCCAAGACTTTGTAGGGAAAGATCTCCCAGAACACTTTCATTGGGCCAAGGAGGCAGAGCAAGCTTTTGTGACTTTAAATGCTTCTGCATTAGGGCTTCTGAATTATAATAAACCATCACTTTCTACTGTCATTAAAAAGATGGGTTTGCATCGGGAGTTTCTGCAAAATCATAGAGATCAGGAACCAATCTGTTGAATTGAACTCTGCTCTCAATACAGTTGCGGCAGGACACCAGCCTTGTTTATGAGCCATGGCAGCTGCCGCCCATGTCATAGAATCCTCTGAAAACACTGTCCTTGTCTGTAAGCGTACAGTAGCTATACCCCATTCTGTAGCTGCTCTGTTGCTAGGCACTAAACCCAACATTTGTTCTTAGCAAGTCTATTGTGGCACAGAGTTCTTTTTCGATGTGCTTCTCACGTTAGCTCAGTTCAATCTCCCATTCTGACCTCGCCTCCTTGCTGACCACCACTCAGGACAGTGAGACACATGTCTGTCTCGTTGTTAATGACCATGTAAGCCCTATATTCATCTCTCTGATGCACCAATAACCAATTGTGATCCTGTGTATCATGCCAATAGATCATATCTAAGAAATAACTGGCTTATTAGTGCTCAGTTACATATGTACATTGTATGAAGATTTCAAAATCCATTGTTTGCCTCAAGTACACTCCGCTCACGTTGCTGAATTGGTTGCTCTTACCAGTGCTTGTATTCATACCGGCCGAAAGACTGTTATTATATTTACTGACTGACTGCTTGAAAGGGAGGACACCAATCCCCGGCTTCTTAACTGGGGTCCTCAGTAGATGGGCAAAATGCATGGGCTATATATAGGGTTACTCCGGTGTTCTAGTTAGCCCCAATTATTCCAATCATGGTTTCAAAGGCTCAACATGGGTCTGTGGCCGGAAACTCCATTTATTTATTTATGTATTTATATAGCGCTCTACTACCCGGGGGCGTCTAGGCGTTTATGAAGGAAGTCCACAGAGCATCTGCGTGTGTAGGAGCCAGTGCAAACCCAGTTTACAGAGTGCAAAGCCACGTTTTCAGTCGTTTTCTAAAGGACAAGAGATCAGTGGAGTTTCTTAGATGAAGAGGTAGCTTGTTCCACCATCTAGAGGTGATATTGAAGAAGCTTTTTCCACCCCATCTTTGGAGGTGGGAGGATGGTACCCTCACCAGCTTCGGGGAGGCCGAACGGAGTGCGCGGACTGGTGTATACCATTGGAAGCGTTTAATTTGATATGTGGGACCTGAGTTCTGTAAGGCCTTAAATGTAATACACAATGCCTTGAACCTAATTCGCTTCTCAATCGGTAGCCAGTGCAATGTATTGAGGGCCTGTTTAGCAGATGAATATTTGGACAGACCGAAGAGCAGTCTAGCAGTGGAATTCTGAAGAACCTGTAGTTTTGTAATTACTGATTTGTTTGCTCCAACTAGTATTCCATTACAATAATCGAGTTTAGACAGCACTAAGGCTGCCACCACTGTTTTCTGCAATCCTGTTGGTATAAAGGGCAACATTTTCTTTAAGATTTTTAGGATGTAATAGATGGAAGCAGTGAGTTTGTTTACGTGGTGACAGAAGGAAAGGGTGGTGTCTATAATGACTCCGAGATTTTTTGCCTTAATAACTGGTGTTGGGAGGGTCCCCAGCTCTGCTGGCCACCATTCTGAGGACCAGAAGGAGGTGACTGTCCCAAAGAGAAGTACCTCAGTTTTATTTGAGTTCAATTTAAGACAATTCTCGGCCTCCATACGCTGACACATCTCATACACTCCTTAAAGTTCTGCGCTGTCTTAGGCTTGTTGCTTGAGATTGATACAATAATCTGGGTGTCATCTGCGTATGATACCAATTCAAACCCATGGGATTTGATCATACGTGCCAGGGGAGCAACATTTAAATTGAAAAGGGTGGGGCTCAATGATGAGCCCTGTGGCACCCCACAAGGAAGCCTGAAACATTTAGATTTGTAGCCTCCTATTTCGACAAATTGTTCTCGGTTGAGCAGAAAGGATCTGAGCAATGCTAGTGCTGAGTTTTCTACTCCAGCTTCCTGGAGCCGGTGTATTAGAATGCCGTGGTCCACCGTATCGAAGGCGGCTGATAAGTCTAATTAGTATCAGGGCTGCCGATCCTCCGTTATCAACCGCCCATCTGACTTCCTCCGTTGCAGTGATCAAGGCCTGTTCAGTGCTGTGTCGGGCTCTAAAGCCATATTGAGTAGGATCTAAAATGTGATTATTCTCAATGAAAACCGTCAGTTCCTGATTCACATGTTTCTCTACTACTTTCGCCGGTAAAGGTAACCGGGAAATAGGGCGATAGTTTCCTGCTTCTGTTTTATCCAGGTTTGATTTCTTTAACAAAGGTAAAATTGATGTTTTCTTCCACATTGTGGGAAAAGTCCCTGTTTCAATGGCCAAATTGAGGACCTCCGTGAGTGGCGAAGCAACCGACTCCACTAACAGGTGGGTTACTCGCGGAGGGCAGGGATCGAGGGGGGAGCCGGATTTTGTTGTTAACAGAAGCTTTGATGTTTGTTCTTGAGAAAGTGGTGTGAATTTAGAAAAGCAGGATTGGGTAAATTTGGTCGTCGAAATAGGCTGAGCTGAGGTCGAACATGTGGTGACAGATTGGATACCCTGGGGATTGACTGGTCTTAAGACAAAGGTGTCATAGATAGTGGAAACTTTATTGTGGAACGAGGAGGCTAGGGTGTCACAGAACGTTTGGTCTGTAGTGCAGTTATTGGTCTCTTGTATTTGACTGAGTTTCAGCACTGTTGCAAAAAGCTCCTTCGAGTTATTTTTTGCTCCTTCAATTTTTTCAGAAAAATAGCTAATTTTAGTTTTTTTAATCAACTATTTGTGCTGTGCCAGGATTGACTTGTATATTTCCTTTTCTTAGGGATCATAGTGTTTTCGCCAGCGTCTTTCGTGACTACGACACAGTCTTCTTGAGATCTTTAGTTCTGCAGAGAACCAAGGTTCAGTTGGTGCTGTCCTGCTGGTTTTCCCTGTTCTAAGAGGGACAGTAGTGCTGGCCGCTACTGCTTTCCAGTGATGGTATTGTGATGAGGCAACATCTGGGTCTTTTGTGAAACACGGCTTGTTTTTATTCAGCTGGGTGGAAAAATCATTACTATCTAGCCTATGCCATTGATAGCTTGACTCGCTGCTCACTGGGGCATGCTGGGAAACCATAGGGGTAGGAGGAGTAAGAGTAAACATCACGGCATAATGATCTGTCCAGTGAAGTTGTATGGTATTATTATATTTCAACAATGGACAGTCTGTAAATATGGCGTCTAAAAGGTGACCCGCTGTGTGGGTTGGACCGGTCACAAATTGTTCGAGTCCTGTGCTTATCATTAAGTCCAGGAGGGCCTTAGAGTCATTATCGAGGGGGTTATCTAAATGAAAATTAAAATCGCCCAAAATGGTAAAATTCTGAGATGTTACTTTATGTTCCTAGAGTTGGCCCATAGTGTGTAAAAAGTTCGTTCTGGAACCTGGCGGCCGGTAAACTAGCATCCCATTGAATGAGTATAGATGACTAGTCGATATCTTAAACAGAAGCACCTCAGCTTCCTTGTCTATTGTGGTATCTTTAAATGACGCTTTCAGATGGTTTCTGTAAATTATTGCCAGACCTCCTCCCTTTTTACCAGGGCGATCCCTTCTGGTTATTGCGAACCCTTGTGGGACTGCTGTCACCAAATCGGGACCTGATGCTTCATCTGCCCAGGTTTCCGAGACAAATATCAGGTCCAGAGCACGAGAGTCAACAAAGTGACTGAATTCAAACTGGTGTTTAATTAATGACCGTGCATTTACTAGTGCACATGACAATCCTTGGGTCGGTTTTAAAGTCTTAGGGGTAGTATGCTCATTCCTTATTTCTACTGAAAATCCCTTATGGATATTGGTTGGAGCCTGATCAGCACAAAGCTTACATTTGATGTCTGAGAACCTAAGGTTGCAGTTTTGACAAATCTGCTTTCTAGTGTTCTTAGTGCCTCCTAAGATTGGCCCAGGACATATAGGAGATCTGTAAGAAAGTGCCAGGAGCTCACCTCTGGTGTATGATATTGGGGGCGCCATTCTGTCCAAAAACCGGCAGCGTTGTTGGCGCTGAGCGCGGACGGGTGCAGACGGGCTTGCCTTTGGCGCGCCTTCGGTGTGCCGGCGGCGCGTCCGCCTCTGGGGGAGCATAAGTAGCCTTCCTGTCTGGCCGTGTAACGACTAGAGCGGCAACCGACCTAAAATGGCGGCCGTTGCACGCTTAGTTCCAATGGTGCCTGGCCTGCCTGACTTTCCCATTATAGAGCAGACAAGTTCTGCTGGACCCCATTGAACTTGACTCAAGCAGAATCAGCACCATTGGCTTCGATGCTATTCGATGCAGAAATGGTGGTCGATTGTGTTGCTTGCCCATATTTATGGGACTCTCTAAGAGGGCTCTGGCGCACCACCAACCTAGCAATTGGATTGTCACACGCTACAAACTCAGGCTACTGTGTGTATCTGTGTCTCTCTCTCTCAGCCATTTCAAACCAAAGGAGGCACTCGAAAGGACTGCTTTCTCCCACCGATTTGCTTTGCTCTCTGCATAGAACCTCTAGTACAACATCCTAAACATATTCCGCCAATTACTACCTTTGAAAATCAAGATGAGGCAATCAAGCTTTCCATCTTCGTGGATGAAAATGATATATGCACATCCAAAACATTAACCGCTACAAAGAGTATGGAAGAAGCATCAGTCTTTTTCATGTCTTTAGGGCCCTATTACGATGTCGGACGGACCGCAACCGACAGGATGTCGTGGCGGTCCATCCGACATCTGGGGCCACGGTCCAACAGCCGTATTATGATGCGGACGGTCGGAGGCATCCGGCAGAGGGACCGTCCAACGCCTCCGACAGGCTCAAGGAGCCCATCGGAGCATTGGTCGGAGTGTAATACCCTACAATGGGAGCGGTGCCTGCAGAGACACAGCCGTAGAGATTACAATTTCCCTTTTCCCTCTGCCTTTACATGGTGGTCAGACTGCCATCTCAAGGAAGTCGGAATGGGACTTTGGGGGCCCCTAGCAGGGCCCTATTCACCTGTGGGCCTCTGCCATGGGCCCAGGAGGGCACATGTGGTGCCCTCCCAAGCATCCATACCCCGTATGCCAGGCACCACATGGTGCCTGACACATTGTGCATGGATGTTTGATAACGTACCCTTTTTCAGTTGTGTCTTGTGCTATGGCCCTTTTCCGGTCGGCAGCACAAGCCTCAAAGGGTATGCTTCTGAACACCATGCTGGCGGTCCCATTGTAATTCGGCGGGTGGGACCACCAACTCCTTGTCGGGCGGTCCCATCCCCCCCACTATGAGGCATCGGAACGAGGCCTTGGTGTCAAGAGAAGTTCAATCATTTCTAGTAAGTGATACGGATGACTGCCTAGTTTGTTCCCTGAGCATTTTTAAAATCTCTAAAGTCAGCTCTGACATCATAGTTTTGGCAGAATGGTCAACTCCGCCTTGGTCTATAATCCTGCCAAAAGCTCTATCAACTGCTGGGCCTTTGGTTCTCAGATTTTAGATATTAATTCTGGGCAACAATGCAGCTGAGAATTGGTGTGCTCATAAATCCAGTGTTGGCACACATGACTACAGGGCACTGCCAGTCTGTGATTGAGAAACCTCTAGCATTGAATGCACACACCCATATTTCCAGTACATTTCATGCCACAGAACTTTTAGAAAGCCTTTTGTTTATTTCTTACATCTGCTCATATCAATAGAGGCCGATCCACAGCCCAATTTAAGTCAGATGCTTCTCTTTTGCCCAACTTTGGCAACTTTTTGTGTCGAAATCATACATTTCCATCTGCCTTAATGGAAAACAACGTAGCTCTTTCACTCCATGCAGTATCTACTGACAAATTTGTGGCTTCTTTTTCTCATTTCTCTTTCAATACTGGTGAGGTAGTAAAAGTGCATGAATCATCGCAAACTTCTATCGCTCGAGTGGGGTGGGGTCCATACACCACAGCGTTATCAGGGGGCAGGGTTCACATAGGAGGGCCGATGTGTAGCAAAGATATGGGTTGAGGTTCTTACAGGTTTGTACTTAATTGTGTGCGTGGTACATGTAAAATGCCCTGACACCTGGGTTGAAGAAAAGCAGCATCCCTGTAGTGGTGCATGGCAAAGGCGTTCATGAAACATAGGGCCCGATTATGAGTTCGGCAGTCCATCGGTCTGCCGTACCCATGGAGGCGGTCCACGCATCGCTGCACTGGCGGTCCGACCACCGTATTTTGAGTGCGGCGGTAGGACTGCCGGGGATCATGGATCCTGCGGCGGTGGCGCAGCAGTGTGAGGCCACAATATACTGCCAGTGCCGATGCCGCACCACCAAGCATATTACGAGTTTCCTCACTGCGACCCTATCCATGGCGGTGGTGGTGAGGCAACTCAGGGGGGTGCATGCAGGGGGCACATGTGCCCCACTGCATGTTTGCACCCCCAGTTCCTGCACAGGAAGAAATGCACAACACAGTGTATTTCTCCCTGTTTAGGAACGTGCTGCAGCGCTCCCACGGTCCTGCCTTTCTAGGCCTCTCCTTTGAGCCTGAGAAAGGCACTGCCGTGGGACCGCCACAGCAGTACGGCCCGCACAGGATTCACTCGTAATCCGGTGGGCGGTCTGACTATGGGTTTGGCGGTCTCGTAGCGGGGCGCTGGCATAGAGGCCCACTGCGAGACTGCCAAACTCGTAATCAGGCCCATAGTCAATATCACAAAGATACGACCCGTTGGTTGTGTTGTTGCCCCACATTGTACATTTCTGATGTGGCTACAATCATTAGTGCCTCTGACACTGGCTTTCCATGCATCCAAATGATGTTTTTGCTGCACTGTTTTCCCTCTAATGCCTGGATCACCTGAGAGAATTTCCTTCTGTAGACTGAGTTAAGTTTCACAGTTTTGCAGCATCAGTTTTATTATTTCAGCATCTTTGCTTGCATTTGCTTTGCTGGCAATTGGGCTGATTCATTCCAAATAACTAACCTGCCCATTCAGGAGTTGCATTTTGTTGAGAATGATGTTTATTCTGTATGTTTTTCTGTTGTTGGAAAATATACTGCATTGTCTGATCAGCAGAGTAAATAAGGCACGTGACGTCTCTACGTTTGCGGTGATGTCATTCTTTGCGTCTGATGGAATTTGGGTAGTTTTCCAAGACGGACAGTGGTGCAGTGTGAACTCCTCTCTAGGCACAAGCTGAAGTTAATGGCTGTTTGTGGTGATTCCGCTATGTCTTCTGCGGTGTCTACGCATAGCCTTACCCCCTTCATCACACCCACATCTGTCAGGTCCTGAGCAAGTCTGCAAAAGGTTACGGCGCTGCACTGCCGGTGGCATCATTAGTGCAAACAGACAGTTCATCTTACATTTAGTCTCAATACATAGGTTATGGCTGCATTCGAAGCCCTGGTATTGGGGTTACTGCCAGCGCTGCAGGTGAAGAATGTTTTGCTGTGGTTCTGATCACGGGGTGCGGTATTAATCACCAAACCCAGAGCCAGCCTTTGCTAAAATAGCATCCTGGGCGTGGGCAGAGAGAAATGTGGTGCCCTTGCGGATTGTAGTGAATTAAATGAGGCAACAGAGGGTCCGATTTGTGTTCCTTGGCCAGTACCTGGATAAGCAGGGATTGGACCCTGCACACAAACATCCCCGGACCTCCCCCACCTCATCTAAATCACCGACAGCTTAGCTGCCTCAGGCAGATGATGGTTTTGGTGATGTGTGCCAACAGGGGTCAGAAGGTGAAGGGATGGCAAGGAAGATGGCTGAAGGGAGAGCAAGGAAGGGGGCTAAAGGGGTGTTAACCTCAATAATCTACAATAACCACTGACTTAACCGTGGCTGAGAAGTGGTGGAGGTGAGAGCGTACGACCACAGAACAGAGGTAAGTGGATTAAAGTTATAAGTCTACGAACATTTTCTGTAAGAGGAAAGCAAGGGGAAGATTAAAGACATATGTGGTGTTGGGCTTAAGAATTCCCATAGTTTATTATGTAAACTTAAGGAACCCGAGGAGAAGAATACTTCAGCGTGGTTTTACACTAGAAGGAAGGAAGGAATTCAGGGACGAAGGGACCCTAAGAGGAGGAAAAGGAAAAGTGATGGCCTTAGGGAAATCTAAATCCCAGAAAGTCCTAAAAAACCCTAAGAAATCAGGAATTAAAAGTCCTGGGATGGAGGAGTCGACTGAAACACCGAAAGTAAGGAGTGAGGGGAATGGTGGCAAGGCAGCACCTACAGGAAGTAAAAAACTGGTAAAGGGAAACACCCAATCACTGAACTTAAACCCTCAGTCAGCGACGACGATGACTATAAAGACAGTGGGTGTAAAAGGGGGATCAGCAGTATCGAAGTCGATCAAGGACTTTTTAGGGAAACATTTCAAAGGGAAGGAGATGCCTGATAAGGAGCAGAGTGTTGTAGAGACTCCACTAATTTCAGAGGATCCGGCAGCTTTAAGCATGGAATCTCTGAATCAAACGAACTTTAACATCGCTGAGGTCTCTATGGAACCACGCTTATCCTCCTCGCCCAGGTTATTTCGGTCACTGTTTGTTCATGACTGTTATATCGTAGGTAAGTAGTTCCAGTAGTCTTGGTTAGGTTACAGATATGTTTATTGATCTAGATGTTCAGATAGGTTTTCCAGTATAGATGTAATAAAGCCCCACCAGGAGCAGCTTCTCTGCCGCTCAGCCCAGGATCCAACTGACAGTCCCACTCACAGCATACCCAACATTCCAATGACATCACATTCACACTAACATTCTACTCTCACTGGCTGAACAGCAGAAGCAGAGAAACAGGGAAGATGTAAGGTAGAAACCTAGATATAACACACCTTCCCTCTTTATAAAATGAACAAAGAGAAAGCAAATATAAATAGTAACATTGCAGTAACATCACAGTAATACTGAAGAAACTTGCCAGAAGAAGTATAGCAAATTGCACATAAGTTATGAAAAACATGCTAAAATAAGCAAGTAGAAAGGTGATGTAAAAGGAAGCAATAAGGAAAAGAAATTGCAAAATGTAAACAGTAATGCAATGAGTAAACACAAAGATAGAGTAAAGGAAATCGAAAACTAGAAAAGACACATCTCCTTCCTTAGCAGAGCAAAAAAAATTGAAGCAAGAAGTTTCAAAAGGAAGGAAATTGTAAAAGAACGTACATACATGAACAAGAAAGGGGTATACCATGAAAAATTAACAAAGAAATAGTGCACCAATGTAACCACCACAACCACACCAACTGGCCAGACTGGCGAGGAGGATGGAAACACTGAACACAGCAGGAAGAAGGAAAAAGACAAGAACAAATGTAAGCAAAAGGTGACCAGCACCCAAAACAGAAAGCAAGCAAAGGTGAATTCCAAAAGCAGGAAGAGAAAAACACCCAAACAGAAAGCAATCATAAGTAAATAACGGGTGACTTACACCCTACCAGAAATCAAGCAGAGGTGAAAACACAAAATAGTGAATCCCCAAGCAGTAAATGCAAGGAAAATGCGATCTGGGTGAGCTGCACCACACGTAAATCAAAAGTACAGTCACACCTCAAGTTAGACCATGCATGAAAGTGCAAGGAAAATGCGATCTGGGAGAGCTGCACAACATATAAAGCAAAAGTACAGTCACACCTCAAGTTAGACCACGCATGAAAGTGCAAAGAAAATGCGATCAGGGAGAGCTGCACAACATAAAAATTAAAAGTACAGTCACACCTCAAGTTAGACCACATATGAAAACCTGCGCACAATAAAACAAAAGCACAGAGAGTAAAATCATGTAAAGAATCAGAGGAAAAGAAAAATGCTCCAGGGAAAGTGCGATCTGGGTGAACTGAACTACACAGCAAATAAATTCAGTCACACCTCAAGTTAGACCACGTATGAAAACTTGCGCACAATATAACAAATGCACCGTAAGTAAAAATCATGTAAAGAATCAAAGGAACAAGAAAAATGCTCCATAACAAAGTACAGACTGCAAAACGTAAGAAAACCTGCATGCCATGCAACAAATACATTACTAATACAGTAGCATGTATAAAGTAATATGATCAACGGTACATCCAAGAATAAATCAAAACAGGTAAATAAGTAAACTTTAGCATGGTAACATAGCAAAAAATCAATGTAGGTATACGTAGAAACATAAAAATGCATAATAATAGAGCACCGTAGTAATGGGAGCCAAAGATGAGAAAATGAACATGGAATAGGCAATATGGCAGTACATTAAAGAAATGTAGCACAGTATTAGTTACAGTAATAAAAATGATAAAGTTGGTATAAGTCTCAAAACAATGAACTAAAACAAATAAAGTAGTCACCGTGGTCCGTAAGAAAACATGCTGGGCTTAAAGAAGATGTAGCGATAAGAAAACAGTACCTTGGTTGAAGATTACCCTATAGGAGGACGCTGGCAGTAAGCGCTGTAAGGTAAAAATGAAGAAGAGTGACTTCACTCCTTGAGATATGTCACATCTAAATAAATAAAATTGCTCCGGCATGTAGAATGTAAGGCAAAGTGACAGCTCCAAATAAATGATGGATCCCTTGAAAATTCAGTTTCTCAGACGAGAAGTACGGAGGCAGTGTAACTGAAGCGCACTGCGGAGGTGCACAAGACAGCAAAGCCAGGAGAGGGAAACTGTCAGCAAAGCCCAGGTGCTGCATGACATCAACGCTTGAAATACTTTATTGGCACGCAAGAAAAGAAAAACGTGGTTGGCAAGATGCTGAAGTACGTTGAATCCTGCGAGACACTTCATATGTTGAGAACAGCTTGATGAGTCCAACCGCAAGATGGCGGCACGTTCGGTGACGCAGTGCTGGGTGGTTGTAGGCAAGTGCGTGCACCCAAAATTGCTGCACGGTAACGCTGAGACGGAGAAGGATTCGAAAGCGTCACTGAAGATCAGAGGATCCACGAGAAGGTAAGAGCGCGTGCTGAGCATGGCGCGCGTTGTTTTTCAAACCACGACAGGACGGTTGAACTGCCAAATGTAGAGGGGAAACCGAGGCCCATAATTAAATCAATTATGATTTACCTCAAAATGTTCACAATACTAGCCACCAAACAGGATCCATGTAAAGTGTCAGCGAGTAAGCAAAGCTCAGTCTCTGGGGTGTCTAAAGTTGATTCTTGGCATAGTTGATGCTAGTCACTGGTTCCACGAAAGCATCCCAAAATACACAACGGGTTTGGGAAGTGCTCGCAAAATGAAGAGAAGGTACACCTCTGATGTAGAGCCAGGGTACATCGGCAGTTTGTATGGATGGCGCTTGCTCAAATTGCTTGCTGGGTGCAAACGTTAGTGTTTCCCATGTAGAAAGAGTAGGTACACAGGATGAGGTACAGGCAGTATTTGGCAGACAAAGGCAGCAGGAATCAGGCAGGAAGAATGTGTAGCAGGAAACATGCGTCCTGTAAAATGGGTTCTTAGATATAGTGCCAATCTTTGAAGATGCCGGATCCACACAATGGTAGAAATTTTAAAGTAGCAGGAATCAGGTTGGAAAGACATGTAGCAGGAAACATGCCCAGTAAGAAGCAGGCAGTAGAAATCAGGCAGGAAGAAGCAGGTAGCAGGAAATTTACGCCTTGTCTATGGGCTGTCCGGTGAATATGGACACTGGTGGGGCGGGAGGGCGTAAGATCCTTAGGTAAGTTCTTTTTTAAGTAAAATCTTGTATAAAAGTACCTTTTCAAGCTTGAAGTAAGTCCTCACGCATGGTTTTGAATCCAACTCGTCGCCAATTTATGTTATATCGTAGGTAAGTAGTTCCAGTAGTCTTGGTTAGGTTACAGATATGTTTATTGATCTAGATGTTCAGATAGGTTTTCCAGTATAGATGTAATAAAGCCCCACCAGGAGCAGCTTCTCTGCCGCTCAGCCCAGGATCCAACTGACAGTCCCACTCACAGCATACCCAACATTCCAATGACATCACATTCACACTAACATTCTACTCTCACTGGCTGAACAGCAGAAGCAGAGAAACAGGGAAGATGTAAGGTAGAAACCTAGATATAACAATGACATAGAGGCAGAGGTGACGGAGGAAGAAGGAGCCCCTCTAAGTAAACCCTTGTGTGAGGAAGACTCTAACCAGAGGAAAGACTGTTCCAATGCAAAAGGAAGTCTGGAAAATTCCTATGCTGTTCGAACTGATTTAACCTGTCCTTCATTGCATGGCCTGGAGGTTACGGGATCCTCCAGTGTATCTATGTTAGAGGTTATGCTGATGCTCCAGAAAACCCTGCAGGGTATTCTGGAGGTCTCAGTTTTAAATAATGAAAATTTAAAAACACAAAGCAAGCAGTTTAAGAATATGATAGGGGAGTTGACACAAATTAAAGGTCTAATGCCCTTGTTAGTAAGACCAGTAGAAGACCTTCAGGAGACAAAAGTTGGTGGGGAGGAAGAAGTTGCAAAGAATAACCAATCACAGAGGGATGAACCTACGGTATATATATCACGTTGCCCTATGATCATAAAAAGATGCGGGGAAAGGAGGTATAATAAACAATACATCCCGTGGCCTTGTAAGGGGGGAAAATGTCCGCCCAAAGGCCAACTCTTAAGACGACAAATTAACGGGAAAGGGGCAAAGCTAGAATTAAGGCCAAATGGTAGGGCAGTGACCCTAGAATCTAAAAAGATAAGTTTTGCAGAAATAGGAGAAACTACCTGTAGTTCAGAATTACAAACTAGGTGGACAAAGGGAAAAAGAACCTTAAAGAGTGCAAATGATACCTTAAGGAAGGCTTCGAGGGATAAGAAAGAGGTAGTTATAGAAAGAGGGTTGGGTATGTCCTCAGGCGTAGGACCTAGCAACATAAATCATGATAAGAGCCTCAGGCAGAGAGGTATTGAAGAAGTACACAGGCAAAGAAGGGAAGATAGGATAGTTGGACGCCCACTAGGATTAAAGTTAGAACGATGGGCGGATCTTTGGCTCTTTTTGGAGCCTATAGGACAGGGTAAAGGTGGGAAAAGAGTTAGGAAATTAAACCCCCTAAACCGCTCTCAACTCCTCTCTTCATTCTCGAAATGCCCAAGCCTACGATACATTAGTTCAGAAGACCTTAAAGAAGTAGGATTCTTAATAAACATCAAAGGGGGAGAAGTAACCAAGGTTCTACTTCATTCTGCATTAGTAAAAGTAGCATTGGAAAAAGCAGAACCTGAGATGATAAAAGAAGGCATTAGAATAATAAAAAGAGAGGAAATAACGACGGATAAACAGGGGAAATCTTTTCTTAGGAACCATGCTGGGCTGGGTGACCGGCAAATAAGAATGATCAATGCCGGATGGGGTAAGAAGGAAGATCTTGAAATTACAATAGCCCCTAAGGATCTAGGGTGGGATGACGAAGATGTGCTGGTTGGGAATAGATACAGAGAGCTTGCATGTATGGAATGTGAAGAAAACGGGTACCTGAGCGATATTGATTAGGAGCTAGCCTGTCTATACTATCTTGGAATGTTAATGGTTATAAAAGAATAGTGCTTCAGGAAAGTTTTAAAAACATTCTAAAGAACACTGACATCGCGTGTTTACAGGAGACCTGGCTGTGCGATGAAACCCTAGTTACAGAAGGATTTACCCATCATGTAAAGCCAGCAAGAAAGAATATATCTGGTAGACCGTCAGGTGGTCAGCTGACGCTGGTTTCAACAAAGATTGCTAGGAAAATAGAATCCCTTGAACTTAAATGTAATTGGGCGCTAGGTAGCAGAGTGTGGACATTGAATAATAACTCATGTTATGAAGGTATATGTATCGTCAATGTGTATATCCAGAAGGGAAAGGGAAAAGATTATAAGGTGGACCTGGAATGCTTAAAAAAGGACTTGGAAGTCTTATGTGATACCTACCCGAGAGATGTGCTTTTGATATTGGGTGATTTTAAATCATAGACTAAACCCCTCAAAGACAGATTTATGGTGTAGAGATTTGTTAAGAGCCTGTAACATAGAGACTGCTAAGTTCCCCAGCTGCGACATTTCACCCCAAGATGTGGCGCTTGGACAATTGTTGGGCTCTATTGGGCTGGTGTGCGTAAATGGAAGAAAGGATACGGATCGGCCTGCTGGGCGCACCTTTACAATGGGGCAGCAAATGTGTCCGATAGATTATGTGTTTATACAGGCTTGGAGTTTTGAACTAATCAAACACTTTGAAGTAGCAAGGGTTGAAGGTAGTGATCATTACCCATTGCTGACGAAATTGTATGCAAAAAGAGTCCCTCAGAGACAAAGAGCCATTCAAGTCCAGGTAGAATACCCAAAGCGACTTACAACGCGCATTACAGAAGAACATATTAAAAAACTAAGCGCAGTCCAGTTGACATACACATTAGTAAAAGTACCACCTGAGGAGGATATTACCTGCTACGAAGGTATGATAAGACAATTGGTAGAATGTCTTAGGATGAAAATTAAATGTGTTAAACCTGGGTTAGCAAGTAAGGAAAAACTACTTACCAATAACAAGCCATGGTTTGACGAGGATTGTCGCAAAGTAAAAGCCAGCATTAGGCAAAAGGACAGAAGCCTAAGAGGTAGACATGATGACGAACTGCTACTTAATCTTCAGAAATTAAGGTCAAATTATAAAACAACTATTAGAGATAAAAAAAGAATGTGAGAAGTTGGCCTGGTATATGCTGTTCACTAATTAAAGTGGACACCTTGCACCAGGACAAATCGACTCTTATGGTAGATAGGTTTAAGACAACCTTTTAAAGAAAGCTATCCTAGTGGTAGCTGTGGAGAGCAGCCTTCAGGCTAAGTCTCGGAGGAATGTAAAGCAGCTTGTTTTACCATATAATCTCTTGAATCACCAAATGAAAAGACACCACACAGGTATATATATCAAATATATATGTATTTATTTCTAAATAACTCTCTACTAATCTCTTTATGAGATTAGAAGACAAACATATGCACAAATCAACGTTTCACAATAAGTTAAGCACAAAATATGGCTGGGGCCCTAGGGGCGTACCAGACCATATACTAAGTAAGAGACTTAGGGACAACGACTTGCAGGGAGACAAGGCCTAGGGCCTTCAGAAGTGCAGGGGCCTCACGAAACCACCCAAGGCAGGTAAGTAAAGGACCCACGGGGGACGCGTGCAGTGTGGATACACAGGCGCGGATCGCCGTTAACTTCAATGGGGCAAGTCGCGGTTGGAAATAAAGAGTTTTAGGATACTTCAGGAGAACCTACAAGCAAGTCACTTACAGGGTAAGTAGTTCTAGGGCCCACACCCACAGGAGCACCGTAGTTACCTCACCCAGGGAAGCCGGGTGCATAGGTGTCCTTTGGTGTCGGGTCGCGGCGTCGTTTTCAATGGCGAACAAAGAAGACTTGCTGCTTGCGGGAGCTGAAGAAGTGTCCGGTGGAATCCAAGCCTGGATTCTGAAGAAGGATGACCTGAAAGCAGAGGGGACAGTGTTCAAAGTCACTTGGCAGTGACCCGGGGCAAGGAAGATGGATGCCCACCGTCGTCGGTTGATTCAGGTTGGTTGCGGGTGCCTTGACTCTTCAGCCACGTGGTCCAGGAGGTGTCGACGACGACCAGGAGCTGGATTTGGTGGGTCCCTCGACGTCTGCAGCTGACTGCGGTGTCGGCAACTCGATTGGAGCAAACAAGCCTTGGCAGCAGCAAGTCTCGGGGAGATGAAGAAAAGTCGATGGCGCAGACCAGCAAGGTCTGAGGGACTCACCCAGCGAGGGTAAGTCAGGGCAGGCCTGGAGCAATCAGGGGAGCCCTTTGGTTTCTTTAAGAAGTCTTCTGGGGACCCACAAGCCAGCGGGCAAGGGATCGCGAAGACACCTCGGGCGGAATCACTCAACAGGGGCCACGGTCACTCGGGACGGTGTAGGCCTCTGATCTTCGGAGAGATTCCTGCTGGAGGTCGGGACCACACGTGGTCCAAAGCACAAGTTCGTAGAACGTTGTGAAGGGGTTGCACTCGACAATAGTGCACGGTACCCAGGGGTCGCGGTTCCTCGTTACTCGTGGGGTCCACTTGCCTAAGCTTCGCTGGGGACTCACGATGGCCTGGGAGAGGTCAGGAAATCCACTTCTTGGGCTGCAGGGACTTCGGACTCCGGCGGGAGCGGCGTAGTTTGCGACCGTCGTTGTCGTTTTTGGTGCCTGCCAAGCAGGGGAGTCACTCCTTGACTCCAAGGGAGATTCTTCTGTCTTCCAAAGGTAGTGGAACGTCGAAGGGCCAGGATTCTTCTGTAGAGCGTCGTCCAGGGGTTATCTGCTTTGCAATGGCAAGGTTCCCCCTCTTATACTAAAAAGAGGGGATGGACTAGCTCTATGACCCCACCTATGGGAGGGTCAAGGGAGGGGGTGGCTACACCCACTTCCCTTTGTCCAGTTTCACGCCAGAGCAGGGGCAGGTAGCCCCTGAGCTGGTTTGAACTGGCATATGCACAGAGGAGCCTTCTGCTCCCCCAGTGCAGGACTTCAAAGCACTCTAAGAGTGCACCCACCCAGTCCCAATACACTAAACCCTGTCTGGAAGGTGGTTACACCTCCCTGTGACAGGATGCCTATTGTTGGGCTTCCTCCACTGCGAGTTTCGGTCATCAGCAGGAGGGCAGCCCAGTGTCTGTGACTGGTGGCATCCATTTTGTGATGCCAGGGCTCTTTAGGATTCTACCGCGTTTCCACAGCAGGTACATGTCTTATCCCTCTAGAAGGGTGGAATGCTACCCCCGCCGCCAAGATTGGCGGGGGGTAGTATTCCAAGATGTTTGACACCAAACACGACATGTTTTGATGCAGCCATTCCAAAGTTAGCATTTACCGCGAGGATATAATGCACTTAATAGTATATGGTTTAACCGCATCCACAAACAGCACCAGAGAATAGACTCTGAGAGCTGCAGAGGGGCCCTGCTCAGGCAGAGGCACCCCCTCACATAGAAGCCAAGCACCCTGCCCTCAGGATTGATAGGGCCTGCCTTAGGGGTGACTGATAGGTTTATATGTGTGTGCAGGAGAGATATAGGAAACCTATATCTCAGTGAGGAGTGCTAGCACCACCTCACCCAGGCTGCAGTAGCAGGCCTGTGGTGTCAGATTTAGACTGCTTCCCAGGGGTGGCATAACACATGCTGCAGCCCCTGGGAGGCCTGTGAAGTACCTATGCCCTTGGCACCTAAGGTACCATATACTAGGGACTCATAAGGCACCACAGTATCCAATCACTAGTGCACCTAGAGTGCACTCCATGTCGTTTAGAGAGAGCAGATAGACTGGGGCCCTGAATAGCAGGGTCCCAGTCCAACTAAGTCATAAACCAGCAAAACACCAGGAAAAAAGTGGGGGCAACCATATAGTCAGATTCCACCTTCCTACATAACCCCCCCAAACGAAAGGAGATAAGGCTAACCTTGACCAGTTGAGCCTTTATTGATTAAGTGGCCATATAAGGAAGCACCTGCACTAGCATGGTTGCCCCCTGTCTTATGGTCCCCTAAGCAATCCCTCACCCTAAGGGTATGAGAGGGTCTCCACCATGGGGAATCACTACCTCTGGTGTGCTTTGGTAAAGTACAAGGCTGGTGGGGTGTCTGAGTAGGGAAGTGAGGCCCTAGGAAGGTCGGCCTCAGCTTCCTCAGATCACTGGTCACCATGTATGCCTGTCTTTCCATGACTGAGTTGCACTTTGCTCTAAGGGTCAACCTTTGACTGCCTACAGCTGGGGGTTGGGTCCCTTTGGGTGGAACACTGGAGGGACATGGCGTGTTTGGAACCTTTTGGTTCCAGGTTTGCCCTTGCCTAACAGAGTCCTTCTGGGGGTGGTCCCTACATAAAGGTATGGGGGATCCCTCAGTGGGTTGAGGAATTTTCACCTGGCTAGGGCTACTAGACTGGGTGCCCCTAATCTGCTGATGGGGGGTTCCTCTGGACAGGGGGCCCTGGGGGATCCACTGACCTCCCTGACCTCTGCAGCCCTGGGCTGACTGAGGCAGGGTAGAGAGGGCAGTTTACCTGCTCCAGACTGGGTACCACCTTGGAAGGGTCCTCTGCCATCAGGGGTGGGGCCAGGCCAGGCCTGACTACCTCTGTGGCAGTTCCTTCACTAGGGGTAGGGTCAGTTCCCTGAGGAGGCTGACCCTTACCTACTGTCTGGAGGGAAGAAGACTTTTCTTCAACCCTTGTGCTCTCTTCTGGGGGAGAGTGGGCCATTCTTCCAGGCTCCATCTCTCCAAAATCTTGGGCTGGGGCTGTGGCCATCACAGCCCCACTAACCTTTACAGGGACACCCAACATCCTCAGATGGGTTTGGTGTTCAATTTCAGCCCAGGCTGAAATTTCCAGATCATTGCCCATCAGGCAATCTACAGGTAAGGTTGGGGACACTGCCACTCTTTTTGGGCCTGTGACCCCTCCCAGCTGAGATTGACTATGGCCATGGGGTGCTCTGTTCTGACACCATCAATGTTGGTCACCTGGTATTTAAACTCAGGTAAAAGCTGGTGAGGGGGACTAGTTTCCCTGCCACCATGGTGACACTAGCCCCTGTGTCCCTAAATGCCACAGCTTTCTGACCATTAATTATTGGCTCCAGTCTGTACCTGCCCAATGCTGTGGGACCCACGGTAAAGGTGGCAAATCCTATACCACCATCAGAATCTGAGGAGTCTGTTGAGGGGTCCTGTCTGAACTAGGGCCCACCTCTGTTCCTCTTGCAAAAGCACCTAACTTTTTGGGTGCACTACTCCCAACTGGAGGATTACTACTGGTAGTACCAGGAGGGGTGGTAGTAGTTGTTGGAGGAACATTTTCTTTATTGCCAATCCTGGGACAACTGGGATCAGATTTCCAGTGCCCAGGCTTTTTACAGACATGGCAATAGGGTTTCTTTTCAGGAGAGGAAGGAGTTTGGGACCCACCCCCAGAAGAGGACTTTTGGGGCCCTGTAGTGGACTTATCCTTAGATTTATCCCCACCTTTCTCTTGGGACTTGGTAGAATCTTTCTTGTGGTCACCACCCTGATTCTTAGGCCTTACTCTGGTTCTGACCCATTTGTCTGCCTTCTTTCCCAATTCTTGGGGAGAGGTCAGATCAGAGTCCACCAGGTACTGGTGTAAAAGCTGGTTTTGACAATTATTAAGGATCTGTTCTCTCATCATTAGATTATAAAATCCTTTGAAATCAGTAACCCTACTGCCAACCAGCCAACCCTCCAGAGCCTTGGATGCACAATCTACAAAGTCTGTCCAGTCCTGAGTCTGTGCCTTCTGGGTATCTCTGAACTTCAACCTGTACTCCTCAGTGGTTAAGCCAAACCCATCTATCAGTGCACTCTTCAGGACCTCATAATCATCAGCATCCTCCTCTCTAACAGTGAGGAGCTTGTCTCTTCCTTTATCTGAAAAGGAGAGCCACAAGATTGCTGCCCACTGCTTTTGGGGGACCTGCTGTACTCTACAGGCCCTCTCCATAGCAGTTATCCACTTGTGGATATCATCCCCACTCTGGTAGGGAGGAACAACCTTGCTCAGGTTCCTATGGTCAGGAATATATTCTCTGCCTCTAGGGACACTGTTGCTGCCACCAGGGGGTTCTAACCCCTCTTTTCTAGAAGCTCTCTGGATCTCCAGGGCTTCCCTATCCAGTGCCAACTGCTTGGTTCTGAGGGCCACTTTGGCTTCCTCATACTGGAGCAGTTTGCACCTTCTCTCAGAGGAGGTCTCTCTTAAGGAAAAGTATGAGCTCCTCTGCTGGACAAATTCTCTGCCAGAGTGATAAGAGTGGTCAGATTCCCTGGAAGGGGATCTGTGCCTCTCCTCCTCTCTGTCAGTTCCCTTAGGGAGAATTCCTCTGTCCTTTTCAGGCCCCTTGAAGCCTGGCCCTTCAATCACAGAGTCTTGGTCATTCTGATTTTCATCATCTGACCCAGATACTATGACTGACCCACCCACTGATTCAGACCCTTTAGCTCCTAGAGCCAATCTAAGGTCATCTGCTGTCAGCAGATCTATCAGGTGTAGTGTTGAGGGACTCTGTCCTAGCCTCAGGTGTCTGTCAACACACATGGCTCTCAAGTCAGAGAAAGCCATGTCCTTATACTGAGGCTGAGTGGATCCACTGGGTCCACCCCTTAAGGACATTCTAGTGTTGTGCAGTGTTGTACTACCTACACTAGTTTGTGGCCTACTGATCCTAGCTTGAGCTGTGGAAAGGGTGTGCTATCCCTTGGCACACAGCTCTAAGTTCAGTAGAACTTATTGATACTAAGCTTGACTTTATATGTACCTTGAGTACCTATAATGGTTTTCAGTTAGTAATTCAAATAGAGATTTTCTGGTAAAACAATGGCAAGCTGGAATCCCACACGCTGCCCACCAATGTGAGAAGTTGGCCTGGTATATGCTGTTCACTAATTAAAGTGGACACCTTGCACCAGGACAAATCGACTCTTATGGTAGATAGGTTTAAGACAACCTTTTAAAGAAAGCTATCCTAGTGGTAGCTGTGGAGAGCAGCCTTCAGGCTAAGTCTCGGAGGAATGTAAAGCAGCTTGTTTTACCATATAATCTCTTGAATCACCAAATGAAAAGACACCACACAGGTATATATATCAAATATATATGTATTTATTTCTAAATAACTCTCTACTAATCTCTTTATGAGATTAGAAGACAAACATATGCACAAATCAACGTTTCACAATAAGTTAAGCACAAAATATGGCTGGGGCCCTAGGGGCGTACCAGACCATATACTAAGTAAGAGACTTAGGGACAACGACTTGCAGGGAGACAAGGCCTAGGGCCTTCAGAAGTGCAGGGGCCTCACGAAACCACCCAAGGCAGGTAAGTAAAGGACCCACGGGGGACGCGTGCAGTGTGGATACACAGGCGCGGATCGCCGTTAACTTCAATGGGGCAAGTCGCGGTTGGAAATAAAGAGTTTTAGGATACTTCGGGAGAACCTACAAGCAAGTCACTTACAGGGTAAGTAGTTCTAGGGCCCACACCCACAGGAGCACCGTAGTGCTGGAGTTACCTCACCCAGGGAAGCCGGGTGCATAGGTGTCCTTTGGTGTCGGGTCGCGGCGTCGTTTTCAATGGCGAACAAAGAAGACTTGCTGCTTGCGGGAGCTGAAGAAGTGTCCGGTGGAATCCAAGCCTGGATTCTGAAGAAGGATGACCTGAAAGCAGAGGGGACAGTGTTCAAAGTCACTTGGCAGTGACCCGGGGCAAGGAAGATGGATGCCCACCGTCGTCGGTTGATTCAGGTCGGTTGCAGGTGCCTTGACTCTTCAGCCATGTGGTCCAGGAGGTGTCGACGACAACCAGGAGCTGGATTCGGTGGGTCCCTCGACGTCTGCAGCTGACTGCGGTGTCGGCAACTCGATTGGAGCCAACAAGCCTTGGCAGCAGCAAGTCTCGGGGAGATGAAGAAAAGTCGATGGCGCAGACCAGCAAGGTCTGAGGGACTCACCCAGCGAGGGTAAGTCAGGGCAGGCCTGGAGCAACCAGGGGAGCCCTTTGGTTTCTTTAAGAAGTCTTCTGGGGACCCACAAGCCAGCGGGCAAGGGATCGCGAAGACACCTCGGGCGGAATCACTCAACAGGGGCCCACGGTCACTCGGGACGGTGTAGGCCTCTGATCTTCGGAGGGATTCCTGCTGGAGGTCGGGACCACACGTGGTCCAAAGCACAAGTTCGTAGACCGTTGTGAAGGGGTT
This sequence comes from Calotriton arnoldi, assembly GCA_963921515.1. Taxonomy (NCBI): domain Eukaryota; kingdom Metazoa; phylum Chordata; class Amphibia; order Caudata; family Salamandridae; genus Calotriton; species Calotriton arnoldi. Next base: position 447,987 of record CAWUFW010008762.1, read on the forward strand.
GCACTCGACAATAGTGCACGGTACCCAGGGGTCACGGTTCCTCATTACTCGTGGGGTCCACTTGCCTAAGCTTCGCTGGGGACTCACGATGGCCTGGGAGAGGTCAGGAAATCCACTTCTTGGGCTGCAGGGACTTCGGACTCCGGCGGGAGCGGCGTAGTTTGCGACCGTCGTTGTCGTTTTTGGTGCCTGCCAAGCAGGGGAGTCACTCCTTGACAAGGTTCCCCCTCTTATACTAAAAAGAGGGGATGGACTAGCTCTATGACCCCACCTATGGGATGGTCAAGGGAGGGGGTGGCTACACCCACTTCCCTTTGTCCAGTTTCATGCCAGAGCAGGGGCAGGTAGCCCCTGAGCTGGTTTGAACTGGCATATGCACAGAGGAGCCTTCTGCTCCCCCAGTGCAGGACTTCAAAGCACTCTAAGAGTGCACCCACCCAGTCCCAATACACTAAACCCTGTCTGGAAGGTGGTTACACCTCCCTGTGACAGGATGCCTATTGTTGGGCTTCCTCCACTGCGAGTTTCGGTCATCAGCAGGAGGGCAGCCCAGTGTCTGTGACTGGTGGCATCCATTTTGTGATGCCAGGGCTCTTTAGGATTCTACCGCGTTTCCACAGCAGGTACATGTCTTATCCCTCTAGAAGGGTGGAATGCTACCCCCGCCGCCAAGATTGGCGGGGGGTAGTATTCCAAGATGTTTGACACCAAACACGACATGTTTTGATGCAGCCATTCCAAAGTTAGCATTTACCGCGAGGATATAATGCACTTAATAGTATATGGTTTAACCGCATCCACAAACAGCACCAGAGAATAGACTCTGAGAGCTGCAGAGGGGCCCTGCTCAGGCAGAGGCACCCCCTCACATAGAAGCCAAGCACCCTGCCCTCAGGATTGATAGGGCCTGCCTTAGGGGTGACTGATAGGTTTATATGTGTGTGCAGGAGAGATATAGGAAACCTATACCTCAGTGAGGGGTGCTAGCACCACCTCACCCAGGCTGCAGTAGCAGGCCTGTGGTGTCAGATTTAGACTGCTTCCCAGGGGGTGGCATAACACATGCTGCAGCCCCTGGGAGGCCTGTGAAGTACCTATGCCCTTGGCACCTAAGGTACCATATACTAGGGACTCATAAGGCACCACAGTATCCAATCACTAGTGCACCTAGAGTGCACTCCATGTCGTTTAGAGAGAGCAGATAGACTGGGGCCCTGAATAGCAGGGTCCCAGTCCAACTAAGTCATAAACCAGCAAAACACCAGGAAAAAAGTGGGGGCAACCATATAGTCAGATTCCACCTTCCTACAAAGAACTTATAAGGACAGATGCTGGGTGAGGCTACTTGAGGTAATTGAAGAAAAAAATGTGAGAGGCTTCTGGAAATTAGTACAAGAGAGCACTGGTAAAGTCTTAGGGTCCTTGCAGTGCTCGGTGCCGGAGGATAAGTGGGTGGATTATCTGGAAGAAATTTATGGGAAGTGGCCAAGGTTGGAAGAAATAAACACCATCGTATGGCCAGGTGTAAGGGAAGAAGTAAAAGAGCATTTCTCCCCCAGCCACATTAGGAGTATAATATCCAGGTTAAACTTAACTCGAGCCGCATGCCCAGATAACTTGCCGGCTGTTATTATAAAAACGAACCCAGAGTGGTGGTCTGAGTTCTTTTCGAATATGTTTCAGGGGATTCTTAATACAGGGGCCATGCCAGACAGTTGGAAAGGGGCAATTGTAAGACCTAAACATAAAAAAGGCGATGTAAATTCCCCTAAAAACTATTGTTTAATAAACCTCCTGGACATAGGAGAAAAGTATTTGCTAAAGTAATCCTGGGATTACTCAAAGAATGGATAGATGAAAAACAGATAGTGCCCCCAGAACAGGGAGGATTTAAAGAGGGACATTCGACGGTTGATCACTGTTTTGCTCTCTGGTCCATCGCGCGGAAGTCGATCGAGCAGAGGGGCAATTTGTTCTGCTGCTTTGTGGACTTCCGCGCAGCATTTGATCTGGTGGACAGGGAGCAGCTGTGGTCAACTTTGCTAGGGTATAATATCCAAGGCGATTTATTGGCCTTGATCCAAGCCCTGCATACAGAAAACTGGGCCCAGATAATCTTGGATGAGAATGGAGGATTGTCCCGGAGGATTCAGATCGGTAATGGGCTGAGACAGGGGTGCGTACTTGCCCCTTTGCTTTTTTCCCTGTTTATAGCTGATCTGCCCCTAAAATTTGGAAAGGTTAGAGGGGCTAGCCCGAAACTAGGAGGAAACCATATCTCCTGTTTATTATATGCAGATGATCTGGTAATCATGGACCAGACGGAGATTGGTCTTCAAAGAAAATTAAACATGTTTAAAGAATACTGCCAAACTAAAAAATTAGTGGTAAACATGGAGAAGACCAAAATCCTATGTTTTGGAAGAAGAAAAACAAAGTTCTCCTGGTATCTGGGCATAGAGATGCTGGAAAAAGTAACAGAATATAGATATCTGGGAATGTGGTTCGCGAGTAGCCTGCAATGGTATACCCATCTTGATGCATTAAAAATGAGGGCATCAGCTTCTGTGAAGGGATTAAAAAGATTAAATAGTGTATATGGAGAAATGTCTGATAGACCGGTGTTAAAGGCCTATTTAGCAATGGTCCCTCCACAATTCTTGTATGGTGCAGAGGTACTCTATCTAAGTGGCAAAAAGGGATGGGACAAAGAGGAGGGAAATATCCTTAAATGTTTGTTCTCGCTGCCTAGATCGTCCATGGTACAAGCAGCAAGATTAGAATTGGGAATCACCTCATGGGGTATAACTGCCTGCATGGCTTTATTGCGTTTCTGGCAGCGGTTAGGATCAGGTGAGGACCAAAAATCTCACAGTGGTGTAAAAATGAAATTGCCAATAGTGAGTTGACCTGGGCAAAAGAGACCAGAGCCTCAATTATTGAGGCGTATGGTGTTTTAAAGCTAAAGTTGTGCCCTCAGTCCCTTGACCTAAAGATAGATAAGAAAGAACTTAGGACACTGGGAATAGAAGCGTCTCGAACCCATGATCAAGAATACCTCTGACGGAAAACCTCAGTTACTTTTATGGCCTCAGTATGGAAAAATGATTTACATTACCCCTATATCGACAGGTTACCCAGCTCCCTGTTAAGGCGTGAAGTGCTAAGATTGAGAATTGGGATAAACCCCTGTTACGCGAATAATGGGGTAAAAACTTAATGATAAATAGCAATGGAAAATGCACCTGCACTTTAGGCACCACCTGTGATATTCTACATATATTATTAGATTGCTTGAAGATTTTAGATATACGAAGAGAGATTTTAGGTCCGATTTTTAAAAAATATGAAATTAAAAATAGGTTGCAAGCTGTAAACCTCTTAGTGGGAATGAAGAACCTAGATATAGCCTGTGCTATTGGGAAATATATAAATAAAGTGAAAGAGTTCCTTAAACGTAAAGAGTATTGATGAAATTTAGATCTTTTAAGCTACAGGGAGAATGAGTTATTAATGGATAGAAGCATTGTGTGAGGCATACTAGAAGGTCTGTGTGCCTCAAAAATGGAATAGTTGGTTTTATTAAATTTTAAGATGATTTTTATCTCGCATTTTTATGTTATGTGAATTATAGGTTTAAGAAAATGTATTATATATTCTATGATTCTGACTTGCTTATTTTATTGAATGATATACTGCTTGGTGTATACTTTTATGGTTGTAAAAAACCGAATAAAGTTTTATTGACTGACTGACACTGACTTAACCACTAACCTTGGGTCCCGGAGCAGCGTGCTACCTGACGTAAAGCGCTTGAAGGCCTCGTCAGGGGTAGTAAGTGCTGTATAAATGTCATTACAAGTGCATTTCCTTGTGGTAACGCGGCCTTGCGCAACGGACACCTCTTGAGCGCCATATGAGTCTGCCATTAATGCTGGTGCTGCAGCCACCGCCCTTCGGCTAGTCAGCCCCCAGGTGTGCCCGGAGCCCTTGGCTAGTGAGCCCCCAGGTGTGCCCGGAGCCCGTGGCTAGTGAGCCCCCAGGTGTGCCCGTAGCTAGTCAGCCCCCAGGTGTGCCCGGAGCCCTTGGCTAGTGAGCCCCCAGGTGTGCCCGGCGCCCGAGGCTAGTGAGCCCCCAGGTGTGCCCGTAGCTAGTCAGCCCCCAGGTGTGCCCGGAGCCTGTGGCTAGTCAGCCCCCAGGTGTGCCCAGAGCCCTTGGCTAGTCAGCCCCCAGGTGTGCCCGGAGCCCTTGGCTAGTCAGCCCCCAGGTGTGCCCGGAGCCCATGGCTAGTGAGCCCCCAGGTGTGTCCAGAGCCCGTGGCTAGTGAGCCCCCAGGTGTGCCTGGAGCCCTTGGCTAGTCAGCCCCCAGGTGTGCCCGGAGCACTTGGCCAGTGAGCCCCAGGTGTGCCTGGAGCCCGTGGCTAGTGAGCCCCCAGGTGTGCCCGGAGCCCGTGGCTAGTGAGCCCCCAGGTGTGCCCGTAGCTAGTCAGCCCCCAGGTGTGCCCGGAGCCCGTGGCTAGTCAGCCCCCAGGTGTGCCCAGAGCCCTTGGCTAGTCAGCCCCCAGGTGTGCCCGGAGCCCTTGGCTAGTCAGCCCCCAGGTGTGCCTGGAGCCCTTGGCTAGTGAGCCACCAGGTGTGCCCGGAGCCCGTGGCTAGTGAGCCCCCAGGTGTGCCCGGAGCCCGTGGCTAGTCAGACCCCAGGTGTGCCTGGAGCCCTTGGCTAGTCAGCCCCCCGGTTGTGCCCGGAGCCCGTGGCTAGTCAGCTCCCAGGTGTGCCCGGAGCCCTTGGCTAGTCAGCCCCCAGGTGTGTCCAGAGCCCGTGGCTAGTGAGCCCCCAGGTGTGCCCGGAGCCCGTGGCAAGTGAGCACCCAGGTGTGCCCGGAGCCTTTGGCTAGTGAGCCCCCGGGTGTGCCTGGAGCCCTTGGCTAGTCAGCCCCCAGGTGTGCCTGGAGCCCTTGGCTAGTCAGCCCCCAGGTGTGCCTGGAGCCCTTGGCTAGTCAGCCCCCAGGTGTGCCCGGAGCCCGTGGCTAGTCAGCTCCCAGGTGTGCCCGGAGCCCTTGGCTAGTCAGCCCCCAGGTGTGCCCGGAGCCCATGGCTAGTGAGCCCCCAGGTGTGCCCAGAGCCCGCGGCTAGTGAGCCCCCAGGTGTGTCCAGAGCCCGTGGCTAGTGAGCCCCCAGGTGTGCCCGGAGCCCGTGGCAAGTGAGCCCCCAGGTGTGCCCGGAGCCCTTGGCTAGTGAGCCCCCGGGTGTGCCTGGAGTCCTTGGCTAGTCAGCCCCCAGGTGTGCCCGGAGCCCTTGGCTAGTCAGCCCCAGGTGTGCCCGGAGCCCTTGGCTAGTGAGCCCCCAGGTGTGCCCGGAGCCCTTGGCTAGTAAGCCCCCGGGTGTGCCTGGAGCCCTTGGCTAGTCAGCCCCCAGGTGTGTCCGGAGCCCGTGGCTAGTCAGCCCCCAGGTGTGCCCGGAGCCCTTGGCCAGTGAGCCCCAGGTGTGCCTGGAGCCCGTGGCTAGTGAGCCCCCAGGTGTGCCCAGAGCCCGTGGCTAGTGAGCCCCCAGGTGTGCCCGTAGCTAGTCAGCCCCCAGGTGTGCCCGGAGCCCATGGCTAGTCAGCCCCCAGGTGTGCCCGCAGCCCGTGGCTAGTGAGCCCCCAGGTGTTCCCGGAGCCCTTGGCAAGTGAGCCCCCAGGTGTTCCCGGAGCCCTTGGCTAGTGAGCCCCCAGGTGTGCCTGGAGCCCTTGGCTAGTCAGCCCCCAGGTGTGTCCAGAGCCCGTGGCTAGTGAGCCCCCAGGTGTGCCCGGAGCCCGTGGCAAGTGAGCCCCCAGGTGTGCCCGGAGCCCTTGGCTAGTGAGCCCCCGGGTGTGCCTGGAGCCCTTGGCTAGTCAGCCCCCAGGTGTGTCCAGAGCCCGTGGCTAGTGAGCCCCCAGGTGTGCCCGGAGCCCGTGGCAAGTGAGCCCCCAGGTGTGCCCGGAGCCTTTGGCTAGTGAGCCCCCGGGTGTGCCTGGAGCCCTTGGCTAGTCAGCCCCCAGGTGTGCCTGGAGCCCTTGGCTAGTCAGCCCCCAGGTGTGCCTGGAGCCCTTGGCTAGTCAGCCCTCAGGTGTGCCCGGAGCCCGTGGCTAGTCAGCTCCCAGGTGTGCCCGGAGCCCTTGGCTAGTCAGCCCCCAGGTGTGCCCGGAGCCCATGGCTAGTGAGCCCCCAGGTGTGTCCAGAGCCCGCGGCTAGTGAGCCCCCAGGTGTGTCCAGAGCCCGTGGCTAGTGAGCCCCCAGGTGTGCCCGGAGCCCGTGGCAAGTGAGCCCCCAGGTGTGCCCGGAGCCCTTGGCTAGTGAGCCCCCGGGTGTTGTAAAACAGGAAGGCAATCGACGAATGGAATAACCTTAAGTATTGCCCGGCGATGTCGCCTCTATTCCCCAAAATATGAATCAATGAAGAGGCAGGCGCTGGAGACTGGAAGGCAGGAAACAAAGGTTTATTCTCTCCGGAGGAGAACACGTCAGATCAGACCAACAGGGAATCTTCTCGAGGTGCTCTAACTGCATCTCTGAGGCCTGGCCTCTTATACACGCATTTATGGCAGGAAGACATTCTTTATTACAGTAAAGATACTTTGAAGTATGAAAGACATCCCTGGGATCTTCCGCTTCAGACCCGTTCCCACGCACCCTTACAGTGAGAATCCCCTCCCCATTCACCATACAGAATCGTCATCAGACGGCAGGATCAGCAGGGCATTCCGCCGGTTCCCGGAATGCATGTGGTGTGACGGATCTCATGGGGTGGGGGCCTTGATCTACTGTAACTCCTTTGAAGAGGGGCGATTCCTTACAGTCGGGGCCATAAACTGTATCCGCAGGGCTAGGTGATAGCCTGGGACCGGCCTGGACAATCGGATACGGAGGAAGAGGGGTGTCAGAAGGTGTGATAGTGTATAGGAGGAAAGGGAGGTGTCGGGCAGGCCCGGGGTGAGATTCCCAGGGAAGTGCAGCGCAGTTGGAGGGGGTTAATGGCCCGTGCATGAGAGAGAGAGAGAGAGGGTGACCAGTGCGGGGGGGGGCTTGCGAGGATGTGGAGCCGCGCTGGGGATTAGCGGTGTGCAGAGAGTGGGTCTGATCAAGGTAGCTAAAATGGCCGCCGCGGACGACGAAAGTGTGGCATTGGGAAAAAGGGCAAGATGGCGCAGACAATGTTTATCGATACAAATTAATTTTCCACAGTCCTCCCTTTTAACATTTCTCGCCAACTTGTTAATTCGGGTCGATCCCCATAATGCCACGTATTTATGTCTCATACAAAGTTTTCATGTGTTCAGCCTGTAAGTCCAAAGTCTTTGGGCAAATGCAATTTGAAAATAATGAACACAGAGGAGGCAGACATTGGATACTTAAGCAACACCCGCATAGCACCACAATCGGAATCAGAATGAATGTGAACAACCTCCACCCCCAGGCTTTCAGTAAGTCCCAGAACCAGCTCCCAAGCGACCATCCTTCTTGCTCCTGGTGTACTTCAGAGGACAGTCTATGGAGGTGTTCGATGGCTTTGTAAACAGAAGGTGAATTGTCTGGCACGTAGGTGCAACAGCTGGACCCAATGATGCGGCATGCTCCTCCTCGGTCTGCCAGAACCACGTCTAGAACAAGGCGGTTCTGCAGAGCCACCAGGCGAACTGCCTGAAGCTCTGCGGTGTTATTGGTCAAGATGCCAGCTGTGATGTTCATGGTGGTTTCAACTGCCTGGGTCAAGTGTCGGATGGCGTGGCTGTTCGTCATCGGACCCCAGAATGGCACAAGTCCTTTCGCGGCATCCAAGAACTGTGCTCCTGTCGAGTCGGCCTGGTCGATGTCCCTTGCACGCTTTTGCTGGTGATGGCTTGCTGGGGCCACATACGTAGGTGGGAGGATGAAGGCAATGTAGCATGTGCCCCCCAACCTTTGGGGAGCCAGGTGTATGCTTTGGTGCCACAAACAAAGTACATATTTGGAGAAGCAACAAAGGAGGGAGGGTCGGATGAATCCAGTGTTCTGGTGATGACGCAGGCGCTGCGGCCCACCAGTTGCGTCCCCAGGCCTTCGATGCACACAAGGCCCGAGACGTTGACAACAGACAAGGCCACTGTCAGAGTGGTGGCTGTTCGTTTCCGGAGGTAGGAGAAAGTGGGTCTGGCTGGGTTATGGAAAACTTGCATTTCCACTCGTTCTTTGGCAGGGATGTCCATGTGAATAGAGGTACCAGAGGTCAGAGGGTAAAAGGAGTAGCGGTTCGCCCAGTCTTATTCAGCCATGCCTCGTGGTAGAAATGCGAAACAGTTCTTTCTGATGTGGCATTGTCTTTAAAGCTTTCTTGCAGAAGAATCAGCCAGGCAAGACAGGAGCCGTGGATGGAAAAGGGCGAAGGAATGAACGGGATGGAGTGTCCGGCTGCATGGGGCAGCAGCCCGCAGATCCAGCAATTAGTGGCATTAGCGGCAAGGTTGTGTTGGTGCAGCAGTTGCACAAAAGAGTTATTCCAGAACTCCCTGCGTCTCTCTCGGAGCGGTGGAGAAAGGGCAATCAGGAAGTGTTCCTTGGTAGTTATCGGCAGTTCAGTGGGGAGCAATGTTTTGTGAGCGGGTGTGCTTTCTTCGATGATCCAGAAGGTTGTCATGAGGAGGAGGCAAAAGAGAAGGGTAATGAAAACGGCTATAGTCTTTGAGCTGTGCAGTTTGTTAGTCTTTGGGTTTCGGTAGGTCCTCTTCGGATATCCAGTTGCTTCCATCATTGGGGAGTCGGGCGCTTCCATCATCTTCAGAGTGCTCGGTAGCGGGCAGAACCACCGACTTTCTCTGACTTCTCTTCGGGCAACCTTGAGTGTGTTAGGCTACCGTTCTGAGATTTTACCCAGTCAGTGGTCTGCTTTGCCGAAGCTCCTCCCTTTACGTAGGTTGTACCCTTCCCTGGACGGTACGGTGGGATCGGGAAACTCTGCCAGTTCGAGCGTTTCTGTGTCGGTGTGACAGCTCAACGATGGTTTGTCTTTTGTCAGGAGCTCTTCCTGAGTCGCGATGTCTTCTTCCGTCGTCAGAGTTGGGGGCGCGTTTACAATGGTGCGCATGCACCCAGTGACGCTTGCCTTCCACTTGAAGGGCCGTCCGTGTAGTGATCAGGACTTGCCAGGGGCCCGTCCACCGAGGTTCCAAGCTTTTGGCACGCTGGAAGTTGCGGATCAAGACGTGATCCCCTGGGTGAATGTCGTGTCCTGGGCCCCTGGAAGCGTCTGGGATGGCTTGTAGCACATGTTGATGGATGACAGTTAAGGTTTTAGTGAGGGTGCACAGATAGTCAGACATTAGGACGTCTGGGACGTCATGGATCGAAGTTGGCCTAGGCGCGGCCCAAATATTCATTGGCCGCCCGAATACTACTTCGTAAGGGGTCAAGTGGTGCTTAGTGGGGGTGGAGCGCATTGATAGCAATGCCAATGGGAGGGCATCAGGCCACTTCAGTCCGGTGGAGGCAACAATCTTAGAGATTTTTAGCTTGAGTGTGGCGTTGTGTCGCTCGACCAGGCCTGCAGATTGGGGGTGGAAGACTGCGTGAAATTTCTGTTTTACACCCAATCCCTTTAAGATAAGTTGGATGACTTCAGCTATGAAGTGGGGGCCGTTGTCACTCCATAAAATCCGACAAAGGCCATATCGGGGGAAAAACTCTTTTAACAGGACTTTGGCAGTGGTCATGGCAGTGTTGTCGCGTGTGGGATAGGCCTCCACCCATTTGCTGAAGGCGCACACGACAACAAGGACGTACTTCAAACCCAGGCAACGGTCTAGCTGAATGTAATCCATCTGTAGGACTTCAAAGGGATGGTCGGGGACCCCGAACCCACCCCGAGGGACAACAGTTCCTTTCCCTGGGTTGTGTTGCAAGCAGATTAAGCATTGTTGAACTAGGCGTCTAGCAGAGTCGGGAATCTTGTCGTTGTGCCAGACTTGGGTGATGAGTTCAATCATGGGGGCAGATCCTATGTGTGCTGGGGAGTGTGCCATAGTCAGTATGGGGATCAAGTAGGAATTGGGTAGCAGCCATTTGTTCGTGTCTTTTGTCAACCAGCAGCCTTCATCATCTTTCAGTCCCACCCGTGCCCATTCAGTCAGTTCTTGGGGGGAGCAGGCCATTTGTATGTCTCTAATGTGCTCTCTAGCGTCCTTCCATTTTTCCGTCTGTGACCTAGTCACGTACATGCGTATCGTCGTCCTATTCTCAGCTGTGGTTCGAGCAGTGATGTCGGCTAGTGCATTTCCTTGTCCAATGATGTCTGTCACTTTCTTGTGTGCCTGGCATTTGATGACTGCAAGTCGTTCGGGGAGGAGGACTGCTTCGGTCAAGGCAGAGACTAGATCTCCGTGAAGGATGGGTGTGCCATGCGAAGTCAGGAATCCCCTTTCCTTCCATAAGAGCCCAAAATGATGAACCACCCCGAAGGCATACTGGCTGTCGGTGTAGATGTTTGCGACTTTGCCTGTTGCTAGGACGCATGCACGTGTGAGGGCAATTAGTTCTGCCGCTTGTGCGGACCATTGGGTGATGCGGGCCGTCTCAACTACCGTCCGGGCTGTGGTGACTGCATAGGCAGCCGAGGTCGTGCCGTCGGGAAGTTTAATGCACGAGCCGTCTACCCATAGCTCTCCATCAGGGTCTGGGATGGCAGTGTCACGGAGGTCAGCTCTACTTCTAGTTTGCTCGTCCGTGAGGGTCACACAGTCATGCATAGGGGACACATTGGGGTCGTCATCGGGGAGGGGCAACAGAGTGGCAGGGTTCAGAGTGGTACATCGTTTCAACGTGATGTGGGGTGTAAGCAGAGTTAACTCGTAACCAGTCAGTCGTGCGCTAGTCAGGTGCTGAGTCTTGGTCTGGTTCAGGAGTGTGTCGACAGCATGGGGGACCAGCACAGTGAGGGAATTCGAAAGTACGATCCCCTCACTTTGTCGGATAGAGACGGCAGCGGCAGCTACCGCTCGAAGGCAGGCGGGCAGAGCTCTGGCTACAGGGTCAAGAGTGGCAGAGAAGTAGGCACAAGGGCGTTGTTTGGGACCTATGGGTTGCGTTAGGACAGATAAAGCGCACCCCTCCCTCTCGTGGGTGAAGAGGGAGAAGGGCTTGGTGTAGTCAGGGGTTCCTAGAACAGGGGCTGAGCAGAGGGCATCTCGTAGTTCTTGAAAGGAGGATTGGCATTCAGGGGTCCAAGGGAGTGGGAAGGGAACGTCTTTCGCTAACAGAGAGAGTAGAGGTCTGACTATGAGACTAAGGTTTAGCAACCACTGCCGACAGAAGGACGTGAGGCCTACTAAGGAGCGAACCTGCTTTTGAGTCTTGGGAACGGGGTCTCTAGGATGGTCCGGATCCGATCGGGTGTGAGCTTTCTCCCGTCCTTGGACAGGAGGTGGCCTAAGTATGTCACCTGTGGTTGGCAGAACTGTAGCTTCTTCTTGGAGACCTTGTGACCATTCTCCGCGAGGAAGTGCAGGAGTTGGATGGTGGCTGTGGTGGCAAGTGGCGCAGTGTCGGCAGCCAGGAGAATGTCGTCGACATACTGGATTAACACCACTCCGTCCGGGAGCTGGACTGCGTCCAGCTGTCTCTTGAGAGCCTGGCTGTAGATGCTGGGGCTCTCAGTGTAGCCCTGGGGTGCTCTACAGAATCTATATGAACGGGCTTTTAGGGTGAAGCCGAAGAGGTATCGGCTGTCTGGATGGATGGGGATAGAAAAGAAAGCATTTTTGAGATCTATGACGGTGAAAACAGTGGCAGTGGAGGGGATCAGGGTCAAGATGGTGGTGATGTCAGAGACTACTGGGTACTGAGGTACGACTACTTTGTTTACTTCGCGGAGGTCAATGATGAAGCGATAAGCCTTCTCATCTCCCTCGCCTTGCTTCTTGACAATGGGTAGGATAGGGCTGTTACAGATATTACTGACTACTTCCTCTACCACTCCTGCATCGACTAAGGACTGAATGATTCCTACCAATGCCTTCTCGCCCTCGGGCGATATCCGATACTGTGGGAGCTTTGGGAGCATAGCGTCTGACCGTACAGTGATGTGCACAGGGTCTATCATCATGCGTCCTACGTCTGAGTCGGTCTTGGCCCAAAGGTACGGGGGTAAAGTGTCTAGTAAGGACAAGTCAGCGTCAGTGATGGAAAACATGCGTCGGGTGGGACAAGGTCTGAACAGATTCTGGTTATCGTACAGTATGACTCGTACTCCGTCTGGGGAACATCGAATGGTGGCTCGAAAGTGCTTCAGGAGGTCAAGACCCATAATGGCGTCGGGGTGTTGGAAGATAGCAGGAAGGTCGTGTCCGTGATGTTGTTCTCTAAGTCAAAGGGAATCGGTGTAGATAAGGGATTAGTAGAGGGCGTTCCATCAAAGCCTATTGATGTCACGTGTGAGCCAGACAAGGGTGCCCTTGGAATCAGTCGTTTGGATAATGCACTACGTGTTGCCCCAGTGTCCACCAAAAATGGGGACTTCGTACCCAGGACCTTAGCAGTGACATAAGGACCTTGCTGGTCAACACAAAGCTCGACTGGATCCCTCCCTTGTCCCTGGCTGTCCTATGCGAAATCGCGGACGTTCTCGCAATCGGACTGCTGATACTGATTCTGTCGTGGGCGGTCAAATGTGTTAGGTCGGCTTGGTCTGTCATAGTTAGCATCATTGGTGTGTCCCCGTCCCTGGTCCCTGTTCTTTTGTCCGTTTGTCCCATCCCTAGCCTCTCGGTTCTTGTTTGCTTCATGAAGGACCGGGCACTTCGACTTCCAGTGACCGTATCCTTTACAAAACGCGCATTGGTTTTCATCTAAGTCCCTTCGGCTTGTATAGGGTACGGGCATTCGTTCTCTGGAGGGTGTATTTTTAGGGGCTGTCGGCTGGTAGTTCCCCTTGGAGGGTTCCCTACCTATCGTCACCCCCTGCAGTTGAGCTATCATGACCCGCTCTTTCAACTCCTTCTTTTTACTTTCGGATGCCCTATCATTCTCATTCTTCTGATGTTCATAGTATTGGGCCATCTGGAGGATAGCCGTGGGTTTAGAGGCTGCCCAGCTGCTTTCGCTCGCCTGCAATTTTTGAGAAACTTCTTGCACCAGGCCTTTTACGAAATTCTGAACGAACAAGTGGTGTCCGGTTGCAGTGGCCATATCTTGGCCGCTGTAGTCGGAGAACACCGTTTCGAACCTAGAGAAGTATTCCGAAGCGTCTTCTTGTGGTTTCTGTCTACAGGCCGTCACTATTGACCAGTCTATTTTCTTCTCGGGAATCAGGGTCTTGAGTTTCTGGACGATCTTGTCCGGGAGTTCAAGGATGGCCGTTACGGGTTTCTGCCCGGCTCCTCGTTGCTTGTCGAACTCATCGAGTTGTTTCCAGGTATGTCCGAACAGCTCAAGGTGGTCGACCTTGCGGATCTGCTTCCACACATCAGCTGGCAGACATAACCCGAAGAACAAATCGAGGTCCGTTAGGGTCATGATAGTGGAACCTAAGGCTGTACCTAGTTCAGTGTAGAAGGCGGTGGGTTTTTTCGTAAATCGGGCAGAGATTTTCGGAACGTCAGAATATCCTGTCGATCCCATGGTTGGTAGACCCAGTTGTACACTATCCTCCCTTTTGCATCCGTATGGTTAACATCATCGTGTGTTCCCTGACCTCGTGGGGGGACCCAATAGGGGGCGGCCTCTCTTATCGGCATCATGGTGCTAGGTTGCTCTATTCGTGGTTCGGCCGCTACGGATGTCGTAGGTTTAGCTTCCACCTCTGATTCAGTGAGGTGGCAGAAAACCCTAAGTGTACGCGCAAGGAGGTCCGTCACGTCACACTCGCCCTCATCCCCGATATCAATTTTTCTATACAGAGTCGTTAGGCTCTCGGGACCTCTATCTCGATATCGGTCCTCATAAGCGTTTAGGACATGATAACATAATCGTACGACAAAGTGTCGTCTGTGGCTTCCCGCATATGAGTTGAATATATCCATAACGTGTTCCTCCTTCTCCTTTCGTTCTACTAGTGTCTTGACTACCTTGTCAATCCTCTCTTGCTCGTTTTTGCCCAACCTGTTCGTCCTTGTGGGTTCTGTGTTTCGGGCCTCATGATCATCTAATATTGCTGCTTGTTTTGTATCTGGTGCGAGGGATTCCGCCGGTGCGGAGGCCTTGGGGGCCGAGGCCCTGGCGCTACTCTCGTCTGTGCTTGGGGGTTGCGAGTGTTGCGCTGAAGGTTGGGAAGGGGCATATGGAGGGGGCATGTAGATGATCGGAGGACCTAATAAGAGATCATCGTTGGTTCGCTGTTTCGAAGGTAATTCAGGGTAGAGCGCAGAGGGTGTTCTAACAGGACACTGGCTCGGTGTTTCGATCTCTTGCTTTCGCTTAGCCTCCTCTCTCTTCTTTATTTCTTCCTGTAGTTTCTTTGCAGCTAGGTGGGCTGCTTTACGTAGCTCTTTGTCTAACCTAGCTTCCTCTTTCTTCTTTCGCTGTACAGTTTCTTTGCGCCACAGGCCAACGCTGTCTAGCATGGTCGGTGTCGTTCTACGAGTTTTTAGGGCTTCATCTAGTGCATCTAGTTTGCTTTCTTCAAAGGATCCTATCAGTGGCCACTGACTCTGGGGTTCCTTCTTCGTATACCTGTGCCATAATTTGCAATATGCTATAGCGACTAGTCCATGCTTTGTGAACATGTCTTTGTTAGGGGTGCCTTCCAGTGGGACTGGATGATCCACCTCTAACAAGCGGTCCGGGCTGAACCAGCTACCACTCAGTGGGGAGAAGATAGGCATGACAGATTACAAAGGGGGACAAAAGTCCGCGTTACCTACCCTTCACTACCTGCAAAAGACTAGGCAGAATATTGCTGTTCCAGGTTGTTTGCAGACAATGAATGTTTCAAGAGAACTAGATCCAAATAAATAATCAGTGGGGAGAAGATAGGCACGACAGATTACAAAGGGGGACAAAGGTCCGCGTTACCCATCCTTCACTATCTGTAAAGGGAGAGAGAATATTCCTATCCCTCGCCGTTTGTAGACAGGGAATGCCTCAAAAGGAGCTACTCTGATACTCAAAGAAAAGGGAGCTACCCTTGACAATCAATCAAACAAACAATCAGTGGGGAGAAAAGATAGGTACGACAGATTACAAAGGGGGACAAAAGTCCGCGTTACCCACCCTTCACTGTTCACAAAGGAAGATAGAGTATTTGTACTCTTCCTCGTTTGTAAGCAGCAAATGTCTCAAAGAACCGTTATCGTTTCACAATTTGTCGTTTTGTACGACCTTACCCGGACCGCATGGGCTGTTTCTTGTCTTCCGAATCCAGCGCCCGATCGTCCTCTATCTTCTATCGCGGCACTCCTGATGGTTCCCAGTCAGGACCGTAGATCACTCGAGAGAGGTCTGTTCGGAACCAGTGAAGTTCGGATGATCGGCTGTCAGACGAGGGTCTATCGGACAGGAGCTCTCCCGATCGTTGCAGTCGTTCACTCTGTCGTCAGGACCTCTCCCACTGGATCCACGTGTCGCTAATGGGCCCCACGCTTGGGACGCCAATTGTAAAACAGGAAGGCAATCGACGAATGGAATAACCTTAAGTATTGCCCGGCGATGTCGCCTCTATTCCCCAAAATATGAATCAATGAAGAGGCAGGCGCTGGAGACTGGAAGGCAGGAAACAAAGGTTTATTCTCTCCGGAGGAGAACACGTCAGATCAGACCAACAGGGAATCTTCTCGAGGTGCTCTAACTGCATCTCTGAGGCCTGGCCTCTTATACACGCATTTATGGCAGGAAGACATTCTTTATTACAGTAAAGATACTTTGAAGTATGAAAGACATCCCTGGGATCTTCCGCTTCAGACCCGTTCCCACGCACCCTTACAGTGAGAATCCCTCCCCATTCACCATACAGAATCGTCATCAGACGGCAGGATCAGCAGGGCATTCCGCCGGTTCCCGGAATGCATGTGGTGTGACGGATCTCATGGGGTGGGGGCCTTGATCTACTGTAACTCCTTTGAAGAGGGGCGATTCCTTACAGTCGGGCCATAAACTGTATCCGCAGGGCTAGGTGATAGCCTGGGACCGGCCTGGACAATCGGATACGGAGGAAGAGGGGTGTCAGAAGGTGTGATAGTGTATAGGAGGAAAGGGAGGTGTCGGGCAGGCCCGGGGTGAGATTCCCAGGGAAGTGCAGCGCAGTTGGAGGGGGTTAATGGCCCGTGCATGAGAGAGAGAGAGAGAGGGTGACCAGTGCGGGGGGGGGGGCTTGCGAGGATGTGGAGCCGCGCTGGGGATTAGCGGTGTGCAGAGAGTGGGTCTGATCAAGGTAGCTAAAATGGCCGCCGCGGACGACGAAAGTGTGGCATTGGGAAAAAGGGCAAGATGGCGCAGACAATGTTTATCGATACAAATTAATTTTCCACAGTGTGCCTGGAGCCCTTGGCTAGTCAGCCCCCAGGTGTGCCCGGAGCCCTTGGCTAGTCAGCCCCAGGTGTGCCCGGAGCCCTTGGCTAGTGAGCCCCCAGGTGTGCCCGGAGCCCTTGGCTAGTAAGCCCCCGGGTGTGCCTGGAGCCCTTGGCTAGTCAGCCCCCAGGTGTGTCCGGAGCCCGTGGCTAGTCAGCCCCCAGGTGTGCCCGGAGCCCTTGGCCAGTGAGCCCCGGGTGTGCCTGGAGCCCGTGGCTAGTGAGCCCCCAGGTGTGCCCGGAGCCCGTGGCTAGTGAGCCCCCAGGTGTGCCTGTAGCTAGTCAGCCCCCAGGTGTGCCCGGAGCCCATGGCTAGTCAGCCCCCAGGTGTGCCCGCAGCCCGTGGCTAGTGAGCCCCCAGGTGTTCCCGGAGCCCTTGGCTAGTGAGTCCCCAGGTGTTCCCGGAGCCCTTGGCTAGTGAGCCCCCAGGTGTGCCTGGAGCCCTTGGCTAGTCAGCCCCCAGGTGTGTCCAGAGCCCGTGGCTAGTGAGCCCCCAGGTGTGCCCGGAGCCCGTGGCAAGTGAGCCCCCAGGTGTGCCCGGAGCCCTTGGCTAGTGAGCCCCCGGGTGTGCCTGGAGCCCTTGGCTAGTCAGCCCCCAGGTGTGTCCGGAGCCCGTGGCTAGTCATCCCCCAGGTGTGTCCAGAGCCCGTGGCTAGTGAGCCCCCAGGTGTGTCCGGAGCCCGTGGCTAGCCCGCCGCGGTACCTGCTGCCTCTGACCGCTGCCTGGAGCGCACAAAGCCTGGTGATAAACGCGCCGTTTCGCAGGTTCCCTCATCGGCGCCATTCATGGCGGTAACAGGGGCTGATGAGTCGTGGCTAATCAGGCGCCTTGTTTCAGCTGCTAATCACGCGGTAATTCCTCTGCAGCGCGTTTTCATGTGAACCAACAACAACAGAAAAACATACAAAATAAAGATAATTTTGTCAACAAGATGCAACGCCTGAATGGGCAGGGTAATTATTTTGAATGATACGGCATCGCTCGTTCCAAAGCAACTGTAAGCAAATATGCCGAAGTAATAACACCGTTGCTGCAAAAATACACCCGAGGCAAAATAAAGGCTGATCAAATTCATTCTCTCGTCAATAGTCGGCGAAGGTGAAAGCTGACAGCGCCGCTGCGTTGCGAGAGCCCCGCAGGCGCGCAGCGCGGGGACCAATCAGCGGCCCCTCCGCCAGTTTACTAGGGAGAGAGAGACATCTATTCACTGAAAAACAAAGTTAAAGGGAAGGGAATGGAATGGAAGGTTGAAGGGGGTGGGGGAGGGGGCGCGAGTGGGGTGGTGGAGGGGGGCGCGAGTGGGGTGGGGTGGGGTGGGGGCAACAGCGGATAAAGCACGAAACCTAAAAAACTGACTGTCCCTTTATCTCATCTCCCCTATAAACTTCACCTCAGATTCCAACGCCTGGGAAAAGTGGAAACAAATGAGATGCAAATGAAAGACTGAGTATGCATGGCTGGCCGGTGACTATTCAGAGTGACACTGAATGAAATGAGATTGTTCATCTGTTTTTGTGTGTGTGAAAACGTATTAGTATTTCGTTACAACTATCTGCCATTCGTGAGACGATTGGCCAGTCTGTTGCTGTGGTCATGAGGTATAAGTCAGTGTGTGATAGTTCATAGAACATTGCATGACGTCATACATATTTTTGTCCTAAAAAAGTGAGATTCCATTCATGTGTAACATTTTTCTAGATAACCCTTCATCTTGTAGGTTGTGTAATGTGGTGCTGTGTGTGGGACTAAATGGTGGGTGGGAGTCACGGTTGAGATACGACCTTAAGTGTGAAGCTTATGATCTTTTGTGGTTGTGTGTAGTACTCAGTCTCAGCACACAGACATCCGTAACGCCCAGACAACTTCAGTTGTTTTTTCAGTCTGTTTCATTATTTGTTATGGTTGTAGAGATATTATTTTTTTTTGTTCATACAGATGTTCACAAACATAATACGACATTATTGTTATTTTATTGTAAACTTTTCATATGTTGTATTCATGAACACCCTCTTCACTGCTTCTCAAAACTCTGGGTGTACTAGTCACATGCCCCGGCTTTGGGCTTCGCCCACACCACAGCAACTTAGTTGATGGGTCTTGTCTGATGGTTGCAAACCAGACTTTATGTGCATTTTTTAAGACTCATGTGTACGTGGTAGAAGTTTCAGGGGCGGCTGCCAGGGCTTGAACATTGTCTGTGAGAACTTTGCTGATGAGTTTTATTTGTTGCTGAGCCCTTGGGTATGTTTGGTGGTAGGGGTTGCGCTGTGGCGTGACAAAAGTCCCCGCAGCTCCCGCGATGCGGGGGCCCACGAGCTCCAGGGCCCCCCCAGCACTGGCAGGTCCTTGGCCTGAGAGCTCCGGACTGGGTCCCCTAAAGTTTCATTACGCCACTGGGATTGCTGTGAGACCCCCTATTCATGGGGTTTCTTTCACCCACACAAAGTTAGTTGAGCTGGGCTATCTGATATTGTTTTCTCTGAAATCGAACCCTTACCACTCAGAATGGAGTCTGGTTCTCCGATAGACACCTGCCCTCCTCCTCTAGACCACTCAGTATGGAGTCTGGTTCTCCGATAGACGCCTGCCCTCCTCCTCTGGACCACTCAGTATGGAGTCTGGTTCTCCGATAGACACCTGCCCTCCTCCTCTGGACCACTCAGTATGGAGTCTGGTTCTCCGATAGACACCTGCCCTCCTCCTCTAGACCACTCAGTATGGAGTCTGGTTCTCCGATAGACGCCTTCCCTCCTCCTCTGGACCACGCAGTATGGAGTCTGGTTCTCCGTTAGACGCCTGCCCTCCTCCTCTGGACCTCTCAGTATGGAGCCTGGTTCTCCGATAGACGCCGGCCCTCCACCTCCAGACCACTCAGTATGGAGCCTGGTTCTCCGATAGACGCCGGCCCTCCTCCTCCAGACCACTCAGTATGGAGTCTAAATCTCTGATAGACGCCGGCCCTCCTCCTCTAGACCACTCAGTATGGAGTCTGGTTCTCTGTTAGACGCCGGCCATCCCCGGCCCTCCTCCTCTAGACCACTCAGTATAGAGTCTGGTTCTCCGATAGATGCCGGCCCTCCTCCTCTAGATCACTCAGTATGGAGTATGGTTCTCCGTTAGACGCCTGCCCTCCTCCTCTAGACCACTCATTATGGAGTCTGGTTCTCCGATAGACACCTGCCCTCCTCCTCCGGACCACTCAGTATGGAGTTTGGTTCTCCGATAGACGCCTGCTCTCCTCCTCTGGACCACTCAGTATGGAATCTGGTTCTCCGATAGATGCCGGCCCTCCTCCTCCGGACCACTCAGTATGGAGTCTGGTTCTCCGATAGATGCCGGCCCTCCTCCTCCGGACCACTCAGTATGGAGTCTGGTTCTCCGATAGACGCCGGCCCTTCTCCTCTAGACCACTCAGTATGGAGTCTGGTTCTCCGATAGACGCCTGCCCTCCTCCTCTAGACCACTCAGTATGGAGTCTGGTTCTCCGATAGACACCTGCCCTCCTCCTCTGGACCACTCAGTATGGAGTCTGGTTCTCCGATAGACGCCTGCCCTCCTCCTCTGGACCACTCAGCATGGAGTCTGGTTCTCCAATAGACGCCTGCCCTCCTCCTCTGGACCACTCAGTATAGCGTCTGGTTCTCCGTTAGACGCCGGCCCTCCTCCTCTAGACCACTCAGTATGGAGTCTGGTTCTCTGTTAGACGCCTGCCCTCCTCCTCTAGACCACTCACTATGGAATCTTGTTCTCCGTTAGACCCCGGCCCTCCTCCTCTGGACCACTCAGTATGGAGTCTGGTTCTCCGTTAGACGCCTGCCCTCCTCCTCTAGACCACTCAGTATGGAGTCTGGTTCTCTGTTACACGCCGTCCCTCCTCCTCCTGACCACTCAGTATGGAGTCTGGTTCTTCGATAGCCACCTGGCCTCCTCCTCCAGACCACTCAGTAAGTAGTCTGGTTCTCCGATAGACGCCTGGCCTCCTCCTCCGGACCACTCAGTATGGAGTCTGGTTATCCGTTAGACGCCTGCCCTCCTCCTCTGGACCACTCAGTATAGAGTCTGGTTCTCCGATAGACGCCCGCCCTCCTCCTCCGGACCACTCAGTATAGAGTCTGGTTGTCCGATAGACGCCTGCCCTCCTCCTCCGGACCACTCAGTATGGAGTCTGTTTCTCCGATAGACGCCTGCCCTCCTCCTCCGGACCACTCAGTCTGGAGTCTGTTTCTCCGATAGACGCCTGCCCTCCTCCTCCGGACCACTCAGTATGGAGTCTGGTTCTCCGTTAGATGCCTGCCCTCCTCCTCCGGACCACTCAGTATGGAGTCTGTTTCTCCGATAGACGCCTGCCCTCCTCCTTCGGACCACTCAGTATGGAGTCTACTTCTCCGATAGACGCCGGCCCTCCTCCTCCAGACCACTCAGTATGGAGTCGTTTTCTCCGATAGACGCCGGCCCTCCTCCTCCGGACAACTCAGTATGGAGTCTGGTTCTCCGATAGACCCCGGCCCTCCTCCTCCGGACCACTCAGTATGAAGTCTGGTTCTCCGATAGATGCCTGCCCTCCTCCTCCGGACCACTCAGTATGGAGTATGGTTCTCCGTTAGACGCCTGCCCTCCTCCTCCGGACCACTCAGTATGGAGTCTGTTTCTCCGATAGACGCCTGCCCTCCTCCTTCGGACCACTCAGTATGGAGTCTACTTCTCCGATAGACGCCGGCCCTCCTCCTCCGGACCACTCAGTATGAAGTCTGTTTCTCCGATAGACGCTGGCCCTCCTCCTCCGGACAACTCAGTATGGAGTCTGGTTCTCCGATAGACCCCGGCCCTCCTCCTCCGGACCACTCAGTATGAAGTCTGGTTCTCCAATAGATGCCTGCCCTCCTCTTCCGGACCACTCAGTATGGAGTCTGTTTTTCCGATAGACGCCGGCCCTCCTCCTCTGGACCACTCAGTATGGAGTCTGGTTCTTCGTTAGATGCCTGCCCTCCTCCTAGAGACCACTCAGTATGGAGTATGGTTCTCCGATAGATGCCGGCCCCCCTCCTCTGGACCACTCAGTATGGAGTCTGGTTCTCCATTAGACGCCTGCCCACCTCCTCTAGGCGACTCAGTATGGAGTCTGGTTCTCCGTTAGACGCCTGCCCTCCTCCTCTAGACCACTCAGTATGGAGTCTGGTTCTCCGAAAGATGCCTGCCCTCCTCCTCTGGACCACTCAGTATGGAGTCTGGTTCTCCGATAGACGCCTGCCACCCTCCTCTAGACCACTCAGTATGGAGTCTGGTTCTCCGTTAGATGCCTGCCCTCCTCCTCCTCTAGACCACTCAGTATGGAGTCTGGTTCTCCGTTAGACGCCTACCCTCCTCCTCCGGACCACTCAGTATGGAGTCTGGTACTCCGATAGACGCCTGCCCTCCTCCTCTGGACCACTCAGAATGGAGTCTGGTTCTCCGATATATGCCTGCCCTCCTCCTCTGGACCACTCAGTATGGAGTCTGGTTCTCCGATAGACGCCTGCCCTCCTCCTCTAGACCACTCAGTATGGAGTCTGGTTCTCCGATAGACACCTGCCCTCCTCCTCTGGACCACTCAGTATAGAGTCTGGTTCTCCGTTAGACGCCGGCCCTCCTCCTCTAGACCACTCAGTATGGAGTCTGGTTCTCTGTTAGACGCCTGCCCTCCTCCTCTAGACCACTCAGTATGGAATCTTGTTCTCCGTTAGACGCCGGCCCTCCTCCTCTGGACCACTCAGTATGGAGTCTGGTTCTCCGTTAGATGCCTGCCCTCCTCCTCTAGACCACTCAGTATGGAGTCTGGTTCTCTGTTACACGCCGGCCCTCCTCCTCCTGACCACTCAGTATGGAGTCTGGTTCTTCGATAGCCACCTGGCCTCATCCTCCGGACCACTCAGTAAGTAGTCTGGTTCTCCGATAGACGCCTGGCCTCCTCCTCCGGACCACTCAGTATGGAGTCTGGTTCTCCATTAGACACCTGCCCTCCTCCTCTGGACCACTCAGTATAGAGTCTGGTTCTCCGATAGACGCCTGCCCTCCTCCTCCGGACCACTCAGTATAGAGTCTGGTTCTCCGATAGACGCCTGCCCTCCTCCTCCGGACCACTCAGTATGGAGTCTGTTTCTCTGATAGACCACTGCCCTCCTCCTCCGGACCACTCAGTATGGAGTCTGTTTCTCCGATAGACGCCTGCCCTCCTCCTCCGGACCACTCAGTATGGAGTCTGGTTCTCCGTTAAACGCCTGCCCTCCTCCTCCGGACCACTCAGTATGGAGTCTGTTTCTCCGATAGACGCCTGCCCTCCTCCTTCGGACCACTCAGTATGGAGTCTACTTCTCCGATAGACGCCGGCCCTCCTCCTCCGGACCACTCAGTATGGAGTCTGTTTCTCCGATAGACGCCGGCCCTCCTCCTTCGGACAACTCAGTATGGAGTCTGGTTCTCCGATAGACCCCGGTCCTCCTCCTCCGGACCACTCAGTATGAAGTCTGGTTCTGCGATAGATGCCTGCCCTCCTCCTCAGGACCACTCAGTATGGAGTCTGGTTCTCCGTTAGACGCCTGCCCTCCTCCTCCGGACCACTCAGTATGGAGTCTGTTTCTCCGATAGACACCTGCCCTCCTCCTTCAGACCACTCAGTATGGAGTCTACTTCTCCGATAGACGCCGGCCCTCCTCCTCCTGACCACTCAGTATGGAGTCTGTTTCTCCGATAGACGCCGGCCCTCCTCCTCCGGACAACTCAGTATGGAGTCTGGTTCTCTGATAGACCCCGGCCCTCCTCCTCCGGACCACTCAGTATGAAGTCTGGTTCTCCAATAGATGCCTGCCCTCCTCCTCCGGACCACTCAGTATGGAGTCTGTTTTTCCGATAGACGCCGGCCCTCCTCCTCTGGACCACTCAGTATGGAGTCTGGTTCTCCGTTAGACGCCTGCCCTCCTCCTAGAGACCACTCAGTATGGAGTCTGGTTCTCCGATAGATGCTGGCCCCCTCCTCTGGACCACTCAGTAGGGAGTCTGGTTCTCCGTTAGACGCCTGCCCACCTCCTCTAGGCGACTCAGTATGGAGTCTGGTTCTCCGTTAGACGCCTGCCCTCCTCCTCTAGACCACTCAGTATGGAGTCTGGTTCTCCGAAAGACGCCTGCCCTCCTCCTCTGGACCACTCAGTATGGAGTCTGGTTCTCCGATAGACGCCTGCCCTCCTCCTCCGGACCACTCAGTATGGAGTCTGGTTCTCCGTTAGACGCCTGCCCTCCTCATCCGGACCACTCAGTATAGAGTCTGGTTCTCCGATGGACGCCAGCCCTCCTCATCCTGACCACTCAGTATGGAGTCTGTTTCTCCGATAGACGCCGGCCCTCCTCCTCCGGACAACTCAGTATGGAGTCTGGTTCTCTGATAGACCCCGGCCCTCCTCCTCCGGACCACTCAGTATGAAGTCTGGTTCTCCAATAGATGCCTGCCCTCCTCCTCCGGACCACTCAGTATGGAGTCTGTTTTTCCGATAGACGCCGGCCCTCCTCCTCTGGACCACTCAGTATGGAGTCTGGTTCTCCGTTAGACGCCTGCCCTCCTCCTAGAGACCACTCAGTATGGAGTCTGGTTCTCCGATAGATGCTGGCCCCCTCCTCTGGACCACTCAGTAGGGAGTCTGGTTCTCCGTTAGACGCCTGCCCACCTCCTCTAGGCGACTCAGTATGGAGTCTGGTTCTCCGTTAGACGCCTGCCCTCCTCCTCTAGACCACTCAGTATGGAGTCTGGTTCTCCGAAAGACGCCTGCCCTCCTCCTCTGGACCACTCAGTATGGAGTCTGGTTCTCCGATAGACGCCTGCCCTCCTCCTCCGGACCACTCAGTATGGAGTCTGGTTCTCCGTTAGACGCCTGCCCTCCTCATCCGGACCACTCAGTATAGAGTCTGGTTCTCCGATGGACGCCAGCCCTCCTCATCCGGACCACTCAGTATGGAGTCTGGTACTCCGATAGACGCCTGCCCTCCTCCTCTGGACCACTCAGAATGGAGTCTGGTTCTCCGATAGACGCCTGCTCTCCTGCTCTGGACCACTCAGTATGGAGTCTGGTTCTCCGATAGACGCCTGCCCTCCTCCTCTGGACCACTCAGCATGGAGTCTGGTTCTCCGATAGACGGCGGCTCTCCTCCTCTGGACCACTCAGTATGGAGTCTGGTTCTCCAATAGATGGCGGCCCTCCTCCTCTAGACCACTCAGTATGGAGTCTGGTTCTCCGATATATGCCTGCCCTCCTACTCTGGACCACTCAGTATGGAGTCTGGTTCTCCGATAGACGCCTGCCCTCCTCCTCTAGACCACTCAGTATGGAGTCTGGTTCTCCGATAGACACCTGCCCTCCTCCTCTAGACCACTCAGTATGGAGTCTGGTTCTCTGATGGACGCCTGCCCTCCTCCTCTGGACCACTCAGTATGGAGTCTGGTTCTCTGATAGATGCCTGCCCTCCTCCTCTGGACCACTCAGTATAGAGTCTGGTTCTCCGTTATAGGTTTGCCTTCCTCCTCTAGACCACTCAGTATGGAGTCTGGTTCTGCGATAGATGGCTGCCCTCCTCCTCTGGACCACTCAGTATAGAGTCTGGTTCTCCGTTATAGGCTTGCCTTCCTCCTCTAGACCACTCAGTATAGAGTCTGGTTCTCCGATAGATGCCTGCCCTCCTCCTCTGGAACACTCAGTATAGAGTCTGGTTCTCCGTTGTAGGCTTGCCTTCCTCCTCTAGACCACTCAGTATGGAGTCTGGTTCTCCGATAGACGCCTGCCCTCCTCCTCTAGACCACTCAGTATGGAGTCTGGTTCTCCGATAGACACCTGCCCTCCTCCTCTAGACCACTCAGTATGGAGTCTGGTTCTCCGATGGACGCCTGCCCTCCTCCTCTGGACCACTCAGTATGGAGTCTGGTTCTCCGATAGATGCCTGCCCTCCTCCTCTGTACCACTCAGTAAAGAGTCTGGTTCTCAGTTATAGGCTTGCCTTCCTCCTCTAGACCACTAAGTATGGAGTCTGGTTCTCCGATAGATGGCGGCCCTTCTCCTCTAGACCACTCAGTATGGAGTCTGGTTCTCTGATAGACGGCAGCCCTTCTAATCTAGACCACTCATTATGGAGTCTGGTTCTCCGTTAGACACCTGCCCTCCTCCTCCAGACCACTCAGTATGGAGTCTGGTTCTCCGATAGACACCTGCCCGCCTCCTCTGGACCACTCAGTATAGAGTCTTGTTCTCCAATAGACGGCGGCCCTTCTCCTCTAGACCACTGAGTATTGAGTCTGGTTCTCCGATAGACGGCGGCCCTTCTACTCTAGACCATTCAGTATGGAGTCTGGTTCTCCGATAGACACCTGCCCTCCTCCACTGGACCACTCAGTATGGAGTCTGGTTCTCTGATAGACACCTGCCCTCCTCCTCTGGACCACTCAGTATGGAGTCAGGATCCCCGTTAGACACCTGCCCTCCTCCTCTGGACCACTCAGTATAGAGTCTGGTTCTCTGACAGACGCCCGCCCTCCTACTCTGGACCACTCAGTATGGAGTCAGGTTCTCTGTTAGATGCCTGCCCTCCTCCTCTGGACCACTCAGTATGGAGTCTGGTTCTCCGTTAGACACCTGCCCTCCTCCTCTGGAAAACTCAGTATGGAGTCTGGTTCTCCGATAGACACCTGCCCTCGTCCTCTGGACCACTCAGTATGGAATCTGGTTCTCCGATAGACGCCTGCCCTCCTCCTCCGGACCACTCAGTATGGAGTCTGGTTCTCTGATAGACGGCGGCCCTTCTCCTCTAGACCACTCAGTATGGAGTCTGGTTCTCCCATAGACACCTACCCCCCTCCTCTGGACCACTCAGTATGGAGTCTGGTTCTCCAATAGAGGGCGGCCCTTCTCCTCTAGACCACTCAGTATGGAGTCTGGTTCTCCGATAGACGCCAGCCCTCCTCCTCTGGACCACTCAGTATGGAGTCTGGTTCTCCGATAGACAGCGGCCCTTCTCCTCTAGACCACTCAGTATGGAGTCTGGTACTCCGTGTCGTGGCCGAAACTCCTCAGGATCGCACGTTGCTAAATTTGGTCCACCTCTCGACACCACCACGGTCTGACTATGTGTACACAGACTCCATGGAGTGGTCAAGCGGGGGAAGGGAAGGAAGGGGACAGCGTGGAGGGAGACCTGTGAAAAAGAAACAACAATAGGTGTAACTAATGATATAACCTATAGCAGCTTCTGTTTAGTCTAACTCTCAGAAATAGTAGTGCTGAACCTGAAGAGTGTACCTGTAAAGAAAGATAAAGCCTCCTCTTCAATTCTGCGATTCTACAAGTTCAAACATTGGATTTCAGCTAAATCTGGAGAGGACACATAAGGAAACATTATACCTTTAGTCGCCAGACATGCATCGCTACTGAGGTCTCACAGAACCTAATACGACATACCCCTTAGTTACTCCTTTTCGCTGAGACAGGGGTGTGGAAGAGCCGTCCTCCTGCTCCCTCTCTATACCCCTGTTTTTAAACACATAAGGAAACAGGCGTAACTAATAATACAAAGTAGGAGGCACACCAAATGTTCAGGGCTGGAAGACTTGTCCTCTGTTCAATACGTCTTGAACAGAGGAGTAAGATCGTCGCTAATGGCACTGTATAGTCACACACTCATACTCGAGAACATGCTCCCTTTTCCAGGAAAGCGTACCCCCAACTTGGAAGAAACGACTTGAACTCAAAATGCAAAAGCCCACAGCTCCGGGCTGAAAACCAAAGTGAAGTAATGCGATTTAGTGAATCAATCGCCAGTTCATGGCAATGAACTAGGATGGTTTTCCCCGCATAAACCGAATGGTTCGCCAACGTGAGAAAACCTCCTGAATAGTTTTTTCCCCTAAATGGGAATATGTCCAGAAGTACAACACTCGACAAGAGGGAGGGCTTGGCTGCAAGGTTGCTCTGCAAGGAACTTGAAGTGAGTTCCACCAACAGAGCAACTGACCGAAGCAGCGTGATTACCCCCACAGTCGCCACCACAAGGAAAAGAGCCCACTGTTATGAGGAGAACAAAGTCAAGGATGTTTGGTGCTCGAAGCACCCTTACCCGCCTCCTTCTTCACAGCAGCTCGAATGGTAAAGTAATCGGCGTCTCACCGAGACTCAGCGCGTCCTTTGAATGGAACGCCTCAGACCCGCGCTGACGTCATTGACGTCAGAACCGCGGAGGCTCATGGGATTTGTAGTTCCCAGTCCTAATGCCGCTTTCTAGTATGTAGCTGCAGTGTTCTTCGGCTCCCCTTTGCGTGAGACGCAACAGAACATCCCTCTCCCGAAGAACACTGACAGAGACATGGTTTCATCGGGAAGCGTTTATGAAAGGAAGCGACGTAGCGCGGGGCATGTACCCCTGATGCTGGCTCCCAGGTGTTCTCCTCGTCCCCATATCCTTTCCAGGCAAGCAAGTACCATAACCTGGTTCTATGTATTTTTGAATCTAGAATACCCCTCACCTCATGTTCCAGATCCTCGTCTACCAACACTGGAGACGGACCGTGACTGGCAGCAGAACGAGAGGGTTTAAGAAGAGAAACATGAAAGGACGGATGTATTCTCAGGGAGGAGGGCAACGCCAGCCTAACCGCGACTGGATTGATGAGCTTCACTACCTTATAGGGACCAATATATTTGGGGTTAAAAATGCTGCGTCTCTTGAACCTAATATTCCTTGTAGAAAGCCACACATAATCCCCCACTCTATAGATAGGACCCAAACGCCTGTGTTTGTCTGCATAAGCCTTATACCTGTCCTTGGCCTCTCCTACCCATTTCTGAGTGTTTTTCAGTGTGTTCTGTATGTGAAGCACTCTCTCTCTAACTCCCGGTAGGGCCTCGGACTTCACTGGATGTACAAGGGGACTAAACCTAGGGTGGAACCCATAAGTGCAAAAGAACGGTGAATTTTTTGTAGAACTGTGTACAGCACTGTTATAGGCTATCTCAGCCAACCATAGCATGTCTACCCAGGCTTCTGTGGTGTTGTCCACATAACACCGCAGGTACTGCTTTAAGGTCTGATTCACCCTTTCTGTTTGGCCGTCAGTTTGAGGGTGAAAACTTGTAGACAAACTGGGCGTTATCTTGAGGGCTGCACACCAAGCCTTCCAGAACTTGGCAGTGAACTGAGATCCACGGTCCGAAACCACCACTTGTGGAAGCCCATGCAACCGTACCACATGTACCAACAACAGTTGGGCTAACTGACCTGCCGTGGGCAAAGATTTGCAGGCTATGAAATGGGCCAGTTTAGTAAGGTAGTCTACCACAACCAGGATTGTCGTGTATCCTTTATCGGCTGGCATCCCCACGATGAAATCCATGGATATGCTTTCCCACGGCTGATCTGGGGTGGGTAACGGTTGTAGCAGTCCTGCCTGTCTGGCATGCGAGGTCTTCATCTGGTTACATGTCACACACTCCGTGACCCATGTACGGACATCAGTTTTTAGGGAGGGCCACCAAAACTGACGCAACATTCTCTCAGCGGTCTTTTCCATGCCATTGTGTCCTGCACTGGGAAGGGTATGACACCAGGCAAAAACCCGTTTTTGAAGTGAGGGGATTGGGACCAACAGCTGTTTTCCTCGTATTGGTAGGCCCTCTCTTAGTTCCCACTCTGGGTGTTTTGCCAGCCATGTCTTCCATTCTTGGGTACGAACCTTCTGCGCAATGCTTTTGAGAAAGGGTTCCGTTACAGTAGCGCATAGAACATGTTGAGGACCGATAATAGCTTTCTCTGCCTGTTCCTCCAATGGTTGAGTGCATGTTTGACGAGTTAAGGCGTCGGCTTTCTTGTTGTCTTTTCCAGGTCGATAGGTGACCAGAAAGTTGTATTCGGCGAAAAACAGCGTCCATCTTAGTTGCCTGGGGGATAGATGACGTGCTGCCGTCATGAACTGTAGGTTCCGATGGTCCGTATAAACCGTGATGACGTGTTTAGCTCCTTTGAGAAAATGCCGCCACTCTTGGAAGGCGTCTTTAATAGCCAGGAGTTCTTTTTCGGCTATAGTATAATTGCGCTCTGCAGCGTTGAGCTTTCGTGACCGATAAGCCACTGGATGTAATTGTCCCGTATCGAAATGGCGTTGGGATAACACCGCTCCCACTGCGTGATCAGACGCATCCGCTTCCACGATATAAGGACGATCAGGATCAGCGTGCACCAGGACTGGAGCGGAAACAAACGCCTCCTTCAAAGCTTCAAACCCCTTTTGTGTTTCCTTAGTCCACACAAAAGGAACCTTCTTCTGTAACAGATGTGTTAACGGAGATGCCAGGGATGAAAAGTGGCTGATGAAGCGACGATAGAAATTGGCAAAGCCAAGAAAACACTGAATGTCTCTGACATTAGCTGGAGTGGGCCATTCTTTTACTGCTGTTATTTTCCTTTCAGCCATTTCTTGTCCCCTAGGAGTTAGCATCACACCTAGAAATTCCACCGTGTTAACTCCAAACTCGCATTTACTGATTTTACAGTAAAGCTGGTGTTCCTGTAGGGTACGTAGAATAGTTCGTACGTGATTGGTGTGGCTCTCAATGGTAGGTGAATAGATAAGAATGTCATCGATATACACCACGACGAAATGGTCCAGATATTCTCGCAGTACGTCGTTCAGGAAAAACTGGAAGGCGGCAGGCGCGTTACACAACCCAAAAGGCATGACAAGATATTCGTATAAGCCGTAACGCGTCTTGAATGCCGTCTTCCACTCATCTCCCTTGCGCATCCGCACCAGATGGTAGGCCCCTTTTAGATCCAACCGTGTGTATATGACAGCCTTTTTCACCTGTTCCAGTAAAACCGGTATCAGAGGTAAGGGATACCGATTCTTAATCGTGATGGCATTCAAGGCCCTGAAGTCTATACAGGCACGCAAGTCGCCGTTGGCTTTGGGAATAAAAAACAGTGGGGAAGCTGCGGGAGACATGGAATTACGGATGAACCCCAGCGCTAAATACTTATCTAGATATGCCCGCAGGTGTATGTTTTCTGGTTCAGTTAAGGCGTATACCCGTCCTGTGGGAATAACCGCCCCTGGTACCAGCTCAATCTGGCAGTCGTACTGCCTATGAGGCGGGAGTACCTCGGCTTTGACGTCGTTGAATACATCGGCAAACTCCAGATATTCGCGGGGTAACGTGACCGGATGTTCAGCTGCAGTGGCGATGTGGTGACGTTCTGTCAATACCCGAGCCGGGTTGATTCTTTGAGGAACGCAATGGGTAGAACAGTAAACAGAGGTGAAATGTATTGTCTTTTCCACCCAATCCACGTGAGGGTTGTGTAACTTCAACCAGGGTAACCCCAAGATGATCCTGTATTGGGGCGCTTGTATGACGTTGAAAACGAGTTTTTCTTCGTGCTCCCTGCCTTGACGTACTTCCATAGCCTCGGTTTGGAGCCGAATAGGACCAGCTTCTAAGCATCTCCCATCCACAGCAAACACGATTTCCGGTGTGTCTTTTTCTTGTAGAACTAACCCTAGGGATATGGCCTGTTCCTTGTCCATAAAGCACCCAGTGGCGCCAGAGTCTAACATGGCTGAGACTGGACACCATTCTCCTCTTATCAACAGGGAAAGTTCCATAAAGAAGTGGTTAGTACACGGGGTGTCTTCCGTCAAAGAAGGGATGTAGGTTTTGCTTGAGGGATTCCCTTCCTTTGTCCTCAAGCCCAGTCGTTTCCCGCCGCACCCTCAGAAGTGGCTGCCAATTGTTTGCGGGGTTCCGTGCGTGGGTACCTGGTTCTCAGGGAACACTCTTTGATGAAGTGACCTTTCTTACCACAGTAGATACACAGGCCCTTCTTACGCCTGTATTCCCTTTCTTCATGGGTAAGAGTGGAACGGACTGCTCCTATTTCCATCGGTTCGGATTTGTGTGTAGGCAGGGTGTCATATGTTTTAGGTTGGTCCGTTCTCCAAGTGGTTCGATCCCTTCGTTTGTTTTCCCCTCGTCTCTCACCGAGGCGATGATCCAAACGAAGAACCAATCTGATCAGATCTTCGCAGGTCACAGGTTGTGGTTCTATTTGAGCCAGAATATCTTTCATTTCTTCTCGAAGGCCCTTATGAAAGATGGCGGTCTGTTTGGCCTCAGGCCATTCGGTCTCGGTGACTAGCCGGCGGAAGTCGTTGAGGTATGCTATGAGATCCCTGTTCCCCTGTCGTAGCTCCAACAGGTCTTTGTCGGCCGAGAGGGTAGCCATCCTCCGATTGAAAGTTCTCTCGAAATCCTGGAGGAAGGAATCCCAATCGTGAAGCATTGGATCGTTCTTCTTTACTAGGGGTACTGCCCATTGAGCGGCGTCCCCAGCTAAATAAGAAATCAGGAAGGCTACCCGTGCATGGTTAGTGATAAAAGCCTTAGGTTTACACGAGAAATGCAGGAGTACTTGTGTGAGAAAAACCTGAACCTTACTGCTCTCCCCATGGAACCTTTCGGGGTTGGCTAAAGGAACAGAGATAGGTATCTCTACCACCAGAGGGGGGGAAGGAGACGCTAAAGATGTGCCTGCACTAAAAGGATTTCTTTGCAGTCTATCAAGCGCGGCCTGAAGGGTAGCGGTTTCTGCCCTGGAAGTTGATAGTTCGACTTGTACTGCATGTAACGCCGCGATCACATCATCTAGGGTGGCCATCATGAACGTACGACCGGGAGGAATACAATCCTTGGGCCGATTACTCTGTCGTGGCCGAAACTCCTCAGGATCGCACGTTGCTAAATTTGGTCCACCTCTCGACACCACCACGGTCTGACTATGTGTACACAGACTCCATGGAGTGGTCAAGCGGGGGAAGGGAAGGAAGGGGACAGCGTGGAGGGAGACCTGTGAAAAAGAAACAACAATAGGTGTAACTAATGATATAACCTATAGCAGCTTCTGTTTAGTCTAACTCTCAGAAATAGTAGTGCTGAACCTGAAGAGTGTACCTGTAAAGAAAGATAAAGCCTCCTCTTCAATTCTGCGATTCTACAAGTTCAAACATTGGATTTCAGCTAAATCTGGAGAGGACACATAAGGAAACATTATACCTTTAGTCGCCAGACATGCATCGCTACTGAGGTCTCACAGAACCTAATACGACATACCCCTTAGTTACTCCTTTTCGCTGAGACAGGGGTGTGGAAGAGCCGTCCTCCTGCTCCCTCTCTATACCCCTGTTTTTAAACACATAAGGAAACAGGCGTAACTAATAATACAAAGTAGGAGGCACACCAAATGTTCAGGGCTGGAAGACTTGTCCTCTGTTCAATACGTCTTGAACAGAGGAGTAAGATCGTCGCTAATGGCACTGTATAGTCACACACTCATACTCGAGAACATGCTCCCTTTTCCAGGAAAGCGTACCCCCAACTTGGAAGAAACGACTTGAACTCAAAATGCAAAAGCCCACAGCTCCGGGCTGAAAACCAAAGTGAAGTAATGCGATTTAGTGAATCAATCGCCAGTTCATGGCAATGAACTAGGATGGTTTTCCCCGCATAAACCGAATGGTTCGCCAACGTGAGAAAACCTCCTGAATAGTTTTTCCCCTAAATGGGAATATGTCCAGAAGTACAACACTCGACAAGAGGGAGGGCTTGGCTGCAAGGTTGCTCTGCAAGGAACTTGAAGTGAGTTCCACCAACAGAGCAACTGACCGAAGCAGCGTGATTACCCCCACAGTCGCCACCACAAGGAAAAGAGCCCACTGTTATGAGGAGAACAAAGTCAAGGATGTTTGGTGCTCGAAGCACCCTTACCCGCCTCCTTCTTCACAGCAGCTCGAATGGTAAAGTAATCGGCGTCTCACCGAGACTCAGCGCGTCCTTTGAATGGAACGCCTCAGACCCGCGCTGACGTCATTGACGTCAGAACCGCGGAGGCTCATGGGATTTGTAGTTCCCAGTCCTAATGCCGCTTTCTAGTATGTAGCTGCAGTGTTCTTCGGCTCCCCTTTGCGTGAGACGCAACACTCCGATAGATGCCTGCCCTCCTCCTCTGGACCACTCGGTATGGAGTCTAGTTCTCCGATAGACACCTGCCCTCCTCCTCTGGACCACACAGTATGGAGTCAGGTTCTCTGTTAGACGCCTGCCCTCCTCCTCTAGACGACTCAGTATGGAGTCTGGTTCTCCGATAGATGGCGGCCCTTCTCCTCTAGACCACTCAGTATGGAGTTTGGTTCTCCGATAGACACCTGCCCTCCTCCTCTGGACCACTCAGTATGGAGTCTGGTTCTCCAATAGACACCTGCCCTCCTCCTCTGGACCACTCAGTATGGAATCTGGTTCTCCGATAGACCCCTGCCCTCCTCCTCCAGACCACTCAGTATGGAGTCTGGTTCTCAGATAGACGGCGGCCCTTCTCCTCTAGACCACTCAGTATGGAGTCTGGTTCTCCGATAGATGCCTGCCCTCCTCCTCTGGACCACTCAGTATGGAGTCTGGTTCTGTGATAGACGGCAGCCCTTCTCCTGTAGACCACTCAGTATGGAGTATGGTTGTCTGATAGACGCCTGCCCTCCTCCTCTGGACCACTCAGTTTGGAGTCTGGTTCTCCGATAGACGGCAGCCCTTCTCCTCTAGACCACTCAGTACGGAGTCTGGTTCTCCGTTAGATGCCGGCCCTCCTCCTCCAGACCACTCAGTTGGAGTCTGGTTCTCCGATAGACACCTGCCCTCCTCCTCTGGACCACTCAGTATAGAGTCTGGTTCACCGGTAGATTGCATTCCTTCTCCTCTAGACCACTCAGTATTGAGTCTGGTTCTCCGATAGACGCCTGCCCTCCTCCACTAGACCACTCAGTATGGAGTCTGGTTCTCTGATAGACACCTGCCCTCCTCCTCTGGACCACTCAGTATGGAGTCAGGATCTCCGTTAGACACCTGCCCTCCTCCTCTGGACCACTCAGTATAGAGTCTGGTTCTCTGACAGACACCTGCCCTCCTTCTCTGGACTACTCAGTATGGAGTCAGGTTCTCTGTTAGATGCCTGCCCTCCTCCTCTGGACCACTCAGTATGGAGTCTGGTTCTCCGATAGACGCCTGCCCTCCTCCTCTAGACCACTCAGTATAGAGTCTGGTTCTCCGTTAGACGACTGCCCTCCTCCTCTAGACCACTCAGTATGGAGTCTGGTTCTCCGATAGACGCCTGCCCTCCTCCACCAGACCACTCAGTATGGAGTCTGGTTCTCAGTTAGATGCCTGCCCTCCTCCTCTAGACCATTTAGTATGGAGTCTGGTTCTCAGTTAGACGGTGGCCCTCCTCCTCTGGACCATTCAGTATGGAGTCTGGTTCTCAGTTAGACGGCGGCCCTCCTCCTCCGGACCACTCAGTATGGAGTCTGGTTCTCCAATAGATGCCGGCCCTCCTCCTCCGGACCACTCAGTATTGAGTCTGGTTCTCCGATAGACGCCTGCCCTCCTCCTCCGAACCACTCAGTATGGAGTCTAGTTCTCCGATAGACGCCTTCCCTCCTCCTCTGGACCACTCAGTATGGAGTCTGGTTCTCCGATAGATGCCTGCACTCCTACTCTGGACCACTCAGTATGGAGTCTGGTTCTCAGATAAATGCCTGCCCTCCTCCTCCGGAGCACTCAGTATGGAGTCTGGTTCTCCGATAGACACCTGCCCTCCTCCTCCGGACCACTCAGTATGGAGTCTGGTTCTCCGATAGACACCTGCCCTCTTCCTCCGGACCACTCAGTATGGAATCTGGTTCTCCGATAGACGCCTGCACTTTTCCTCCGGACCACTCAGTATGGAGTCTGGTTCTCCGATAGACGCCTGCCATCCTCCTCTGGACCACTCAGTATGGAGTCTGGTTCTACGATAGACGCATGCCCTCCTCCTCTGGACCACTCAGTATGGAATCTTGTTCTCCGATAGACCCTTGCCCTCTTCCTCCGGACCACTCAGTATGGAGTCTGGTTCTCCGATAGATGGCGGCCCTCCTCCTCTGGACCACTCAGTATGGAATCTGGTTCTCCGTTAGACACCTGCCCTCCTCCCCCAGACCACTCAGTATAGAGTCTAGTTCTCCATTAGATGCCTGCCCTCCTCCTCCAGACCACTCAATATAGAGTCTGGTTCTCCGTTATATGCCTGCCCTCCTCCTCCAGACTACTCAGTATGGAGTCTGGTTCTCCGATAGACACCTGCCCTCCTCCTCTGGACCACTATGTATGGAGTCTGGTTCTCTGGTAGACAGCAGCTCTCCTCCTCTGGACCACTCAGTGTGGGATATGGTTCTCCAATAGACGCCTGCCCTCCTCCTCCAGACCACTCACTATGGAGTCTGGTTCTCCGTTAGGCGCCAGCCCTCCTCCTCCGGACCACTCAGTATGGAGTCTGGTTCTCCGTTAGGTGCCAGCCCTCCTCCTCCGGACCACACAGTATGGAGTCTGGTTCTCCGATAGACGCCCGCCCTTCTCCTCCGGACCACTCAGTATGGAGTCTGGTTCTCCGTTAGACGCCTGCCCTCCTCCGGACTACTCAGTATAGAGTCTGGTTCTTCATTATACGCCGGCCCTCCTCCTCCGGACCACTCAGTATGGGGTCTGGTTCTCCGATAGACTCCTGCCCTCCTCCTCTGGACCACTATGTATGGAGTCTGGTTCTCTGGTAGACAGCAGCTCTCCTCCTCTGGACCACTCAGTATGGAGTCTGATTCTCCGATAGACGCCTGCCCTCCTCCTCTGGACCACTCAGTATGGAGTCTGGTTCTCCGATAGATGCCCGCCCTCCTCCTTTGGACCACTCATTATTGAGTCTGGTTCTCCGATAGATGCCTGCCCTCCTCCTCTAGACCACTCAGTATGGAGGCTGGTTCTCAGTTAGGCGCCTGCCCTCCTCCTCTAGACCATTCAGCATTGAGTCTGCTTCTCAGTTAGACGGTGGCCCTCCTCCTCTGGATCATTCAGTATGGAGTCTGGTTCTCAGTTAGACGGCGGCCCTCCTCCTCCGGACCACTCAGTATGGAGTCTGGTTCTCTGATAGACGCCGGCCCTCCTCCTCCGGACCACTCAGTATGGAGTCGTTTTCTCCGATAGACGCCGGCCCTCCTCCTCCGGACAACTCAGTATGGAGTCTGGTTCTCCGATAGACCCCGGCCCTCCTCCTCCGGACCACTCAGTATGAAGTCTGGTTCTCCGATAGATGCCTGCCCTCCTCCTCCGGACCACTCAGTATGGAGTATGGTTCTCCGTTAGACGCCTGCCCTCCTCCTCCGGACCACTCAGTATGGAGTCTGTTTCTCCGATAGACGCCTGCCCTCCTCCTTCGGACCACTCAGTATGGAGTCTACTTCTCCGATAGACGCCGGCCCTTCTCCTCCGGACCACTCAGTATGAAGTCTGTTTCTCCGATAGACGCCGGCCCTCCTCCTCCGGACAACTCAGTATGGAGTCTGGTTCTCCGATAGACCCCGGCCCTCCTCCTCCGGACCACTCAGTATGAAGTCTGGTTCTCCAATAGATGCCTGCCCTCCTCTTCCGGACCACTCAGTATGGAGTCTGTTTTTCCGATAGACGCCGGCCCTCCTCCTCTGGACCACTCAGTATGGAGTCTGGTTCTTCGTTAGATGCCTGCCCTCCTCCTAGAGACCACTCAGTATGGAGTATGGTTCTCCGATAGATGCCGGCCCCCCTCCTCTGGACCACTCAGTATGGAGTCTGGTTCTCCGTTAGACGCCTTCCCACCTCCTCTAGGCGACTCAGTATGGAGTCTGGTTCTCCGTTAGACGCCTGCCCTCCTCCTCTAGACCACTCAGTATGGAGTCTGGTTCTCCGAAAGATGCCTGCCCTCCTCCTCTGGACCACTCAGTATGGAGTCTGGTTCTCCGATAGACGCCTGCCCTCCTCCTCTAGACCACTCAGTATGGAGTCTGGTTCTCCGTTAGATGCCTGCCCTCCTCCTCCGGACCACTCAGTATGGAGTCTGGTTCTCCGTTAGACGCCTGCCCTCCTCCTCCGGACCACTCAGTATGGAGTCTGGTACTCCGATAGACGCCTGCCCTCCTCCTCTGGACCACTCAGAATGGAGTCTGGTTCTCCGATATATGCCTGCCCTCCTCCTCTGGACCACTCAGTATGGAGTCTGGTTCTCCGATAGACGCCTGCCCTCCTCCTCTAGACCACTCAGTATGGAGTCTGGTTCTCCGATAGACACCTGCCCTCCTCCTCTGGACCACTCAGTATAGTCTGGTTCTCCGTTAGACGCCGGCCCTCCTCCTCTAGACCACTCAGTATGGAGTCTGGTTCTCTGTTAGACGCCTGCCCTCCTCCTCTAGACCACTCAGTATGGAATCTTGTTCTCCGTTAGACGCCGGCCCTCCTCCTCTGGACCACTCAGTATGGAGTCTGGTTCTCCGTTAGATGCCTGCCCTCCTCCTCTAGACCACTCAGTATGGAGTCTGGTTCTCTGTTACACGCCAGCCCTCCTCCTCCTGACCACTCAGTATGGAGTCTGGTTCTTCGATAGCCACCTGGCCTCATCCTCCGGACCACTCAGTAAGTAGTCTGGTTCTCCGATAGACGCCTGGCCTCCTCCTCCGGACCACTCAGTATGGAGTCTGGTTCTCCGTTAGACACCTGCCCTCCTCCTCTGGACCACTCAGTATAGAGTCTGGTTCTCCGATAGACGCCTGCCCTCCTCCTCCGGACCACTCAGTATAGAGTCTGGTTCTCCGATAGACGCCTGCCCTCCTCCTCCGGACCACTCAGTATGGAGTCTGTTTCTCTGATAGACCACTGCCCTCCTCCTCCGGACCACTCAGTATGGAGTCTGTTTCTCCGATAGACGCCTGCCCTCCTCCTCCGGACCACTCAGTATTGAGTCTGGTTCTCCGTTAAACGCCTGCCCTCCTCCTCCGGACCACTCAGTATGGAGTCTGTTTCTCCGATAGACGCCTGCCCTCCTCCTTCGGACCACTCAGTATGGAGTCTACTTCTCCGATAGACGCCGGCCCTCCTCCTCCGGACCACTCAGTATGGAGTCTGTTTCTCCGATAGACGCCGGCCCTCCTCCTTCGGACAACTCAGTATGGAGTCTGGTTCTCCGATAGACCCCGGTCCTCCTCCTCCGGACCACTCAGTATGAAGTCTGGTTCTGCGATAGATGCCTGCCCTCCTCCTCCGGACCACTCAGTATGGAGTCTGGTTCTCCGTTAGACGCCTGCCCTCCTCCTCCGGACCACTCAGTATGGAGTCTGTTTCTCCGATAGACACCTGCCCTCCTCCTTCGGACCACTCAGTATGGAGTCTACTTCTCCGATAGACGCCGGCCCTCCTCCTCCTGACCACTCAGTATGGAGTCTGTTTCTCCGATAGACGCCGGCTCCCTCCTCCGGACAACTCAGTATGGAGTCTGGTTCTCTGATAGACCCCGGCCCTCCTCCTCCGTACCACTCAGTATGAAGTCTGGTTCTCCAATAGATGCCTGCCCTCCTCCTCCGGACCACTCAGTATGGAGTCTGGTTCTCCGTTAGACGCCTGCCCTCCTCCTAGAGACCACTCAGTATGGAGTCTGGTTCTCCGATAGATGCTGGCCCCCCTCCTCTGGACCACTCAGTATGGAGTCTGGTTCTCCGTTAGACGCCTGCCCACCTCCTCTAGGCGACTCAGTATGGAGTCTGGTTCTCCGTTAGACGCCTGCCCTCCTCCTCTAGACCACTCAGTATGGAGTCTGGTTCTCCGAAAGACGCCTGCCCTCCTCCTCTGGACCACTCAGTATGGAGTCTGGTTCTCCGATAGACGCCTGCCCTCCTCCTCCGGACCACTCAGTATGGAGTCTGGTTCTCCGTTAGACGCCTGCCCTCCTCATCCGGACCACTCAGTATAGAGTCTGGTTCTCCGATGGACGCCAGCCCTCCTCATCCGGACCACTCAGTATGGAGTCTGGTACTCCGATAGACGCCTGCCCTCCTCCTCTGGACCACTCAGAATGGAGTCTGGTTCTCCGATAGACGCCTGCTCTCCTCCTCTGGACCACTCAGTATGGAGTCTGGTTCTCCGATAGACGCCTGCCCTCCTCCTCTGGACCACTCAGCATGGAGTCTGGTTCTCCGATAGACGGCGGCTCTCCTCCTCTGGACCACTCAGTATGGAGTCTGGTTCTCCAATAGACGGCGGCCCTCCTCCTCTAGACCACTCAGTATGGAGTCTGGTTCTCCGATATATGCCTGCCCTCCTACTCTGGACCACTCAGTATGGAGTCTGGTTCTCCGATAGACGCCTGCCCTCCTCCTCTAGACCACTCAGTATGGAGTCTGGTTCTCCGATAGACACCTGCCCTCCTCCTCTAGACCACTCAGTATGGAGTCTGGTTCTCTGATGGACGCCTGCCCTCCTCCTCTGGACCACTCAGTATGGAGTCTGGTTCTCTGATAGATGCCTGCCCTCCTCCTCTGGACCACTCAGTATAGAGTCTGGTTCTCCGTTATAGGTTTGCCTTCCTCCTCTAGACCACTCAGTATGGAGTCTGGTTCTGCGATAGATGGCTGCCCTCCTCCTCTGGACCACTCAGTATAGAGTCTGGTTCTCCGTTATAGGCTTGCCTTCCTCCTCTAGACCACTCAGTATAGAGTCTGGTTCTCCGATAGATGCCTGCCCTCCTCCTCTGGAACACTCAGTATAGAGTCTGGTTCTCCGTTATAGGCTTGCCTTCCTCCTCTAGACCACTCAGTATGGAGTCTGGTTCTCCGATAGACGCCTGCCCTCCTCCTCTAGACCACTCAGTATGGAGTCTGGTTCTCCGATAGACACCTGCCCTCCTCCTCTAGACCACTCAGTATGGAGTCTGGTTCTCCGATGGACGCCTGCCCTCCTCCTCTGGACCACTCAGTATGGAGTCTGGTTCTCCGATAGATGCCTGCCCTCCTCCTCTGTACCACTCAGTAAAGAGTCTGGTTCTCAGTTATAGGCTTGCCTTCCTCCTCTAGGACCACTAAGTATGGAGTCTGGTTCTCCGATAGATGGCGGCCCTTCTCCTCTAGACCACTCAGTATGGAGTCTGGTTCTCTGATAGACGGCAGCCCTTCTAATCTAGACCACTCATTATGGAGTCTGGTTCTCCGTTAGACACCTGCCCTCCTCCTCCAGACCACTCAGTATGGAGTCTGGTTCTCCGATAGACACCTGCCCGCCTCCTCTGGACCACTCAGTATAGAGTCTTGTTCTCCAATAGACGGCGGCCCTTCTCCCTCTAGACCACTGAGTATTGAGTCTGGTTCTCCGATAGACAGCGGCCCTTCTACTCTAGACCATTCAGTATGGAGTCTGGTTCTCCGATAGACACCTGCCCTCCTCCACTGGACCACTCAGTATGGAGTCTGGTTCTCTGATAGACACCTGCCCTCCTCCTCTGGACCACTCAGTATGGAGTCAGGATCTCCGTTAGACACCTGCCCTCCTCCTCTGGACCACTCAGTATAGAGTCTGGTTCTCTGACAGACGCCCGCCCTCCTACTCTGGACCACTCAGTATGGAGTCAGGTTCTCTGTTAGATGCCTGCCCTCCTCCTCTGGACCACTCAGTATGGAGTCTGGTTCTCCATTAGACACCTGCCCTCCTCCTCTGGAAAACTCAGTATGGAGTCTGGTTCTCCGATAGACACCTGCCCTCGTCCTCAGGACCACTCAGTATGGAATCTGGTTCTCCGATAGACGCCTGCCCTCCTCCTCCGGACCACTCAGTATGGAGTCTGGTTCTCTGA
The DNA here is from genome assembly GCA_963921515.1 of Calotriton arnoldi. Taxonomy (NCBI): domain Eukaryota; kingdom Metazoa; phylum Chordata; class Amphibia; order Caudata; family Salamandridae; genus Calotriton; species Calotriton arnoldi. The sequence continues at coordinate 489,245 of CAWUFW010008762.1, forward strand.
TAGACGGCGGCCCTTCTCCTCTAGACCACTCAGTATGGAGTCTGGTTCTCCCATAGACCCCTGCCCACCTCCTCTGGACCACTCAGTATGGAGTCTGGTTCTCCAATAGAGGGCGGCCCTTCTCCTCTAGACCACTCAGTATGGAGTCTGGTTCTCCGATAGACGCCAGCCCTCCTCCTCTGGACCACTCAGTATGGAGTCTGGTTCTCCGATAGACGGCGGCCCTTCTCCTCTAGACCACTCAGTATGGAGTCTGGTACTCCGATAGATGCCTGCCCTCCTCCTCTGGACCACTCGGTATGGAGTCTAGTTCTCCGATAGACACCTGCCCTCCTCCTCTGGACCACACAGTATGGAGTCAGGTTCTCTGTTAGATGCCTGCCCTCCTCCTCTAGACGACTCAGTATGGAGTCTGGTTCTCCCGATAGATGGCGGCCCTTCTCCTCTAGACCACTCAGTATGGAGTTTGGTTCTCCGATAGACACCTGCCCTCCTCCTCTGGACCACTCAGTATGGAGTCTGGTTCTCCAATAGACACCTGCCCTCCTCCTCTGGACCACTCAGTATGGAATCTGGTTCTCCGATAGACCCCTGCCCTCCTCCTCCAGACCACTCAGTATGGAGTCTGGTTCTCAGATAGACGGCGGCCCTTCTCCTCTAGACCACTCAGTATGGAGTCTGGTTCTCCGATAGATGCCTGCCCTCCTCCTCTGGACCACTCAGTATGGAGTCTGGTTCTATGATAGACGGCAGCCCTTCTCCTGTAGACCACTCAGTATGGAGTATGGTTGTCTGATAGACGCCTGCCCTCCTCCTCTGGACCACTCAGTTTGGAGTCTGGTTCTCCGATAGACGGCAGCCCTTCTCCTCTAGACCACTCAGTACGGAGTCTGGTTCTCCGTTAGATGCCGGCCCTCCTCCTCCAGACACTCAGTTGGAGTCTGGTTCTCCGATAGACACCTGCCCTCCTCCTCTGGACCACTCAGTATAGAGTCTGGTTCACCGGTAGATTGCATTCCTTCTCCTCTAGACCACTCAGTATGGAGTCTGGTTCTCCGATAGATGCCTGCCCTCCTCCACTAGAGCACTCAGTATGGAGTCTGGTTCTCTGATAGACACCTGCCCTCCTCCTCTGGACCACTCAGTATGGAGTCAGGATCTCTGTTAGACACCTGCCCTCCTCCTCTGGACCACTCAGTATAGAGTCTGGTTCTCTGACAGACACCTGCCCTCCTTCTCTGGACTACTCAGTATGGAGTCAGGTTCTCTGTTAGATGCCTGCCCTCCTCCTCTGGACCACTCAGTATGGAGTCTGGTTCTCCGATAGACGCCTGCCCTCCTCCTCTAGACCACTCAGTATAGAGTCTGGTTCTCCTGCTAGACGACTGCCCTCCTCCTCTAGACCACTCAGTATGGAGTCTGGTTCTCCGATAGACGCCTGCCCTCCTCCACCAGACCACTCAGTATGGAGTCTGGTTCTCAGTTAGATGCCTGCCCTCCTCCTCTAGACCATTTAGTATGGAGTCTGGTTCTCAGTTAGACGGTGGCCCTCCTCCTCTGGACCATTCAGTATGGAGTCTGGTTCTCAGTTAGACGGCGGCCCTCCTCCTCCGGACCACTCAGTATGGAGTCTGGTTCTCCAATAGATGCCGGCCCTCCTCCTCCGGACCACTCAGTATTGAGTCTGGTTCTCCGATAGACGCCTGCCCTCCTCCTCCGAACCACTCAGTATGGAGTCTAGTTCTCCGATAGACGCCTTCCCTCCTCCTCTGGACCACTCAGTATGGAGTCTGGTTCTCCGATAGACGCCTGCACTCCTACTCTGGACCACTCAGTATGGAGTCTGGTTCTCAGATAAATGCCTGCCCTCCTCCTCCGGAGCACTCAGTATGGAGTCTGGTTCTCCGATAGACACCTGCCCTCCTCCTCCGGACCACTCAGTATGGAGTCTGGTTCTCCGATAGACACCTGCCCTCTTCCTCCGGACCACTCAGTATGGAATCTGGTTCTCCGATAGACGCCTGCACTTTTCCTCCGGACCACTCAGTATGGAGTCTGGTTCTCCGATAGACGCCTGCCATCCTCCTCTGGACCACTCAGTATGGAGTCTGGTTCTACGATAGACGCATGCCCTCCTCCTCTGGACCACTCAGTATGTAATCTTGTTCTCCGATAGACCCTTGCCCTCTTCCTCCGGACCACTCAGTATGGAGTCTGGTTCTCCGATAGATGGCGGCCCTCCTCCTCTGGACCACTCAGTATGGAGTCTGGTTCTCCGTTAGACACCTGCCCTCCTCCCCCACACCACTCAGTATAGAGTCTAGTTCTCCATTAGATGCCTGCCCTCCTCCTCCAGACCACTCAATATAGAGTCTGGTTCTCCGTTATATGCCTGCCGTCCTCCTCCAGACTACTCAGTATGGAGTCTGGTTCTCCGATAGACGGCAGCCCTCCTCCTCTAGACCACTCAGTATGGAGTCTGGTTCTCCGATAGACACCTGCCCTCCTCCTCTGGACCACTATGTATGGAGTCTGGTTCTCTGGTAGACAGCAGCTCTCCTCCTCTGGACCACTCAGTGTGGGATATGGTTCTCCAATAGACGCCTGCCCTCCTCCTCTGGACCACTCAGTATGGAGTCTGGTTCTCCGATAGACGCCTGGCCTCCTCCTCTAGACCACTCAGTATGGAGTCTGGTTCTCCGTTAGATGCCTGCCCTCCTCCTCCGGACCACTCAGTATGGAGTCTGGTTCTCCGTTAGACGCCTGCCCTCCTCCTCCGGACCACTCAGTATGGAGTCTGGTACTCCGATAGACGCCTGCCCTCCTCCTCTGGACCACTCAGAATGGAGTCTGGTTCTCTGATAGACACCTGCCCTCCTCCTCTGGACCACTCAGTATGGAGTCAGGATCTCTGTTAGACACCTGCCCTCCTCCTCTGGACCACTCAGTATAGAGTCTGGTTCTCTGACAGACACCTGCCCTCCTTCTCTGGACTACTCAGTATGGAGTCAGGTTCTCTGTTAGATGCCTGCCCTCCTCCTCTGGACCACTCAGTATGGAGTCTGGTTCTCCGATAGACGCCTGCCCTCCTCCTCTAGACCACTCAGTATAGAGTCTGGTTCTCTGTTAGACGACTGCCCTCCTCCTCTAGACCACTCAGTATGGAGTCTGGTTCTCCGATAGACGCCTGCCCTCCTCCACCAGACCACTCAGTATGGAGTCTGGTTCTCAGTTAGATGCCTGCCCTCCTCCTCTAGACCATTTAGTATGGAGTCTGGTTCTCAGTTAGACGGTGGCCCTCCTCCTCTGGACCATTCAGTATGGAGTCTGGTTCTCAGTTAGACGGCGGCCCTCCTCCTCCGGACCACTCAGTATGGAGTCTGGTTCTCCAATAGATGCCGGCCCTCCTCCTCCGGACCACTCAGTATTGAGTCTGGTTCTCCGATAGACGCCTGCCCTCCTCCTCCGAACCACTCAGTATGGAGTCTAGTTCTCCGATAGACGCCTTCCCTCCTCCTCTGGACCACTCAGTATGGAGTCTGGTTCTCCGATAGACGCCTGCAATCCTACTCTGGACCACTCAGTATGGAGTCTGGTTCTCAGATAAATGCCTGCCCTCCTCCTCCGGAGCACTCAGTATGGAGTCTGGTTCTCCGATAGACACCTGCCCTCCTCCTCCGGACCACTCAGTATGGAGTCTGGTTCTCCGATAGACACCTGCCCTCTTCCTCCGGACCACTCAGTATGGAATCTGGTTCTCCGATAGACGCCTGCACTTTTCCTCCGGACCACTCAGTATGGAGTCTGGTTCTCCGATAGACGCCTGCCATCCTCCTCTGGACCACTCAGTATGGAGTCTGGTTCTACGATAGACGCATGCCCTCCTCCTCTGGACCACTCAGTATGGAATCTTGTTCTCCGATAGACCCTTGCCCTCTTCCTCCGGACCACTCAGTATGGAGTCTGGTTCTCCGATAGATGGCGGCCCTCCTCCTCTGGACCACTCAGTATGGAGTCTGGTTCTCCGTTAGACACCTGCCCTCCTCCCCCAGACCACTCAGTATAGAGTCTAGTTCTCCATTAGATGCCTGCCCTCCTCCTCCAGACCACTCAATATAGAGTCTGGTTCTCCGTTATATGCCTGCCGTCCTCCTCCAGACTACTCAGTATGGAGTCTGGTTCTCCGATAGACGGCAGCCCTCCTCCTCTAGACCACTCAGTATGGAGTCTGGTTCTCCGATAGACACCTGCCCTCCTCCTCTGGACCACTATGTATGGAGTCTGGTTCTCTGGTAGACAGCAGCTCTCCTCCTCTGGACCACTCAGTGTGGGATATGGTTCTCCAATAGACGCCTGCCCTCCTCCTCCAGACCACTCACTATGGAGTCTGGTTCTCCGTTAGGCGCCAGCCCTCCTCCTCCGGACCACTCAGTATGGAGTCTGGTTCTCCGTTAGACGCCTGCCCTCCTCCGGACTACTCAGTATAGAGTCTGGTTCTTCATTATACGCCGGCCCTCCTCCTCCGGACCACTCAGTATGGGGTCTGGTTCTCCGATAGACTCCTGCCCTCCTCCTCTGGACCACTATGTATGGAGTCTGGTTCTCTGGTAGACAGCAGCTCTCCTCCTCTGGACCACTCAGTATGGAGTCTGATTCTCCGATAGACGCCTGCCCTCCTCCTCTGGACCACTCAGTATGGAGTCTGGTTCTCCGATAGATGCCCGCCCTCCTCCTTTGGACCGCTCATTAATGAGTCTGGTTCTCCGATAGATGCCTGCCCTCCTCCTCTAGACCACTCAGTATGGAGGCTGGTTCTCAGTTAGGCGCCTGCCCTCCTCCTCTAGACCATTCAGCATTGAGTCTGCTTCTCAGTTAGACGGTGGCCCTCCTCCTCTGGATCATTCAGTATGGAGTCTGGTTCTCAGTTAGACGGCGGCCCTCCTCCTCCGGACCACTCAGTATGGAGTCTGGTTCTCTGATAGACGCCGGCCCTCCTCCTCCGGACCACTCAGTATGGAGTCTGGTTCTCCGATAGACGCCTGCCCTCCTCCTCCGGACCACTCAGTATGGAGTCTGGTTCTCCGATAAACGCCTGCCCTCCTCCTCCGGACCACTCAGTATGGAGTCTGGTTCTCCGATAGATGCCTGCCCTCCTCCTCTGGACCACTCAATATGGAGTCTGGTTCTCCGATAGAAGCCTGCCCTCTTCCTCCGGACCACTCAGTATGGAATCTGGTTCTCCGACAGATGCCTGCCCTCTTCCTCTGGACCACTCAGTATGGAGTCTGGTTATCCGATAGTCGACTCCCAACCTCCTCTGGACCACTCAGTATGGAGTGTGGTTCTCCGATAGACACCTGCCCTCCTCCTCTGGACCACTATGTATGGAGTCTGGTTCTCTGGTAGACAGCGGCTCTCCTCCTCTGGACCACTCAGTATGGAGTCTGGTTCTCCGATAGACGCCTGCCCTCCTCCTCTAGACCACTCAGTATGGGATATGGTTCTCCAATAGACGCCTGCCCTCCTCCTCCAGAAGACCACTCACTATGCAGTCTGGTTCTCCGTTAGGCGCCAGCCCTCCTCCTCCGGACCACTCAGTATGGAGTCTGGTTCTCCGTTAGGCACCAGCCCTCCTCCTCCGGACCACTCAGTATGTAGTCTGGTTCTCCGATAGACGCCCGCCCTCCTCCTCCGGACCACTCAGTATGGAGTCTGGTTCTCCGTTAGACGCCTGCCCTCCTCCGGACTATTCAGTATAGAGTCTGGTTCTTCATTATACGCCGGCCCTCTTCCTCCAGACCACTCAGTATGGAGTCTGGTTCTCCGATAGACGCCTGCCCTCCTCCTCCGGACCACTCAGTATGGAGTCTGGTTCTCCGATAAACGCCTGCCCTCCTCCTCCGGACCACTCAGTATGGAGTCTGGTTCTCGATAGACGCCTGCCCTCCTCCTCTGGACCACTCAATATGGAGTCTGGTTCTCCGATAGAAGCCTGCCCTCTTCCTCCGGACCACTCAGTATGGAATCTGGTTCTCCGACAGATGCCTGCCCTCTTCCTCTGGACCACTCAGTATGGAGTCTGGTTCTCCGATAGTCGACTGCCAACCTCCTCTGGACCACTCAGTATGGAGTCTGGTTCTCCGATAGACACCTGCCCTCCTCCTCTGGACCACTCAGTATGGATTTTGGTTCTATGATAGAAGCCTGCCCTCCTCCTCTGGACTACTCAGTATGGAATCTGGTTCTCCAATAGATGGCTGCCCTCTTCCTCCGGACCACTCAGTATGGAGTCTGGTTCTCTGATAGACGCCGGCCCTCCTCCTCCGGATATGGAGTCTGGTTCTCTGATAGACAGCTGCCCTCCTCCTCTGGACCACTCAGTATGGAATCTGCTTCTCCGACAGACACCTGCCCTCCTCCTCCGGACCACTCAGTATGGAGTCTGGCTCTCCGATAGACGCCTGCTCTCCTCCTCCGGACCACTCAGTATGGAGTCTGGTTCTCCGATAGACGCCTGCCCTCCTCCTCCGGACCACTCAGTATGGAATCTGCTTCTCCGATAGACACCTGCCCTCCTCCTCCGGACCACTCAGTATGGAGTCTGGCTCTCCGATAGACGCCTGCTCTCCTCCTCCGTACCACTCAGTATGGAGTCTGGTTCTCTGATAGACACCTGCCCTCCTACTCCGGACCACTCAGAATGGAGTCTGGTTCTCCGATAGACGCCGGCACTCCTCCTCCGGACCACTCAGTATGGAGTCTGGTTCTCCGTTAGGCGCCTGCCCTCCTCCTCCAGACCACTCAGTATGGAGTCTGGTTCACCGTTATACGCCTGCCCTCCTCCTCCAGATCACTAAGTATGGAGTCTGGTTCTCCGATAGACGGCAGCCCTCCTCCTCCGGACCAGTCAGTATGGAGTCAGGTTCTCCGTTAGACACCTGCCCTCCTCCTCTGGACCACTCAGTATAGAGTCTGGTTCTCCGACAGACGCCCGCCCTCCTCCTCTGGACCACTCAGTATAGAGTCTGGTTCTCCGATAGACGCTGGCCCTCCTCCTCTGGACCACTCAGTATGGAGTCTGGTTCTCCGTTAGACACCTGCCCTCCTCCTTCAGACCACTCAGTATGGAGCCTGGTTCTCCGATAGACGCCTGCCCTCCTCCTCTGGACCACTCAGTATGGAGTTTGGTTCTCCGATAGACACCTGCCCTCCTCCTCCGGACCACTCAGTATGGAGTCTGGTTCTCCGATAGACGCCCGCCCTCCTCCTCCGGACCACTCAGTATGGAGTCTGGTTCTCCGTTAGACGCCTGCCCTCCTCCGGACTACTCAGTATAGAGTCTGGTTCTTCATTATACGCCGGCCCTCTTCCTCCAGACCACTAAGTATGGAGTCTGGTTCTCCGATAGATGCCGGCCCTCCTCCTCTGGACCACTCAGTATGGAGTCTGGTTCTCCGATAGATGCCTGCCCTCCTCCTCCAGACCACTCAGTATGGAGTCTGGTTCTCAGTTAGGCGCCTGCCCTCCTCCTCTAGACCATTCAGCATTGAGTCTGGTTCTCAGTTAGACGGTGGCCCTCCTCCTCTGGATCATTCAGTATGGAGTCTGGTTCTCAGTTAGACGGCGGCCCTCCTCCTCCGGACCACTCAGTATGGAGTCTGGTTCTCTGATAGACGCCAGCCCTCCTCCTCCGGACCACTCAGTATAGAGTCTGGTTCTCCGATAGACGCCTGCCCTCCTCCTCCGGACCACTCAGTATGGAGTCTGGTTCTCCGATAAACGCCTGCCCTCCTCCTCCGGACCACTCAGTATGGAGTCTGGTTCTCCGATAGACGCCTGCCCTCCTCCTCTGGACCACTCAATATGGAGTCTGGTTCTCCGATAGAAGCCTGCCCTCTTCCTCCGGACCACTCAGTATGGAATCTGGTTCTCCGACAGATGCCTGCCCTCTTCCTCTGGACCACTCAGTATGGAGTCTGGTTCTCCGATAGACACCTGCCCTCCTCCTCTGGACCACTCAGTATGGATTCTGGTTCTATGATAGAAGCCTGCCCTCCTCCTCTGGACCACTCAGTATGGAATCTGGTTCTCCAATAGATGGCTGCCCTCTTCCTCCGGACCACTCAGTATGGAGTCTGGTTCTCTGATAGACGCCGGCCCTCCTCCTCCGGATATGGAGTCTGGTTCTCTGATAGACAGCGGCCCTCCTCCTCTGGACCACTCAGTATGGAGTCTGGTTCTCCGTTAGACGCCTCCCTCCTCCTCCAGACCACTCAGTATTGAGTCTGGTTCTCCGATAGACGGCAGCCCTCCTCCTCTAGACCACTCAGTATGGAGTCTGGTTCTCCAATAGACACCTGCCCTCCTCCTCTGGACCACTCAGTATGGAGTCTGGTTCTCCGATAGATGGCGGCCCTCCTCCTCTGGACCACTCAGTATGGAGTCTAGTTCTCCGATAGACTCCTGCCCTCCACCTCTAGACCACTCAGTATGGGATCTGGTTCTCTGATAGACACCTCCCCTCCTCCTCCAGACCACTCACTATGGAGTCTGGTGCTCCATTAGGCGCCAGCCCTCCTCTCCGGAGCACTCAGTATGGAGTCTGGTTCTCCGATAGATGCCTGCCCTCCTCCTCCGGACCACTCAGTATGGAGTCTGGTTATCCATTAGACGCCTGCCCTCCTCCGGACTACTCAGTATAGAGTCTGGTTCTCCGTTATAGGCCGGCCCTCCTCCTCCGGACCACTCAGTATGGAGTCTGGTTCTCCGATAGACGCCGGCCCTCCTCCTCTGGACCTCTCAGTATGGAGTCTGGTTCTCCGATAGACGCCTGCCCTTCTCCTCTGGACCACTCATTATAGAGTCTGGTTCTCTGATAGACGCCTGCCCTCCTCCTCCGGACCACTCATTATGGAGTCTGGTTCTCCGATAGATGCCTGCCCTCCTCCTCCGGACCTCTCAGTAAAGAGTCTGGTTCTCCGATAGATGCCTGCCCTCCTCCTCCGGATCACTCAGTATGGAGTCTGGTTCTCCGATACACGCCTGCCCTCCTCCTCCGGACCACTCAGTATTTTTGATATATTTGATATTTATTAATTTATATAGCGCCCGAATCACCCCGTCAGGGGTATCTCTGCGCTGAGGCAGCTGATTACAGTCAAAAAAGTGAATCTTAGAAGAGATGGGTTTTTAGTAGTTTCCTAAACAGGGGAAAGCTCTGGCAGTCACGTAGATCGCGAGGGAGTTCGTTCCAGACGGTCGGGGCGAGGTAAGTAAATGCTTTGCCACCCGACCGAGCCTTTTTAATTCTTGGAGTGCAGAGAAGTAGCTTGGAACCGGATCGAAGGGGCCGGGAAGGGATATATTTTCGCAGTTTATCCGATAGGTAGGTAGGCCCCAGGCCATTTAGGGCTTTGAAGACTGTGCAGCAGATCTTAAACTTCACCCGCTTTCTCACAGGGAGCCAATGAAGTTTGTTGAAAAGTGGTGCAGAGGCTGTTCTAGGGGGGGCATTTTCTACCAGTCGGGCTGCCGTATTCTGGACTACCTGCAGTTTGTTTAGGGAAGCCTCGCTAGCAGAAACTAACAGTGCATTGCAGTAGTCCAGACGGCTTAATACAAGAGCTTGCATCAGTGTTTTCCTCGTCGAGGATGGTATCATGGGGAACACTCGTCTAAGCAGGCTGAGTGTGTGATAGCAAGTGCCAGCGGTGGTAGTGGCGTGTGCTTCAAGTGTAATATTCTGGTCGATCCGAATTCCCAGGTTCTTGACCACTCCTTTTGGAGTCAGAGCAGAACCCAGCTCCTCCGGAACACCAGCTGGGAGACCAGCTTTTTGCTGCATCTCCAAACAGCATGGCCTCCGACTTTTCGGCATTAAGTTGTAGGAAGTTAGCTAGAGTATGGAGTCTGGTTCTCCGATAGACGCCTGCCCTCCTCCTCCGGACCACTCAGTATGGAATCTGCTTCTCCGATAGACACCTGCCCTCCTCCTCCGGACCACTCAGTATGGAGTCTGGCTCTCCGATAGACGCCTGCTCTCCTCCTCCGGACCACTCAGTATGGAGTCTGGTTCTCCGATAGACGCCTGCCCTCCTCCTCCGGACCACTCAGTATGGAATCTGCTTCTCCGATAGACACCTGCCCTCCTCCTCCGGACCACTCAGTATGGAGTCTGGCTCTCCGATAGACGCCTGCTCTCCTCCTCCGGACCACTCAGTATGGAGTCTGGTTCTCTGATAGACACCTGCCCTCCTCCTCCAGACCACTCAGTATGGAGTCTGGTTCTCCGATAGACGCCGGCACTCCTCCTTCGGACCACTCAGTATGGAGTCTGGTTCTCCGTTAGGCGCCTGCCCTCCTCCTCCAGACCACTCAGTATGGAGTCTGGTTCACCGTTATACGCCTGCCCTCCTCCTCCAGATCACTAAGTATGGAGTCTGGTTCTCCGATAGACGGCAGCCCTCCTCCTCCGGACCAGTCAGTATGGAGTCAGGTTCTCCGTTAGACACCTGCCCTCCTCCTCTGGACCACTCAGTATAGAGTCTGGTTCTCCGACAGACGCCCGCCCTCCTCCTCTGGACCACTCAGTATAAAGTCTGGTTCTCCGATAGACGCTGGCCCTCCTCCTCTGGACCACTCAGTATGGAGTCTGGTTCTCCGTTAGACACCTGCCCTCCTCCTTCAGACCACTCAGTATGGAGCCTGGTTCTCCGATAGATGCCTGCCCTCCTCCTCTGGACCACTCAGTATGGAGTTTTGTTCTCCGATAGACACCTGCCCTCCTCCTCTAGCCCACTCAGCATGGAGTCTGGTTCTCCGATAGACACCTGCCCTCCTCCTCCAGACCACTCAGTATGGAGTCTGGTTCTCCGATAGACGCCTGCCCTCCTCCTCCGGACCACTCTGTATGGAGTCTGGTTTTCCGATAGACGCCTGCCCTCCTCCACCGGGCCACTCAGTATGGAGTCTGGTTCTCCGATAGACGCCGACCCTCCTCCTCCGGGCCACTCAGTATGGAGTCTGGTCCTCCGATAGACGCCGGCCCTCCTCCCCTGGGCCACTCAGTATGGAGTCTGGTTTTCCGTTCGACTCCGGCCCTCCTCCTTCGGGCCACTCAGTATGGAATCTGGTTATCCGTTCGACGCCGGCCCTCCTCCTCCAGGCCACTCAGTATGGAGTCTGGTTCTCCGTTCGACGCCGGCCCTCCTCCTGGCCACTCAGTATGGAGTCTGGTTCTCTGTTGGACGCCGGCCCTCCTCCTCCGGGCCACTCAGTATTTAGTCTGGTTCTCCGTTCGACGTCGGCCCTCCTCCTCCGGGCCACTCAGTATGGAGTCTGGTTCTCCGTTCGACGCCGGCCCTCCTCCTCCGGACCACTCAGTATGGAGTCTGGTTCTCCGATAGATGCCTGCCCTCCTCCTCCGGACCACTCAGTATGGAGTCTAGTTCTCCGATAGACGCCGGCCCTCCTCCTCCGGACCATTCAGTATGGAGCCTGGTTCTCAGATAGACGCCGGCTCTCCTCCTCCAGACCACTCAGTATGGAGTCTGGTTCTCCGATATACGCCTGCCCTCCTCCTCCAGACCTCTCAGTATGGAGTCTGGTTCTCCGATAGACGCCTGCCCTCCTCCTCCAGACCACTCAGTATGGAGTCTGGTCCTCCGATAGACGCCGGCCCTCCTCCTTCAGAACACTCAGTATGGATTCTGGTTCTCCGATAGACGCCGGCCCTCCTACTCTAGTTCACATCGTCTTTTCAGCTGTTCTTTCTGATTTGTGCAACATGTCTGCTAAGGAGGGTACGGTCTCGGATTATTGGAAGAAAGCTCTGGTTGTAACCCTTTTAAAGAGACTCTTGGCGTACCCTTCCATTCTTGCGTATTTCCGTCCCATTTCACTCATCCCGCTACCAATAAAGGTTCTGGAGAAACATCTCAATGCACATTTTGCCATGTCATATTAACTCTTCATCACTTTTGGTTCCTCTGAATCAATATTTCACCCCCTCTGTAGGACTAAGTCAGCCTTACTTGCTGTTACAGATGATCTCAGGATACTGGTGGATCAGGGCGGTTGAACCACCCTGACCCTTCTTGACCCGTCCGCAGCTTTGATGCAATATCAAATTTGGTTCTTCTGATCCATTTCGAGGACTGTGTTGTACAGGGATAGACCACGGCCTGGTTGTCTTCTTATTATGATCGAAATTCTAAGACTAGTCTACGTTTCGGCATGAGTTTCAGATCTTATCTTATCATGTGGCCTTCCTCAGGGCTCCTCATTGAGCTCCAACATTTTTAACATTTATATTACCTGTCTACTCCAATGTATTTTTTCTTGAGGTTTAACGTTAATGTCACATGCAGAAGGCCCCCAGCTCACTATACAACTAACTGGCAGTGTCCTAATTCAGAAAACAACTGAGGTACTGCGGGCAGGGAGTCCTTCGTTCTGTGGTCCTCTGGCCAGTGGCTATCAAATATAGTTGCTGTATCTATTCTTGTGCATCATTGTTAAGGATTTTAGGGGCATATTAGCAAGACCGGCGATAAAATTATCGCCGTTTTAGCGGCAGGAAACTGCCGCTAAAACGGCGATAATGGGCTTGCTAATATGCGTTATAGAATTCAATAGAAGCCCAGGTTAGATGTCCTGCACATCTAACCTGGGCTTCTATTGGAATTCTATAACGCATATTAGCAAGCCCATTATCGCCGTTTTAGCGGCAGTTTCCTGCCGCTAAAACGGCGATAATTTTATCGCCGGTCTTGCTAATATGCCCCTTAGTGCTTGTTTTGAATCAGCATTGCCCTTTTTCAGTTCAAATCTCACTGTTTCTATCACAATTACCTTCATAAGATTCTTACTTTGTTCCCTCTGACTACCAGAAAACTCTGGTTCAGGCCTTCATTTGATCACATCTGGACTTTGGGAACTCTCTTTATTTAGCACTTCTTCTCGTCCTTCAGAAGACTTCAGAAAGTTTAGGGTGCTGCAGTTTAGCTTTATGTTCAATCTCCTCATCGCACATTCAGTTCTTTTTTACTCTCTAAGTTCCATCGGCTTTGTGCAGAAAGGTACATTCAATCAATCAATCAATCAATCAGGGGAATTGTAAGCGCACTACTCACCCTTGAGGGTCTCAAGGTACATTCCCTTCAAGGCCCTCTGCTTCTGCCATTTGGCTTCTGTGGCAATGAACCTGTCTATCTTGCGCATGAACTCAAGATGTCTACACCTCTGCAGTGCCTGCATTCATCATCAGAGAATCTTCCCTTTGTTCCCAAGATCCATATGTCCAGAGGTGGAAGTCACACTTTCTCTTACTTGATCCCTAAGCCCTGGAATTACCCCCCCCCCCTGCCACACTTTGCAGAAAAACGAGTTTTTTGTCGTTATAGAAAAAAGTAAAAAGATAATTTTTCCCACAGTCTTTCTGGCTTTCTCTTTGTTACAGCCTGGTCTTCCATGTCTGACATCTGTGCAGAGCCAGAACTCCCTTCAATGAATCAAGAAAGCAATCAGTTAAAGCAGTGATACTCAAAGTGCGGCCCGGGGGCCGCATGCGGTCCCCCTGCCCTTTACATTTGGCCCCCTGGTCAACAGCAGCACTGGACTCCACGAACATTAAAAGATGTTAAATTAACAGGCAAGCATTTATTTAAAGATTACTTTAAGTGAAAGAAAGGAAGTAACTAGGGCATCCTCCATTGTTTACATTTATTTTTAATGCCATCTTGCAGCAAAAGTGTAAAAATATGACAAAGTCTGTTCTAAATTCAAAAAGTGTATATCAGTAACATGCAGAACTTTTTCACCTGAGTACATCAGATTATATTAGTGCATTGGAAGTATTTTATTTTTAAGTGATAGTTTTCAAACAGGGTTATAGATGACCCTGGGCGTAGTACTACGCTACGCTCGCGGAGCGTGCGTAGTTTGTGCTACTACGCACTACGCGAATTGCACGTAGCACAGTGCAAAAACGCGTAGCGTAGCAGGCATTTTTTGCTTGCTCGCGGTTCTCAACGTCAAGTTGGCGACCGCGAGCGAGCAAAATCAACATCCCGGCGAGATTTTTTCCTCGTTCGCGATCAGCAACATCAAGTTGCCGATCGCGAGCGTGGAAAAAAAACCTCCCGGCGAGATTCTCAACGCGGGGAGGTCAGGTTTCTCATTGCGAGTGGACGCGTATGCTCGCGACCGCTCGCGATGAGAAACTACCAGTCCGCGTTGAGAAAGCTGCCGCTCGAGTACAAATCTACTCGAGCGGCAGAAAACGACCGCTTGCACTGTGCAAGATGCCGTTTGCAATGATTGCACAGTGCGGACAAGCATCCGGCACTGTGCAATCAGTGCGAACAGCATTTTCCTACCGCACTACGCAGTTCGCGTAGCTACGCTACGCGTGCGTAGTGCGAAGTGCACTTCGCGTAGCTACGCGTAGCGCTACTATGCGAACTACGCCCAGGGTTAGTTATAGATACTTTCATTGTCTCCCTCCGTTTGCCCCCCTCCCTCCCCCAATAACAACTCCAATAGTGAACTAAGGGCAAGACTGTTCTTATGTGCACTCTTTGGGTAGCCTGGGTTTATATTATAGAAGAACAACATTATGGTTAATTAAATCAAAAACAGGAGAAGGTTTTGTACAGCACACATCCTGAAGTCGTGTATTTCTAGATCCTCATACTTGATAATGAAAAAGGAGGGAAAGTGAAATAAAACAATTGCCTAGGATCACACAATTTAATTAAGCGGAGAAGCCAGTGTTAATCCCACATTTTCGGTTTCACATTGTGCAATTCAGACACTAGATGTATTTGCTTCACTTCCCCTACACCCACCTTATTGCCAGTCCCCCCTAACCCCCAACCGCCATGCTGCTGGTATCAATGCAGCCCTCCGTCACATCACAGACCAAACTTTGTGGCCCCTTACAAAATGTTTGTGAGTACCCATGAGTTAAAGTATGTATGATGTTTAACCCAACATAACTTGTAGCTTTATAGGTGTGCCCTAGAGGTGACACTTGGACCCGTAAGGGCATGGCCTTCACCCATACAACATTCAAGGAAGTAGGAGTAGTGTGGACTGTGTAGCAAGGCTGTATTGTCCAGGAGTGGGCAGTGACAAGGTCAGTTGAGTCCTTTTCTTGACTGCCCAATGAAAGCCCTGTTCCTCTCAGGGGCCATGGCACCACCCTGAACAGAAGATTGCACTTGAAATCAATCAATCAATCAATCAATCAGAGCATTTATAAAGCGCACTACATACCCATGAGGGTCTCAAGGCACTGGGGGGGGGGTGTATGGTGCTGCTACTGCTCGAACAGCCAGGTCTTGAGTAGCCTCCTGAAGGTAAGTAGGTCCTGGGTCTGCCGTAGGTGGGTGGGGAGGGTGTTCCAGGTCTTCGCGGCGAGGTGGGAGAATGATCTGCCGCCGGTGGTTGCTCTTCGGATGCGGGGGATGGTTGCGAGTGCGAGGTCGGCGGAGCGGAGTTGGCGGTTCGGGGTGTAGAAGGTGAGTCGTCTGTTGAGGTATGTTGGTCCGGTGTTGTGGAGTGCCTTGTGTGCGTGGGTGAGGAGCTTGAAGGTGATCCTCTTGTTGACGGGGAGCCAGTGCAGGTTTCTTAGGTGGGGTGTGATGTGGCTGTGGCGAGGGATGTCGAGGATCAGGCGTGCAGAGGCGTTCTGTATGCGTTGTAGTCGTTTCAGGAGTTTGGCTGAGGCTCCTGCGTAGAGGGCGTTTCCGTAGTCCAGTCTGCTGC
This sequence comes from Calotriton arnoldi, assembly GCA_963921515.1. Taxonomy (NCBI): domain Eukaryota; kingdom Metazoa; phylum Chordata; class Amphibia; order Caudata; family Salamandridae; genus Calotriton; species Calotriton arnoldi. Next base: position 505,016 of record CAWUFW010008762.1, read on the forward strand.
TGACGAGGGCCTGGGTCACCGTTCTTCTTGTTTCGATGGGGATCCATCTGTAGATCTTGCGGAGCATGCGGAGGATGATGAAACAGGAGGATGAGATGGCGTTGACTTGCTTGGTCATGGAGAGTGTTGAGTCGAGGATGAAACCCAGGTTGCGTACGTGGTCGGTGGGCGTCGGTGCAGCTCCTAGTGAGGTCGGCCACCAGGAGTCGTCCCAGGCTGAGGGGGTGGAGCCGAGGATGAGGACCTCCGTCTTGTCTGAGTTCAGCTTCAGTCGGCTGTTCTTCATCCACTCGGCGACGGCTTTCATTCCTTCGTGGAGGTTGGTTTTGGCGGTGGCGGGGTCCTTGGTGAGGGAGAGGATCAGCTGGGTGTCGTCGGCGTAGGAGATGATGTTGAGGTTGTGCAGTCAGGCTACGTGGGTGAGAGGTGCCATGTAGATGTTGAACAGTGTCGGGCTGAGGGATGATCCTTGGGGTACGCCGCAGATGATCTCGGAGGCTTTGGATCGGAAGGGCGGGAGGCGGACCCTCTGTGTTCTGCCGGAGAGGAAGGAGGTGGTCCATTCCAGAGCCTTGTTTCGGATCCCTGCGTTGTGGAGGCGGGTGCGTAGGGTGCGGTGGCAGACTGTGTCGAAGGTGGCTGAGAGGTATAGAAGGATGAGGGCCGCGGTTTCACCGTTGTCCAGTATGGCCCTGATGTCGTCGGTGGCGGCGATGTGGGCGGTCTCGGTACTGTGGTTGCTGCGGAACCCGGACTGGGAAGGGTCCAGGATGTTGTTCTCCTCGAGGTGGCGGGTCAGATGTCCGTTGACGATCTTCTCGATTACCTTCGCCGGGAACGGGAGCAGGGAGATGGGTTGGAAGTTCTTGAGGTCTCTCGGATCCGCCTTGGGTTTCTTGAGTAAGGCGTTGATCTCGGCATGCTTCCAGCTCTCCGGGAAGGTTGCGGTCTCGAAGGAGATGTTGATGACTTTGCGGAGATGGGGTGCGATGGTGGCGCTGGCTTTGGTGAAGATGTGGTGCGGGCAAGGGTCTGACGGGGAGCCGGAGTGGATGGTGCTCGTGATTTTGATGGTGTCGTCGTCGTTCACGTTGGTCCAGGTGAGCAGGGGGTCGATGTGGATGTTGGCTGGAGGGTCTGAGGTGTTGGTGGCTGTCGGGACGGTCTCGTTGTTGAAGCTGTCATGGATGTCTGCGATCTTGCGATGGAAGAAGGTGGCTAGGGAGTCGCACAGGTCTTGCGATGGTGGGATGTCGTTGGTGTTGGAGCTGGGGTAGGAGAGTTCTTTCACGATGTTGAAGAGCTCTTTGCTGTTGTGTGCATTGTTGTCGAGGCGATCTTTGAAGGAGGCCCTTTTGGCGGATCGGATGAGGTGATGGTGTCTGCGGATGGCGTTCTTGTGGGCTGCATGGCTGTCCGGTGTCTGTTCGTGGTGCCATTTCTTCTCGAGTTTTCGGCAGTTTTGCTTGGAGGCCTGGAGGTCCGTGGTGAACCAGCTGGCTTTCTTGTCAGGGCGTCCGTTGGAGGGTTTCTTGATCGGGGCGAGAGTGTTGGTGCAGTCGTCGATCCATTGCCTGAGGTTGTGGGCGGCAGTGTCGGGGTCGGTGGGGTTGGCAGGTGGGCTTCGGGTGAGGGTGGTGTTAAGCTGGTCTTCGGTGACTTTGCTCCAGCTGCGGCAGGGGATCGGTTGAGTGCGGTGGTGCATGGCGGGTTTCTGGAAGGTGAAGTGGATGCAGCGATGGTCGGTCCAGTGGAGTTCGGTGGTGTGGCTGACGGTGACGTGGGAGCTTGCGGAGAAGATGGGGTCGAGCGTGTGTCTGGCGGAGTGGGTGGGTGTCGTGACGAGCTGTCTGAGTCCGAGGTTGGTGAGGTTGTCGATCAGGGTGGAGGAGTTGCTGTCGTTGCTGTTCTCGAGGTGGAAGTTCAGGTCTCCGAGGAGGATGTAGTCTGTGGAGGCGAGGGCGTGCGTGCTGATGGAGTCGGCAATGGAGTCGCTGAACTGAGGCCGGGGTCCGGGTGGTCTGTAGACGAGAGTTCCTCTGAGGGTGGTGTTGGGGTCAGTGTGGATCTGGAAGTGCAGGTGTTCGGCGGTGCTGAGGGTGTCATCGGTGCTGGTCGAGACCTTGAGGGTGTTCTTGTGGACGATGGCGATTCCTCCTCCTACTCCGTTGGTGCGGTCCCTGCGGGTGATCTTGTAGCCGTCCGGGATGGCTATGGCGATGTCGGGTGCTGAGGAGGCGTTCAACCAGGTCTCTGTCAGGAAGGCGACGTCCGGGGAGGATGAGTCGAGCAGGTACCAGAGTTCAACGGCATGTTTGCGTGCGGAGCGGGTGTTGAGTAGGATGCATCTGAGGTGGTTGCGTCCTGTCTCGGTGGGCAGTTTGGCGGCTCGGAGGCTGGTGAAGCTGCAGTTCCTGCAGGAGAAGGGTCCTTGGCTGCGCTTCGGGGTGCCCTGGAAGCAGGTGTGTAGTCGTCCGGTGTTGAGTGCGTGGAGGGTGCTGGCGTCGTAACGGCGGTGGTCGTCGTGGCGGTAGCGGGGACCAGGGGGTCTGCCGCTGGGCGCGGTCCAGGCGCGGACGGGCGCAGACGGGCTTGCCATAGGCGCGCCAGCGGCACGGCCAAGCAGCGGCCGCCATAAGAAGGGGAGGTGGGAGGGAGGAGCAGCTGAGAGGCGGGAGCGTGGCGACTGGGCGAATAGGGGGGCAGGGCCGCAGGGGACACAGCGGCGGGAAAAACGGGCGAGGAGCGGGGCACAGAAAGCAAAAAGGCAGGGGGCACAAGGCAAGGCAAAGACGGGGCACAGAAGGCAAAAAGGGCACAGGGGGCTAAACAGGACAACAGCAATTAAAACAACAGTACAGCGGGGCTAAACAGGACAACAGCAAATAAAAACAACGGTGCAACAGCAATTTAAAAGGCAACACAACCGAGGCAGAGGGGCCCCGAACGTACGGCAGCGGTGGTGGCAGCGAGCACAGGGACAAGGGTACACAGGTGGTGCTGTGCGGCGTGGGGGAGCGACCTGCCTGTGAACAGGGTCAAGGGTTCTTGTTCTTGTGGGCGTTAAGTGCCTTCTTAGGAGAATAAAACTGCAAAAGATAAAACACAAAAACTCAACGGCAGTCTTGTAACTCTTGACTGGAGATGCAGATAAGCACTTAAGTGATCAGCAAGGGGCCAAACCCCTCCCTGGCATTAGGGAGGAGAAAAGAACCAGACATAATATACAATGGTAGGATCCAGAGCAGACCATCTGCAACAAGCAAAAACCAGGGACAAAATAAGAGCAAAATGGTGAAGAAAAACCAGGGAATAATTGTGTCACAATGCATCTTCCTCTTGTGATTGCTTCAAACAGGGACTGACATCACCGGAAAGGACTCTGCTCTCTCTGCGGTCTGTGACTTCACACACTGTGCTGTGGACAGACCACCATTTTGGAAAGAGCTGTTAATAAGGTTTGTCCACTTCCCTTTCGTGGAACTCATGGTGTCCGTTTGACAAACAAAGGAGTAGTGCAGGTTTGATATCTTTGTGCCATGTGTCGTGGACCTACACAGGACCCGCAAGGCCTAGGGACAAGAGCTAACAAAAGCACATGACCACACAGTATGAAGGTATGGGCCGGAAGTCACGAGCGACCTCCGCCTGTTTATTTAAGCTCTCTGGCCACGCCTGGCCAGAGAGTGATACAATGTATAGAAGCCCTTCCGGACCAGCATCCGGGTCTTGCTTGTGCGGTATCTAGACCACTACATCCCTTCCCAAGTTAGTGTTCAAACAAAGAAACAGTTCAACACACAAAGTCTTTGAGCCCTTGACTGGGTCTGGGGTTGGGTCTCAGACTGTACCGTTGTTGTCGAGACCCCTGACTCTCGGCAAGGCGATGAAGTGGTGAGGGGTTTCGGTAATGTTCATGTCTGGTTCTGCAGTCGGAGGTTGAGAGAATTTTGCCATGGTTGGTTCGTCGTCAAGGCGTGATGGGGTGCCCTCAACCAGTGCTTCTCCGCCCTCTACATGTCTGGGAAAACCTTGGTCTGTGTTGGACCGTTGGATCTTCTTGAACCAGGATATATTTCTGGTGATTGTTTTTTCTCCTCGCTGCGCTGTGAGGGCAGTGCCATTAATTTTTATAACAGTCCACGGTCCAGGTTCATACGCTGTTCTGAACTTTCCCCCACTGCGACGGTTCCGGACTAGGACAGTACTTCCTGGGATAATGATGCAGGACTTAGCTCCCCTCCGCCAGCTTGCCTGCCCATTAGTTGCTGCTCGGCGTGCTTGGGTGTTGGCGGGGTCATATGGCTCTGGGACCCAGCTATCGGCCACGGGAATTGTGTCCCGGCGATGTCCGGCTAGCATCAGGGACCAAGGTGACCTCTGCGTCGTGCAGTGAGGGGTGCTGCGGTACTCCCGCAGGAACTGTTGAAGCATAATTTCAGGGTTGAATCGTTCTGCCACTGCGATCCGGAGGATCTTGTTAAGTGTCCGCATGAAGCGTTTGGCTTCGCCATTGGCCTGCGGCAATTGCGGGGTAATTCGATGACGGTGAACTCCGAGTAGAGCAAGTAGGTTTTTGAACTCTCCCCCATGAAACGGGGGGCCGTTGTCTATCTTTATTTCATGGGGTAATCCAAAGAGTGAGAATGTCTTCTCGAGGTGTGGCTGTAGGTGTGCAAATGACGTAGACGCAATCACTGCAACTATGGGATACTTTGAACAGCTGTCTATCAACACGACGTCGCTGATTTTTCCGTTATCACCGGAGCTGGTGACTCTTGGTTACTGGTGAGCTGGCAGGGCCTGCAGTTTCTTACAAGTGTATCCACGGCTGCTTCTAACCCAGGGAACCACACTTTTTCCCTCATCTGTGATTTCATCCGCACGGTCCCTTGGTGTCCTTCATTGGCTACGGTTGTGGCTCTTGGAGGCTTATAAGAATGACGATCCGGCATCCCCTCAGTATTACGCCATCTGCTGCAGCGCTTAGTTCGTCGCGCACCTTCCAGAGTTTTCCCAGCTGTTCTCTGTCAGGCCCATTCCACCCGTTGGCGCCGTGTAGGAAGTCTTTCACGAACCTCTCTGTAGAGACTTCATCACTCTCATTAACACGGGGTCCTTGCCTGTCTCTGTCTTAATCTCGTCAATGGTGAGGGCTCGGGGGCATGCCCACTGGGACACCATGTTGACATATTCTTCTGTTTTTAGCTCATGATCAAGATTTTCCTCTGCTTGATCTGGTGGGTGTCGAGACAGGAAATCTGTGGGGTTCTTGGCCCCGGGCCGATAGACCAGTTCCATCTGATAGTGTTGCAGCTGAATCGCCCAGCGTTCGATTCTCGGCAGGGGATGTGGTGCTGTGTCTCTGAACAACGGGACTAGTGGCTGGTGGTCAGTTACAACCCTGAAATGGTGACCGCTGACGTAAAGGTGAAAATGATTGCAGGCCCACTTAATTGCTAGCGCCTCCCTTTCGATCTGGGAGTAGCGGGCTTCCGTTGGTGTGAGGGTTTTGCTCGTGAATGCGAGAGGCGCCTATTGACCTGGTTCTGTTTCTTGCGTCAGGCGCGCCCCAAGTCCAACAGGACTGGCATCTACCAGGAGCTCGGTCATTCGAGTAGCGTCGAAGTACGCCATGGTGGTCTTCCCTAACAGTGCTGCTTTGATCTTTTGAAAAGCGTATTCTTCTTCCTTGCCCCATCTCCAGGTAGTGTCTTTCTTTGTCAGAGCTCGCAGAGGTTCTGCCAGTGTGGCTAGGTTCGGTATGAACCGCCCGCAGTACGTGGCCATCCCTAGAAAACTTCGGGTCTCTGAAGCGGTGGTTGGCGCAGGGGCTTGCTGTATGGCCTGAGATTTCCGCGGGTCGACTCGGATTCCCTCTTGGCTGAATACATAGCCAAAGAATTCAATTGACTTTTGAATAAACTAGCATTTTTCTCGGTGGAGGGTCACTCCATGCTCGGCAAGGCGTTGGAGGGTAGCCCGAAGATGGCGGTGGTGTTCTTCTATTGTCGCCGAGTGTATTAAAATGTTGTCACTGACATTCAATACTCCTTGAAGTCCTGAGAGTATCTCTCTGACGGCATTCTGGAATATCTCAGCCGCTGATGAAATCCCAAAGTTCAATTTTTTGTAGCAGCGTAGGCCGATATGGGTCGAGAAGGTCGTGATGTACCGGCTCTCTTCGGCTAGCCTCAACTGATGATATCCTGCATTGAGGTCTAGCTTGGAGAACCAGCGGGACCCGTTCAGATCGGCTATGATGTCGTCAACCGTTGGTGTCAGGTGACTTTCTCGCTTGATTGCCTGGTTGGGCAGGCTCATGTCTATACATAACCTGATCTTTCCGGGTTGCTTTGGTTTTTCCGCTATCACCATTGGTGATTCCCAGGGTGTCGGACCAGTAACCTTTTTGATCTCTGCTTGTCGTTCTAGATCGTGGAGTTCTTGTTCAACTAGTGGCCGCAGGTGGAAGGATATGTGTCTATGCCGCAGTGCAACTGGTTTCACTTCCTTGTCTATGTGCAGCTTGACTGGTGGTCTTTTCATGCTTCCTAGTCCTTTGAAGAGCTGCGGGAAGAGTTCCAAGACGTCTTCTGTCTGCAGAGCTTTAACTACGTGGGCGAACGTGACGAGGCCAAGCTCCTCGGCCGTGTGACTTCCCACTAGGATGTCGGCTTCTCTGTCCACCAAATGGAAAGTCGTGGTAAGCTTGCGGCTTTCTGACTTCACCTGCACTGTCATCCTGCCCTTGAGGGGTGTTTGGCTGCCATAAGTGAACATTTTTACATGTGACGGGGTCAATACGGGTCTTGGTTTCAGTCGCTTGTACTGTTGGCTCCCCATCACATTCACAGAAGCTCCAGCGTCGATCAGCGCAGTGACTTTGGATCCAGCAATCTCAATGGCACATGTGGGCTGTGGGCGTCGCTTCCGCTTAAGATCACTGGCGAATGAGATGAGGTAGCATTCGCCTTCATCGTCTGTGGAGGAGTCCTCTAGATACTGCCTCTGCCGTATTGGTGTTTTGGGTGTCTTTGGGTTCTCGGGTTCCTCGAGAGACAGATGCCTGACTGCCTTTGACGGTGGTCTTCTTCCACGAGCTCCTCTACTTCTTGGGCCCCCTCTGCACGCGACGGCGAAGTGATTGGGAGTGCCACACTTCGAGCACGTTCGCCCCTGCACCGGACATTCTTCCTGAGGGTGTTCCTCTCTCCCGCAGTACCCGCAGCGTGACCCTTGAGCACTCTTGCTTGGCCAAAGCCCTCAGGTTCCTCTGTTCTGTGTGCGCACTGCATCCATTCATTCCGTCTTGATGGCTGCCGGTCTCTCTGACTGTTGGGTGATGGCGACGTCCATCGCCGTCGCTCTGGCGTCCGACAGGTCGTGCGACCGTGCCATGATGAGAATGTCTTCAAGAGTGATTCCTGGCTGTGACAGGATGAGGGTCCGGAGATTTTTGTTTTGGCATCCCTGGATGATTTGTGCTCTGACCTCCTTGTTTTGGCCATCGGCCGTGCATGTGCTGGGCAGTTCTCGTAGCCGCGCGTGGAATGCATCCATTGACTCTCCTTCCCTCCGGCGTGCTTGGCGGAGTTTGAATCGTTCATAATCGGGGTTTAGTTGAGGGTCGAAGTGCGTGTTCAGGGCCCTGACCCCCGCGTTGTAATCATTGGTAGATGAGCAAACAATTTGTATATTTCTTCTCCCGCAAAGTGCAGCAGTAGGGACCGTTTGACTGCGCCGTCCGTTTCTCGCGTTGCTGTGAAGTAATTATCTAGGCGGCTGATCCAGATGGTCCACCTGGGGGACGCAGTGGCTGGGTCTATCAGCTCGCTGAATGGGGGTAGCGCATTGATTTGAGCGTGTTGCGTGGTAGGTTGAATGAGCTGGTGTCCTGCCTGTTGCGCTGGCAGTGGATGCTGTTGCACTGCTGGTGCTGCTTGGTCGGTCATGCTCTCTGCTGTGTGGTGGTGTGCAATGGTTGTATGCACACTCTGTGCTTAGAAATGGTGTTTTCTTCTGAGGTGTGTCTTTAATTTCTGCCTCTCCCTCTTGTTTTTTTTTCCCTTTATTTTTTTTTCCCCTTGTTCCCTTCCTCTTGTCTGCACCGGTAGGAGGCTGCCTACTATTTCCAGGTTTGTGCTTGTGGGGGTGCGCAGTTCTGTAGGCTAGCATTGCAGGGTATGATACTTTCCTGGCTTGGAACGTGTGAGCGCTTGGCCGTGTTGCTGGAGACCGGCAGGGGGCAATCTGGGCATGCGCGCATTGGTCCGGTGCGCTGTGGGACGTGCCGCTTGAAAGTCTTTGCTGGCGGAGACTTTGGCTTGCCGGTCTGCTGCCGTGAGGGCACGGGGCCAGGTGAGGAGGCAGGCAGGGGAACGATATCTTTGTTGCTGCAGCAACGGCGTGCTCCGCTGGTTCGCTCCTGGCTGTGGCGGCGTCAGAGGCTTGCTGCTCGCGTGTTGCCGGTCTGCGTCCCTGCAATGGTCCAGTGCACAGCGGGGACGATGCCTCCTGCTTCGAGCTGCTTCTGGTCCGGGGTGTCAGTAAGGAGAGGAAAGGGACATGGGTGGATGGAGTCGGGCTGCGATTGCGACCCACCCTCGTCGCCAGTGTCGTGGACCTACACAGGACTCGCGAGGCCTAGGGGCAAGAGCTAACAAAAGCACACGACCGCACAGTATGAAGGTATGGGCCGGAAGTCACGAGCGACCTCCGCTCGTTTATTTAAGCTGTCTGACCACGCCTGGCCAGAGAGTGATACAATGTATAGAAGCCCTTCTGGGCCAGCATCCGGGTCTTGCTAGTGCGGTATCTAGACCGCTACACCATGCTGCATCATGCCATTCTGCCACTGCCCATTATATTCCACGCTCCAAGCAGGTCAGAAACCATCCATGCAGGTGAATGCGAGTGAGTGGATGCCAGAACAACCCTGGCAGCGAGGACGGCCCGCTAGTGGTGTAGCAAGTGGGGTGGTGGAGGAGGGGGTGCTCCGCCCTGGGTGGCATGAGTTTTGGGGGCGGCACCCCCTCTCTTCCCTGCGGCTGTCGCGGCAAACAAAGGGATCGGCAGCTCCACCCCGCTACTACCTGCAGCAGTCGCGAGGGATCGCCAGCACCCCCGCTCTTACCTGCGGCCGTCGCAGGGCAGCATACATAGGGCCTGCCATGGGCCGCCAAAGGTCTAGCTACGCCACTGCGGCCAGCAATGAGCAGAGCACGGTGTCTAAGAGCACACAGTGAGGCAGCATGTGGCGTGCTCCTGCCTTGCCTGAATGCATGAAGTCTCTCGTAAGCTCATGGTAATGCTCTTGGCATAGATTTCAGCACAGATGCAGTGCATTTATGGCTTTTGTTAGCCGCACAATAAAGATTATCAATCAATCAGTGGTCTGATCCGGGGACTGGTGAATGGCTGCGGGTTATTCTCACTGTACTGCTTGGACCTTGTCTTCAGCATCATTCTACAATGGTGTGAAGTGAGGCAGTAGAGCAAAGGGGCACACAGATCTATGATATGGTCTGTGGAGCATGTAAGACGAAAGATTCTTTAATAGCAAACCAGGGGCTTGAGTTTTTTTTTTTTTTTAATGCAGATTTATATAGCGCAAACTCGACCCGAAGGTATTGGAGCGCTTTACATGGGCACCGGTTACGTTACACAAGGACACATTCAGGCACGGGGAGATTAAGTGATTTGCCCAGAATCACAGGATGTGGACGCGACCCCGAGGCTCGAACCTTGGCTTCCAGCACCAAAGCCGGCAATCTAGCCGACGGACCACATCCTCTCCCCAAGTGTCAAGGAGGTGTGTACCTACGCTACATAGCAGGAAGTAGATGGGCTTTGTGTTTACCGTTAGACAGCACAGGTCTGACCAATGCAGGACTGAAGGGAGGAAGTTGGCAATGGGCTCCTGGAGAGAAAGTTAAGGGATTGGAAATAGAATGAGATCTGGGAGTCATAAAACAATGTCACCTGGTGATCTAGTGTGTGGTGGGAGCAGGTGCCCCATGGCACAGACCTGTGGGATGTCCACAGTTGGGGAGAGGGTGTGAAGACACAACGGTGCTGTGACACAGAGCAGCATCAGCTAAAGGCAAACCAGCAATGAGCTGTGACTTGGTAGACATGGTGGAGGGTGAGGCGTGCTTGACTAGTTCGATGGAGGCACAGGGGTCGGGGAGGAGGGATTTGGAGGAGTGATGTCTATGTTAGGAAGTTCAGGGCATCTATGGGAGTGGTCTGAATAGGCAGCAGTGTGTGCAATGCTGACTTTAAGAGACAGCAGAGATTGTTTGAAGTAATAAGGTCTGTTGAAGGTTTTTGGAAACCTAGGAAAGAAGTGAGATTGGCAATTGATACAGGGCGCGAACAACTTTTAGGAAATGGTATAATGATGGAAGCCCTCAAACTGGAAGGTTTATGCCAGTGAGAAGTTATTAGTTACAGAAAGCAACGAGAGAAGGAGACATTCAGGAGAGACTGGTTAAACAAGAGATGAAGCAGGTGTTTGTGTCTGAAAGCAGAGGGTGTTGATAATGTGTAGAGGAAGTGCGGCTCTTACTACAGGCTCTGAAGTCACTCAGTGCTACCTCAGTAGTCAGAATGAAGGATTTCTTAAAGGAAAATTGGTTGGTTTCAGTGTTAGAGACATAGGCAGGATAGACAGAGAAATGGGGGAACAGGGGGAAATAAAGGAGAAGGAATTGATGGGGGAAGGAAGGGAGGCATAAATGGGTTGCATTTTGGGGAGGGGCTGTAAATGTGAGTTGTGTTAAAGCTGTGAATGGGGGGGGGGGCAAAGAGTGGTTGGAGGACCCCAGTATGATGCACAGGTTTGTGAAGAAAGGAGGTCAGTTTCTGGAAGAAGAAGTTCTTGGCCTCTCCAAGACAAGGACTAGGGCCTCAAAGAACGGCTTTTAGGTAGCGAGGGCTTAGGGAAAGTGGAGTTTTCACCATTTTCTGACATGTATAAAATTATGTCTGGACTTAAGGCTGATGGTACTGACCTATGGTTGAGTGGAGGTTTACAACTGCCCATTACAGAGTACCTGACTATCCCTTTGGGCGACATTGTGCGCACATCTCTCCAATGAAAATGAGAGCACCGACAACTGTTTTAACACCTGGGCAAAGTGGGCGATTGGCCAGGGCCTCACCTTCCAAGAGTCTCCTGGTAAAGTGATCAGGACAGTGTCACCATAATCACATTTTTCATCATAAGTAAATTGTTTTAATTGAATTGCCACTCCTTTCTAAGCAATGCATGTGGTACAGACCTGACCTCAAACATGAGGAGACCACTGCCAGAGCCACGTTTGCGTAGTTCACCCATCTACCATTTTAGCAAATGTTAGTGAACTGTCAGGGTCAAGTGTAAATAGCCTTCCTTGGAAACATCTGTTTAGCAGTTCATGATCCTACTTTCTACTGTGGTCCTCTTTCGGTTTACATTTAAAACTTTAAAAACTCTGAAAACATTTGGACTTTTTTCCCCCAAAATGTTTTTTCGTAACGCTCAAAACCACTTTTTTGCCAATTTAAAGCTAGTGAACACGAGTTGTTACTATAACTCAACAGTACACAATTTATCAACCTTCTGATGGGTGAAAAGTTAAGTCAGTTGGCAGAGATCCATTCCTGTGACTTGCAGATTGCACCATCTCACCAGTAGTCACTTACTGTAACCACCTGGGTTGTATTTCACAATTTCAGCAACAAACATATTGTTATACAAAAATATCCATGTAAAAATATTGATATAAAAATATCACATTTACATACATAAAATGTAAATGTCAAAAATATTGCTAATAAAAATATTAAAATAACAGAAGTATAGTATTTAAAAAATAATAATAAACTCAACTATAATAGCTAGTAAAAATCTAGTGTATAAAATATCAAAAAATATTTTAAAGCAATTCTATATAGCTCTAAATAGAACGCTATATTTATAGATTCTAATTACACAAACAATATCTAAATACTAAAATAAATGTTCATTTTAAATTTCAATACAAGCATAATTTTACCTTAAAATACCCTTTCCCTGAATATCGTTTTGATAACTATACATAATAATACATATTTCATTTATTTATTTATATTTATTTATTTATTTATTTATTTAAAATTAATTACCAACATAAAGTGTATAATTCACAATGAATATAACAATTTAAAGTATATGGATTTATTTATACATCTACAATTTGTAAAAAAATCAATTGGTTAATGAGATTCAAAATTATGACAAATATGTAATTATTACATTGTTTAATCTATATTATTAAAACATATGTATTTTTAATTGGTTAATTATATTACTAGCTAAATTTAATTCCTTAATTATTTAACTTTATTTATTATTAATGTTATTTTATTTTAATTGGTAAGGTACATTATTGTCTCTCTACTTTTTTTAGGGTGAAGAATTAGTGGTGAATTTTAACTTTAAAAAATGAACATCTTTAACATTTTTGGTGAATTTGGAATATTAATTTTGTTTTATGAATGCTTTTGGTTTATTTTTTGTTTTAATGGAGTTTATTTGTTTGATATTTATTTTTAATTATTTATGTTTATTATTTTGGATGTGGTATTCAAAGTATTATTTTTGTTTTAGTTGGACATTTATATATTCTTCATTAATTGTTTTTGGTTTATGTATTAATGTCTTTGAATTTTAATATAATTGATTTTGCTTCGTTATTTTAGTTTTTTATATATTTCATTTTACAGTACATTTTATTGTAACTTAGTTTCATTTTATTTAGTAACTTTTTTATTAATATTATTTTTTACTATGTGTTATTAAAATATAATTTTGATTATGCAGTAATTACATTGCAAATGTAATCTTTTTGTTATAAATGTACCTAATATTTCTGTTTTTACATTTTTAGGTATTAATAGTATTTGTTTTACGTTTTGTAAAAAAGATTTTTATTTTATTTCTTCATTTTATTTCTTTATTTAAATTTATCTTAAGTATATTTTAAGATATGGATTAACTTTATTTTTACATTTTTGCTGTATATAAAGTGAATTTTTTTAAAGTTATTATATCTTAAATACTTTAAAATATATACATAGGTACCTATATAATCTTGAAATTTATCACATCAAATTTGTGTAGACTATGTTTTTGTAGTTTACATTGTAAGTGTGCAAACTCGACATTAAGTACCACAATATTTTTGCTTTGATATTTGTGTATTACTATATTTTTGGTGGGAATATTATGTCATAGAAGCGTGTTCAGATATGGACATGCCAGGCCTCATGTTTTCCTGAAAAAGTTCTAAGCAATCTCTGATTCTCGGCCTCAGAATCATTGCACCTGCTTGGTAGAAGCCGGCGCTAGTAGGGTGCCAGTGTCACGGTCATCAAAGATGGTTGCGGCAGGCATTGGCACGGTACTCATTTTCTCATCTGGGGCCATGGTGCAATGCGCTTTCTACAAGGCACAGAGTCTCTCCTCTCCATGTGCCTGGAGGCAGAAGCCCTGTTACTTTGTCGGCCGCAATGCTGTGTGACGGAATTATAACTTGAACGTCAGCTTTTGGCACTCAAGAGCTCCTCCACAGGCACTGCTCCGGTCACCTCGAGGCTGGACTGTGACTAGGGGCCAGATGTACTACCGTGGAAATAGCGCCTCGCAAATTGCGAGTTCTTAGCGACTCGCAATTTGCGAGGCGCTATTTCCAATGTACAACAGTGTTTTTCACACTGTTAGCGATTCCCAATGGGGTCGCAAATAGAGAGGCTCATAAATATTAATGAGCCTCTCGCAATTTGCGACCCCATTGGGAATGGCAGGCACTCCCAGGTATGGTGGCCTGCTGGGCTCAGCAGACCACCATGTCTGGGACTGCTTTTAAATAAAGCAGTTTAAAAAAAAATGCAGCCCGTTTTCCTTAAAGGAAAACAGGATGCATTTAAAAGAAAAAAATGAAATGTTTTCGTTTAATTTTTTAAGGGCAGGCAGTGGTCCCTGGGACCACTGCCTGCCCTTAAAAAACTATTTCCCCAGCATTTGCAATTACCACCCTCTTGTAAAGGGTGGTAATTTGCAAGTGTTTTGCGCTCGCAATTGCAGACGTAAAACATTCTTACATAGGATTGCGCTCGCTATTAGGAAGGGAACGCCCTTTCGTAATAGCGAGTCGCTAAACCCTATTTTGCGAGTCGCAAAAAATTGCGACTCGCAAAATAGGGTTTGTACATTCCCCATGCTGTTTTTGCATGCGCAAACGGGTTCGCAAACCCGTTTGCGCATGTAAAAATGGTCGTATATCTGGCCCTTGGTCTGGCTGAGATGCAAGAGGCAGGTAGTGTGTTGATACGTAAGTCTGAAAATCGTTCAGCGTAGGGGAGGGGTCTTCAAACTGGGAGGCGGGCCTCCCTAGGGGGGCCTTAAGTGATCCCAGGGGGGCGCCAGGGTCTGACCTAAAGAAGCATTATCCTGATAACAGTGCTTTGCTTTCAGCAGAAAAAAAAGAGCGGCAGTAAGTTGCTTTGTAATGGGCCATCACTAACATCTTTCGTAATTTATATCCATTCCTGGCTGGGAGAAGGTGTCAGTATGGAAGGGACTCCAAATATTCTTCAAACCCCCATCCCCTCTTCTAATAGTCACACTGAGGATACTTTTACACATTAGTAAGGCCCGCCTGACCAGAATAGTATGTTTGGCAATAATGTATTTGATTGCATTTTTAAAACAGTAACAGAAGGTAACTGCAATGTTAAAATAAGTCTAGACATATTTAAATATTGCCAGTTTAATAAAATAATTGTGAAAAAGTTTGAAGGGGGACTACGGTGATTTTTTTCTTCATGTGTTGGTGCAGCATTAAAATGTTTGAAGATCACTGGAGGAGGGTGAGGGGTGGGGAGAACTGTTGGACTTTATAGAGGGAATAAGGGATAGGTGCTCAGGTAAAGTTGTTGGAGGGCCACAGAACGGATAACGATGGTTGCTGATGATGGTGAGTGGGCAGCTGGAGGCCTAGGTGGGAGTAGACAGAAGCAATTCATACCCGAGTAAGTAGCATCCGGGAGCCACAGAGTATGTTCACAACAACAACAGCGACCCAGAACAAAATCAAGGCATCAAAACAGAATTAAGGAAAAGGCCAGATTGAACTCTATGGATTGGGGAAATCTCAATTGTGGCATCCTGGAAATCTGTTGCAAATGGTACAGTGTCCATGCCTGTGAGAGCAGGGCTGGTAACCCTTAGAGACCCCCTCTGGGCAACCAAAAATGAGGCAAGCGCCCACAACGCTCACGCTGCTGCGCAGCCAAATGAAGCATCCGCAAGATGCAGCAGTGGACAGAAAGTAAGCAGAAGGCAGGAAATGCTGCATAAGTTCCCCCTGTGCTATATGATGTACATGCCTGTGAGAGTGATGCTGGTAACCTTTAGAGACCCACTCTGAGCAACCAAGAATGAGGCAAGCACCCACCACACTCATGCTGCTGCAGAGCCACGTGAAGCACCCATGAGATGCAGCAGTGGACAGGAAGTAAGAAGAAGGCACAAAATGGTGCAAGAGTCCCCCCTTTGCCGTGTGGCGTGCATGCCTGTGAGAGCAGGGCTGGTAACGCATAGAGACTCACTCTGGGCAACCAAGAATGAGGCAAGCACCCACCACACTCACGCTGCTGCGCAGCGAGATGAAGCTGCCGCGAGATGCAGCAGTGGACAGGAAGTAAGCAGAAGGTAGGAAATGCTGCATGTTTCCCCTTTGTCGTACATGCCTGTGAGAGTGATGCTGCTAACCCTTAGAGACTTACTCTGGTCAACAAAGAAGGAGAAGTAACACCCACCACACTCGCGCTGCAGCACAGCCACATGAAGCAACCATGAGATGCAGCAGCGGACAGGAAGTAAGCAGAAAGCACGAAATGCTGCATGAGTCCCCCCTTTGCAGTATGGCGTACATGCCTGTGAGAGCAGGGCTGGTAACCCTTAGAGACTCACTCTGGCAACCAAGAATGAGGCAAGCACCCACCACACTCATGCTGCTGCACAGCCATGTGAAGCACCCGTGAGATGCAGCAGTGGACAGGAAGTAAGTAGAAGGCATGAAATGATGCATGAGTCCCCCCTTTGCCATATGACGTACATGCCTGTGAGAGTGAACCTGGTAACCCTTAGAGATTGACTGTGGTCAACAAAGAAGGAGCAGTAGCACCCACCACAGTAGTGTTGCAGCGCAGTCACATGAAGCACCTGCGAGATGCCGCATTGGACAGGAAGTAAGGAGAAGGTAGGAAATGCTACAGGAGTCCCCCCTTTGCCGTATGACGTACATGCCTGTGAGAGTGATCCTGATAACCCTTATAGACTTACTCTGGTCAACAAAGAAGGAGCAGTAGCACCCACCACACTCACGCTGCAGCGCAGTCACATGAAGCAACCATGAGATGCAGCAGCGGACAGGAAGTAAGCAGAAAGCACGAAATGCTGCATGAGTCCCCCCTTTGCAGTATGGCGTACATGCCTGTGAGAGCAGGGCTGGTAACACTTAGAGACTCAATCTGGCAACCAAGAATGAGGCAAGCACCCACCACACTCATGCTGCTGCACAGCCACGTGAAGCACCCGCGAGATGCAGCAGTGGACAGGAAGTAAGCAGAAAGCACGAAATGCTGCATGAGTCCCCCCTTTGCAGTATGGCGTACATGCCTGTGAGAGCAGGGCTGGTAACACTTAGAGACTCACTCTGGCAACCAAGAATGAGGCAAGCACCCACCACACTCATGCTGCTGCACAGCCACGTGAAGCACCCGCGAGATGCAGCAGTGGACAGGAAGTAAGCAGAAAGCACGAAATGCTGCATGAGTCCCCCCTTTGCAGTATGGCGTACATGCCTGTGAGAGCAGGGCTGGTAACCCTTAGAGACTCACTCCGGCAACCAAGAATGAGGCAAGCAGATATCCGAATGCCTACGTTAACCCATAGTGCAACACAAGAACTAGAGGCTGATCTGACCTCTGACGAGCTGGTATTAGCACTAGGGGCACTACACACAGGGAAGGCCCTGGGGCCCAATGGTATACCTGTAGAATTCTATAAAAAGGCTGCCACACCACTCATGCCATATCTGCTTAATATGTACGAGGATAGCTTGAGAAGAGGGGAATTGCCAAGGGACCAGCGCCTAGCAACGATTGTAGCAATACACAAACCAGGCAAACCGCCACAGGAATGTACGTCGTATTGGCCGATTTCATTAATATATGCGGAAGCCAAAATACTAGCGAAAGCGTTGGCAGTCAGGCTGCAACCACATCTTACAACATTGATACACCCGGACCAATCTGGGTTTATGCCGGGCCGAAACACAGCACTCAACCTGAGGCGACTATGTGGTGTCATGGCACGCATACCCACCATTCGAGAGGACGCTGTCATTCTTTCCTTAGACGCCCGCATGGCATTCAACCTCGTCGAATGGCCTTTCCTTTTCGCGGTCCTTCAGCATCTGGGTTTCGGACCCAGGTTCTGTGCGTGGGTCCGGCTGTTATACACCGGACCCCTGGCACAGGTGGTGGCAAACGGACGCTTCTCGGCGGACTTCCCACTGGGAAGGGGTACAAGACAGGGCTGCCCCCTGTCACCGCTCCTATTTGCGCTGGTATTAGAGCCGCTGGCGGCATGGATATGGCAAGACCCGGTTATCCGTGGATTAAAATGGGCAATGGGATGGGAAGATCGTATTTCGCTATATGCGGATGATGTGTTGCTGTACATGGCATCCCCGGCGCGTTCCATTAATAGGCTATTGGATATCTGCGCCGCGTATGGGAAAGTCTCAGGATACACTATAAATTGGGCAAAATCACTCCTATATGTACTTCATGGCCCCCCTCCGCGGCTCCCGCCAGGCTGTGAACTACAAATTGAGGTCAGAGGATTTAAATACCTCGGGTTATATATTACGTCCCAGCCTGCGCAGTTTATTGAGGAAAACCTCATGGAGCCACTAAAAAGATTTTGCCGTGATGTTAAACACTGGAGATCACTACCGCTGACACTACTGGGGAGAGCAGACCTCTTCAAAATGATGGCACTACCCAGATTCCTATCCGCCCTGCAAAACACCCCATTCCCAGTTCACCCCGCATACTTCAAAGCGATTGACGCCGAAGTGACCAATCTTCTATGGGATGGGAAGCCCGCTCGTATAGCAATGCATAAACTAGTACGGGGCTGGTATGATGGTGGAATTGCTCTGCCTAATATAAAAATGTACTACTGGGCTTCACAGCTTACAGTCATAAACCAATGGCTTCATGCCTCGCAAGAGGAACCAGCGTTCCGCATGGACAGATATGTCCTTCCGGCAGAGCGCATTATGGGTGCCCTGTACAATAACTCAAGGAAGAATACCCTCACGGGTCCAACAGCGCACACTGTCTGGATATGGTGCACTGCACAGCGAGCACTAGGATGGGAGGGAGTCTTAACTCAGGCTACGCCACTCTGGGAAACCCGGCGGCTAGGCAAACTACGCAATACCAAGGGATTGAGACAGTGGGACCTAATAGGTATCTCCAAGATAGGAGACCTGTGGAAGAAGGGTGAAGTTATTACTTTCGCTCAACTAAAAGACACGTATGGCCTGGCGCCAACGGAAACTTTCTGCTATATGCAGATCAGACGCACTCATGGGAGTCATCCCACCTGGAACGCAACTACCAGAGGCCTCACCGTTAGAGGACAGACTCCTTACGGATTACATGTGTAAAAAGGCCACTTCCCAAACTTACCGGAAAATAATAAACAATCAACCAGATCCCACAGCAGCCCTAAGGGAGCGGTGGCAAACTGACATAGGAGAACTGGATGAAACAGACTGGCAGGAGGCACTCGCGTCTCCACGAGAAGCTGCAATCTCCTCCAAATTAAAATTGGTGCAACTGAAAATCCTCCACCGCATGTATTACACACGCATTACTATGCACTGACTAGGTCGAACGAACACGCTCCTCTGCTTATGACAGTGTGGCCTGCCAGGTACATTCTACCACATAATGTGGGACTGTCCACAGATCATACCTTACTGGGAGGCGGTCATGCGCACGATCTCGCAGGTCGGTGGAGCTACTGTCCTGCCAGAACCAAAAAGATGTTAAAGATGTTAAAGATGTTAAAGAAACGTTGCTTCTACTAATGGCTACAGTGCCACATCTAACGGATAGAGGGCCACAACAAAAGTATAATGTGCCACAACAGTGCCTCTTCAAGTAAGCGTCGTTTTCAGCAGCAGCCAAATCCCAGGCGTACCGTGAAGTCATCTCTACATCTGGAAATAAGTGATCATTGCTGTCTACGTTTGGCAGAAAAACCTACTTTCCAAAGAAGCATCGTCAAGGATGCCACTCCTAACGTAGACTGTGCCTCTGGAACAAAGGTAACTGGTTACTGCCTGTGTTTTTGCCCGAGTGCTATGTCGTTTGACTCTGCTTTTCATAAGGATGTTGGATTTATGACTATTTTCGTGTGCTCCCTCGTGCTAGTGCTGAGCTAGGGGGAGTTTGACTTGTGCCTGCTTAATAATTTGAACTGGGGATTTGACAATTTTTACGTTTAGGATCGCCTTGTCGCACTGTCTGCTGAACAGGAGACCTACACTGTGAGCAAAGGAGAATTAAATAAAGAGAAATAAATGGATTTTCTACTGTGCTGCGAGGCCTGTTTGAGATGACAGTTCCGCTTCGTTTTGAATTTGAAAATTGGCTCGTGCAACTCACCTTAACTACGATGCCGCGCGCAGCCTCTCAAGAACTTCCATGAGGTCTTCGTCATCGCCAAGATCGGAATGCTACCTATGGACGTTTTGCAGCAGGAGCGCGCCGTGACCCACACGGCGTACGTCTCCTGAGCGTGCCACCATCTTTGGTTTGGAGGCACCACCGTAATATCGGAGCAACGCAGTGTTAGGGGACTTCCAGTATTTCCTGCCAACCACGTTGTTTTTTTGTTGTTTAAAATAAAACTTTACGGTGATGAGAACATAACCAGGCAAGTGTTGGAGCATGCGGCAATTGGTTGTTGGTAAACTTGTGGATTGTAATGTCATACAAAAGGTTCATTTCTGCAAATTCGTGACCGCCGCCGGGACTTCTACAATATTATTTATCAAGTTTAGTAAGTGTTGGATTAAGTTAAGCTGCCGCCATTCTAGACAGTTGACTCTGCACTATACCCAAGTTTTGAATTTGAAAATTGACTCTGCACAAATCCCTGAATTGTGTGTGGTAACAATGTGCCTGTTGCCCATGAGTGTACAAGAATTGTTTGGAGTACAAAGGTGGTTGCACTTACAACCTGGTAAAAATTTTGAGGTACATGAAGGTTCGTTGTGCACAGTTGTGGTGCACCCAGTTTTTTTCTTTATGATGACACAAACGCTCCAGCTTATGGGTATTCCAGCTTATGGTAATGCCAGGTTTTGGGCACTGTGATTGCATTGACATTGTTAAAATAGGAGATTGTGGTGCAAATACGAATTTGTGGCGCATGATTACAAGTTTAAAAGTTAAAATGTTTTTCATTTCTCACAGGAAAAAGAGACTTACTTATTTACTATTTGACAAGTCATTGCTGCATGTCAACATTTTTGAATTGCATTCCTCACATACATGTTTTGTTGGCATGGGAGTGGGTCCTAGTCCCATGTCTCAGGTTTACGTTTTTCCTTTTTCTGATGTTTTATCCCTGTCATTGGGATGGGAGTGGGTCCTAGTCCCATATCTCTTTTTCACGTAGGTTTTGTTTATAGATGCAGA
Organism: Calotriton arnoldi; assembly: GCA_963921515.1. NCBI lineage: Eukaryota > Metazoa > Chordata > Amphibia > Caudata > Salamandridae > Calotriton > Calotriton arnoldi. The sequence continues at coordinate 525,836 of CAWUFW010008762.1, forward strand.
ATCCCAACCAAGGGGATGGGAGTGGGTCTTAGTCCCATGTCTCAGATTCACGCATTTTCTTACGTTTTTTTTTCTATGTCTGTGGGATGGGAGTGGGTTCAAGTCCCATTTCTCTTATTTACGGATTTGTTACTTTAGGTATGGGTTTTAGTCCCATTACCTTGTGTGCGTGTGCCACACTGTACTGCATTTGGTTATTTAATGATGCTGTACATGTCCTTGGGTTTTAGTCCCATGTGACACTACTAGTTTCGCTCCTTGTTTTTGAGCTTATGTCATTCCTTAGAGTGGGTTTGATGTACATCCTCTCTTCTGGATGTCTGTGTTTGGGTGTTAGTCCCAGTTACACGTTTGAACGTCATGTCGTATGTTTGTGTATAAGTCGCCCTGCGCTTCTCTCTCTGCTTTTGCATCGTTCGGTTGTGTCGACGTATTGTGTGCGTTTGTCACACTGTGCTTCTTTCTGCTGCACAAAGTTCTTGGGTGCCAGTCCCATGCAACGTCATATGTACATTTGGGTGTTAGTCCCAATCATTGTTTTTTTTGCACTGGGGTTTTAGTCCCACAGTGTCCCTCACATGAGGGGTGGCGTATGGTGTTTTTGCCACAGTCTCCTCACGTGAGGTGTACTTCCTTGGGTGTTGTTCCACCCACTGTATTCTAGTCTGGGTTAAGTTTACCCTTTTCTTCTGTCTTGTGTGTTTTGCTCACTTGTGTATGTGAGCTCTTATTACGCTACTTATTGTTTTTCAATTACTATGAAAGGAAGAGGATGGGTATAGTGCATGTGCATTTCTATTTCTCCATTCTTCTTTCTTTCTTCGTGCTTCCGTTTTCCCTCTCGTGATGTCATTCTTTGCATCCCTGGGTTAATGGATGGTTTACTTCATGTGTACATTATTGTGTATAGTTGTTTTCATTGTATAGTTGTTTTCATTTTTGTTTGGATCTTTTTATTGTTCAGTATAAAAGGGATAGGATATGTAGTATCCTCAGGTCATGTCATTCTGTTCCCTGTACCTAGCTGCTCAGGCAGTGTGAGTGTTCCGCGTAGAATGTTAGTGTGAGTGGAATGCTTGGGTGCCTGTGTGTGTGTGAGACAGTTGAGAAGATGGGCTGAGCAGCTAGGAGGCTGCTCCTGGTGGGGCCTGTTCCAGCTTACAGCAACTACTTAATAAACTACATCTACTACAACTCGGCTACGTCTACTTTGTATGCTGTACACGTGGGGCCAGCCACTACAAAGATGTCTCCTTAATATTTGGGAACCTACAGATCTGAATCTTAGGACTCAAGATTGGGCGACACTGGGGATGGTGATTGCGAAACGCAATATAGCCCAACATTGGGGAACGGGGCTGACTCCCACCTATCGACAATGGGGATGTGACATGGACAGCGCAATGATAGCGGAAAGGGCAGTCTACACACATAGAGGGTGCACCAAGAAATGGTTAAGGGTATGGGGAAAGTGGAATGTTTTCCGGGGCAACATATGTGAACCCCCGCAGGAAGAATCGATATCAGATGTCAGTGATTAATGGGTCTGTGACAACGATATGATGTAATCAACCATAATGTTCTGTCCCATGGCGCCAATCAATAGAGGTCCTCAATTGATGATTAATGCGAGATTTTCATCGTGTAATAAGCGATTTTTCCCTCCACCGTGTATTACAGTTGAATCTAATGTTTTGCTGTGAATGTCAACAGTGCAAAATACTAATAAAATGTATAAAAAAAAAAAAAAGAATGAGGCAAGCACACACCACACTCATGCTGCTTTACAGCCACGTGAAGCACTCGCAAGATGCAGCAGTGTACAGGAAGTAAATAGAAGGCGCGAAATGCTGCATGAGTCCCCCCTTTGCAGTATGGCGTACATGCCTGTGAGAGGGATGCTGGTACCCTTAGAGACTCACTCTGGCAACCAAGAATGAGGCAATCACCCACCACACTCATGCTGCTGCAAAGCCACATGAAGCACCCGTGAGATGCAGCAGTGGACAGGAAGTAAACAGAAGGCACGAAATGCTGCACGAGTCCCTCGTTTGCAATATGAGTACATGTCTGTGAGCGGGATGCTGGTAACCTTTAGAGACTTACTCTGGTCAACAAAATAGTAGTAGTAGCACCCACCACACTCACGCTGCTGCACAGCAACAAGAAGCATCCACGAGATGCAGCAGTGGACAGAAAGTAAGCAGAAGGTATGAAACGCTGCATGAGTCCCACCTCTGCTGAAGGACGCACATGCCTGTGAAAGTGATCCTGGTAACCCTTAGAGATTTAGTCTGGTCAACAAAGAAGTAGCAGTAGCACCCACCACACTCGCACTGCAGCGCAGTCACATAAAGCTCCTGCGAGATGCAGCAGTGGACAGGAAGTAAGCAGAAGGCACCAAATGATGCATGAGTCCCCCCTTTGCAGTATGGTGTACATGCCTGTGAGAGAGATCCTGATAACCCTTAGAGATTGTCTGTGGTCAAAAAAAAGGAGCAGTAGCACCTACCACACTCACGCCGCAGCGCAGTCACATAAAGCTCCTGCGAAATGCAGCAGTGGACAGGAAGTAAGCAGAAAGCACGAAATGCTGCATGAGTCCCCCCCTTTGCAGTATGGCGTACATGCCTATGAGAGAGATGCTGGTAACCCTTAGAGACTCACTCTGGCAACCAAGAATGAGGCAAGAACCCACCACACTCATGCTGCTGCACAGCCACGTGAAGCACCTGTGAGATGCAGCAGTGGACAGGAAGTAAACAGAAGGCACGAAATGCTGCACGAGTCCCTCCGTTGCAATATGAGTATTTGTCTGTGAGCGGGATGCTGGTAACCTTTAGAGACTTACTCTGGTCAACAAAAAAGTAGCAGTAGCACCCACCACACTCACGCTGCTGCACAGCAACAAGAAGCATCCACGAGATGCAGCAGTGGACAGGAACTAAGCAGAAGGCATGAAACGCTGCATGAGTCCCATCTCTGCCGAAGGACGCACATACCTGTGAAAGTGATCCTGGTAACCCTTAGAGATTTAGTCTGGTCAACAAAGAAGTAGCAGTAGCACCCACCACACTCGCACTGCAGAGCAGTCACATAAAGCACCTGCGAGATGCAGCAGTGGACAGGAAGTAAGCAGAAGGCACCAAATGATGCATGAGTCCCCCCTTTGCAGTATGGCGTACATGCCTGTGAGAGCAGGGCTGGTAACACTTAGAGACTCACTCTGGCAACCAAGAATGAGGCAAGCACCCACCACACTCATGCTGCTTCACAGCCACGTGAAGCACCCGCGAGATGTGGCAGCGGACAGGAAGTAAGCAGAAGGTAGAAAATGCTGCAGGAGTCCACCCTTTGCCATATGACGTACATGCCTGTTACAGTGATCTGGTAACCCTTAGAGATTGTCTGCGGTCAACAAAGAAGGAGCAGTAGCACCCACCACACTCACGCTGCAGCGCAGTCACATGAAGCACCCACGAGATGCAGCAGTGGACAGGAAGTAAGCAGTAAGCACGAAATGCTGCATGGGTCCCCCCTTTGCAGTATGGCGTACATGCCTGTGAGAGGGATACTGGTAACCCTTAGAGACTCACTCTGGCAACCAAGAATGAGGCAAGCACCCACCACACTCATGCTGCTTCACAGCCATGTGAAGCATGCGTGAGATGCAGCAGTGGACAGGAAGTAAGAAGAAGGCATGAAATGATGCATGAGTCCCCCCTTTGCAATATGAGTACTTGTCTGTGAGCGGGATGCTGGTAACCTTTAGCGACTTACTCTGGTCAACAAAAAAGTAGCAGTAGCACCCACCACACTCACGCTGCTGCACAGCAAGAAGAAGCATCCACAAGATGCAGCAGTGGACAGGAAGTAAGTAGAAGGCATGAAATGCTGCTTGAGTCCCCCCTCTGCCGAAGGACGCACATGCCTGTGAAAGTGATGCTGGTAACCCTGAGACTCACTCTGGCAACCAAGAATGAGGCAAGCACCCACCACACTCATGCTGCTGCACAGCCACGTGAAGCACCCATGAGATGCAGCAGTGGACAGGAAATAAACAGAAGGCACGAAATGGTGCAAGAGTCCCCCCTTTGCAGTGTGGTGCACATGCCTGTGAGAGCAGGGCTGGTAACGCATAGAGATTCGCTCTGGGCAACCAAGAATGAGGCAAGCACCCACCACACTCACGCTGCTGCGCAGCAAGATGAAGCACCCGCGAGATGCAGCAGTGGACAGGAAGTAAACAGAAGGTAGGAAATGCTGCATGATTCCCCCTTTGTCGTACATGCCTGTGAGAGTGATGCTGCTAACCCTTAGAGACTTACTCTGGTCAACAAAGAAGGAGAAGTAACACCCGCCTCACTCGCGCTGCAGCACAGCCACATGAAGCAACCATGAGATGCAGCAGCGGACAGGAAGTAAGCAGAAAGCACGAAATGCTGCATGAGTCCCCTCTTTGCAGTATGGCGTACATGCCTGTGAGAGCAGGGCTGGTAACACTTAGAGACTCACTCTGGCAACCAAGAATGAGGCAAGCACCCACCACACTCATGCTGCTGCACAGCCACGTGAAGCACCCGCGAGATGCAGCAGTGGACAGGAAGTAAACAGAAGGCACGAAGTGCTGCATGAGTCCCTCCTTGTTAATGTTAATGTTATTGGGACTTATATAGCGCTAACTGTTACCCGAAGGTGTCCTGGCCCTGTGTGAAGTCCTGACTGAAAACAAACGTCGGTATAGTTCTAGGCAGGTTTATTTAGAGAAAAGCCATGTTTTTAGTGCCTTACGGAAAGCTAGGAGGTTGTTCATGTTTCTCAGGTGAGGTGGGAGGTCATTCCATGCTTTGGCCGCATTGGCAACAAAGCTTCGGCCGCCCCAGTTAACCTTTTTCACCCGGGGCACCACCGCGAGATTAGCATCAGAAGACTGCAAAGCTCTTTTTGGTGTATACCAGCGCAATCTTTGTTTTAGAAAGTCCGGCCCAGTTCCATGCAGGGCTCTAAAGACCAGACATAACGCCTTGAACTGAGAACGCTTCCTGACCGGAAGCCAATGGAGCTTTTTTATTTTGGCTGAGATCGATTCAAACTTTGGTGTGCCTGTGAGAAGTCTGGCTGCAGCATTTTGAAGGATTTGTAATTTATTCGGTGATCCTTCGTGGATCTTGAGATACAGACTATTGCAATAATCCAATCTTGACATTATTAGCGCAGTGACCACTGTTTGTTGTGCCTCTTTGGGTAAGAGTGGCATTATGTTTTTGCATGATCTGAGAGTGTATGATGTTGAAGAAACCACTGTGTTCACCTGGTCCCTGAAGCTAAGTTTATCGTCTATCCACACTCCCAAGTTCTTCACCTTCCTAACCGGGGTTGGGAGCGGGCCTGGCGCAGTACGATACACATGCCTGTGAGAGGGATGCTGGTAACCTTTAGAGACTTACTCTGGCAACCAAGAATGAGGCAAGCACCCACCACACTCATGCTGCTGCAGAGCTTCATAAAGCACCAGTGAGATGCAGCAACTAGACAGGAAGTAAGCCGAAGGCACAAAATGGTGCAGGAGTCCCCCCTTTGCAGTATGGAGTACATGCCTGTGAGAGCAGGGCGGGTAATGCATAGAAACTCGCTCTGGGCAACCAAGAATGAGGCAAGCACCCACCACACTCACGCTGCTGCGCAGCAAGATGAAGCAACCGCGAAATGCAGCAGTGGACAGGAAGTAAACAGAAGGTAGGAAATGCTGCATGTTTCCCCTTTGTCGTACATGCCTGTGAGAGTGATGCTGCAAACCCTTAGAGACTTACTCTGGTCAACAAAGAAGGAGAAGTAACACCCGCCACACTCGCGCTGCAGCACAGCCACATGAAGCAACCATGAGATGCAGCAGCGGACAGGAAGTAAGCAGAAAGCACAAAATGCTTCATGAGTCCCCCCTTTGCAGTATGGCGTACATGCCTGTGAGAGCAGGGCTGGTAACACTTAGAGACTCACTCTGGCAACCAAGAATGAGGCAAGCACCCACCACACTCATGCTGCTTCACAGCCACGTGAAGCACCCGCGAGATGCAGTAGTGAACAGGAAGTAAACAGAAGGCAGAAAGTGCTGCATGAGTCCCTCCTTTGCAGTATGACACACATGCCTGTAAGAGGGATGCTGGTAACCTTTAGAGACTTACTCTGGTCAACAAAGAGGGAGCAGTAGCACCCACCACACTCACGCTGCAGCGCAGTCACATGAAGCACCCACGAGATGCAGCAGTGGACAGGAAGTAAGCAGAAAGCACGAAATGCTGCATGAGTACCCCCTTTGCAGTATGACGTACGTGCCTGTGAGAGGGATGCTGGTAACCTTTAGAGACTCACTCTGGCAACCAAGAATGAGGCAAGCACCCACCACACTCACGCTGCTTCAGAGCTTCATAAAGCACCCGTGAGATGCAGCAAGTGGACAGGAAGTAAGCAGAAGACACAAAATGGTGCAAGAGTCCCCCCTTTGCAGTATGGAGTACATGCCTGTGAGAGCAGGGCTGGTACCCTTAGAAACCCATTCTGGGCAACCAAGAATGAGGCAAGCACCCACCACACTCATGCTACTGCAGAGCCACATGAAGCATCCGCGAGCGTTATGACAACAATGTGAAGAAGGGCAGTTTGTGTAGATGTGTTTTCCAGTTGTACAACTTAAAGGTGGAAGGTGACAGTGCGCAGCCAACACACAACTGAGAGGCACAAGCATATAGATACATTAGGAACGTAGAGTCCATGTGTCTAATACCTCAATATCTTGGTAAGGAAGTGGTAAACCTTATGCTACAACATTTGTCCTAGACCCTAACAGACACGGGGACAACATATATTCCAGTCACTTTAATGGAAGCAGGTACCATGAGTGCAAGTTGCAGGCCACATGGCAGTCTCACCAGCAAGTGGTTAACACAAAGTTTTCTGGTAGATACACTGTAGCCTTTGGGGGATGCCCACTCAGGACTTTTGTGGGGATACACGTTCATCAGCTCTGACTGCCTCAGGGGGCAGTGGTCCCTCCTCTAGCCAGAAGGTACCTTAGACATCCATAGATCTTTGGTCATGAGTAGTGGTTTCTCTCATCTATGTTTCCTTTGTATACATTTTCCCATCCTATCTATGCTCTACAGTATTCTAGTGAGTGATGCCTTCATTCACTCGCGGCTAGACTCTTGCTTGTCTGTCTTTCTAGGCATAAGTACAAATATTTGCAAAGGTTTCAACATAAAATGAGACGGTTAGATGCATTTTTCAATTTTTGGGAACTTATTCCCATATCAGGTAAGCTTAACTGACTTCTTTGACTTCCTGTAAAAAAGCAGAGCATCTTTTAAAGCCCTCTCTGTCATGCACAACATTTCCTGCTCTACTTATCCCAGCTCTCTAGTCCGCGGAGTTAGCGCGCATAGACCAGTGAGGGCACTTAGATCCTTTTCTGCCCGCGGAGTTAGCGTGCATAGACCAGTGAGGACACTTAGATCCTTTTCTGCCCGCGGAGTTAGCGCGTATAGACCAGAGAGGACACATGGATCCTTTTCTGCCCGCGGAGTTAGCACGCATAGACCAGAGAGGACACTTAGACCCTTTTCTGCCCGCGGAGTTAGCGCGCATAGACCAGAGAGGACACTTAGATCCTTTTCTGCCCACAGAGATAGAGCGCATAGACCAGTGAGGACACTTAGATCCTTTTCTGCCCTAGGAGTTAGCGCGCACAGACCAGAGAGGACACTTAGATGCTTTTCTGCCCACGGAGTTAGTGCACATAGACCAGAGAGGACGACACTTAGATCCTTTTCTGCCCTCGGAGTTAGCGCGCATAGACAAGTGAGGACACTTAGATCCTTTTCTGCCCGCGGAGTTAGCGCGCACAGACCAGAGAGGACACTTAGATACTTTTCTGCCCGCGGAGTTAGTGCACATAGACAAGAGAGGACACTTACATCCTTTTCTGCCCATGGAGTTAGTGCGCATAGACCAGTGAGGACACTTAGATCCTTTTCTGGCCGAGGAGTTAGCGCACATAGACCAGAGAGGACACGTAGATCCTTTTCTGCCCACAGAGTTAGCGCACATAGACCAGAGAGGACACTTAGATGCTTTTCTGCTCACGGAGTTAGCGCACATAGACCAGTGAGGACACTTAGATCCTTTTCTGGCCGCGGAGTTAGCGCACATAGACCAGAGAGGACACGTAGATCCTTTTCTGCCCACGGAGTTAGCGCGCGCAGACCAGAGAGGACACTTAGATCCTTTTCTGCCCGCTGAGTTACTGCACATAGACCAGAGAGGACACATAGATCCTTTTCTGCCCCCTGAGTTAGCGCGCACAAACCAGAGAGGACACTTAGATGCTTTTCTGCCCACGGAGTTAGTGCACATAGACCAGAGAGGACACTTAGATCCTTTTCTGCCCACGGAGTTAGCGCGCATAGACCAGTGAGGACACTTAGATCCTTTTCTGCCCGCGGAGTTAGCGCGCACAGACCAGAGAGGACACTTAGATGCTTTTCTGCCCGCGGAGTTAGTGCACATAGACAAGAGAGGACACTTACATCCTTTTCTGCCCACAGAGTTAGCGCACATAGACCAGTGAGGACACTTAGATGCTTTTCTGGCCGCGGAGTTAGTGCACATAGACCAGAGAGGACACGTAGATCCTTTTCTGCCCATGGAGTTAGCGCACATAGACCAGAGAGGACACTTAGATCCTTTTCTGCTCACGGAGTTAGCGTGCATAGACCAGTGAGGACACTTAGATCCTTTTCTGCCCGCGGAGTTAGCGTGCATAGACCAGAGAGGACACTTAGATCCTTTTCTGCCCACAGAGTTAGCGCGCACAGACCAGAGAGGACACTTAGATGCTTTTCTGCCCACGGAGTTAGCACACATAGACCAGTGAGGACACTTAGATCCTTTTGTGCCCGCAGAGTTAGTGCGCATAGACCAGTGAGGACACTTAGATCCTTTTCTGCCCACGGAGCTAGCGCGCACAGACCAGAGAGGACACTTAGATCCTTTTCTGGCCACGGAGTTAGCGCACATAGACCAGAGAGGACACGTAGATCCTTTTCTGCCCACGGAGTTAGCGCACATAGACCAGAGAGGACACTTAGATCCTTTTCTGCTCACGGAGTTAGCGCGCATAGACCAGTGAGGACACTTAGATCCTTTTCTGCCCGCGGAGTTAGCGCGCATAGACCAGATAGGACACTTAGATCCTTTTCTGCCCACAGAGTTAGTGCACACAGACCAGAGAGGATACTTAGATGCTTTTCTGCCCACGGAGTTAGCGCACATAGACCAGTGAGGACACTTAGATCCTTTTCTGCCCGCGGAGTTAGTGCACATAGACCATTGAGCACACTTAGCTCCTTTTCTGCCCACGGAGCTAGCGCGCATAGACCAGTGAGGACACTTAGATCCTTTTCTGCCCACGGAGTTAGCGCGCACAGACCATAGAGGACACTTAGATTCTTTTCTACCCGCGGAGTTAGTGCACATAGACCAGAGAGGACACTTACATCCTTTTCTGCCCACGGAGTTAGCGCGCATAGACCAGTGAGGACACTTAGATCATTTTCTGCCCATGGAGTTAGCGCATATAGACCAGAGAGGACACTTAGATCCTTTTCTGCCCACGGAGTTAGCGCGTATAGACCAGAGAGGGCACTTACATCATTTTCTGCTCACGGAGTTAGCGCGCATAGACCAGTGAGGACACTTAGATCCTTTTCTGCCTGCGGAGTTAGCGCGCAAAGACCAGAGAGGACACATAGATGCTTTTCTGCCCGCGAAGTTAGCGCACATAAACCAGAGAGGACACTTAGATGCTTTTCTGCCAGCGGAGTTAGTGCACATAGACCAGAGAGGACACTTAGATTCTTTTCTGCCCACGGAGTTAGCGCACACAGACCAGAGGGACACTTAGATCCTTTACTGCCCACGGAGTTAGCGTGCATAGACCAGAGAGGACACTTAGATCCTTTTCTGCCCACGGAGTTAGCGCGCATAGACCAGAAAGGACACTTAGATCCTTTTCTGCCCACAGAGTTAGCGCGCACAGACCAGAGAGGACACTTAGATCCTTTTCTGCCCATGGAGTTAGCGTGCACATAGACCAGAGAGGACACTTAGATCCTTTTCTGCCCGCGGAGTTAGTGCACATATTTTTTATTTTATTTTAAAGGTTTTATATAGCGCTGGCTGGACCCAAGGGTATCAGAGCGCTTTACAAGGGTCACATGAGTAGATATGGAAATAACAAAAAATAACAATGAGGTAACATTCAAGTCCAATTAAAACATTAGACGACAGCTCAATTTAAATGATCAGGTTACAACAAATTGTGATAATCAACCGCAAGTCAAGAGAAGAGAGGTTGTCGTGGAGAAAGGGGGATAGAGAAGAGGGGGCAGGATGTAAGAGTGGTGAGAGGCTGTGAGGGGGGAAGGGAAATAACAAGTACATCAGGGAGGGCCTATGAAAGGGATTAGTGAGATAGAGGGAGAAGAAAAGTGGGAGGTGGAAAAGGGGGTGGAGAAAGGGCGTCGGGAGATCAGAAGGGGGGATCCTAAACAGTAGGAAGCCGGGTTGGGGTAAGTGCCCAGGGAAGGGGTTAAGGGCCCCAGAATTTTTCGAGAAGGTGTAGTTTGAGGTCTTTTTTGAAGCTGAAGTAGGAGGGGTTGCAACAAAGTTCTTTAGGGAGTGCATTCCAGATGGTAGGTGCACTTCCGGAGAAGGAGCGTGATTGAGTAGATTTCTTGTTTAACAGAGGAGGGACAAGAACGAGTGTGTTTGAGCTCCTCAGTGTTCGAGAGCAGCCCGCTTTGAAGAGTTTGTCTGCGAGGTACAGAGGGGTGTGTTGATGCAGGGCTTTGTGCGTAATGCAGGCGGTCTTGTAGGTAGATCTGCCTTCAATGGGGAGCCAGTTGAGGGCTTTAAGGGTAGGGGAGATGTGGTCGAACCGTTTGAGGTCGGTAATGAGTCTAGCAGCAAGGTTAAGAACAGATTTGATTGGGGCTAGGTGGACTTTAGGTGTTCCAGAGAGAATGGCGTTACCATAGTCGATTTTAGACAGGACCAGTGATTGGACAGCTGATCTAAAGTCATCAGCAGGGATGAAGGGTTTTAATTTCTTGAGGTGAAAGAGAGTGAAGAGAGCGCTTTTGGCCAAGTTTTTTATGTGGGAGATGAGAGAGATATTCTGGTCAATGTTAATTCCGAGGGATTTAACTGAGTTGGATAAGGTGAGAGAGCAGTTGAGCGCTGTAAGGTCTGAGATCCAGGATTGGATGGGGAGCGAGTTGTTTTTAGGGGAGAAAAGAATGATTTCAGTTTTTTGGGGGTTCAGTTTGAGGTGGTTGTAGTGGAACCAGGATTGGATCTTAGTCAAGGCGTCATTGAGGTGTAGCACGTCAGCACAGGATTGAATCTTATGATAAAGTTGAGTGTCATCGGCGTAGAGGTGATACTTGATTCCCGCATGCTTAAGAATAAGGGTGAGGGGTTCCATAAAGAGGTTGAAAAAAGAGGGAGAGAGAATAGAGCCCTGTGGGACACCCAGTGAGACAGGCACTGGTTTAGAAAGGCAGTCGTGAATTTTAATTTGCTGGGTTCTGTGTTGGAAGAAGGAGGAGAACCATTTAAGAACTGATCCGTTGAGGCCAAAACGATCTTTAAGAGGGTTAAGTAACGTAGAGTGATTCACAGTATCGAAAGCTGAAGAGAGATCAAGGAGAATGAGAAGGAGGACTCGCCCTTGTCGAGGGAGTGATGAATGTCAACAATTATATTGAGCATGGTCGTTTCTGTACTACAGCCCTTTCTGAAACCTGATTGCAAAGAGTCCAACAGATTGAATGTGTCGATGTGTGTGCTCAGCTGGCGCAGGGCACATTTTTCAAGGGCTTTAGAGAGAAGAGGAAGGTTAGAGATAGGCCGAAGATTATTTAGGTCATTAGGGTCGGCAGCAGGATTTTTGAGGATGGGAGTGATTTGTCCGAGTTGAAGGGAGACAGGGACACAACCCTTGGCAAAGGAGGAGTTGATGATAGAGGTCCAGAAAGGGGCAATGATGTGTTTTAAATCTTGGACAAGGTTGGCAGGGAGAGGGTCTCTGGAGTGAGAGGATGATTTAAGTCTGGCAATGACGTTGAGGACTTTGAGCTCAGTAACTGGATGGAAGTGATGCCAGGAAGCATTATTTTTTTTTTCAAGTTTGGTGAGGTCGGATTTTGGAAGAGAAACGACTAGAGGCAGAGATGAAGGGTCATGAGGGAGTGTTAAGAGGGCCGGAGGACTGGAGGAAGAGTCTTGGGGGGGACGAGGGCGATGTGGAAGGGGCGTTAAGACGGAGTGATCAATTTTGGAGATTTTTTCAGAGAAGAAGTTAGCAATTTCTTCACATCTCTCAATAGTGGCCGTCACCTTGGGGGGGGCAGCGGTGGTTTGGTTTTTAATCATGCTGAATAGTTCCCTGGGTCTATTTTTGGCCCGGTCCAGTTGTGAGCGGAAGAAGGCAGCCTTAGTATTAAGGATATGCTTTTTGTAATTGAACCTGGCGGATCGGAGTAGGGCGAGATTTATGGGTGAAGGGTTTTGTCTCCAAATACGTTCCGTCGACCTAAGGGCGCGCCTCTCATTGTTGAGATCCGTATTAAACCAGGATTTGGAGGAGGTGTTTTTCTGAAGTTTAAGTTTGGCTGGAGCAATTTGGTCAAGGACAGCCGTGATGGAATTATTAAAGTGCTCAGTGAGGTCATTAGTATTTTGGGAAGGAGGAGGAAGTCGGAGTTGTACTTTGACTTTATTCTCAAGTTCGCCCAGGGGTATAAGATGGAAGTTTCTAGTCAATTTCTTCTGTTTGAGGGTTTTGGGGGAGGGGGTAGCATAGTGTTAGAGATCGTGAAAAGGATGAGGTGATGGTCAGACCAGTCGATGGGTACGATGGAGGAAATGGAGGCCAAATCAGAGCTTGTAATGATAGCGTCCAGCGTGGCTCCTTTTGTGTGAGTAGGCGCATGGCAGAGTTGTTTCAGGTCATTAATATCAAGTAGATCTGTAAGGAGGTTAATCATAAGATCATCCTTTTTGTTCCAATGGAGGTTAAAATCCCAGAGGAAGAGGTTTTTAGAATTGGAAAGCGAGGATTGAGAAAGAAGGTCGGCCAATTCTTCTACAAAGGGAAGTGAGTCACTAGGGGGGTGGTAGATATTGTGAAGGTGAATTGGTGGGGCACCATGCACTCGAAGTTCCGCCTCCGAGGTGTTCAAAAGTAGAATGAACAGAGCTCTGCACAAGTGAGAGTTGGAGTTCATTTTTATAGATTATGGCAAGACCACCTCCAATTTTGCCAGGTCTATCTTTCCTGAGGATGGAGTAGCCAGGGGGAGAGAGCAGGTCAAGAATGGAAGAAGAGTGGTCATTGAGCCAAGTTTCAGTTAAGAAGGCGATGTCAATGTTTTCACAAAGGATAGTTTCCGAAATTTCGATCGCATGACAGGCAGCAGAGCGGCAGTTAACCAGCATGCAGGTAAGGGGTTTAGGATTGGTTTTGGGAGGGGGATAGTATGGATAGTGGTAATTGCGGAGGCAGCCTGGGAGAGGCTGGGGAGGTAGGCATTCTGTTAGTTCCAAGGATCACAGGGATGGCTGCGAGGGGGACAGGAGGGTCCGTAATCAGAGAGATGTGGGGGGAAGAGTGACCGGGGACACAGAGATCAGGAGAGGGGAGATGGCTTGAGGCGGGGAATGTACTATCTGTATCGTTGCAGAGGGGGGTTGTTTTCCGTTGTTGGTGGGATAAGGTGTTGGTTTGGACAGAGCTGAGGGAAATAGATTGGTTGGGGTGGTTGGAAATAGATTGGTTGGGGTGGTTAAGAGCAGAGAGGGAGTTGACGTCTTTCCTGAGTGATGTGAGTTCAAACGACAGGTTGGCGAGATGGAGTTCGATGTTAAAAAGTGTCTGTGTAATAAGAGAGAAAGGGACGGGGGCAGGGAAGTCAGGGGGGAGAGGATCGTGATTCGAGATAGTCTGGACGGGCGGTCTGGGGTGAGGGCGGGGTGGGAGCCCAGGTGGAGGGTGGAGAGGGGTGTTCTGGAAGCACATAGACCAGTGAGGACACTTAGATCCTTTTCTGCCAGCGGAGTTAGCGCGCACAGACCAGAGGGACACTTAGATCCTTTACTGCCCATGGAGTTAGCGTGCATAGACCAGAGAGGACACTTAGATCCTTTTCTGCCCACGGAGTTAGCGCGCATAGACCAGAAAGGACACTTAGATCCTTTTCTGCCCACAGAGTTAGCGCGCACAGACCAGAGAGGACACTTAGATCCTTTTCTGCCCATGGAGTTAGCGTGCACATAGACCAGAGAGGACACTTAGATCCTTTTCTGCCCGCGGAGTTAGTGCACATAGACCAGTGAGGATACTTAGATCCTTTTCTGCCCACGGAGTAAGCGCATAGACCAGAGAGGACACTTAGATCCTTTTCTGCTCACGGAGTTAGCGCGCATAGACCAGAGATGACACTTAGATCCTTTTCTGCCCGCGGAGTTAGCACGCACAGACCAGAGAGGACACTAAGATCCTTTTCTGCCCACGGAGTTAGCGCGCATAGACCAGAGAGGACACTTAGATCCTTTTCTGCCCGCGGAGTTAGTGCACATAGACCAGAGAGGACACTTAGATCCTTTTCTGCCCGCAGAGTTAGTGCCCACAGACCAGAGAGGACACTTAGACCCTTAGATCCAAACGGTTTGTTACCCCGAGGTTTCTCCCTGAGGTTTTACTGCTCCAAGCGGAGTAGCAAATGTCTCACAGTGCCTCTCACAGTGCCTTGGCCCAAGCTGTGGAGCTGTACTTCCTTAGCCTTCAAGAATGAAGCCTCTTAGATTAAATTCAGAAAAGCCGAGAAAACCTGCCCATTTAGGATCAGTCTGTAAAGAACCCTGATTTCCATTATTTGTGTTTTCAGTAGCTCTGAGAGACCTTTTTCAGTGGGTACGCTAGCTGTGTATACTTAAAGACCTCAATTTCAAAAGATACAACATGTTTTTAGTCATGCAATTGTTTTGTGTGTATGTGCAATCTACGGTGGTTAATACACGCAGAACCTCTGCTATCCCATGATAACAATCTTTTATCTGCGTATTTCTCTCTTGCACTATTGGAAGAATAAAGTGCTGTGCTGCAGTTGGTAGCATTGTAGACACTGTCACATGGCCCATAGGGACATTGTCGTTTTCTCTAAGTTAGCATGAGCACGCTGCCGCTTGCCTGCTGCTTTGCGCACGTTACTACACGACTTTATTTTTGCAATCATTTCTTTAACTGTTTTCACATGAGAACTCATCGCTGTGTTCACTCTCTGCATGTTCCTGGGATTTTGACTGAACATTGTGAGCAAGGTCGAACAACAATGCCCCTGGTATTTTGTTCTGGCCAGGCTTTAGCCCTTAGACAAAACATACTGCCGCAGCTGTTGTTTGGACAACGTACTTTGGTCTTATTAGAATACACGAATAGGTAGCACACACTTGGAGAGGGACCTTTCCAGGGAGAAGAACAAGATAGCACCTATAATGTAGATCTACCATCTATAGGCTGAGGTATGGGGTCTGCTGATAAAGCCCAGAGATCTTCTCATATATAATAATACTGCTTCATAGCAAGGGGAGGGAGGTTAGGCTCTGCTGTCTTTTCATGATGACATTTCCCTTCATGATTTATGGACTAGCTGCTATGCTGACGGTATTTGTACTATGCATTTTCTTACTCATTGCGGCACGTATACTGCATGTTAGGGCACGTTAGTTAAAATAAATATTTTAAACTGTTTTGTGTCTCTTTCAGATCTTATTGTGGACAAGTACAAGAGTGAGAGCGAAAGAGTGTGTCTTGTTACCGCGATTCCTGAGAGATCTGGGAGTCTTGTGTTCTGGGGTGTCTAATCATTTGTTTCTCTGTGAGTGAGTAGGAGAGCAAGTGAGACACTATAGCTAGTCAGCCCTGGGCTCGTGGGTACTAAGGTTGTAGGAAGTCTCAGTCCCTATACAATGAGGTCCTATAATCCTGCTCATAGTTCTGTGTTTTTGCAGAATCCCAGCAACAACAGATTTATCAAGGTTTTGCATCGCCCTTGCACCATGCAAGGGGGCACAGGGGTGACGCAAAACCTAAGTGAGTTTATCAAGCCACGCATGGTCACCTTGCATGGCCCTGCATGGCTGTATAAATGTAGAGCAGTGCAAGGCAGCGCAAATCGCTACTGTGCGTTACTCTGCGGCAGGGAGGCTTTCCATTGGTGGAGTATGGGTGTTCCCACACATCCACCCATAGATTCTGACACATACCTGGATTTGATATAAAGGTATTTAGCCTGCACTCGTGAGTACTCTATGTGAGCTAGTTTCTTCTATGTTAATCTATTATGTGTGCTACCTCATGACGGACCCTGCTCAACTCAGTTGCTAAATTACTTATGATAAGAGTACACAAAATCTGTGCCCTCAACACAATGCGCACTACTACCAGACCCCTTGTGGTTCCTATTTTACAACATAAACATTCTCAAAATTTTAAAACAATAAACACTATTTGTTTGTATTCTTGATTGGTGTTTGATGTTTATATTTATTATAAATATTTTTATATCTGCATTTCAACATTGGCATTAACTGTACACCCATGGATATATCAACAATGTTACATCACATTGTACATATCAAGAATGTTATACATTAGATGACGCACAATTGTTTGACCATTCCCAATGCATTTCAGGTTAATCACCCTTCTTCAGGGAAATTGATGGTTATTCCACTACGGCACGCAACCAACGTGGAAGTTGAAAGTTCAAACTGGTTACGTTTGCACAACATAGTCTGAATGCCTTGTGTTCGCAATTATTTTGAAAAAATCCGTACTGCCGTCTATTCCTCCCGCTTTTCGAAAGATAAATCCTCCATGAGCGTATCCTGGATACGCGCACGGAGGATTTAACCAGTTTGAACTTTCAACTTCCACGTTGGTTGTGGCACATTCATTGCCCATGCCAGTGCTGTCAGTGACACTACCAACACAACTACTAATCATCACACTCCTGCAAGTGTGACAATTCATACTATTCCTGGCCCCCAGAGCTATAAGAATGATTTGGGTGGCACATATTAGTGACTGTTAATATATATTAAATGAATAAACAGTTGCTGGTGTGCTCAGACCCAAATTTGGCAGACAGCGCCACCATGTGGCAGACTGAGACAAGCACCGGTGCTAAGAATGATGAGCCGGTGCTGAGCACCGGAAACCACCGGCTCAAATTTAGCACTATGACCAGGGCTGATTTGCATGTGGCTGGGTCTAACCTGAGGTGGCATGATGGGCAAAATAGCGATGGACTGAGATGTGGTCTGAGTTATCACCAGTGACTGAGATTAATTCACACATTCCATCCATCAGTGTTCTGTAATCTTCAAAAGCCAGTGGTGGGCGTGTGCCCAGGCAGGTTGATTAAGGTTGTAATTCGCACCTTGGCAAAGCAAGCCTTTGACCACTCAATCTGTCCTTGGCATCATCCGCTCTCTCTCAAGCACAGACTTGTACCATGTGGTCTCCTTCGGTCAAAGGTCACCTACAAGGTCCAGACCCTGGGGCTTATTTACAAGCCCCTTGTGCTGCAGCTGTTTCACTTTTTTTGACACAGCGGCGGCGAAATCAGAGCTCCACACAGCTCCATATCTACAAACGGACGTATTGGGCCCAATGCGTCAGTGTGTAGAGGCCTGCATCACATTATACCTGCGCCAAGTATAATGTATGCGGGTTGGGCGTTCCCACATTAAAAGTCATGTAGAACTGACGCAGTGAAATTTGCAACATTTCACTGCGTCACTCTTTGACTTGACTGCGTGAAAATCCCTGCACCTGCTCAGACCAGGCATAAGGATTGATGCAGGGCTTTTAACATGGGGCTTGCCTCTGTGTTCTGAACCATTGCTGGAGTTGCGTCAGTCTTACGACCAACTCAAGCAGTGTGTCACTTTTGCGCCAAAAGATGCATCAGAATTTCTGACACATCTGTTAATCCTTGCGCCATGGAGCCCTGTATTGTAAATACAGTGCGTCCACAGCGTCATTAGGGCACTTGACGCAGGTGCAAGGAAACTGATGCACCAATGCCGATGCGTCAGTTACTTGTACATGAGGCCCCTTGGCTGGGCTGCATTATCACCTGCCATCCGCTCTTTCCAGCCTGTGGCTGTGGACTTTGTCTCTAACAGACAGGGCATGTACCCTCCCAGGCATTTACAGATGGGTATTGGTCATTGGAAGGATCCGGGATACATAACAGGAGTTTCCACTCACAGGGAGACAGGCAGAGGTAGATAGATAGATAGATAGATAGATAGTTAGATAGATAGATAGATAGATAGATAGATAGATAGATAGATAGATAGATAGATAGATAGATAGATAGATAGATAGATAGATAGATAGATAGATAGATAGATAGATAGATAGATAGATAGATAGTGGGTAGAGGGAAAGTGAGAGAGAAAGGATGTGAGGGGAAGGGGAGACAGTGGGAAAGAAAGAGGGGGTCAAGTGAGAGGGAAAGAAAAGACGGGAGGGAGAGTAAGTGTGAGAGGGGAAGGGGAGGGAGTGAGAGAGGAAGATAGTGAGAGGGAAGGTAGAGTGAGAGGAGAGGGAGAGAGAAGAAGAGAGGATACAGAGAGAGAGGGAGACAGACAGAATGAGAGTGATGGGGAGACAGAAAGATAGGCAGAGGTGGGGATCGAAAGAGCGAGAGAGAGAGAGAGGAAGGGGAGAGTGAGAGAAAGATAGTGAGTAAAAAATATATCTGTATATGTATGTATGTGTGTGCTATATATATAATATATATGTGTATTTATATAATTATATATGTATATATATATATATATATATATATATATCAAACACCTCGCCTCCGTTTCCTTTTCCGTAGGAAAAAACGAGCGTGGACCCAGATAAGTGCAGCAATATTTTATTTTATTTCACCATCACCGGTGTCTGCCATGACGCGTTTCTGCCGTCAACGCGGCCTTGATCATATCTGTATATGTATGTGTGTGTGTGCTATATATATAATATATATGTGTATTTATATAATTATATATGTATATATATATATATATATATATATATATATATATATATATATATATATATATATATATATATATATATATATAGAGAGAGAGCGAGAGAGAGTGTCAGTGAGTGAGTGAGTGAGTGAATGAGTGAGTGAGTGAGTGAGTGAGTGAGTGCTTTTGTTGCACCCTTTTTTCAGTCTGTTGCTTGTCATTTACTCCAGCGGTTAGTGTTTACATTTCTGGCTTCACATAAAGTAACCACTCACCAGTACATATGGATCAACTGCTACCCAAGAGCATGCAGATGCACTTTCATTCATTAATAAAATATACTTATTTAACTTGGGGGTGCCTTTCAGTAACTTCAGAGCGCTGACAGGGATGAGGCGTTCTTGCTGGAAGGGGGGGCTGTCATCCAGTCAGTAATATGCCCCCATTGGACAAGATCCTTTAAAGCTCGTGGGGGGAGGCTAACTTCACTGTCACACTTGTTTTACGTTGTTGCATTTTGTGCCAGTGACAGCTTTGTAGGCCGGGCTTCTCAGCACTCGCAGTTCAAAGGGCCACTTAGGGCTCCTCCCCACAGCCAAGGAGGGAGAGTGTCTCGGTGCCCAGGCGGCCCTTGCCCACATGGCTGCGAGGCAATGCCATGGTCCTCCCTGGCACATCATGGCGCCTCATAAGGGCCCGTGGGCATCCCGTCCAGGGTGGCACTGGAGAGCTGCCAAGAGTTACACCCTCTCCTCGTATTCTTGCCCACCACAGCCCCCGGGCATCGTTCTGTGTGCCACCACACCCCCACCCCCTAACCTAGAGCCGCTCGCTAATCAGGGGCCCTGTCTGCCAATTAACTGCAGCTTCCCCTTGCCTGGTTCCCAGCTCTCCTTTCATTGCTGAGGGACAGTGAGTGCCCATCTGTTTAGCAGCACAGAAAGCCCCAGAACCATCTGGGAGGGTGCACGTGCCAGCAACAACACCGAGATGGATGGGCAGGTTTCTAGCGCTGTGAAAGATTCCGTGGTATTTTATCCCGTGTATTGGTTCGAATAAATTAACAGCAACTAAATGAAAGAGCCCGGCCAGGAATACATTATCTTCCGAAGGAGAGCTGCAAGCATGTCTTCGCAGCCGAGCCCATGAGAGGAGAGTTAAGGACACCACACGCTCTACGTGTCTCTCGACATTCACGAGCCTCACCCGGGCAGGTCAAGACATTCATCCTTCAAGGGAAGGACGACCCCCTTGAACTGTGAGCAGGGGGCACCGCAAGTCCCGAGTGTCCCACCAGGGCAGGCCTCGATATTCATCCTTCAAGGGAAGGAGAACCCCCTTGAAATGTAAGCAGGGGGCACAGCAAGCCCTGAGTGTCCTACCCGGAAAGACCACGACATTCATCCTTCGAGGGAACGACCCCCTTGAAAGGAGAGCTGGGGACACCGCAAGCCACGAGTGTCCCACCCGGGCAGGCTTCGACATTCACCCTTCAAGGAAACGACCCCCTTGAAAGGAGAGCTAGGGGCACCTCAAGCCGTCCCCCCGTGTCTCTCCACATTCACGAGGCTCACCCGGGCAGGCCACGACATTCATCCTTCAAAGGAACGACCACTGTGTTCTCACTTTTCTTACACTTCAGTATCATTGGAAAATACCTTTCTCCCAATCTTTTGGATATTTTTATTTAATCACGTTATGTGAAGAAGCTAAACACTCATTGAAAATGTGGGGTGCTTGGCTGGGGGATGGATGGAGAACGAAAACGTAGGGTGCACGTAGAACTGGCTACCACTACATACCGTTGGGCCTGGACTGGAGGCCTATCATTGGGACCTCTGGCATTATGCAGCAATGAAAGACTAAAATATGCGGCAGAGTTGACTAATTATGTGGCAATGAAGGACAAATTATGAAACGTATTCTCTGGGATTATTGCCCGCCCTTATTACACGCATACAATCGGAATTTTAGAGCTTTGCCTAGGTTTCTTTAGGAGTCCTATAAGATTTCACCTATTCAAACTGTTATCCATCAATAACTATCCGCGCTCACATATTAGGGCCTCGGGTACCGCCCTACCTGGGGATGCTTTAGGATTCAGGAAACAGACCTTGAAAACATGTTTGTGATGCATGTAAAGTCCGAGGTAGCTGCTACTTGGAGAACGCTGTGATGTAAGCACAGAGGAACAAGACATCCTCATGACAGAAAGAATGGTCTTTCTACCCTCCCTGAATACCTTTAAGCCCGGGCAGGGAACTCTGCTCCGTTCGCTGAGTTTGCAGAGTTTTCTGCACTCCGCGCTCCACGGTGCACACGGAGTTCCGGAAAAACTCTGCAGAGCGGAGTTATTTACCTCGCTCGTG
The DNA here is from genome assembly GCA_963921515.1 of Calotriton arnoldi. Lineage (NCBI taxonomy): Eukaryota > Metazoa > Chordata > Amphibia > Caudata > Salamandridae > Calotriton > Calotriton arnoldi. The sequence continues at coordinate 547,363 of CAWUFW010008762.1, forward strand.
CTCCCGAATGTCTAGTTGGCGAGCACGAGCGAGGAAAATCCTCCTCCTGGTGAGATTTTTCCTTGCTTATGCTCCCCAACATCAAGTTGACAAGCGCGAGTGAGAAAAATCCACCTCCCGGCGAGATTTCTCAATGCGGGTGGTCGGATTTCTCAATACGGGTGGTTGCGGATGGTCACGACTGCTCGCGTTGAGAAACCTTCTGTTCGCGTTGAGAAAGGTTGCCGCTCGAGTAGAAAATCTACTCAAGCGGCAGAAAAGAAGCAGCACCCTCTTGCGCTGCACATGGTGCCATTCGCATTGATTTTCGAGCGCAAGACAAAGACCGGGCGCTGGAAATCAACGCAAACAGGCATGATCATGAGCACTCTGCCACTTACGGAACTCCGCGTAGTGCGACAGAGTTTTATGGTCACTTCGTGGAACTCCACGAACTCCGCCCAGGCTTAATTACCTTAAGAAGTTAAGGGCTTGCTCCCACTGCAGACAGGCCTTTGACCGAGGATGTTCATATTTCCTGCTGCAGCCACCTCTGTAAATGCCCGAGTGAAGCAATCAACAGCTGGAAGGCGAGCAGTTCACTGTCTTAATGTTTCTAGCTCAGCATTGGACCACGTGGTCAGCAATTTAAGTCACTGTTTATCCGTTTGAGTGAGAAAATACTTTTTAATTGAAATCTGCAAATTATGCAGCAAAGTTTGGATCATGTGGCGAGTGCAGTAAATTGAAATTTATACAGAAAGACCTCCGCCGTGCAATTGTGTTTTTCCAGTGGCCCTGCCTCTGGGGCCACACCTTTGACGATGAGGAGACAGATATTAGGGAGCGGAGGCAGCCAAGAGCCCAGTTTGTAGTGTGAATGCGGGGAGATATGGTGCCCTCTTCAAATTGTCCTGCATTTTAAAGCCAAGAGGACTTTGCATCCTGGTGTTTGTATTTTTTTTCAAACTAATATTAGCAAAATATGAAACTCTAAGACGCGGATTGGTAAAGTGCCCAGACTTGGAGAATACCATTTTTGCCTCTGTTAAACTGAGGCGCAGTTTGCGCATACTGTTTATCTCCCATAAAGCACCAGGCAGTGTGGGTGAAACACTGAAGGTTGACACAGAATCGACTGGCTCCGGGTAATTCACGGTCTGGCCCAGGGCACACGGTGGTAAAGTTGCTGGGTGTGGAGAGTTGGCAGGAAGAGGTGGGGTGGTTGACACAAAGCTGAACAAGGTGATCGGTGGACTCAGTGGATGTGGAAAGAATTAGTAGTGAGGCATGGGGTGGTTGGGCAAAAGGTGCAGGGCAGTGCAGTGTCTGGATGGGAGGCGTGGGTCAGCTGGAAGAGTGGTGCAGGGTGGTGGAGTTTCTGGATGTGGAAAATTGTTAGTGAAGTGTGGGATGGTGGGGAGAGTGGTGCTGTGGCTGAATGTGAGGGGTGGAGTGGTTGGGGGAGTGGTGTAGGGTGTTGCAGTGGCTGAATGTGGAGAGTTGACAGTGAGGTGTGGGTTGGATAAGGGAGTGGTGCAGTTGCTGAATGGGAGGCATGGGGTGGTCAGGCAAGTGGTACAGGGTGGTGCCGTGCATGGATGTGGAGAGCTGGAAGTGAGGTGTGGGATGGATGGGGAGAGTTGCAGAGTGGTGCAGTTTCTGGAAGTGGAGATTTTGCAGTGAGGTGTGAGGTGGATGGGGGAGTGGTGCAGTGGCTGATTGGGAGGCGTGGGGTGGCTGGGCGAGTGGTGCAGGGTGGTGCAGTACTTGGATGTAAAGAGTTGACAGTGAGGTGTGAGATGGATGGGAGAGTGGTGCAGTGGCTGAATGGGAGGCATGGAGTGGCCGAGCGAGTGGTGCAGGGTGGTGCAGGGCCTGGATGTGGAGAGTTGGCAGTGAGGTGTGGGGTGGATGGGGGAGCGTTGCAGTAGCTGAATGTGAGGTGTGGAGTGGTTGGGAGAGTGGTGCAGTGGCTGGATGTGAGGCATGGATTGGTTGGGGGAGTGGTGCAGTGTGGTGCAGTGGCTGGATGTGAGGCGTGGAGTGGTTGGGGGAGTGGTGTAGGGTGGTGCAGTGGCTAGGTGTTGAGAGTTTGAGGCATAGCATGGTTAAGGGAGTGCTGCTTTGGCTGCATGTGAGGTGTGGAGTGTTTGGGAGAGTGGTGCAGTGGTGCAGTGGCTGAACGGCAGGGGTGTGGTGTTTGGGAGAGTGGTCCATGATGGTGGAGTTGAGAGGGTAATAGGATTGCTTGAGCTTGGATACTTTGTGATGAAGGTGTGTGATGGATGGGAGAGTGTTGCAGGGTGGTGCAGTACTTGGATGTAAAGAGTTGACAGTGAGGTGTGAGATGGATGGGGGAGTGGTGCAGTGTCTGAATGGGAGGCATTGAGTGGCCGAGCGAGTGGTGCAGGGTGGTGCAGGGCCTGGATGTGGAGAGTTGGCAGTGAGGTGTGGGATGGATGGGGGAGTGTTGCAGTAGCTGAATGTGAGGTGTGGAGTGGTTGGGAGAGTGGTGCAGTGGCTGGATGTGAGGCATGGAGTGGTTGGGGGAGTGGTGCAGTGGCTGGATGTGAGGCATGGAGTGGTTGGGGGAGTGGTGTAGGGTGGTGCAGTGGCTAGATGTGGAGAGTTTGAGGCGTGTGGTGGTTAAGGGAGTGCTGCTTTGGCTGCATTTGAGGCGTGGAGTGTTTGGGAGAGTGGTGCAGTGGCTGAACGGCAGGCGTGTGGTGTTTGGGAGAGTGGTCCATGATGGCGGAGTTGAGAGGGTAATAGGATTGCTTGAGCTTGGACACTTTGTGATGAAGGTGTGTGTTGGATGGGAGAGTGTTGCAAGGTGATGCAGTGTCTGGATGTGGAGAGTTGGCAGTGAGGTGTGAGATGTTTGGGAGTGTTGCAGTGGCTGAATGTGAGATGTGGAGTGGTTGGGGGAGTGGTGTAGGGTGGTGCAGTGGCTGGATGTGAAGATTGTGAGGTATGGGGTAGTTGAGGGAGTGTTGCTGTGGCTGAATGTGAGGCGTGGAGTGTTTGGGAGAGTGGTGCAGTGGCTGAACGGCGGCGTGTGGTGATTGGGAGAGTGGTCCATGACGGTGGAGTTGAGAGGATAATAGGATTGCGTGAGCTTGGACACTTTGTGATGAAGGTGTGTGATGAATAAGGGAGCATTGCACGGTGGTGCAGTTTCCGGATGTGGAGATTTTGCAGTGAGGTGTTGCAGTGGCTGAATGTTGGGGAGAGGAGTTGGCCTAACGGCTAGGGTGGTCGACCTCAAATCTGGGGAACCAGGTTCGAGTCTCGGCAAGGACGTGCAGCATCCTATGATTCTGGGCGAATCACTTAATCTCCCTGTGCCTAACAAAAATTAATGTGTCCTCATGTAACGCAACTGGTGCTCAAGTAATGGCTCTGATACCTGATACCTTCGGGTCAAGTTTGCGCTATATAAAACTCTGTAAAAAAAATGTGAGGCCTGGAGTGGTTGGAGGAATGATGCAGGGTGGTGCCGTACTGGATGTAGAGAGTTGGCTGTGAGGTGTGTGATGGATGAGTGAGTGTAGCAGAGTGGCACATCTTCTGGATGTGGAGATTTTGCAGTGAGGTGTGAGGTGGTTGGGGTAGTGGTGCAGTGGCTGAATGGGAGGCGTGGAGTGGCAGGGCGAGTGGTGCAGTGCCTGGATGTGGAGAGTTGGCAGTAAGAGTGGTGCAGAGTGGTGCAGTGGCTGAATGGGAGGAGTGGACTGGTTGGAGAGTGGTGTAGGTTGGTGTAGTGGTTGGACATGGAGAGTTGGCAGTGAGGTGTTGGGTGGATGGCGGAGTGGTGTAGGGTGGTACAGTGTGTGGATGTGGAGATTTGGCAGAGAGGTTTGCGATGTTGGGATAATGGTGCACTGGCTGAATGTGAGGGGTGGAGTGTTTGGGAGAGTGGTGCAGTGGCTGAATGGGAGGAGTGGAGTGGTTGGAGAGTGGTGTAGGTTGGTGGAGTGGCTGGACATGGAGAGTTGGCAGTGAGGTGTTGGGTGGATGGGGGAGTGGTGTAGGGTGGTAAAGTGTGTGGATGTGGAGATTTGGCAGGGAGGTGTGCGATGTTGGGATAATGGTACACTGGCTGAATGTGAGGGGTGGAGTGGTTGGGGGAAATGGTGTAGGGTGTTGCAGTGGCTGAATGTGGAGAGTTGACAGTGAGGTGTGGGATGGATAGGGGAGTGGTGTAGGTTGGTGCCGTGCCTGGATGTGGAGAGTTGGCAGTGAGGTTTGAGATGGTTGGGAGAGTGGTGCAGTGGCTGAATATGAGGTGTGCAGTGGTTGGGGGAGTGGTGTAGGGTGGTGCAGTGGCTGGATGTGGAGAGTTGGCAGTGAGGTGTGGGATGGATGGGGGAGTTTTGTAGGGTGGTGAAGTGGCTGGATGTATAGAGCTGCAAGAGAGGCATGAGGTAGTTGCAGGATGGTGCAGTGGTTGGATGTGGCAATTTGGTAGAGAGGTGGTTGGGGGAAAGTTGCAGGGCTGAATGTGAGGTGTGGAATGTTTGGGAGAGTGGTGGAGTGGCTGAATGGGAGGTGTGTGGTGGTTGGGGGAGTGGTGTAGGGTGATGCAGTGGCTGAATGTGGAAAGTTGGCAGTGAGGCATGGGATGGATGGGGGAGTGGTACAGCGGCTGAATGTGAGGTGTGGAATGTTTAGGAGAGTGGGGCAGTGGCTGAATGGGAGGCATGTGATGATTGGGAGAGTGGTCCATGATGGTGGACTTGCGAGGCTAATAGTATTTCTTGAGCTTGGACACTTTGTAATGATGGAAGAGGACACTGGTGCTGATGGAAGAGGACACTGGTGCTGATGGAAGAGGACACTGATGCTGATGGAAGAGGACACTGATGCTGATGGAGGAGGACACTGGTGCTGATGGAAGAGGACACTGGTGCTGATGGAGGAGGTCACTGGTGCTGATGGAGGAGGACACTGATGCTGATGGAAGAGGACACTGGTGCTGATGGAAGAGGACACTGATGCTGATGGAAGAGGACACTGATGCTGGGAGGAGGACACTGATGCTGATGGAGGAGGACACTGGTGCTGATGGAAGAGGACACTGGTGCTGATTGAAGAGGACACTGATGCTGATGGAAGGGGACATTGGTGCTGATGGATGAGGACACTGGTGCTGATGGAGGAGGACACTGGTACTGATGGAAGAGGACACTGATGCTGATGGAAGAGGACACTGGTGCTGATGGAAGAGGACACTGGTGCTGATAGAGGGGGACACTGGTGCTGATCGAGGAGGACACTGATGCTGATGGAAGAGGACACTGGTGCTGATGGAAGAGGACACTGGTGCTGATGGAAGAGGACACTGTGCTGATGGAGGAGGACACTGGTGCTGCTGGAGGAGGACACTGGTGCTAATCGAGGAGGACACTGATGCTGATGGAAGAGGACACTGGTGCTGATGGAAGAGGACACTGGTGCTGATGGAAGAGGACACTGGTGCTGATGGAGGAGGACACTGGTGCTGATCGAGGAGGACACTGATGCTGATGGAAGAGGACACAGGTGCTGATGGAGGAGGACACTGATGCTGATGGAAGAGGACACTGGTGCTGATGGAGGAGGACACTGGTGCTGATGGAAGAGAACACTGGTGCTGATGGAGGAGGACACTGGTGATGATGGAGGAGGACACTGGTGCTGATGGAAGAGGACACTGGTGCTGATGGAAGAGAACACTGGTGCTGATGGAGGAGTACACTGGTGCTGATGGAGGAGTACATTGGTGCTGATGGAAGAGGACACTGGTGCTGATGGAGGAGGACACTGATGCTGTTGGAAGAGGACACTGATGCTGATGGAAGAGGACACTGGTGCTGATGGTGGAGGACACTGATACTGATGGAGGAGGACACTGATGTGATGAAAGAGGACACTGATGCTGATGGAAGAGGACACTGATGCTGATGGAAGAGGACACTGATGCTGATGGAAGAGGACACTGATGCTGATGGAGAAGGACACTGGTGCTGATGCAAGAGGACACTGGTGCTGATGGAGGAGGACACTGGTGCTAATAGAAGATGACATTGGTGCTGATGGAAGAGGACACTGATGCTGATTGAGGAGGAAACTGATGCTGATGGAAAAGGACACTGATGCTGATGGAGGTGGAAACTGGTGCTGATGGAAGAGGACACTGGTGCTGATGGAAGAGGACACTGATGGAGGAGGACACTGATGCTGATGGAAGAGGACACTGATGCTGATGGAAGGGGATACTGGTGCTGATGGATGAGGACACTGGTGCTGATGGAGGAGGACACAGGTACTGATGGAAGAGCACACTGATGCTGATGGAAGAGGACACTGGTGCTCATGGAGGAGGACACTGGTGCTGATTGAGGAGGACACTGGTGCTGATGGAAGAGGACACAGGTGCTGATGGAGGAGGACACTGGTGCTGATGGAGGAGGACACTGGTGTTGATGTAAGAGGACACTGGTGCTGATGGAAGAGGACACTGGTGCTGATGGAGGAGGACACTGGTACTGATGGAGGAGGACACTGGTGCTGATGGAAGAGGACATTGGTGCTGATGGAAGAGGACACTGGTGCTGATGGAGGAGGACACTGGTGCTAATGGAGGAGGACATAGATGCTGATGGAAGAGGACACTGGTGCTGATGGAGGAGAACACTGATGCTGATGGAAGAGGACACTGATGCTGATGGAGGAGGACACTGATGTGATGAAAGAGGACACTGGTGCTGATGGAAGAGGACACTGATGCTGATGGAAGAGGACACTGATGCTTATGGAAGAGGACACTGATGCTGATGGAGGAGGACACTCGTGCTAATGGAAGAGGACACTGGTGCTGATGGAGGATGACACTGGTGCTGATGGAAGAGGACACTGATGCTGATGAGGAGGACACTGATGCTGATGGAAGAGGACACTGATGCTGATGGAAGAGGACACTGATGCTGATGGAAGAGGACCCTGGTACTGATGGAAGAGGACACTGATGGAGGAGTACACTGATGCTGATGGAAGAGGAAACTGGTGCTGATGGAAGAGGACACTGGTGCTGATGGAAGAGGACACTGATGGAGGAGGACACTGATGCTGATGGAAGAGGACACTGATGCTGATAGAAGGGGACACTGGTGCTGATGGAGGAGTACACTGGTGCTGATGGAGGAGTACACTGGTGCTGATGGAAGAGGACACTGGTGCTGATGGAGGAGGACACTGATGCTGTTGGAAGAGGACACTGATGCTGATGGAAGAGGACACTGGTGCTGATGGAGGAGGACACTGATACTGATGGAGGAGGACACTGATATGATGAAAGAGGACACTGATGCTGATGGAAGAGGACACTGATGCTGATGGAAGAGGACACTGATGCTGATGGAAGAGGACACTGATGCTGATGGAGAAGGACACTGGTGCTGATGCAAGAGGACACTGGTGCTGATGGAGGAGGACACTGGTGCTAATGGAAGATGACATTGGTGCTGATGGAAGAGGACACTGATGCTGATGGAGGAGGAAACTGATGCTGATGGAAGAGGACACTGATGCTGATGGAGGAGGAAACTGGTGCTGATGGAAGAGGACACTGGTGCTGATGGAAGAGGACACTGATGGAAGAGGACACTGATGCTGATGGAAGAGGACACTGATGCTGATGGAAGGGGATACTGGTGCTGATGGATGATGACACTGGTGCTGATGGACGAGGACACTGGTACTGATGGAAGAGCACACTGATGCTGATGGAAGAGGACACTGGTGCTGATGGAGGAGGACACTGGTGCTGATTGAGGAGGACACTGGTGCTGATGGAAGAGGACACTGGTGCTGATGGAGGAGGACACTGGTGCTGATGGAAGAGGATACTGGTGCTGATGGAGGAGGACACTGGTGCTGATGGAGGAGGACACTGGTGCTGATGGAAGAGGACACTGGTGCTGATGGAAGAGGACACTGGTGCTGATGGAGGAGGACACTGGTGCTGATCGAGGAGGACACTGATGCTGATGGAAGAGGACATGGGTGCTGACGGAGGAGGACACTGATGCTGATGGAAGAGGACACTGGTGCTGATGGAGGAGGACACTGGTGCTGATGGAGGAGGACACTGGTGCTGATGGAAGAGGACACTGGTGCTGATGGAGGAGGACACTGGTGCTGATGGAGGAGGACACTGGTGCTGATGGAAGAGGACACTGGTGCTGATGGAAGAGAACACTGGTGCTGATGGAGGAGTACACTGGTGCTGATGGAGGAGTACACTGGTGCTGATGGAAGAGGACACTGGTGCTGATGGAAGAGGACACCGGTGCTCATGGAAGAGGACACTGATGGAAGAGGACACTGATGCTGATGGAAGAGGACACTGATGCTGATGGAAGGGGATACTGGTGCTGATGGATGAGGACACTGGTGCTGATGGAGGAGGACACTGGTACTGATGGAAGAGCACACTGATGCTGATGGAAGAGGACACTGGTGCTGATGGAGGAGGACACTGGTGCTGATTGAGGAGGACACTGGTGCTGATGGAAGAGGACACTGGTGCTGATGGAGGAGGACACTGGTGCTGATGGAGGAGGACACTGGTGCTGATGGAAGAGGACACTGGTGCTGATGGAAGAGGACACTGGTGCTGATGGAGGAGGACACTGGTGCTGATCGAGGAGGACACTGATGCTGATGGAAGAGGACATGGGTGCTGATGGAGGAGGACACTGATGCTGATGGAAGAGGACACTGGTGCTGATGGAGGAGGACACTGGTGCTGATGGAAGAGGACACTGGTGCTGATGGAGGAAGACACTGGTGCTGATGGAGGAGGACACTGGTGCTGATGGAAGAGGACACTGGTGCTGATGGAAGAGAACACTGGTGCTGATGGAGGAGTACACTGGTGCTGATGGAGGAGTACACTGGTGCTGATGGAAGAGGACACTGGTGCTGATGGAGGAGGACACTGATGCTGTTGGAAGAGGACACTGATGCTGATGGAAGAGGACACTGGTGCTGATGGAGGAGGACACTGATACTGATGGAGGAGGACACTGATGTGATGAAAGAGGACACTGATGCTGATGGAAGAGGACACTGATGCTGATGGAAGAGGACACTGATGCTGATGGAAGAGGACACTGATGCTGATGGAGAAGGACACTGGTGCTAATGGAAGATGACATTGGTGCTGATGGAAGAGGACACTGATGCTGATGGAGGAGGAAACTGATGCTGATGGAAGAGGACACTGATGCTGATGGAAGAGGAAACTGGTGCTGATGGAAGAGGACACTGGTGCTGATGGAAGAGGACACTGATGGAGGAGGACACTGATGCTGATGGAAGAGGACACTGATGCTGATGGAAGGGGATACTGGTGCTGATGGATGAGGACACTGGTGCTGATGGAGGAGGACACTGGTACTGATGGAAGAGCACACTGATGCTGATGGAAGAGGACACTGGTGCTGATGGAGGAGGACACTGGTGCTGATTGAGGAGGACACTGGTGCTGATGGAAGAGGACACTGGTGCTGATGGAGGAGGACACTGGTGCTGATGGAGGAGGACACTGGTGTTGATGGAAGAGCACACTGGTGCTGATGGAAGAGGACACTGGTGCTGATGGAGGAGGACACTGGTGCTGATGGAGGAGGACACTGGTGCTGATGGAAGAGGACATTGATGCTGATGGAAGAGGACACTGGTGCTGATGGAGGAGGACACTGGTGCTAATGGAGGAGGACATTGATGCTGATGGAAGAGGACACTGGTGCTGATGGAGGAGAACACTGATGCTGATGGAAGAGGACACTGATGCTGATGGAGGAGGACACTGATGTGATGAAAGAGGACACTGATGCTGATGGAAGAGGACACTGATGCTGATGGAAGAGGACACTGATGCTGATGGAGGAGGACACTGGTGCTGATGGAAGAGGACACTGGTGCTGATGGAGGATGACACTGGTGCTGATGGAAGAGGACACTGATGCTGATGGATGAGGACACTGATGCTGATGGAAGAGGACACTGATGCTGATGGAAGAGGACACTGATGCTGATGGAAGAGGACCCTGGTGCTGATGGAAGAGGACACTGATGGAGGAGGACACTGATGCTGATGGAAGAGGACACTGGTGCTGATGGAAGAGGACACTGGTGCTGATGGAAGAGAACACTGATGCTGATAGAAGGGGACACTGGTGCTGATGGAGGAGTACACTGGTGCTGATGGAGGAGTACACTGGTGCTGATGGAAGAGGACACTGGTGCTGATGGAGGAGGACACTGGTGCTGATGGAGGAGGACACTGATACTGATGGAGGAGGACACTGATGTGATGAAAGAGGACACAGATGCTGATGGAAGAGGACACTGATGCTGATGGAGAAGGACACTGGTGCTGATGCAAGAGGACACTGATGCTGATGGAGAAGGACACTGGTGCTGATGCAAGAGGACACTGGTGCTGATGGAGGAGGACACTGGTGCTAATGGAAGATGACATTGGTGCTGATGGAAGAGGACACTGATGCTGATGGAGGAGGAAACTGGTGCTGATGGAAGAGGACACTGATGCTGATGGAGGAGGAAACTGGTGCTGATGGAAGAGGACACTGGTGCTGATGGAAGAGGACACTGATGGAGGAGGACACTGATGCTGATGGAAGAGGACACTGATGCTGATGGAAGGGGATACTGGTGCTGATGGATGAGGACACTGGTGCTGATGGAGGAGGACACTGGTACTGATGGAAGAGCACACTGATGCTGATGGAAGAGGACACTGGTGCTGATGGAGGAGGGCACTGGTGCTGATTGAGGAGGACACTGGTGCTGATGGAAGAGGACACTGGTGCTGATGGAGGAGGACACTGGTGCTGATGGAGGAGGACACTGGTGCTGATGGAAGAGGACACTGGTGCTGATGGAGGAGGACACTGGTGCTGATCGAGGAGGACACTGATGCTGATGGAAGAGGACACGGGTGCTGATGGAGGAGGACACTGATGCTGATGGAAGAGGACACTGGTGCTGATGGAGGAGGACACTGGTGCTGATGGAAGAGGACACTGGTGCTGATGGAGGAGGACACTGGAGCTGATGGAGGAGGACACTGGTGCTGATGGAAGAGGACACTGGTGCTGATGGAAGAGAACACTGGTGCTGATGGAGGAGTACACTGGTGCTGATGGAGGAGTACACTGGTGCTGATGGAAGAGGACACTGGTGCTGATGGAGGAGGACACTGATGCTGTTGGAAGAGGACACTGATGCTGATGGAAGAGGACACTGGTGCTGATGGAGGAGGACACTGATATTGATGGAGGAGGACACTGATGTGATGAAAGAGGACACTGATGCTGATGGAAGGGGATCCTGGTGCTGATGGATGAGGACTCTGGTGCTGATGGAGTTGGACACTGGTACTGATGGAAGAGCACACTGGTGCTGATGGAAGAGGACACTGATGCTGATGGAGGAGGACACTGGTGCTGATTGAGGAGGACACTGGTGCTGATGGAAGAGGACACTGGTGCTGATGGACGAGGACACTGGTGCTGATGGAGGAGGACACTGGTGCTGATGGAAGAGGACACTGGTGCTGATGGAAGAGGACACTGGTGCTGATGGAGGAGGACACTGGTGCTGATCGAGGATGACACTGATGCTGATGGAAGAGGACACGGGTGCTGATGGAGGAGGACACTGATGCTGATGGAAGAGGACCCTGGTGCTGATGGAGGAGGACACTGGTGCTGATGGAAGAGGGCACTGGTGCTGATGGAGGAGGACACTGGTGCTGTTGGAGGAGGACACTGGTGCTGATGGAAGAGGACACTGGTGCTGATGGAAGAGAACACTGGTGCTGATGGAGGAGTACACTGGTGCTGATGGAGGAGTACACTGGTGCTGATGGAAGAGGACACTGGTGCTGATGGAGGAGGACACTGATGCTGTTGGAAGAGGACACTGATGCTGATGGAAGAGGACACTGGTGCTGATGGAGGAGGACACTGATACTGATGGAGGAGGACACTGATGTGATGAAAGAGGACACTGATGCTGATGGAAGAGGACACTGATGCTGATGGAAGAGGACACTGATGCTGATGGAGAAGGACACTGATGCTGATGCAAGAGGACACTGGTGCTGATGGAGGAGGACACTGGTGCTAATGGAAGATGACATTGGTGCTGATGGAAGAGGACACTGATGCTGATGGAGGAGGAAACTGATGCTGATGGAAGAGGACACTGATGCTGATGGAGGAGGAAACTGGTGCTGATGGAAGAGGACATTGGTGCTGATGGAAGAGGACACTGATGGAGGAGGACACTGATGCTGATGGAAGAGGACACTGATGCTGATGGAAGGGGATACTGGTGCTGATTGATGAGGACACTGGTGCTGATGGAGGAGGACATTGGTACTGATGGAAGAGCACACTGATGCTGATGGAAGAGGACACTGGTGCTGATGGAGGAGGACACTGGTGCTGATTGAGGAGGACACTGGTGCTGATGGAAGAGGACACTGATGCTGATGGAGGAGGACACTGGTGCTGATGGAAGAGGACACTGGTGCTGATGGAGGATGACACTGGTGCTGATGGAAGAGGACACTGATGCTGATGGAAGAGGACACTGATGCTGATGGAAGAGGACACTGATGCTGATGGAAGAGGACACTGATGCTGATGGAAGAGGACCCTGGTGCTGATAGAAGAGGACACTGATGGAGGAGGACACTGATGGAGGAGGACACTGATGCTGATGGAAGAGGACACTGGTGCTGATGGAAGAGGACACTGATGGAGGAGGACACTGATGCTGATGGAAGAGGACACTGATGCTGATAGAAGGGGACACTGGTGCTGATGGATGAGGACACTGCTGCTGATGGAGGAGGACACTGGTACTGAGGAAGAGGACACTGATGCTGATGGAGGACACTGGTGCTGATGGAAGAGGACACTGATGCTGATAGAAGAGGACACTGGTGCTGATGGAAGAGGACACTGCTGCTGAGGGAAGGGGACACTGGTGCTGATGGATGAGGACACTGGTGCTGATGGAGGAGGACACTGGTGCTGATGGAAGAGGACACTGATGCTGATGGAGGAGGACACTGGTGCTGATGGAAGAGGACATTGATGCTGATGGAAGAGGACACTGGTGCTGATGGAGGAGGACACTGGTGCTAATGGAGGAGGACATTGATGCTGATGGAAGAGGACACTGGTGCTGATGGAGGAGAACACTGATGCTGATGGAAGAGGACACTGATGCTGATGGAGGAGGACACTGATGTGATGAAAGAGGACACTGATGCTGATAGAAGAGGACACTGATGCTGATGGAAGAGGACACTGATGCTGATGGAAGAGGACACTGATGCTGATGGAGGAGGACACTGGTGCTGATGGAAGAGGACACTGGTGCTGATGGAGGATGACACTGGTGCTGATGGAAGAGGACACTGATGCTGATGGAGAAGGACACTGATGCTGATGGAAGAAGACACTGATGCTGATGGCAGAGGACACTGATGCTGATGGAAGAGGACCCTGGTGCTGATGGAAGAGGACACTGATGGAGGAGGACACTGATGCTGATGGAAGAGGACACTGGTGCTGATGGAAGAGGACACTGGTGCTGATGGAAGAGAACACTGATGCTGATAGAAGGGGACACTGGTGCTGATGGAGGAGTACACTGGTGCTGATGGAGGAGTACACTGGTGCTGATGGAAGAGGACACTGGTGCTGATGGAGGAGGACACTGGTGCTGATGGAGGAGGACACTGGTGCTGATGGAGGAGGACACTGATACTGATGGAGGAGGACACTGATGTGATGAAAGAGGACACTGATGCTGATTGAAGAGGACACTGATGCTGATGGAAGAGGACACTGATGCTGATGGAGAAGGACACTGGTGCTGATGCAAGAGGACACTGATGCTGATGGAGAAGGACACTGGTGCTGATGCAAGAGGACATTGATGCTGATGGAAGAGGACACTGGTGCTGATGGAGGAGGACACTGGTGCTAATGGAGGAGGACATTGATGCTGATGGAAGAGGACACTGGTGCTGATGGAGGAGAACACTGGTGCTAATGGAGGAGGACATTGATGCTGATGGAAGAGGACACTGGTGCTGATGGAGGAGAACACTGATGCTGATGGAAGAGGACACTGATGCTGATGGAGGAGGACACTGATGTGATGAAAGAGGACACTGATGCTGATAGAAGAGGACACTGATGCTGATGGAAGAGGACACTGATGCTGATGGAAGAGGACACTGATGCTGATGGAGGAGGACACTGGTGCTGATGGAAGAGGACACTGGTGCTGATGGAGGATGACACTGGTGCTGATGGAAGAGGACACTGATGCTGATGGAGGAGGACACTGATGCTGATGGAAGAGGACACTGATGCTGATGGAAGAGGACACTGATGCTGATGGAAGAGGACCCTGGTGCTGATGGAAGAGGACACTGATGGAGGAGGACACTGATGCTGATGGAAGAGGACACTGGTGCTGATGGAAGAGGACACTGGTGCTGATGGAAGAGAACACTGATGCTGATAGAAGGGGACACTGGTGCTGATGGAGGAGTACACTGGTGCTGATGGAGGAGTACACTGGTGCTGATGGAAGAGGACACTGGTGCTGATGGAGGAGGACACTGGTGCTGATGGAGGAGGACACTGATACTGATGGAGGAGGACACTGATGTGATGAAAGAGGACACTGATGCTGATGGAGAAGGACACTGGTGCTGATGCAAGAGGACACTGATGCTGATGGAGAAGGACACTGGTGCTGATGCAAGAGGACACTGGTGCTGATGGAGGAGGACACTGGTGCTAATGGAAGATGACATTGGTGCTGATGGAAGAGGACACTGATGCTGATGGAGGAGGAAACTGGTGCTGATGGAAGAGGACACTGATGCTGATGGAGGAGGAAACTGGTGCTGATGGAAGAGGACACTGGTGCTGATGGAAGAGGACACTGATGGAGGAGGACACTGATGCTGATGGAAGAGGACACTGATGCTGATGGAAGGGGATACTGGTGCTGATGGATGAGGACACTGGTGCTGATGGAAGAGGACACTGGTACTGATGGAAGAGCACACTGATGCTGATGGAAGAGCACACTGATGCTGATGGAAGAGGACACTGGTGCTGATGGAGGAGGACACTGGTGCTGATGGAGGAGTACACTGGTGCTGATGGAGGAGTACACTGGTGCTGATGGAAGAGGACACTGGTGCTGATGGAGGAGGACACTGATGCTGTTGGAAGAGGACACTGATGCTGATGGAAGAGGACACTGGTGCTGATGGAGGAGGACACTGATATTGATGGAGGAGGACACTGATGTGATGAAAGAGGACACTGATGCTGATGGAAGGGGATCCTGGTGCTGATGGATGAGGACTCTGGTGCTGATGGAGTTGGACACTGGTACTGATGGAAGAGCACACTGGTGCTGATGGAAGAGGACACTGATGCTGATGGAGGAGGACACTGGTGCTGATTGAGGAGGACACTGGTGCTGATGGAAGAGGACACTGGTGCTGATGGGGGAGGACACTGGTGCTGATGGAGGAGGACACTGGTGCTGATGGAAGAGGACACTGGTGCTGATGGAAGAGGACACTGGTGCTGATGGAGGAGGACACTGGTGCTGATCGAGGATGACACTGATGCTGATGGAAGAGGACACGGGTGCTGATGGAGGAGGACACTGATGCTGATGGAAAAGGACCCTGGTGCTGATGGAGGAGGACACTGGTGCTGATGGAAGAGGGCACTGGTGCTGATGGAGGAGGACACACTGGTGCTGTTGGAGGAGGACACTGGTGCTGATGGAAGAGGACACTGGTGCTGATGGAAGAGAACACTGGTGCTGATGGAGGAGTACACTGGTGCTGATGGAGGAGTACACTGGTGCTGATGGAAGAGGACACTGGTGCTGATGGAGGAGGACACTGATGCTGTTGGAAGAGGACACTGATGCTGATGGAAGAGGACACTGGTGCTGATGGAGGAGGACACTGATACTGATGGAGGAGGACACTGATGTGATGAAAGAGGACACTGATGCTGATGGAAGAGGACACTGATGCTGATGGAAGAGGACACTGATGCTGATGGAGAAGGACACTGATGCTGATGCAAGAGGACACTGGTGCTGATGGAGGAGGACACTGGTGCTAATGGAAGATGACATTGGTGCTGATGGAAGAGGACACTGATGCTGATGGAGGAGGAAACTGATGCTGATGGAAGAGGACACTGATGCTGATGGAGGAGGAAACTGGTGCTGATGGAAGAGGACATTGGTGCTGATGGAAGAGGACACTGATGCAGGAGGACACTGATGCTGATGGAAGAGGACACTGATGCTGATGGAAGGGGATACTGGTGCTGATTGATGAGGACACTGGTGCTGATGGAGGAGGACATTGGTACTGATGGAAGAGCACACTGATGCTGATGGAAGAGGACACTGGTGCTGATGGAGGAGGACACTGGTGCTGATTGAGGAGGACACTGGTGCTGATGGAAGAGGACACTGATGCTGATGGAGGAGGACACTGGTGCTGATGGAAGAGGACACTGGTGCTGATGGAGGATGACACTGGTGCTGATGGAAGAGGACACTGATGCTGATGGTAGAGGACACTGATGCTGATGGAAGAGGACACTGATGCTGATGGAAGAGGACACTGATGCTGATGGAAGAGGACACTGATGCTGATGGAAGAGGACCCTGGTGCTGATAGAAGAGGACACTGATGGAGGAGGACACTGATGGAGGAGGACACTGATGCTGATGGAAGAGGACACTGGTGCTGATGGAAGAGGACACTGGTGCTGATGGAAGAGGACACTGATGGAGGAGGACACTGATGCTGATGGAAGAGGACACTGATGCTGATAGAAGGGGACACTGGTGCTGATGGATGAGGACACTGCTGCTGATGGAGGAGGACACTGGTACTGAGGAAGAGGACACTGATGCTGATGGAGGACACTGGTGCTGATGGAAGAGGACACTGATGCTGATAGAAGAGGACACTGGTGCTGATGGAAGAGGACACTGCTGCTGAGGGAAGGGGACACTGGTGCTGATGGATGAGGACACTGGTGCTGATGGAGGAGGACACTGGTGCTGATGGAAGAGGACACTGATGCTGATGGAGGAGGACACTGGTGCTGATGGAAGAGGACATTGATGCTGATGGAAGAGGACACTGGTGCTGATGGAGGAGGACACTGGTGCTAATGGAGGAGGACATTGATGCTGATGGAAGAGGACACTGGTGCTGATGGAGGAGAACACTGATGCTGATGGAAGAGGACACTGATGCTGATGGAGGAGGACACTGATGTGATGAAAGAGGACACTGATGCTGATAGAAGAGGACACTGATGCTGATGGAAGAGGACACTGATGCTGATGGAAGAGGACACTGATGCTGATGGAGGAGGACACTGGTGCTGATGGAAGAGGACACTGGTGCTGATGGAGGATGACACTGGTGCTGATGGAAGAGGACACTGATGCTGATGGAGGAGGACACTGATGCTGATGGAAGAGGACACTGATGCTGATGGAAGAGGACACTGATGCTGATGGAAGAGGACCCTGGTGCTGATGGAAGAGGACACTGATGGAGGAGGACACTGATGCTGATTGAAGAGGACACTGGTGCTGATGGAAGAGGACACTGGTGCTGATGGAAGAGAACACTGATGCTGATAGAAGGGGACACTGGTGCTGATGGAGGAGTACACTGGTGCTGATGGAGGAGTACACTGGTGCTGATGGAAGAGGACACTGGTGCTGATGGAGGAGGACACTGGTGCTGATGGAGGAGGACACTGATACTGATGGAGGAGGACACTGATGTGATGAAAGAGGACACTGATGCTGATGGAAGAGGACACTGATGCTGATGGAAGAGGACACTGATGCTGATGGAGAAGGACACTGGTGCTGATGCAAGAGGACACTGATGCTGATGGAGAAGGACACTGGTGCTGATGCAAGAGGACATTGATGCTGATGGAAGAGGACACTGGTGCTGATGGAGGAGGACACTGGTGCCAATGGAGGAGGACATTGATGCTGATGGAAGAGGACACTGGTGCTGATGGAGGAGAACACTGGTGCTAATGGAGGAGGACATTGATGCTGATGGAAGAGGACACTGGTGCTGATGGAGGAGAACACTGATGCTGATGGAAGAGGACACTGATGCTGATGGAGGAGGACACTGATGTGATGAAAGAGGACACTGATGCTGATAGAAGAGGACACTGATGCTGATGGAAGAGGACACTGATGCTGATGGAAGAGGACACTGATGCTGATGGAGGAGGACACTGGTGCTGATGGAAGAGGACACTGGTGCTGATGGAGGATGACACTGGTGCTGATGGAAGAGGACACTGATGCTGATGGAGGAGGACACTGATGCTGATGGAAGAGGACACTGATGCTGATGGAAGAGGACACTGATGCTGATGGAAGAGGACCCTGGTGCTGATGGAAGAGGACACTGATGGAGGAGGACACTGATGCTGATGGAAGAGGACACTGGTGCTGATGGAAGAGGACACTGGTGCTGATGGAAGAGAACACTGATGCTGATAGAAGGGGACACTGGTGCTGATGGAGGAGTACACTGGTGCTGATGGAGGAGTACACTGGTGCTGATGGAAGAGGACACTGGTGCTGATGGAGGAGGACACTGGTGCTGATGGAGGAGGACACTGATACTGATGGAGGAGGACACTGATGTGATGAAAGAGGACACTGATGCTGATGGAAGAGGACACTGATGCTGATGGAAGAGGACACTGATGCTGATGGAGAAGGACACTGGTGCTGATGCAAGAGGACACTGATGCTGATGGAGAAGGACACTGGTGCTGATGCAAGAGGACACTGGTGCTGATGGAGGAGGACACTGGTGCTAATGGAAGATGACATTGGTGCTGATGGAAGAGGACACTGATGCTGATGGAGGAGGAAACTGGTGCTGATGGAAGAGGACACTGATGCTGATGGAGGAGGAAACTGGTGCTGATGGAAGAGGACACTGGTGCTGATGGAAGAGGACACTGATGGAGGAGGACACTGATGCTGATGGAAGAGGACATTGATGCTGATGGAAGGGGATACTGGTGCTGATGGATGAGGACACTGGTGCTGATGGAGGAGGACACTGGTACTGATGGAAGAGCACACTGATGCTGATGGAAGAGGACACTGGTGCTGATGGAGGAGGACACTGGTGTTGATTGAGGAGGACACTGGTGCTGATGGAAGAGGACACTGGTGCTGATGGAGGTGGACACTGGTGCTGATGGAGGAGGACACTGGTGCTGATGGAAGAGGACACTGGTGCTGATGGAGGAGGACACTGGTGCTGATCGAGGAGGACACTGATGCTGATGGAAGAGGACACGGGTGCTGATGGAGGTGGACACTGATGCTGATGGAAGAGGACACTGGTGCTGATGGAGGAGGACACTGGTGCTGATGGAAGAGGACACTGGTGCTGATGGAGGAGGACACTGGTGCTGATGGAGGAGGACACTGGTGCTGATGGAAGAGGACACTGGTGCTGATGGAAGAGAACACTGGTGCTGATGGAGGAGTACACTGGTGCTGATGGAGGAGTACACTGGTGCTGATGGAAGAGGACACTGGTGCTGATGGAGGAGGACACTGATGCTGTTGGAAGAGGACACTGATGCTGATGGAAGAGGACACTGGTGCTGATGGAGGAGGACACTGATACTGATGGAGGAGGACACTGATGTGATGAAAGAGGACACTGATGCTGATGGAAGGGGATCCTGGTGCTGATGGATGAGGACTCTGGTGCTGATGGAGGAGGACACTGGTACTGATGGAAGAGCACACTGGTGCTGATGGAAGAGGACACTGGTGCTGATGGAGGAGGACACTGGTGCTGATTGAGGAGGACACTGGTGCTGATGGAAGAGGACACTGGTGCTGATGGAGGAGGACACTGGTGCTGATGGAGGAGGGCACTGGTGCTGATGGAAGAGGACACTGGTGCTGATGGAAGAGGACACTGGTGCTGATGGAGGAGGACACTGGTGCTGATCGAGGATGACACTGATGCTGATGGAAGAGGACACGGGTGCTGATGGAGGAGGACACTGATGCTGATGGAAGAGGACACTGGTGCTGATGGAGGAGGACACTGGTGCTGATGGAAGAGGGCACTGGTGCTGATGGAGGAGGACACTTGTGCTGATGGAAGAGGACACTGGTGCTGATGGAAGAGAACACTGGTGCTGATGGAAGAGGACTCTGGTGCTGATGGAGGAGGACACTCGTGCTGATGGAGGAGGACACTGGTGCTGATGGAAGAGGACACTGGTGCTGATGGAAGAAGACACTGGTGCTGATGGAGGAGGACACTGGTGCTGATGGAGAAGGACACTGATGTTGATGGAAGAGGACACTGGTGCTGATGGAGGAGGACACTGATGTGATGAAAGAGGACACTGATGCTGATGGAAGAGGACACTGATGCGGATCGAAGAGGACACTGATGCTGATGGAAGAGGACACTGATGCTGATGGAGGAGGACACTGATCCTGACGAGAAGGACACTGGTGCTGATGGAAGAGGACACTGGTGCTGATGGAGGAGGCACAGAGTGATGGGAGGAGAAACATGCTGATAGGATGAGACACAGAGACTGATGGGTGTAGACACAAAGACTGATTGGGGGAGACATAGAGACTGATGGGAGGAGACACAGAGTGAAGGAAGGAGATAAACAGACTGATGGTAGGAGACACAGAGTCATGGGAGGAGACACAAAGGCTGTTGGGAGGAGACACAGAGACTGATAGAAGGAGACACACAGACGGATGGAAAGAGAGACAGATACTGATGAGAAGAGATACATAGACTGATGGGAGGAGACACGCAGACTGATGTCAGGAGACTCACAGACTGATGGGAGGAGTCACAGAAACTGATGGGAGGAGACAGATGCTGATGGGAGGTAACACACAGACTGATGGGAGGAGTCACAGAGACTGATGGGAGGAGACAGATGCTGATGGGAGGTGACACACAGACTGATGGCAGGAGACACAGGGACTGACAGGAGGAGATGCACAGACTGATGGGAGGACACACAGGGACTGACAGGAGGAGACGCTAAGACTGCTGTCAGGAGACAAAGAGACTGATGGGAGGAGGCAGATGCTGATGGCAGGAGACACAGGAACTGACAGGAGGTGACACACTGACTGATATCAGGAGACACATGGACTAACTGGAGGCAACACACAGACTGATGGGAGGAGACAGATGCTGATGGGAGGAGACAAATAGACTGATGGGAGGAGACACAGAAGCTGATGGGAGCAGCCGTACGTGTCGACGGGGCACAAAGACAGACAAAGATCTTGAGGGGGAGACACACATACTGATGGCAGGAGACACAATGAGCCAGTTCGGGTTGGTTAACTTAGTTCTGAGACCAACCACGTCCCAGCAAAGAATTCTTAAGGGGGAAGACACTGGTGCTGATGGAAGAGGACACTGATGGAGGAGGACACTGATGCTGATGGAAGAGGACACTGATGCTGATGGAAGGGAATACTGGTGCTGATGGATGAGGACACTGGTGCTGATGGAGGAGGACATTGGTACTGATGGAAGAGCATACTGATGCTGATGCTGATGGAAGAGGACACTGGTGCTGATGGAGGAGGACACTGGTGCTGATTGAGGATGACACTGGTGCTGATGGAAGAGGACACTGGTGCTGATGGAGGAGGACACTGGTGCTGATGGAGGAGGAAACTGGTGTTGATGGAAGAGGACACTGGTGCTGATGGAAGAGGACACTGGTGCTGATGGAGGAGGACACTGGTGCTGATGGAGGAGGACACTGGTGCTGATGGAAGAGGACATTGGTGCTGATGGAAGAGGACACTGGTGCTGATGGAGGAGGACACTGGTGCTAATGGAGGACATTGATGCTGATGGAAGAGGACACTGGTGCTGATGGAGGAGAACACTGATGCTGATGGAAGAGGACACTGATGCTGATGGAGGAGGACACTGATGTGATGAAAGAGGACACTGATGCTGATGGAAGAGGACACTGATGCTGATGGAAGAGGACGCTGATGCTGATGGAAGAGGACACTGATGCTGATGGAGGAGGACACTGGTGCTGATGGAAGAGGACACTGGTGCTGATGGAGGATGACACTGGTGCTGATGGAAGAGGACACTGATGCTGAGACTGAGAGGAGGAGACACAGAGACTGATGGGAGGAGGCATATGCTGATGGCAGGAGACACAGGAACTGACAGGAGGTGACACACAGACTGATATCAGGAGACACATGGACTAACTGGAGGCAACACACAGACTGATGGGAGGAGACAAATGCTGATGGGAGGAGACAAATAGACTGATGGGAGGAGACACAGAAGCTGATGGGAGCAGCCGTACGTGTCGACGGGGCACAAAGACAGACAAAGATCTTGAGGGGGAGACACACATACTGATGGCAGGAGACACAATGAGCCAGTTCGGGTTGGTTAACTTAGTTCGGAGACCAACCACGTCCCAGCAAAGAACTCTTAAGGGGGAAGATTCGCCCACCTCTGTAACAGCAGAATAACTTGTATTCTGACGAAGGTGTAAAGTTACTCTGGATGGAGTTGAACCCATCTGTGATTTAAAATTCTGTTCAAGTCCTGGACTAGAGTCATGGCAGATTTGTGATTCAAGGTCGATTTGAGATTGATGGCAGGTTTGAGATTCATGGCCGGTTTGAGATTCATGGCCGGTTTGAGATTCATGGCCGGTTTGAGATTCATGGCCGGTTTGAGATTCATGGCAGGTTTGAAATTCATTGCCGGTTTGAGATTCATGGCCGGTTTGAGATTTATGGCAGATTTGAGATTCATGGCAGGTTTGAGATTCATGGCATATTTGAGATTCATGGCCGGTTTGAGTAGACACACCAGGGGGACAGGGGTTGGTTCAGGGTCTGAGACTGGCCGCACAGGCTGGAAGCAGCTGCAGATTTCTTTCACTTCTTCACTTACATGTTACAGTGAATCCTCTCACAGACCCACACAGCAACCAATCTCCCTGGTTCTCCTGTCCTTTGCCCAATAGGCTGGCATGATTTCCTACATTCTGTGAGCTCTTATTCCTTCCACAGACCCTTTCTTCAACCCCATCACCTTATGTCTCTCCCCTACCTTCTTCTACTGCCCTCTTTGTGGGACAGAAACAGTTGTGGACAGTGGTGGGTTTGTAGTCTTTGAGTTTGTGTCCTCCAGGGAGGGGACATTTATTCCAGGTGCTTGATGGAGGGGGCAGAACACTCCCCAGAATCTAATTGTTTTCAGTTTTTCTTGAACATATTCAGATTTATCAGTTCTTGAGGCTTGGTGGCAACAAGTTACATAGTTGAGCAACCAACACTCTGATGATCAAAATGACTTCTTTGCCTCCTGAGGTTGTATCTGGAGTTTGTGATCTCCTTCTTGTGGTCTTTTCTGCAGAGCTTTTGAGCAGATTATACTGGGGTAGTTGAGACGTATTAATTCCAAGGCCCTTGTTAGTTCAATGCAATATAGTAGGTGGAACCTCGGCAGGATCCTTCTCTGTATCATGAGATATAAGTTGGCATTTTTGATAACTGGTAAGTTGGAATTTAAAGGAAAGATTGTGATCAAACCAGACTTCTAAATTCTTGACTACAAGGCTCAGCGGGCTGGTGGTTCTTACTTCGATTGGCCATGTGAGCGGCAAGCTGTTCTCTGAAGGGCCTCTCACTCTGAGAATTTCCATCTAAGACCCATTAGTGCTCTTCTTTATCTGGTGGTGAATGTGATACAGGCAGCTAGAAATTTTCTTGTTAATTATCAGAGGTAACAGAGGACAACTCGTCAGCAAACAACATTGAAACTCTTTCACAGAGGAAAAGGATGGGACAGTTCTACTTTGTAGGGTTATTTTGGCAGGAATGGTTGGAACCATTGGTGGTCCTCACCAGTGGCTCCGGCTCAGTTTTTCAGTCAGTGCAAGCTTGTTTTGTGGTCCACCGTGTCACATGATGCAGATAAGTCGATCAGGATTTCTGAGTGAAGTCTATCAAGGGATGTGATCAAATCTTCTTTGATGTATGCATTTGCCGTCTCTCAATCAATCAATCTATCAGGATTTGTAAAGCGTGGCAAATCACCCCTGAGGGTCTCATGGTGCTGGAGTTCCTGGCTGCTGATTGCTAGTTGCTGGTTGCTAGGTGCTTCGAGGTGATCCTGTTCATTCGAACAGCCAAATTCTCTGTTCCTTTCCCTTGGACTAATACCAGACTGCCTCTTGGAATTCATTGGTAGAGAAAAGGTTCAAGATGGATTGCTAGTTTGCTGGATCTTATGGAGCAGCCAATGTTTTTTCAGTAAGGTGTCAATGATTGTGTGTTTTATGATGTTGGACAATGTCCCTTGTTGGAATGAGGAATTAATAATTCAATATATCTCCAGACTTCCTTTATTGTAGCAGCAGAGTATGGTTTTAAGAGATATTTGCCGCTTTCATCTTATTAACTTCTTTAAACATGAGCCAGTAAGACTCTGCAAGAATAGGTTTAACTGGGAGGAATTTAAAGAAGCAGCCAGATTGTGAGTTTGGGCGATAGGGAAAATGATGTTCTTCAATGCTTGACAGTGGAGTGTAGAGTTTGACCTTCAGATAAGGACGGCTGCTTTATTTTTGACTCGTTCCATATCATGTGATCATCCTGGAGATTGCCAAGAAGAAGGCTGGATGTTGAGCTTGTACTGGGAAGGGAAGGTTCATGATTGAGAGAGTGTATTAGATAGCAGTATGCATAGTAGGAGAATGAATGAATGAAGTAGTTAGAGAGTCTAAATGAAGCAACACTGAGAATTAGGCAGCTTTGTTGGAGTTGGGGCTTGAAGTTAGAAATTGTGGATTGAAAAAGAAAGAGTGTCTCAGACTGAGGTCTTAAAAGCCATCTAAAGGAGGAGACAGAGGTGAAACAGTACCTGTGAGGAATGACGGTGAAGGTAAGAGCTGAGTTAGAGAGCATCCTGCTGTAAATGCTGAGAGACGGTGGAGTACAAGTGCAGATAATTGTCAATGGCGGGTGAGTCAAAAA
Source organism: Calotriton arnoldi (assembly GCA_963921515.1). NCBI lineage: Eukaryota > Metazoa > Chordata > Amphibia > Caudata > Salamandridae > Calotriton > Calotriton arnoldi. The sequence continues at coordinate 572,620 of CAWUFW010008762.1, forward strand.
GTTCAGTAGAAAGGACCAGAGAAAGGAAGACCCACAACTGATGACCCCCATTCAAAAAGAGCTTAAAAGGGCCAGGGATGGAAGACCCACAACTGATGACCACCACTCGTAAAGAGCTTAAAAGGGTCAGAGGAGGAATCCCCACAACTGAGGACCACCGTTCAAAAAGTGCTTATAAGAGTCAGAGAAAGGAAGACCCTTGACAGATGACCACAACTCATAAAGAGCTAAAAAGGGCCAGAGAAAGGAAGACCCACAACTGATGACCCCATTCAAAAAGAGCTTAAAAGGGTCAGAGAAAGGACGACCCATGACTGATGACCCCATTCAAAAAGAACTTAAAAGGGCCTGAAAAAAGAAGACCCGCAACTAATGACCACCATTCATAAAGAGCTTAAAAGTGTCAGAGAAGGAAAACCCACAATTGATGACCACCATTCAAAAAGAGCTTAAACGGGTCAGAGAAGGAAAACCCACAACTGATGACCACCGTTCAAAAAGTGCTTATAAGAGTCAGAGAAAGGAAGACCCATGACAGATGACCACAACTCATAAAGAGCTAAAAGGGGCCAGAGAAAGGAAGACCCACAACTGATGACCCCATTCAAAAAGAGCTTAAAAGGGTCAGAGAAAAGAAGACCCATGACTGATGACCCCATTCAAAAAGAGCTTAAAAGGGTCAGAGAAGGGAAGACCCATGACTGATGGCCACCACTCATAAAGAGTTTAAAAGGTGAAAGACAGGAAGAGTTTGGTCAGCCATAATAGAACACAAGAGATGAGAGGCAACATATAATCAGGACAGATCCGTTCAACAATAAATCAACTTTCAATATAGTCGGCAAATTTATCCATAGACTCCAGTTTTGCTTTAATGTTCTTTTTTCTTTTTTTTCTTTTCAAACTCTCCAACTGCGCAGATGAGCTCGCCCCGCTACGCAACCCCGACAGACAACGCCCCAGGAAAGCCGCCTGGTTCACAACCGCTCTCCAAGAAGCCAGACGCACCTGCAGACGCCTGGAGAAGAACTGGAGAAACACCAAGACAACCGAAAACCACACCACCTACAAGGACGCCATGACGGACTACCACAACCAGATCAGAGCCACCAAAAGGATCTTCATCCACAACAAAATCCTGGCCAACTCCACCAACTCCAAGGAACTTTTCAGTGTCATTCAAGAATTCACCAACCCACGCAGCGAAGCCAGAGACATCACCCCATCCCAAGACCTCTGCGACAAGCTTGGAACCTATTTCCACCTCAAGATCAAAAACCTCTATGACAACTTCATCGACCATCCACCAGGCGCCACAGACGGCCCCCCGCCCCCCAGAAACACCAGCCAGCCCACCATCTCCAACTGGACACCGATCACGGCCGAAGACACCGCCTCGACCATGAAAAGCATCCACTCGGGGGCCCCCACCGACCCCTGCCCCCCTCACATCTACCACAGAGCCGTGGCCGCCATCGCACCCAAACTACAACTCACCATCAACACCACCTTCAAAACAGGCACCTTCCCAGACGACTGGAAGCGCGCAGAAGTCAGACCCCTGCTCAAGAAGCCCACAGCTGACCCCACCGACCTCAAGAACTATTGGCCCATCTCGCTCCTCCCCTTCGCAGCCAAAGTTGCAGAGAAAACAGTCAACAGGAAACTGACACGATTCATTGAAGAGAACGCCGTCCTCGACCTGTCCCAATCCGGATTCCGAAGGAACCACAGCACAGAGACCGCCCTACTTGCCGCCACAGATGACATCCGCACCCTCCTGGACCAAGCCCACTCCGCAGCCCTCATCCTACTCGACCTATCAGCGGCCTTCGACACCGTCTCCCATCGCACACTAGTCGTCAGACTACACGACGCAGGCATACAAGGAACAGCCCTGGACTGGATCCGATCATTCCTCACGGGAAGAAGCCAAAGGATCAGACTCCCAACCTTCCTCTCCGACCCCACGAAAATCACCTGCGGAGTCCCACAGGGTTCATCACTGAGCCCCACCCTCTTCAACATTTACATGGCCCCCCTCGCAGCCATCGTCTGACAACACGGCCTCAACATCGTATCCTACGCCGACGACACCCAGCTCATCCTCTCCCTCACCAAAGACCCCACCACTGACAAACTCAACTTCCAGAAAGGAATGCAAGACGTCGCAGTCTGGATGACCAAAAGCTGCCTGAAGCTCAACGCCGAGAAGACAGAAGTCCTCGTCCTCGGTACCACCCCTTCTGCATGGAACAGCACCTGGTGGCCGACCGCCCTCGGAAGCCCACCTACCACCTCAGACCACGCCAAAAACCTCGGCATCGTACTCGACTCATCACTCTCCATGAACCGACAGGTCAACGCCGTCACCTCCAGCTGCTTCAACACCCTCCGCATCCTCCGAAAGACCTTCAAGTGGATCCCCCCTGAGTCAAGGAAGACAGTCACCCACGCACTCATCACCAGCAGACTGGACTATGGAAACGCACTCTACGCCGGCATCAACAAGTCCCTACTCCGCAAACTCCAGACAGTACAAAACACCGCCGCCAGACTCGTCCTCGGCATCCCCCGACACGAACACATCAGCCAACACCTACAAAGTCTCCACTGGCTCCCCGTGGAGAAAAGAGTCACTTTCAAAATCCTCACTCACGCCTACAAATGCCTACACAACAACGGACCCAAATACCTCAACGACAGAATCAACTTCCACGTACCCAAAAGAAACCTCCGATCTTCCAACCTCGCACTGGCCGAAACCCCGCGCATCCACAGAACAAGAGCAGGCGGAAGATCCTTCTCTCACATTGCAGCCAAGACCTGGAACGAGCTACCGGCAGACATTAGACGCGTCCCATCCCTGAACACTTTCAGGAAGACCCTCAAGACCTGGCTCTTCGGCTAAACAGATCTGCGGACCCCCCCCCCCTCAGCGCCTTGAGACCCTCACGGGTGAGTAGCGCGCTTACAATTCCCTGATTGATTGATTGAAACTTGAAGTTTAATACAAACAGACGCAACCAACGCGTTTCGCCCCAGACAAGGGCTTCTTCAGGGCAGAGCAAATCTTGTGCAGGCGATGATAAAAGCAAAGGGCAGCCAAAGTCCTACCAGTGTCCCAAGTTATTCGCTGCCTGCTTCAATGCAGCTTCCAGCAACTGTAGGTGATCCACTCGAAAAGTTTGAGCGATCTTAATTTGTTGACCAAGTCATGTGTTTTTCGGTACAAACACACATACATATGGGAAACCGTAGTCCCAATAAGAGGAGTACGTTGTTCAGCAACACTGCTACGGCTTACCATATGTACGCGTGTTTGTACCGAAAAACACATGACTTGGTCTACGAATTAAGGTCGCTCAAACTTTTCGAATGGATCACCTACAGTTGCTAGACACTGCATTGCAGCGAAGAACTTGGAACTCTGGTAGTACTTTGGCTGCCTTCTGCTTTTATCATCGCCTGCACAAGATTTGTTGTGCCCTGAAGAAGCCCTTGTCTGGGGCGAAACACGTTGTTTGCATCTGTTTGTATTAAACTTCAAGTTTGAAAAGAAAAAAAAGAAAAAAGAACATTCAAGCACAACTGGAGTTTATGGATAAATTTGCAGACTACTGAAAGTTGATTTAATGTTGAACGGATCTGTCCTGATTATATGTTGCCTCTTATCTCTTCTGTTCTATTATGTTTGATGTATGACCACTTGGCAGCTGGCCATTTGAGGTGGGCAATATTGGTGTAGAAGGTTATTTTTTGTGACTATATTCGGTGGTGCAGTGATTAATTCCACCTAGCTGCCACTATTTCTTTAGTTTGGTCAGCCAATCACAGAGGTCTAGAGGATGTGGCAAATGTTGCCACAGAGGTAACCATGAGTTGTTGAGTGGAACTGCTTATATAGGAAGGACAAACGCCAGCAACCAATGAAGGCACTGCCAGGACAGCGTAAACTGGTCTCTTTTCTATGACCGTAGGCCAGGTGGACCTCTGTGTTTGGAGCCTTCTGAAGCTGTGTAATTCTGCCATTGGAGTTACCCAAAGGAGCTGAAAGTATGAAGTTTTAATCAATTTATTTGAAAATTGTGCTCCAAAATGCACTATTTGGTACCTCGAATACATATTTCACTCATTTATTGAGTGAAACGGAAGAAGGTAAGATGGAATCACCAGCCTGGTGCATCCGTTGCTGCTCCGGCACCACTGGATGTTTGAGGACCATATTTCTGGCTTGGAATTGTGCACCTCACTAGAGCAAAAGTGAAGAATCTGGTATGTCACTGTAGCTCATTGAGGCCTTTTGATGCTGCCATTGCAAATGATGACACTGAATGACATGAAACTCACAAGACACATTAGGCGGGGCGCTGGTAGCGTTGAGAGTCACCGCTGGCAGGCTGGAAAATGTGCTTTAATTCTGATCAGCACCAGGGAATATTTGAGTACCATCCCAACATTACTGCCAATACCCGGGCCTTTTATACATCACTTATGAATGGTATTTGAGTTTTTGGGCGCATTGACTGTGGTTTTCCCCTTGCTTGCACAAGAGCAACAACACACCTTGCATCTCCTGACCCATTGTTCAAACCTGTTAATTTTTCCACTCTCATGCAAACTGGGAATGGCGTTTTTACTGGTGAGGTAGTTGCATAAATTAGCACTCACTGCTTCATTGATCTTGTACACAACTTTGTCTTCTCTGCATCCTGTGTTCCATTGGTGCACAGTGGAGGTTTGCATAATTGACTTGCTGCTGCAGAGAAATACTGCTCCTATGCACTATGGCAGACCCTGAAGGATTGAAATATTCCACCAGTGCCTATGGAAACTATAGCTTTTAAACAGATGTATTTGGAAAATAGTACTGTAAACGCACCCTCATCTGGGTCGTGCTAGGGTCACTCACTGTGCTCACTCCCTTGGTGAAACATTTTGCGAAAATATTCAAAATTCTGTGGAAAAATTGGATGCAATGACGCATTATGCGCTAAAGTGCAAAGAATAAAAATACCGCAAACAGCAGCTGCTTGTGTTTTGGTCATGAGTGTTTTTTCCACGAGAATAATGCCAGCGCAATGGAAATTCCCCCAGGCCTATAGGTAAAGTGTGCTAGATAGTGACAATTGTTAATGCCACAGAAGCACAATATGCTTTTATATGTTACCTGCTTATCTTGTCTGCTTCCATGTACAGTACCCTGATACCCTGACAGGTCATGTTCGCGCTGTATAAAACTTTTCAAATAAATAAATAACATTACCTGCCCATTTAAAGAACTGACCTTCACATTATATCTCTCACATAGAACACCATCACCCAAAATCTCACTTCAATGCTCGCATTACAGCAAATCTTCTCTGAACAGGCACCTAAACTTTGTGACAAAGGAGTTAATAGAGGGATGAGCACGATGTAAATTAAATATGAATCTTGCTCTACCTGAAGCCAGCTTTAAAACATAAACTATAAATCTTAAATTGTAAGAAAAATCTAAATGATTTTCTGAGATGGTGCGCATTTGCAAACCCAGTAAGGTGCAGACAGCTCAGACTTACTTCTTGTCCCAATCAATCCAGTGCCAGGGGAGGTTGGTTTAAATTGACATCTATATATTCCAATCTCAATCTGTTGCTGGCACAGTCATTGTATAGGGACCGGCTAGGCATTGCTGTAGCACAGCCTCAAATCATTGGATGCAACTCATCAGAGGCGGCTGCTGTAGCACAACCTCAAATCATTAGATGTACCTCGTCAGAGGAGGCTGCTGTAGCACAGTCCCCTCAAATCATTGGATGTGACTCCTCAGAGGCGGGTGCCGTACCACAGTCCCCTCATATCATTGGATGTGACTCGTCAGAGGAGGCTGCTGTAGCACAGTCCCTTCAAATCATTGGATGTGACTCATCAGAGGAGGCTGCTGTAACACAGTCCCCTCAAATCATTGGCTGTGACTCGTCAGAGGAGGCTGGTTTAGCACAGTCCCCTCAAATCATTGGATATGACTCGTCAGAGGCTAGTGCTGTAGCACAACCTCAAATCATTGGATGTGATTCATCAGAGGCGGGTGCTGTAGCACAGTCCCCTCAAATAATTGGATGTGATTCGTCAGAGGCTGGTGCTGTAGCACTGTCCCCTCAAACTATTTGATGTGATTTGTCAGAGGCGGGTGCTGTAACACAGTCGCCTCAAATCACTGGATGTGATTTGGCAGAGGCGGGTGCTGTAGCAGAGCACCCTCAAATCATTGGATGTGATTAGGGGCGGGTGCTGTAGCACAGCCCCCTCAATTCATTGGATGTGATTAGTCAGGGGCGGGAACTGTAGCACAGCCCCCTAAAATCATTGGATGTGATTAGTCAAGGGTGGGGTTGCAATCTTGAAGTCAGCATCAGAAGGCATGTAAAGAACACATTGTTAGCGTGCTCATCTGATTAGCGACATTTATCATGAGCTTTGTAATGATGTGGGTAGTTTCTGGTTTAGCCTTGCCAAAAATGTTAGCGGCCTGGCAGGGCTGCTTATTTGAATGTTCACCCAGAATAGTTTTGAGTGTGATAGAACTGTTACCGTTGGAGGACCTCGCTATGTTACATATCTGCGTAGCACCAAGGCCGCAGCCATGTTGGTGGTGTGTACACTAGAAGTCAGTTCACACCTGTCAGCCATCTCTGTCTTTGCTATATCTGTCTTTCGGGCAGGTTGGTTCAATAATGGTGATACCTGCAAGGGTTGAACTTCCAGGAGATGGAGCAGTCTATTTTATTCCACTTAACAATGACCTAATATTCATTTCTGATGCAATGACGTTGGTGGCACATTAGAAGGTTCAAAAAGCTTTATTGTGAGCACCAGGGGCTGTATTACACAGATTACCCCGGGGGCGCAACGGGCAATTGCGCCCACTTTGCACGCCCCCGGGGAACTTTGGAATTACAGTAGGGGCCGTAGACGCTTGTGTGGCCCATTATGTAATACAGATAGCACTGATGCACATATAGCACCAGAGCTATCACCAGATTGTGTTCCCTCATTTGCATGGGGGCGTGGCCCCACGCAAATGAGGGAATCTCTTTGCCTCTGCGCTCACACCATATTACAGATGCAGGTGCAAAGGCAAAGAACCACTCAGGCGGCGCACTGGCAGTGCGCAACAAAAAGGCGGGGCAATGTCAGCGTGCCCCCTAATGGCAGCCCTCTGGAGGGGGATCAAGGGGGTCCTATGGACCCCCGCATGTATCCCCTTGTAGGCGGTGCAATCACTCACTGTACCCACCTGCAAGGGGATCTCTCCACCCCCTCAAAAGAGCAGGTGAGTTGCCGCCTGCACAGTGAAACACGGAGCGGCTGCTTCAAAGCGCTCCGTATTTCACTTGAATGCGCTGCCCCAGGGCAGTGTGAGTTTGCGGTTGCCCTGGGGGCAGCACATTCAAACTAATATGGCGCACTCTCCTTGTTTGCGAGGAACACACCTTTTAAACGGTGTGCCCTGACACAAACAAATGAAATGCGCCATATTCGTAATACGGCCCAAGGCGTTCAGAACTGTTGACAGACTCACTCTAAAGTGACAGGCTTTCAGAACACCTTCTCTCTTCGTGAATGTTCCATCGTGAGCTTAGAACATTCACAGGGAGGGGGGAGATGGAAAAATGAAAACTGAAAACCTTCTACTATTCCTCCTACAGATTCGAAGTCAACAGTAAAAATGGGGGGTAAGGTGGTTTGGAGGACTGACTAATGATCCATTTGGTCTCTCTGCTTTTCTGGAAACTCCATACTCAAAATACCCAAATACAAAGAAAGCAAAACATCTGAAGATGCTTTCTGAAGCCTTACCCCAAGATTTAAGAACCCTATTTCTGACCACATCAGATGTAACCCAAAGCTTCCGAAAAGATCTAAAAACTCACCTTTTCAAGCCATACTTTACTAACTAAAGATTTCCATTCTCTTTTGCTGTACATTTCATAGATTTTCTCTTACACCATGTCCTTCAATAATGTTGTTCTATATAAAATGCTAATACCCCCAAGTTAGCTTCCACATGTTATATGTAAAGTGGTCCGCTGCCAAGTGTCGGTGCAACATAAATACCTTAAATAAAATAATAAATTAAATCATGTTAGGGTCTCTGCTTGCAGCTGCTGTCCCTTTCCCATTAACTTGTGGTGTATGTTCACCATGGTTAGTTCCTTGATTCATACTCCCAGGAGTGCGTGAACGTGTCTTCGGCCCTGCCTTCCTTTGTCCTAAGTAGCATGAATAGGCCAACTCTGTCCATGACTTTTTTGGACAGTGCTACCTTAGACATGCCCACTTCTCTGCTTCTTCCAGTAGCACCAAGTCCCATGGCAGCCTCTTTGCTCTGGAATTTTTAGGCCTGGCTTGACAGTGCAACCTTATGATCAACAAAAAAGAGCTCCCAGAGTACTATTAAGAAAGGGGATTAAGCTCTACCCACATATTGCTTCCCCCAAATACAGGATTTGCTTTGGCCAAATTTGAGTGCTTCCAGTAAAATGACTGCTTGTAGTACAGTTTTTGACTTGCGCAAAGTTTATACTAAATACAGTAGGACTGAGTTTGTTATGGCGACGAGCCAATGATCATGGCTATAGGCCTGATCGCTTTAGTATTAAATGTTATGAAAAGGGCATGGGTAATGGAGTCTTCATTGTGAAAAGCATACGTTAACGTCAGTAGGCATTTAAGGGTCATTGTTCTTGCTCTATATTAAAGCCGGCAGGTACGCGGTTTGTTACACGGAATCTTACAGATTACTGTCGTAGGGGATGCTTTTGCTGTTGGTTACCCCCTCTGACAAACCATGGGTATAGAAGGTTTGCACTGTGAGGATCCTTGTTAAACTCTGTTAATAGACACAGTATTTTGCTTTTTTAACTGTGATTTTGTATATCTTAGCATTTTTTTAGCTGTATGCCTGATGGGTGCCTTGGGCGAAAGCTTAGCTGTAGGTCTGAGCTGGTGACGGTGCCAAACCAATGTTAACAACTATAGTCTCGATTGGGTGCACTGAAAAGTTACGCCCCAAGCCACAGGTCTGCCTTGTTTATTAAGGAAAGTTATCACAAAGGCAGTAGGCCTGGTGTATTTATTGTGAGAAGCATATGGTAAAGCCAATAGGCCTCTAACAATGGATTGCTCTCTTATGGTACAGGCTGTAGAAAGGTATTTGGTTGCATTTAATCTCACTGATTACCATATCAGGCAAGGGTTGTGGCATTGGTTACCCACTCTGACAATCCGTGGGAGTTGAATATCACTGTGATGATCCTTGCTAGGCCCTGCTGAGAGGGGTTGTATATTGTTTGGCCAACAGTTTTTGTACATATTTGTAATTTTACAATTGTATGCCTGATGCTTGCCAGCTTATGCACACTTCAGTCGGCTCGCGTTGTATATAGTGACATGCCAATGGTAAAGGCTAGAGGCCTTATCGGTTCACTGGGGAAAGTTATGCTGGATTCCTAGGGTTAGTTTAAATAATGTTTATTAGTTTCATTAAATATACCTTAGTTCAATAGTAACAGGTATATAATATCAATCATAAATGATACATATATAATAATTTGCTTTAAAAAGGTACACAGAAAATTATAAAAATAGATTAAAATGTAGATTAAAAAGGGGAAATACCCAGATAACTATAATTTACAGATTAAAAGTGATCAATATATCTCATATGACATGCATCCACAAGCATTCAAGCATATTCCAACTACTGTAAATGTCATACATATCTAAAATCTACTAAAATTAGTGCAATAAAACTATAACATCGACCCCCCCTACCCACAGTTACCCCTTATCAAGAAAAGCAGTCATAAATAAAGTGTCAAAATATTCCACATGGACAAGTATATCACAGTAGTAGCCATTATTACCCAATTTATTAGTATTATACTAGATTTCCCTTCCTTTACCCGCAAGGACTCAGGGAGCTATTCGACGAATCTGTTTCTGCTTCCGCAGCCAACAAACTATCCACCAGGTGCTCCCATGCTTTAGACCTTTTAATTTTCCCTCATCCTCTTTTTATCTCACGAAACAATACAGCACTCTCCAAACTTGCGATGATTTCCAGAGCATAGTCAATTCTCGTTTTGCCAAAATCAAACCTAAGTCGGTAAATCTAGTCATATTTTTCTTATTTTTAGGGGGAGGGTATTCCCCTAGGAGGCAGACCAAGGGTGTGCAAGGGATATCCCACAAGGTTATTCCATTAATATATTCTATTACTTCCTCCCAGAACCCCGCTAATAAAGGGCAGGACCAAACCATGTAGAGCATTTCTTCCCCCCACCTCCCCTCGTCTAGGGCATTTTCAGCAGCAGTTGCATAGAACTTGTTAATCCTGCCAGATGTGAGAGAAGATCTATGCAGGATATAGAAATTAATTAATTTTAACCTAGCATTTCTAGAAACAGTTGATATATGCGCTACAATCCTATCCCAGTCCAAAACATTAATTTGGAGCTTTAAGTCACTCTCCCATTTTGTTTTCAACTCAGCTAGAGGAGAAAGAATATTTGCACGCATCGCATAATACAGACATGAGACCGCTCTAATACACCCTGTTGTTGTACAGAGCTGTTGACACACCTGATGTGTTGCAGGTTCAGCATCTCCATTTATACAATAATTCCTTATTGTTGCAACCAATGCCCTGGGTGCTAAAAAGTGTCCTCCAGGTATATTAAACTCTTCAGCCAAGTCTTCAAACCTAAGCAATACTCCATCCCGATATAGATCTCCAACACGATTAACACCAAAGGTAGTCCATCTTTTAATCCCTGCTAATGCTCCTACCTGGGCCACTATCTTCATCCATTCTAATGGCATATCAGGCGAATGGGGTACCTGGACTCAGGTTTGCTGCAGGCAACGTCGCCAGCACTGCTGTATCACGAGCAGCTCTTGAGAAATTGCAGGCAGTCTCCACCGAGGAAGCAAAAAGACTTTCAATAAGTCCTGCAAATCAGGCAGTGTGCCAATAACACCCTCCCCAGGGGTCATTTGACAGTAAACCCACTTATTTAGCCATTGCAGTTGAGCTGCAAGATAATAATAATCAGGGATTCCTTAGGTGCTATCTGTTTATAAATGCAAAGTTATGACAAAGCAAGAAGGCTTACTTCTGTTTTGTCAAAATAATTTTGTTTCTCAATAGTCCTCATACAACCTCAAATGAGCCTTAAGCAGGTAGCCACCTGCAGTGCTCACCAGATATGATCGGAGGCCAGCAGTCTCGCTCCGAAATCCAAGACTCTAAGATGACTTTAGCCAAAGAGGTATAGTCAAAGGACCCTGCCAGAGTACAACATTCCACCCAGGTTCCAAATACCCTGATTGCGAAAATATCCCCTCTCCACTGCTTCCTGTTCCATTTCATACATAAAAAGCACTGATCGCCACCAGTCAGACCATTCAGGGGGCTCTAGCCAGGACCACCTCCTACAAATCTCTCTCCTTTCCAATAGAAATAGGCAAAAATATAATTCGCCCAACACTTCAAATATGATCAACTTTACGCTTACCTCAATCTCCCAACCAAAGATACTTGTCAATGTTTTACCCACCAGAAGCCAAAAGTGGGACAGAGAAGGGCAGGAGGCGAACATATGAAAGTCATCAGTGTTCAGGCTTCCATGTCTTCTGCAGCTGGAGTTCCTTGTATTACTAATCTTCGCTAACTTCTTAGGAGACCAATAGATCCTGAGCAAAGTAAGCAAGGGATTTTTCTTGAGGGGGCAGAATTAACTGTGGAGTAGAGGAAGTCAAAGGATACTTGCCAGAGATGTTGTAATTCCTCCTGCTGCACACAGTCGTCCCACACACTATATGCCAGTTTCATGTTCTTCTCAGCTGCCCTTGTTAAATGTAAGTACCACTTAGCTATTTCTTTCTTCAATGCCTTATTGACATTAAGGGTGGGCGGAATTTGCGTAGTCGCGTTACGCAAATCTCCGCGAAATTGCTAACAAATTCCGCGAGCTCGCGGAAATTCCGCGAAATCGCGGAATTGCTTGTCCCGTCCGTTCGCGATGTGTTTTTGCGTGCTCGCGGGGAAATATATCGTTAACTTGCCCATGCAGTCGCTAATGGGTGCGGCCATCTTGTTTTCACTTGTCCCGCCCGCTCGCGATGGTATTTCCTGTTCCGGGTCGCGTATTGCATGCTCCCGCCCGTTCGCGATAAGGGTTTCCTGTTCGGGAACGCGTATTACGTGTTCGCGACGCTTTTGCGTGCTCGGGGGAAATATCGCGCGAACTTGCCCATGCGGTCGCAATGGGCGCGGCCATCTTGTTTTTCACTCTATTTCTATGGTTCTGGGCCTACTTTTCAATCCTCCCTCTATCTTTTCAATCCTTTGTTTCTGTAAACTTATTTTGGGTCTTTTTGTTTATTATCTATCTCTCTATTTTCCTGATTCTATATTTTGAGTTTCTCTCTACTTTTTGTGTGTTTTTAACTACTTTTTCACACTTTTTCTATTACCTGCTTTTTCATTTCTTTTACTTACTTTATTTAATTCCTACCTTTTCTTTTCCGTCCCCCGCCTACCCAGAACCATGGCAAAGGGCCACAGCCACAGGGCTCGAAGTCGGAGCCAGAGCCGCGACCGCCTTCCTTGCGGAAGACGGCGCCAAAGAGGGGTGCAGGCACGGGCCTTATTCAATGAGGCGGAGGTGGCCTCACTGGTTTTTTTTGTTCAGCGCCACCTCCCCTTAACCCTGGCTGCAGGCGGCAGGCCTGGGTCCGGGTACGGGCTCCGGGAGCGTCGGCAGCGGTGGGGCAAGGTGCGGCGGGCAGTGTTTCGCTGCTCTGGTGTCCGGCGCACACAGAATCAGCTGACGCACCGGTGGTCCGATATTCTGGACCGGGAGCAGGACCTGCTGGACCTGCTAGGAGTGGAGGTCCCGGGGCTTGGTGAGTAGCTATTTAATATTACAACTTTGTGTTCTTCTGCCCTGTGTTATATATTGCGAATATTTTTTTTTCCGACCAGCAAGAATGCTGCTGCTTACATTGCAGGTAAATTACGTTTAAAAAGCTGTGATTGTTATGACACAGGCGCTCGGCGCTACTAATCTTACTTGTTTGCAACTTTGCGCTCGCTTGGCCTGATGATTATGTAAGAGTTTACTTTAGAGAACTTAAGTGATGTAATGCTAGAGAGAGTAGTCCTTCCTTTGTCCTCGTGCCACTAAGAAGGGATAGTGGTGGATTGATAGGTTTAGTTACTTATTAGTTGGTAATTTGTAAGTTGTGTGCGTGACGCATCCTCTTTCACGTCACGGGCTGCTGAGTGATGCTTACCCCAGTCCTTAGCAGAACCTTTTGTAGTTTGTTTACTGAGTGTTAATAGGCTTATATCATCACTAGCAGAACATTAGCAGCAACCAGCCAACAATTTGGTGTATGCAAAAATGTATGCATGTGTCCTCCATCTATGCATTTTTGAGGACTAAAATAAATGGAAATGCAGACTTACTGAACAATTGGCCCGTCTGGATTGGAATAGGTGGGCTAGGTCAGGTGGTAGTTAGGCTTGCTAGACGGTCCGTGAATCTCGCAATACTACCAGTCGATCAGATAGGTCAATTTTATTGCAATTGTTGTTACCAAAAATGTTTTTGGTGCCTATTTTAAAATATTTTATTTATTTCACACCAAACTTTAATTTTTGTCTCTTTCTTTATGGAATCTTACATGATCAGCAGCACCCAGGGGCAAGAAGACGGGGTCGCAGGCGGTGGGCCCAGAAGATCTGGAAGATGCCTCCCAGGGACAGGACCGCTCCTCTATCGAGGGCTCTGCTGCTGGCCCCAGTAAGTCCTCCAGTGGTTAATATTATTAATTATATTTCCTAAACTTTTCCTGCACCTTATTTTTTCCGAACTATTATTTCGGTATCCTGATTCGCATTTTTACAAAATCTTCTTTGCTCTAGACTATCTGTTTCTAAATTCTTGTTATCCCTGCCTCTAACTGCATCTATGACTCTCTGTACTACTACTACTATTAGTCTGTCTGTAGCTAAGCTTGCCCAGTTGCCCACTCTTTATTTCAAATATTTTAAATAAAACTCAGATTCACCAATAGCTCTAGCCATTGAGTCCAGTCCTTTGGATTGTCCTCTTCTACTACTTCTAGTCTTCTTATTCTTGAGGCTTTTTGACAATTCCCACCAAGAAAATGCCCAACCAGATTTTAGAATTTTAGATAGGATAGGACATACTACTACTGTTGTAGGGATTCTGCACATTAAGAACTTTGCACAAGAAAATAGGACGTTGGTGATGGGAGGTTGGACCTTCCTCACACCTCAATCGGAAGCCACCACAATCCCCTGACCGACTAGTTATAGTGTCTCATTACTCCGAAACGCCCCCCCCCCACATACCCAATGAGTAGACAACCCAGACAACATAACACTCCCAACCTCTGTCGCGGAAGCAATGCACACCCTTTTGCTCACTCTTGTGTAAGTCCACACCAAATACCACCGAGTCTATGTAAGTTCAAAAGGTTTCTTTTATTTCCAACTGACAAGCTCTGTACGTTGTATAATGCAGCAGCAACAGCAAAATGTATAAGATTAAAACAATAAACATTGTTACAGTTAGACTTACAAGTTACTTATAACTAAAAGTCCATAGAAGCCAAAAGGCGAGATCATGATAACTGAACAGTGGTGGGCGAACCACCCTCCCCTTGGTAGGAATCTAGTTTATATAAAATTCTAAATGGAGATGTGAGAATTCTGGGGAGCCCTCACCTTAGAAGAACCTAGTAGTGGTTACATCATAAGCTCTGCAAAGCTCTGGTTCTTCTTATAAGTGAATCTTCCGTCTGTAATGAGAAAAATGGTGCGCGTTAGTATAGTGCAAGCATTTCTCAGTCGTGCCAAAAAGTGCTTTTTTTTATGGATAAGCAATATGGACTAACACCATAACTCCATAACAAAGTCGCTTGTTTTTCGACCTTGTACGCAGTGCTCAGACAGTAGCAGTATGAGCTCATGTGGCCTCAAAGGCGTATTTCACAACAAGCTGCGAGGTAACTTGCGCAAAAATAAAAGACAGAGCTAAAATGGTTGCATGGCTCGGGGTAACTTAGCAAAGACTAAAATGACCCTAGGGACCATATAACACTACTAATGTCTACTCTACTACCTGATTTATACTAGTGATGTATGTTGTATATGTATTAACTTTTTTTCATTCATGCTAGTGAAAAATAGGGGGAGGTGTATATGGCATCTGAAAAATGTGTAATGTTTTTTCTAGGCGTACTACCGACCACCAGTACCGGGGCCAGCGGTGAAGGTGACGCGGCCGCTGAGAGTGCAGGCGATGCAGCAGTTGGAGTAGCTGCAGGGGGTGAGCCAGCAGCAGTGGCGGGCGGTGGTAAGTTATATTCCTAATCCTTACTTATTGACATTACACTAGCTGCAAGGGTGTAATGTATACTGTACTGTTGAGACTTAAGTAAGAAGTAGTTGTGAACGCCGGTTGAAGAAGACACCCTTTACTTAGCAGCATTAGCAATAGCATTAGCGACGGGAGTCTACTGAGAGTAACCAATGGCCTCTATCGGACTTCAACTCAGCTGTGAAATTTTTATGGAGAAGAATAAAAGTCTGATCAGATGACCTTGATGGATGGGTTGAACGAAAAGGGAAAGAAGGGTGGAAGGAGGCAGGACGGGCGAGATTTTATATTTATGACTGGCAGAGAAGGATACGTGGCATGCATGCATAGGTGTGTGATATGAATCAGATGCATGGGTGGCGGAATGCCTGAAACTCCCACAAATGTTCGAGGCCGAGGTAGTGGGAGGATAGATACATACCACAAATGTTACGTACTGTGCTTGCTAGTGCTACTGTGCCACTATGTGTAGAATGTATTTGTCTGACTGCTTTGCTAAGAGTATATTTTACAATAGTCTTGTTTTTTCTTCTTGATATAGCTACTCCTAAAGTCAACAGGAAGGAGTTGGCAGCCAAGGCCCGGCGCCGTAAGCTGGAGGCCATACAGGCCGAATACCGGCGCCTGGTTCTTCTAGAGGAGGAGGAGGAGGAGGCGGCAGCAGCTGCAGCCTCCTCCAATGCCCCGGGCCCCAGACACCCCCCAGTCTTACGGCGTCACCGCCTGTCAGCCACCCTCCGCCACACAGGAAGAAGCACTGCTGCCCACCCCCACTGTGAATGCAACTGCCGCGCACTGAAGCACCGCGTGGCCCGCCTGGAGGAGCGCATCCGTGTCCTGGAGAGGCGAGCCCGCTGAGACCCCGTTTATTTATTGCCCCTTTTTTATATCTTATTTGGGTGGGTGGGAATCGGGCGTTGGGTTTTGGACTTTTGGACATTTGTTGGACTTTTTCGTTGCGGGACATGAGCATTGGTTGGGGTTAGGGAGAGGGGTGGGTCAGGTGTTGTGGGATTTTTTTACATAGTTTATTTTTGTTAGGGTATTAAATTACATATTTAGACTTAATATACGATGTGGTTAATGTTTTGTGGGTGGGGGTTACTGTTTTACGTCACACGGTTTCCTTGCTGGTGCAGTGCCACAGCCAGTGTTTGATTTAAATAATTGGCTGAGTTACTAAGACACAAACAGACAGATGCGGTACCCGTCACTGAGGGACTTGTCCTACTAGTACTGTCAGTCTCTCCTGATAATCTATGCATTCTGCAACTGGACTCAAAGGGGTGTGTGAAATAGAATTAATGAAAAAAAATCCGTTATTAATTATGCCTCACCCAAACCTCTTCTCTTACCTGTGCTTGATGTTTAACTTGGGCACGGCGATGGCTGCATGGTGGTGATGGTTTTCTTTCCCAACATGCCATGGTTGTGGTGGTAGTAGTAGTAGACCCTGGCAGTAGCACTTGCAAATAAAAGAAAATGAGACAGTCAGTCGCCTGAGAGAGACTGTGGGAGGAGTAGTAGAACAAAGTACAGTACGGAACTTACTGCCAAACAATAATATGCCAAAATAGAAGGAAACATAATGGTTGCGGGGATAGCCTAGTATATAGAGTTACAAACTCTAGCTGTGTCGAGTCACTCGACTAGGCCTACAGTACACCGTGGTCCGTGACTCGACACAAGCGTAACCGTTAGTGCTGTTTCGGACGATGACAACAAATCCAATCTATGATGGCATTTAATGCTGATGGATTCGGTTCCTTTGGTAAAAAAACCCAAATATACTGCTCATAGGAGGGTGGGCAAGCAGAAGAAGATCCGCGCCCTGCCTTGAAAATGCATTTATGTTGCTTTAGCCACATCCGCCCCAGCAAGCGTGTGATAAATTATTGGTGTACATTTAATTTAGTCACACCTCAATAAGCCACACAGCCCGGGGGAAGAGGATTAGGGTTTGAAGAATGGTTGGGAAGGGGGTTTTGGGAAAGGTTTGAGAAAGAAAAACAGTACGCATGGACAACAACAAAACACAATATTGGCAGACAACCATATCCATAAATCAGTTAAGGGAGAAAAAGGAAATGCATGCATGATGATGATAACTTGATGGTTAATGATAGTACTTACTAACTACTACTACTAGACAATTAGACAGTACAGGGCAGCAGTATATTATGCAATTTGCCTTGCCTGTCTGCCCACAGAGAGACCCGAATTACATACAGTTTCTGTTCTTTTGTACCCGCCCGGGCTTAAAGATAGCAAAGAAAAGTCAAAAAATGCTGTAGGGATGAATTGAATTATATAAGCAGAGAGCAAACATAACAACAACAACACACAGTAGTAATGATTGAAGACAAAAAAAGAATCGAAATTTAAAAGATGATGAAAGTTGATACTGTTACTGTATGTTATCCTGGTCAAAATGGGGAGTTGCATCTCGGCGTTCGTCTTGGTCCTCCATTCCATGGACGCTCCGGCCATCAATCTTGCGTGACGCCACTGCCTGCCTGGCACATGTTGATTCATTGGTAAGGTAAGTGAGAGTTGTTTTTCCCAGTGTAGCACAGGGTAAGGGCCGGCCTGTAATTGCAGATGGGAAAACCAAAGGGATATTGAAAAATCAAGTAGAAAAAAAATGCCTAAATTACGGTGGAGTGCAACAAGAACACTTTCAGAGGCGGCATGGATTTGGATACATCATGTCTACTCTAGTCTGTTTCCAGCATTAACCTCCAACAACAACAGGACTGAGCAGGCCCACGGCACCCGTGACACATCCTCCATTTAGCGTACCTTTTTGACAGAGGCAGACAAAGCAGATATACAGCAACATAGCATTTTACAAATTAAGTGACTAAATCAATGCCCCGCTGTCAGTCATACCATACCACCACACTCGACTACACAGACATGTAGGTCTGCAGTGGTTGTTGTTGACTTGGTTACCTTGTAATGCACTCATGAAATGCACTGAGTTATTCCATCAATCATCTCGGATCGTACTGAGTGACTGGAGTGCGAAGAGATAATGTCACTGTGGTCATCATCATGGTGTGTTGTCCAACTCAGTGTGCAGTAGTGTACAGATTGAGTCCCCTTTCCATATTCAAAATGCAATGGATCGGCCTGCAGTAGAAGTAGAAAATTGTTATTGAAAAACAAGATTGGAAAGAAACATTGCATTGGGTTACTTTTAGTGTGTAGATTAGATAATAGTACACAATGAATTACCTTCATGCACTACAAACAACAACAACACAAATCACTCAGTCAGCGTCCAATGCATGTCATCATTCATTACCTGTTCCTTCTCATCTTCAGTTAATGGGCAGTCTGTATCGGCTCGGAAAGGAGGATAGCTATAGTAGTCATCATCATGTTCCACTTCTTTTGGAGAGACTCAACGAGGCAAGATTTTAGTTTTTCTTCGATTATGCTACATCCAATCATCATCTGGCTTGAGGGAAATAGATTTAGGTCGATTCAGGAGGATGGAGGAGCAGGACTCGGAGGAGTGGACTGAAATGCAGAGAGCTGATACTCATAAGGCAATAAAATACGAAGACGGTGGTGATGGATTTGTTGTGATT
The DNA here is from genome assembly GCA_963921515.1 of Calotriton arnoldi. Lineage (NCBI taxonomy): Eukaryota > Metazoa > Chordata > Amphibia > Caudata > Salamandridae > Calotriton > Calotriton arnoldi. The sequence continues at coordinate 591,683 of CAWUFW010008762.1, forward strand.
TGAAGTTTCCAAACAGAAAGACAGACACAGAAATAGAAGTAAATAAGGGAGAACCACAGTAAGAACTGGAAGCCTAGTTGTCACCGTCAGGGAAGTATAGCTCGTCCTCAAACTCTGGAGGTTCAACCAGAAGTAGGTAATCAGCATCCAACACGCTACTTCCATCACCTGAGCCGCTGTCCTCATCTTCCTGCGGTGATTCATGTATTGTATAATTCGGTGGTATAAATTGCTGATTCATTTTGATCATGGTTAACCTCTCCACGTTTATAGGTGAGAGACTGGTCCTTTTCACTGTTACAATGGAACCAGCAGCACTGAAAACACGTTCAGAAGAGACACTTGCGATAGGGCAAGCCAGATAGTTGATTGCCAGCCTGCTGAGCACTGGCCATTGGCCCCTTTTGCCATACCAATACCGCAATGGGTTTTGATCAATGTAGACCTCTGTTGGGTCATCCAGGTAGGCCTGGACCATTCGGTCAATGTTCAGGGGTGCTAAACTTAGTGCGCCCTCTTTTGTCTTTGCATCAGCACTGGACCTAGCAAGTCCTTGCTGTAAATACCAATTCTGTGCCGTTTGTACTGGGGCTGATGATGATCCGGTTCTTGCTGTTGTCGATAGTGTTGGTGACAGCTGTGAACCAAATGCACTGCCCACAGGCTCTGAAGTTGAACTTGACGCAGGATGCCCTGCTGCAGTACTTGATGTGGGTTTGAGGCCTTTAATTACCAGCCGTTCATTTTTCAATGTACTGGCTGCCTCAGCTATCCAAGTTTTGTACCGGGCAACATCCACTTCTGAAAAAGGGAGTAATGTCTTACTGTGCAGTGCCGCTTTGTACCGTGGATCCAGAATTGTGGCACAAATGTAATGTTGTTGTGACAGAATCTTATTTTGCACCCTTGCATTTTCACTTAAGCGACATGATAAGCTCTCCGCCAACTGGTATGCTTCTTTTTTTTCCTCCACACCTATGTACGCTTCACACATCCTCTTCAGCTCTTGCTTTAGCATGTGCAACAATGGGATAGCTTGGCCCATAGTACAGTCCTCCTTGCTGACTTCACGTGTGAAGACCTCGAAAGGAAGAAGCATCTCTGTAAGAGATTTAACTAGGCACCATTGGTCCACCTGAAGGGTCATGCCTTTCACAGCAGCATCCGCCCTTTGCATGACATATTCATTGATTGGTCTGTACTGCTCAAACAGACGGTCAAGCATGTAATACGTTGAGTTCCAACGTGTTGCCACCTCGTGGATCAGTGCTTTGACTGGCATTCTATAGTCACGTTGAATGATCCTCAGCTGCTTCCGGGCTTTAAAAGAATGGCTGAAATGCGTGCATATTCTGCGGCAGGTGGTCAGTAAGTTGCTGACTATGGGTTCTTTTTTCAGAAAGTCTTGAACTATAATGTTAATGCAGTGCGCCAAACACGGGACCCTGAAATACTTACCAAGCGTCATGGCCTTAAGTATATTACTGCCATTATCCGTGGCAACAAAACCAATGTGAAGCCCTCTGGGGCGCAGCCATTCAAAGACCTTGTTGTTAAACTCTTCCAAAATGTTTTCAGCAGTATGAGATTTCTCCATGGCGAACATGGCTATAGTTGCATGTTTCCGAGAAGCATTAAAAATTGCAGCTATGTCAACAGCACCTACTTCAGATAGCTTGTCTCTAACCCCCACAAAAGAGACCCAGTGTGCAGTGATGCACATGTAATCAGTGGCTTGGCAACTGGTCCACATGTCTGTTGTCAGGAGGATTTTGTGAACAGCACTCTGCTGCAAAGCTTGTCCAACCAATTCAAGCACATCGTGATGTAGTGCTGGAACAGCAACTCGGGCAAAATAGGAACGGCTGGGAACCTTCCATTTAGGGCAGATGGCTGACACAAATTCAAGGAAACCCACCCCTTCCACAAATGAAAAAGGGAGAAGGTCCAGCGCTAACATTTTAGCCAGCTTCGCATTGTACAACCGTGCCGTTGGGTGGTTGCGTTGGTACTGCCCCTCTGACCTAAGCATGCTGTCAATGGTAGGCTGGAATATTTTCCTTAGTGGTGCACCTTTCTTCTTGAACCCAGCTAGGCTCAACGACGCTGCACTTTTGCTCATTGCAGTGCCCGGTTGCCTTGGTGTCTCATGTTGACTCTTACTACTGTGCCACTGAGATGTTGCTGAGGATGTGGGCGTTACCAGTACACTGCTGGGGGTAGGGCTATAAATGTCTCCCTCTTGTTGACCTTCCACCGCGATCATATCTTCCCCTACTTCTTCATCCCCAACAACAGCAATGGGTCCAGTTTTACTTTTTTGTAAGTGAAGTAGGTGAGCCTCCCACCTGATAGTGTGGTGTTTTTTGAGATGACTTGTTTGTCCTCCGGTACCATAGTTTGTACCAAGCTTACCCCGCCTAAAAGCCTGCCGACAAATTGAGCATATAGCAATGTTCTCCTCCTTACTGCTAACCGAAAAGAAGTCCCAAACTGGGGAGGAGAACTTTCTGGCGCTGCTGGAGGTGCCACTTTCAATACCAGATGAAATGGAGGGTGTGCATGGAATTTGACTCTGTGCACTTACATTACCACCACCTATTGAGGTGGTGGTTGAGCTTGATGTAGGTCCCTGCCGGGCCTTTGCAAAGGCAAATATGGAAGCTGGAGGTCGTGTTGGCGTTACCTGTGTTGGTGGTATCCGTGCTACATCCCTCGCAGCGATTTGGGATAGTCTAATAATGTTGGTCTCCATCTCCGCAGGCCCAGGAGTGATGTTCGTGATGACTGGCTCTTCATCATCATCACCCCCTCGTCTACATCTACCTCCATAACTGTAAGGCTTTCTGGAACCTTCCTTTTCACTAGCCTTGTCTTGTGGTGTGCATCACTCTCATGCTGAGCTGGTGGCTTCCAAGTGGCATCTAGATCATCAGAAGCGGGGCTTGAAGAAGAAGTTGATGTACTAAGCCTCCTTTTCCTTGCTGGGGGTATGGAAGACACTGGATCTTCTGGAACAGTGGCTTGCTCCTCTTCGTCTGCAAAAAGCTCGATTTCCTGAACTGCCCCTACTTCAGGTGGAACAGCTACTATTGTGGGCTGTGGTTCCGGCTGCGGCTGTGGTTCCGGCTGTGGTTGCGGTTCCGGCTGTGGTTGCGGTTCCGGCTGCGGCTGGGGTTGCGGCTGTGGTTCCGGCTGTGGTTGCAGTTCCAGCTGCGGTTCGGGTTGCGGCTGGGGTTGCCCACTTATCTCCTGAGTTTGCGCCTGCGAGTGCGTGGATTGGGTACTACTTTGCGATAATGACATTTCAACATCACTGGTCGTTAGTAGACTGGCTACCTCTGCCACAGTCATGGGCTTGGGCCTAGGTTGCTGGGGTGGGGCCACTGATGCAGAGGTGCTGCTCCCAGCTTGGTCCCCGCTGGACACCGCTGCTGCAGGCGTAAGTTTTTTTACCAAAAACACATCGGCCGGCACCCCAGTCTTGGCAAATGCCACTTCCTTCTTCTCTCCCTTCTTCTCACTGGCAACTTTCTTGCTACTGGAGGACCTGGTACCTTTCTTTGGGGCCATCTTCTTCAGATGTCAGCAGGACGCAGGTGCACAAGTTGCAGAGATGTCTGTGGTCACACGTGGACGTGACGCGCAGCAGGACTTCAGCCTGGCAGTACAACGGGTGATGATGATGATGACACCTCCTCCTCTGTCTTTTTGTGCACCTAAAAGCAAAGAAGCCAGGAGAAGAACATCAGTGAAATGTTGAATTTGTTGTTGTGGTTCAATTACTAGTAGTACAAACAAACAAATAAAAGATATAAATTAGTGTAGCCATTTGTGAGACTGTCAACAAGGGCTTTCATGGTATACTGTGTACACTGTCAGGACAACCAAAATACAAATGTAATAGAAGTGGACCCTGTTTGGCATTAAATTATTTGCTCATCACATCATTCAGGGAGCTGCAGCTGGCAAAGGGGATGGATGCAAGCAGTAAGCCAAGAGGAAAACCATGCAGGCCTAAATGGCAAAAGCAGCACACTTATAACTCCCACCAGAAATGGCCACCAGCCACATGGACACTCACAAATCACAAGCATGAGGCCTGGAAAACAATGTACTGAAATAGGCCTACGATAGCCAGGCAAAGGCTGCATGGTAAACCACACTGCTTTGCCTGTAATGCAATAAAATGCAAAAACGAAAATACACAGGGCTAAACAAGGCCTGCAACACACCACACACAACTAAGGCATGTAACACACCCCAAAAAACAGAAATACACCCAAAAAATAATCCACATTTTGCAATTCAATGCCATCCATGTGCCCTAAATGATGTTTAAATTCAACTGAACACACAAACAGTTCTTTTATGCACCCCTGACTATCTCTGGGCCCACTGGATGGAAGGCCTGTTGGCAGATTAGGCTACAAGCTTGCAGGCCTATGGCAAAAGCACACTGCCTGGCTTCAAAATGGCCGCCAGCCTCATGGCCAGGCCCACAACAACAAGAAACTGAAGACAGACAATGCAGGCCTATGGCAAAAAACACACTGCCTGGCTTCAAAATGGCCGCCAGCCTCATGGCCAGGCCCACAACAACAAGAAGCCTAGGCCACAAAGGAAACACATGCAGGCCTATATGGCAAAAGCAGCACACTTATAACTCCCACCAGAAATGGCCACCAGCCACATGGACACTCACAAATCACAAGCCACAAGCATGAGCCCTGGAAAACAATGTACTGAAAACAGGCCTACGATAGCCAGGCAAAGGCTGCATGGTAAACCACACTGCTTTGCCTGTAATGCAATAAAATGCAAAAACGAAAATGCACAGGGCTAAACAAGGCCTGCAACACACCACACACAACTAAGGCATGTAACACACCCCCAAAAACTGAAATACATCCCAAAAATAAATCCACATTTTGCAATTCAATCCAATGCCATCCATGTGCCCTAAATGATGTTTATATTCAACAGAACACACAGAAACAGTTGTTTCATGCACCCCTGACTACCTCTGGGCCCACTGGATGAAAGGCCTGTTGGCAGACTAAGCTACAAGCTTGCAGGCCTATGGCAAAAAGCACACTACCTGGCTTCAAAATGGCCGCCAGCCTCATGGCCAGGCCCACAACAACAAGAAACTGAAGACAGACAATGCAGGACTATGGCAAAAAGCACACTGCCTGGCTTCAAAATGGCCGCCAGCCTCATGGCCAGGCCCACAACAACAAGAAACTGAAGACAGACAATGCAGGCCTATGGCAAAAAGCACACTGCCTGGCTTCAAAATGGCCGCCAGCCTCATGGCCAGACCCACAACAACAAGAAACTGAAGACAGACAATGCAGGCCTATGGAAAAAAAGCACACTACCTGGCTTCAAAATGGCCGCCAGCCTCATGGCCAGGCCCACAACAACAAGAAACTGAAGACAGACAATGCAGGCCTATGGAAAAAAAGCACACTACCTGGCTTCAAAATGGCCGCCAGCCTCATGGCCAGGCCCACAACAACAAGAAACTGAAGACAGACAATGCAGGCCTATGGCAAAAAGCACACTGCCTGGCTTCAAAATGGCCGCCAGCCTCATGGCCAGACCCACAACAACAAGAAACTGAAGACAGACAATGCAGGCCTATGGAAAAAAAGCACACTACCTGGCTTCAAAATGGCCGCCAGCCTCATGGCCAGGCCCACAACAACAAGAAACTGAAGACAGACAATGCAGGCCTATGGAAAAAAGCACACTACCTGGCTTCAAAATGGCCGCCAGCCTCATGGCCAGGCCCACAACAACAAGAAACTGAAGACAGACAATGCAGGCCTATGGCAAAAAGCACACTGCCTGGCTTCAAAATGGCCGCCAGCCTCATGGCCAGGCCCACAACAACAAGAAACTGAAGACAGACAATGCAGGCCTATGGAAAAAAAGCACACTACCTGGCTTCAAAATGGGCGCCAGCCTCATGGCCAGGCCCACAACAACAAGAAACTGAAGACAGACAATGCAGGCCTATGGCAAAAAGCACACTGCCTGGCTTCAAAATGGCCACCAGCCTCATGGCCAGGCCCACAACAACAAGAAGCCTAGGTCACAAAGGAAACACATGCAGGCCTATATGGCAAAAAAAGCAGCACACTTATAACTCCCACCAGAAATGGCTACCAGCCACATGGACACTCACAAATCAGAAGCAACAAGCAGGAGGCCTGGAAAACAATATACTGAAAACAGACCTATAATAGCCAGGCAAAGGCTGCATGGTAAACAACACTGCTTTGCCTGTAATGCAATAAAATGCAAAAACGAAAATCCACAGGGCTAAACAAGGCCTGCAGCACACCACACACAACTAAGGCATGTATTTAGCACACAGCCCAAAAACTGAAATACACCCAAAAATACACATTTTGCAATTCAATCCAACGCCATCCATGCCCCCTAAATGATGTTTGAAATTAAAAAATACATCACACAGCAAAGGAACAGTTGTTTCATCATGTTTCATCATGCACCCACCCATGACTAGCTCTGGGCCTACTGGCTACAGTGGCTACCCACCACTATATTTATTTTTTAAAATGATGAAAATTAAAAAAATTGTAATTGCAGCAACTGCAATGACCCAATCAAACAACACCAACTTACTTGTAAAATCTCAAATCCAAAAATCCTCAAATCCAATGATAATGATGCAGCAGACACAAAGAGTGATCCTTCCAGCTCAAATCCAAGTGAAAAATGAACAGGAGATGGAGAAAGCACTGGGAGGAGCCTGCTGGAAAGGAACAGGAAGTAGTAGACTCTGTGGCACTTCCTCCCTCTCCCCCGCCCAAAAAATGAAAAAAAGGACACCCAAATATCAATCTGAGGTTTTTTTCCATGGAAATCATCAGTTTATAGAAGGTTTTATGCTGCTCGCGATATTATTCTTCTCCAGATTGAAAATTTTGCGTGTTCGGGATCGCAGGTTTACAAAGATTCCGCCGGAAATCCGATGGCGCGCCCGAATGACGTGTTCGCGACCGCAATCTCTCTCGTGGTGCACGATGGCGCGACGAATGACGTGTTCGCGATCGCACACTCTCGCGTTGTCCGATGGCGCGGCGAATGACGTGTTCGCGATCGCAAACTCTCGCAGGATCGCGCGGCCGGCTACCGAAATCTCGTGGCGCACGCGAACGAATAGGAAAACCCGTCGGCGAACGCAGGAATCCCGGTAAGTCATAATCGCGCGCGCTAGAATGCATTTTTAAAGCGCGAACAAGAAAATAATTCCGCTTCGCCGCGGATCGCGGAATTGTTGGCAATTCCGCGTTCTCCGCGGAACGCGAAATTGTCTAAATTCCACAAATTCCGCGAGCGGAGCGGAATTCAATGCCCAGGGTTAATTGACATGCAATTCCATATTGAGGATTTCAGTAAGCTCATAATTTGTCCGGCCCTTTGTTCTGAACCAATTAGTCAACTGAAAATGCTTAAATCTGGACGTGCCCTTCCTTACCAATCTAGCCCATTCTTCCCATGGCATTAACTTGTCCTCCACTATCATCTGTCACCAGTTCATAATTACTGCTTTGCGCAAGATTACTTTGGAGAAATCCTATAAACATTCTATTTCACCTGTATTGTGAAAATCATGTCTTCAGGGAATAGGCTATTAATGGTGTATTGTTTTTAAACTCTGCTAAAGCCAGTAGGCAGACATTTTGTGTCTTCTAATCTCCCAGATTACCGAAGTAGGCAAGGGTTAGGTGTTGGTAACCGACCTGAACAAACCATGGGCATAGAGGATTTGTGCTATGATAATCCTTATTCGGCTATATTAGTGGTTATTTTATATTGCTTGACAATTGTATTTTGTACATATTTGTAATTTTATTACTGTATACCTGTTGGTTGCCTTGTGGAAAGTCCTATGTCCAGCACAGTAGCTCTGAGTTGTTTATGGTGGTATGCCAGTGATAAACACTGGAGGCCTGCTTGTTTATAATGAAAAGTTAGAATGAAGACAGCAGACCTGACATATTCATTGTGAAAAGCTTATGTTAAAATTAATAGGCGTTTAGGGGTGGAGTGTTATTACTCTGCTTGAAAGCCTACAGAGGGGCATTTTGTTACATAAAATGTCACAATCACCTTTGCAGGGAAGGATTTGGTGTGGGTTACCCCGTCTGACACATCCTAGAGGGAGAAGGTTTGCACTGTAATAGTTCTTGCTGGAATCTCTTCCTAGCTGTCTGCCAGGATCTTGCAATAAAGAACATTAAATAATACATACATCTGTAAATATATATCCACATAGA